>ML675609.1:42715766-42766506 GCA_007922155.1 Mesoclemmys tuberculata | reverse complement strand
CTCTTAGAGGAAAAAGCAGCTTGCCAGAAAACGATGGTAAAAAGAAGGTTCCTAAAGAAGTCCAAAATGTGCTTTTGGAAAATACTGCTTTCCAGGCAAAAGCCAGTCTGTCAAGAAAGGGCAGAGGGAAACAGGTTGATATCACATCTCATGCAGCTAGTTCCACTTCTGAGAGGGGAAAGCGCCATTTGCCAGAGGATGAAAATGCAGCCAAAAAATTAAAAACAGGTATGGCAATGATTTATTTTCAGTTACCTAATACAATTATTTATTTTTTTAAGCTGGGTGAATGCAAACTATTGGATGTTTCAGATAAGGCAGTATTTGATTCTTGATCCTGCACATAACTTAATATTGTGAATAAAAGTGATAAAATATACATTACTGTAGGCCCCAATACTTTAATCTTAAAAGTTCATTGCCACAGAGACACTCACTACGTGTTTGTATAGCACTTAACAAACACAATTTTCCTTTCTTATTGTAAATCTGAGGTCCTTAAAATTTTTCATACTGTATTATGTATCATCTCCCCCTCAATCTATTTAGAATTGTACATCATCTCTGTGGCAATTACAACAATGGTTTGCTTGAAAAAGTAATGTTAGGAAAATATTTAGATAGTAACTGTTTTCAATGGATATGTTGTCAATTTTAAAAAGTCACCATCTTTCCACCCTCTTTTAATTTTCCCCACTTACATTTGTTTCTTCTCATCCTTCTCTTCTGCCTGGTCCCCTCTTTTTCTGCACGTGCTTTCTTGCAGTCTGATCCTCCAGTCCCATGCTCATGCTGCCCTCCCCCTCCTTTCCCTTTATATCTGCCATTTTCTTTTTTCTCTTTCTTGTTCTTTTCTCCTACCTTCTGGTCTCATTGCTTGCTCCCTGCTCCTGCTATGCATGCTTGTTTTGCCTTTGCTGCTGCTGCTGTAGCTATCTGATTCCTTTCTCACTGGTTAATAATGCTCTTCTGCTTGAGGTCCTTTCCAGCAAGCAGCTTTTGATTGTAGCTACCATCTCTGGTGCCACTAGTGACTCTTCTTTCTGCGATCAGCTCCTGTTTCCTGTGATTTCTAGATTCCTATGAAGGTGTCCAGTCTTTTTACAATGAAGAGTCTCACTTTGTGGACCCGGAGCAGCTCTTTGTGAACCCAGAGCCAATGCTTTATATTCTAATGCAGGATTTTCCTAGTTTTAGTATTTTTATTGGGTGTTTTTAATTTTACATGAGATAAAAAAATTCACTATAATAAAGTAACTAATTGGGTTTATGGTATAACTTTGGGACTAATATTGCACAAGGGCCCCAAGAATGAAGTACAGCCAGTTATTATGGTTTGGAACCTTAGCCTTTAGCCAAATGTCTTAACCCACAAAACAGCAGGAATGTTGGCAACAGGCATACTGAATAGCGACCTGTACTCACCATGTCATAGAACTGGCTTTGGACAGTTTATAGCATTAGTCTTTGGACAAATTGGTGATTTATAGCAGTGCAATCTGCTGCTCTGCTACAGCATTATTATTACAGTCATCAGATTGTCCATGACTGCTTATTCAACAGGCATCCCCACATATATCACAGCTAATTTCCATATCTGAAGTCCATTTGTACAGAATGGGCTACCATGGTTTCAAATGTCCAATAATGGAAATGCCATGTAAGAAAAAGAATTGGGTTTAGTGCACTTATTTATGTTAACCTAGTTTTAGAAGTAGCTGAGTCTTTGAAGGGATCTAATCTAAAGGATTCTAGATGTGCAGAAGTGTGGCTTTCAGAACCGGTTTGTTGTATTCATGGATATTGTCTCTGGGATTTATTCATTAGGGACATTTTTCTTTAAAAACAGATAGCTGAAGATTAAATTTCAGCTAAAATGTTTGATTTATTATCCAAATTTACAATTTAATATTTTTGTTTACAAACAGAGTGTGGTGAAAGTATAACTCTGGAGAAAGAAACAAGAAACAAAACTAAAGGAGAACTTGACAAAGGTGGTATAAGCATGATTAAGAGTGCTGGAGGAACAGAAAGGAAAACAAGAGCAAGTGCAAGAGCAAGAAAATAGCCTCTGTAACAGTTGTAGAGACAGTTTTGAAATCTTTTCAGTATTTGATTTTTGCAATTTTTTATGTACATGGATGTGCAGTTAGATTTGATAGTTGGAGTTGTAAAGCATTCAGTAAATTTAGGTATAATGGAGACATGTTTCTTAACCTGTTTATATAAGTAGAAAAGATATCTCTTTTAATGGCATAATTCAACCAAATATATTTGAGTTCCAAACTGTGAGGCGCTTGTGCAAAATTACAGCACCCAAAAAACATCTTCCTGAGACAACATTGATGCGTCCTTTCATTCACGGTCATTATAGCAGTCTGGAAGCTGTATTATTTCATTGAATTGGCCATATGTATTTGTATGTTCTTATCTAGTTAGCTTAATTTTGGGATACTGAAGCTTTATTTTTTCATGAAAGTTCTGTAAATATACTTTAAAAAAAATCTACAGGTTTTTATTGGCAAAATCATTATGTGGGAATTCTGATTTTTAACAGTTTAAATTGACTACTGCAAAATATGCAGATAGATTTTTTAGTCAATAAATTTTGTAAATGCTAATTAGATTTGTGGTTTTATTTTGTGATTTAAGCATGCTTTCATAAGTATATTAGGAAAACTCAGGATTTATGTGTAATTTTTTCTGACAAGTACAGTGTCAGCATTATTCTGTCATTCCTTTAAATGACCCTGCAGGTTTATGGAAGCATGTCTTGTGTATGATGGGTCTCTTAGAATATTAATTGTCCCCTAGTTTGTGGGGCTGTGCAGCAATTTCAATTTTACATGACTGCTAACACCAGATAGCCTGCAAAATTAAACAGACAAAAAGCGGGCGTTTTGAAGGAATAGTGCTCTTTCTCCAACTCCTCCTCTTCAAAGGAGTGCTAGGCTGGGTCTACACTGACAGCAGCAAATTTGCTTCCAGATGTCTCTGGATCGACTGAGAGGTCTGTGTAGACCCGCTCAGTCTATCCAGCAAGTGACACAGGAAAACCACCCCGCGAAGTGGCATGTTCCCTTTGACACAGCGCAAAGCAAGATTTATGTCACTTGCATATCTCCTGTCGACTGCCACCGAATTGCAAAGGTAAGTGTAGACCGGGCCTTACTCTGAGTTTTGTATGTCATTACTTTAATATAACATTATCCAAGTGTTTTCAGCATCCAAGGACCATAGAGATACATACATACACACTAACAAAAGACTTATTAAATAATGGAGTCTTTCTGTTACTTTTAAATAATACATTGCATGCATAATTAAAAACATTAAACATATTTTTTAAAAGTACATATTTTTTCTGCCATTTATTTGTGTCCTGCTCTATTGAAATTGATGACAAAAAATGTCATTGAATGTGGTGGACAACAAGACATAAGTCAACTTCTGCTACCACATATTTGCATCTGTTAGGTGAACTTTTAAGCCAGTATTCAAAAAGAAACTAGCATTTGAAACGTTTTTTTCTATGAGGAGCTGAGCCCTGAAAATTTTTAAACATTGAACCTTTTCTACACTATCATTTTTCTTAATATCTGCCATTATTACATGACCACTAGCACAGGTCCATTAGTGTTAGTATTGATAGGACCATTAATGTGGACAGCCCACTGCTGGCATTGCAACCATTTAGACCTGTTCTAAGCAGAGTTAGGGCTTGTCTTTACGTACAGCTGTGCCACTTTAGTGAAGGAATAGTGCTCCATTCCACACAGATGGAAGAAACTCTCCCGTTGACAGCACTGTTTACACGAGGGAGTGGGGGTGGTTAGGTTAGTATAATTCTTGTCGGGGGTATGGATTTTTCACACCCTGAAAAACGTTATACTGATACACTTCTGTACCATAAATCCAGCCTTAGAAGACAAACAGTTAAACACGGGCAACATTCCCACTGTTGCTACTGCTGGTGGAACTGGAGTGTAGAGAGATTAAGAAAAATATTAAAAATAAATATTAAAAATACACACAACCTAAATTTATTCCTAAACTCATTTACAGCAGTATATGGAGTTGTGGTTTTCTATAACATAGACAGTTGAAAAGCAATGTGTTTAGTTTGAAGTGAGAGTTTTAAAATTCTTTTAAAACATTTTGAAGGCAGCAGTCAAAGGTTGTGCTTTTTGGTGGGTTTTTGTGCATAATTTGTACCATGAAGCACAGCTATCCATGTCTTTAATAGACTAGAGACCCCACTTCTGTACCTTTTTACTCCAATGCTGCACAAGGTCAATAGTTGCAGATTCTATTCTGGTTTCCTCCATCCATATAGCACACCAAGAGGCTGCAGGCCTGAAGATTCTACTCAACGTGTGGGTGGGGGTGGAGGGCAAACTGGGTTCATACTAGGCTGTGTCAGCTGTCCCATCAGCTAACCTATGTCATTTCAGTGTTCCCACATCAGAAGTATTGTGTACTGTGAACACAGATGCTGAAAGGTCACCATCCCCAATATAGTTACACAAACACATTTTGGCATATATTAATAAGAGGAAGTGAATCATAGGTGCCTTTTTCTTCTACTCTGAGGGAGAGTGAGAAAAGACACATTTCTGGCTGTGATCCTGAAATGATTTGCTATTATTCACTGCGGGAATCCTAAGTCCCAGGTGCATAAAACAGCCAGAAACTCAGCTGACTGAACCCCATCAGGATTTCTCCTGTATGATGGTGTAGGTTTGGCTAGACATGGGTAACTAGACATGGGTGAAGCCTCTTCCTGGGAGACAGGAATAGGGAGGTAAATGGATCAGCAGTCTGCAAACAGAATGTCTGTACTAGCTAAGGGGGGGAACACCCACAGAGCCATTTACAGTGGACAAAGTAACTGAATAAAATAATGTGGAACATAAAGATGAGGTAAAGAGTGATTGCTCATATACTTTCCACTTAGGTGTGTGCGTGCCCTCATGCACAGCTCTCAGAGAACTTTTCCCTAGCAGCCCCCTGTAGGGACTGGTCTCAGCGCCCCCTGGAGTGCCACCCTCATGCGGCGGTACATAGGGCGCTGCTGGCCCCTCCCCTCCTCAGTTCCTTCTTTCCGCCCGTGACGGCCGGTTGAGAACAACCCCTATTCTCACAGGTTTTCTTCTTTGCAAAAAAGTGAGTAGTTAGTTAGCAGTTCACCCTGAACTGAGTTAGTTTATAGTTAGTTAAGGTTTTCTTTTAGTTAGATAGGAGAGCCTTCGGGCTCTAGGCGACCTGGCTATGCCGGGCACGCCAGGGTTTAAACCGTGTGCTGGCTGCGGGAAGGTTTTTCCCGTCAGCGACGCCCATGACCATTGCTTAAAGTGCTTGGGGGAACAGCACCGTAAAGACCGGTGCCACATTTGTAAGTCCTTCAAGCCTCGGACTCAAAAAGAAAGGGACGCGAGGCTGAAGGCATTTCTGATGGAGTCCGCGTTAAGTCCGGCATCGGAGCTGTCGCGGACCACCTCGGCACCGAGTGTGTCCTTGGTGTGGAGCGCACTGCTGGCACCGGAGGGCCCGGTGCCGAGAAAGAAGCGCCGTCCGTGCTTGCAGCACTCCCCCGCACCGCAGGAGCGGCCGGGGTCAAGCCCGGGGGTGCTTAGGCTCTCCGATCTGCTGCCTGCCCCTGCTCCGGCACTGGCACAGGCACCGGCACCAACCAGGGAGGTTCCCCCAACTGTACAGGACCCTTCCACGCCGGAGGCATTCGAGGCAGCTTGAGCCTTGTTGGCCTTGCCCACGCCTCCGGCACTCTCTCGGCTGAGAGAGTCAGGGCCTGTGTCCCGGGGCAAACCCGCACTGGGTGTCCCCGAAGGGTGGGCGGCCCTGGCACCAGAGGATAGGCCGCCCACCACCCGACACCGGAGAGTCGAGCTTGGCTCCTCTCCCTCCTCGTCCTCGGACGATGCGTCATGGTACCAATCCAGGTCCCGGCACCGCTCCAGGTCGCGGCACCGCTCTTTGACCTCGGCTTCCAGTCCGGCACCAAGACGGCGCTCTCGGCTCCACTCTCCAGCTCCAAGAAAGAGGCATCACAAGTTGTCCCTCTCCCAGTACCGGTCATCGTCACCGTAGCCCCGTCGGCGCTGTGGACGACGTCGCTCCTCAGGATCGTCGCGTAGCGGGTCCCGGAGAGTCTCTTCCCGGCAGCATCGCTGGCACCGATCTCCTGGCTCGGGATCCCGGACCCAATGCCAGGAGCAGGTACTACCACCGGCACCGCCGCCGGCACTGCAACCGGTACGGGCACCGACTTTCACAGCGGCACCGGCATTGCCCTCGGCACCAGTGCCGCCCCTGAGCTGGCCCCAGGGCCCCTGGCAGTGGCCAATGTGGGGTCTGTGGGCAGCCCAGATGGGGCAGGAAACTACGTCGGCCCCTGCCTTGGTCACCCAATTACCTCCCCAACAGGCACCTTTGGTGCAGGAGGGTGACCGTTCCTCCTCCGAGGAGGAGGAGGACCCTGGGGAGGGCCCCTCTACTGGACCCCGCCACCCATCCTATTCTTCGTCGCCAGGCGAGGCGGCCGTCAGGGACCAGGGGGCCCCTCTGATTGACTTCAGGGCTCACCAGGAGCTCCTGAAGCGGGTGGCCTCGAACCTTGGCCTGGAGGTTAAGGTTCTGGAAGAGGAGGTGGACCCCCTCTTCGGGCGTGTGGGTACACAAGGACCATCAAGGGTAGCCCTCCCCGTCCATGAAAGGGTCCTGCGTCTGGCTAAGGCCGTCTGGCAGACCCCTTCCTCGGTTTCCCCCACGTCTAAGGGCACCGAGAAGAAGTATTACGTTCCAGCCAAGGGGCACGAATACTTGTATACGCACCCTGCCGCAGGTACTCTGGTTGTGGACGCTGCCAACCAGAAGGACAGGCAGGGTGCTCAGAGCGCCTCCCCTAAGAACAAGGAGGGCAGGAGACTAGACCTTTATGGCAGGAAGGTCTACTCCACAGGGCGCTCCAATTCAGGGTGGCCAATCATCAGGCCCTCCTGGGCAGGTACAACCTGAACTTGTGGGACTCCATGCGAAGGTTCGCGGAGTCCCTGCCCCAGGACCAGGCTGCGGACTTCGCCGTGGTCCTGGAGGAAGGCTTGACTGTGGCCAGTGCAGCCCTCCAGACTGCCTCCAACGTGGCGGACACAGCCAGTAGAGTGATGGCCTCCGCCGTTGCCATGTGGCGGGCAGTGTGGCTGCAATCCACAGACCTGTCTCAGGAGGTGCAGCACTCCATCCAAGATCTGCCATTTGATGGAGCCGCCCTCTTCTTGGAGAGGACGGATGAGAAGCTGCATGCCTTGAAGGACTCAAGGGCAACGCTGCGCTCTTTGGGTCTATACACGCCCCAGGCAGCGAGGTTACAAGCCCGCCAGCAGCTGCAGCAGCCGCCACAGCGGCAGCGGCAGCAACCTAGGCCACTGCCTAGGCCTTTCCCCCCACGTGAGGGGCAGGGGCTCTGGACGGCGCGACCGCACGGTGTCGTCCAATTCTTCCCATAAAGGACCCTCTCAGGGCTCCAAGGGCAAGAGAAACTTTTGACGGTGCGCCCGAGGGTGGCATCATCTTCCGTTCCCTGGGTTGCTCCCTGCCTTTCCTGCCTACCTCGGCTGGGGGCGGGTGATAACATCGGACCGCTGGGTCTTCCAAACCGTGCGCTGGGGTTAGGCCCTTCAGCTTCTGGCCTCCCCTCCCCGCTCACCATTCCCCCGTCCCTCTTCAGGGACCTCTCTCACGAGCAGTTACTCCTTCAGGAGGTCCAATCCCTCCTATTCAAAGGAGCCATAGAAGCGGTTCCACCGCTCGAGTTGGGGAAGGGGTTCTACACTCGGTACTTCCTCGTCCCCAAAGCCAAGGGTGGCCTCAGGCCTATACTGGACCTGCTCAGGCTAAACAGGTTCATAAGGAAGCTAAAGTTTCGCATGGTGTCCCTAGCGTCCATCATTCCCATCCTGAACCCAGGGGACTGGTTTGCCGCCCTCGATCTGAAGGATGCGTACTCACATCTCCATCCTTCCCGCCCACAGGCGGTACCTAAGGTTTGTGGTAGCTGGTGCCCACTATCAATTTATGGCCTTGCCCTTTGGCCTATCTTCCTCCCCCAGAGTGTTTACCAAGTGTATGGCAGTGGTGGCGGTCTTCCTGAGGCGCAGGGGGGTCCAGATATTTCCCTACCTGGACGACTGGTTGATCAGGATCAAGACCAAGTCGCAGGTGCGCGAGGCGGTCTCCTTCGTCCAGACCACTTGTCATACTCTGGGGCTGCTCATCAATGAGCAGAAGTCAACGCTGTTTCCGGTACAGCGCAGAGTTTATAGGGGCATCCCTAGACTAGGTGCGGGCCAAAGCCTCCCTCCCACGCTCGAGGTTCGAGGCCATGGCAGCGATCATATCGCAGCTACAGAGGTGCCCCACGACAACAGCCAGGCAGTGCCTGCAGCTGTTAGGCCACATGGCCTCGTGCACGTATGTGATGAGGTTGGCCCACCTCAGGCCCCTCCAAGGTTGGTTGGCCAAGGTATACGTGCCCAGCAGGCACTCTCTGAACAGGGTGGTTACGGTGCCCCCCACGGTGCTGGGGTCACTGAACTGGTGGCTGGACCCCGGGACAGTGTTGGAAGGGGTTCCCTTCAGAGCCCGCACCCCCTCGGTCACTCTGATCACGGATGCATCAGACTTGGGGTGGGGAGCTCACATCACCGGTGGTCTGACCACACAGGGACGTTGGTCCCAGGGAGAGACTGCCCTCCACATCAATGTCAAGGAACTGAGGGCAGTCAGACTGGCTTGCAAGGTGTTTCGCCACTCTTGGGGAAAGTGGTACAGGTCCTGACAGACAATACTGCAGCAATATTCTACATCAACAAGCGGGGGGGAGCGCGCTCCTCAGCTCTGTGCCAGGAGGCGCTTCGTCTTTGGGACTTGGCGGTGAGGTACAATTTCTGTTTAATCACCTCTCACCTCCCCGGGGTCAGGAATGACGAGGCAGACCGCCTCAGCAGGTCGTTTCTACCTCAACACGACTGGTCGTTGCATCCGGAGGTAGCGGCCTGGATTTTCCACGAGTGGGATGTTCCCCGACTGGTCCTGCTCGCGTCGTCCTGGAACACGAAGTGCCCAAGTTTTTGCTCGCTCCGGGGTTGCGAGCCGGGCTCCCTTTCTGACGCATTCCTTATCGATTGGACGGGGACCCTCATGTACGCGTTCCCCCCCTTCCCGCTCCTGCCCAGGGTCCTCTTGAAGGTCAAGAGGGACAGAGTGGATGTGATACTGATCGCCCCAGCGTGGCCGAGGCAGTACTGGTACAGCCTCCTGCAGGATCTGTCAGTCGCCCCGCCGATCAAGCTCTCGAGGAGACCGGACCTGCTCTCCCAGGACCACGGTCGCATGCTGCATCCCAGCCTGGACTCCCTGCACCTGACGGCCTGGAGGCTCTCTGGCTGACGGAGGAGGAGAGAACCTGCTCGGAGCAGGTCCAACGCGTGCTGCTGGGAAGCAGGAGGCCCTCCACGCAGATTGCCTACAGGGCCAAGTGGAGGAGATTCACCTGCTGGGTGGAGTCGTGGGGCGTAACCCCCGGTATGTCCCCCATGCAGGTGGTCCTCGATTACCTGCTGCAGCTTAGGCTGCAGGTGTTAGCACTAGCCTCCCTCATGGTGCACCTAGCAGCCATCTCGGCTTTCCATCAGCCGATGGGGGGGCGGTCCCTGTTCTCCCACCCCATGTTGGTGAGGTTCCTCAGGGGGGTCGAGAGGCTCTACCCGCAGGTCCGTGACCCGGTGCCTCCCTGGGATCTGAACCTGGTCCTTGATAGACTGACGGGGCCCCCCTTTGAGCCCTTGGCCACCTGCCCCCTGCTGATCCTGTCCTCGAAGGTGGCCTTCCTCGTGGCCATTACCTCGGCTGGGAGGGTCTCCGAGCTAAGAGCTTTGACCTCGGAGCCCCCCTATACCGTGTTCTTCCGAGTTAAGGTACAGCTGAGGCCTCACCCAGCGTTCTTGCCTAAGGTGGTCTCTCGGTTCCATTGTAACCAAGATATTTTCCTCCCCGTGTTTTTTCCTAAACCGCACGGGTCCGAGGACGAGAGGAGACTACACAACCTCGATATAAGGAGGGCGCTGGCATTCTACCTGGACAGGACGAGGCTGTTCTGAAAGACCACGCAGCTCTTCATCGCGGTGGTGAGAGGATGAGAGGCTCCCCGGTCTCCGCCCAGTGCATCGCCAAGTGGATCACTGCCTGCATCTGGCTCTGTTACGAGAGTGCAGGCGTCCTGGAGTGGTGACAGCGCACTCGACGAGGGCCCAGGCCTTCCTGGAAAGGGTCCCCCTGGATGACATCTGCAGGGCTGCCACCTGGTCTTCGGTGCACACCTTTGCTGCGCACTACGCTGTCGTCCAGCAGTTGAGGGAGGACGCGCGAGTCGGCAGAGTTGTGCTGAGGGCAGCTCGCCGTTGATTCCTACCTGCCTCCAGGTAAGGCTCATTAATCACCTAAGAGGAATGCATATGAGCAATCACTCGAAGGAGAAAACATAGTTACTTACCAGTAACTGTTGTTCTTCGAGATGTGTTGCTCAGATCCATTCCACACCCACCATCCTTCCCTGCTGTCGGAGTTGGCAGAAAGAAGGGACTGAGGAGGGGAGGGGCCAGCAGCGCCCTATGTACCGCCGCATGAGGGCGGCACTCCAGGAGCGCTGAGACCGGTCCCTAAAGGGGGCTGCTTGGGAAAAGTTCTCCGAGAGCCGTGCACGAGGGCGCGCACACACCTAAGTGGAATGGATATGAGCAACACATCTCGAAGAACAACAGTTACTGGTAAGTAACTATGTTTTGTGTGGACAGGATGTGCTGTATAAGTATTGGTTTCTACAAAGTAATCCAGCCAATCCAAAAAGCTGTGATGCAGTGTATAGTAAATTCATGTAATGTGTAAATGTGTATAAAGGGAAAGGTTTGCTGGATGTGTGGTATGCCCTATATCATTGGTTCTATTTCGAGTGATTGCTCGTATCCATTCCACTATAGGTGAGGACTTGCTGCCATGCACTGGTTCCTGGAACTTTTTTCCCCTCAGCAGATTCTGTAAGGTTGGCTAGGTGCCCCCTGGAGTGCTGCACTCATGCCGCGGCACATAAGGCACCGCCGACCCTACAGCCCCTTATTTCCTTCTTTCCACCCTGATGGTTACTGGAACATCTCTTGCCTTACACAAGTAGCTTTCCTGTTACCTTGGACTTGTTAGTTATTGATAGTTTTCGCTTTGTTAGTTGTTACAGTAGTAGTAGTTAGTGTAGATAGAAAGCCCTCTTAATGGGACTTAGTGCCCAGGCCATGCCCGGTTCAACAGGTTTCAATCCCTGTACAACCTGTGGCAAGGCTTTCTGGGTGAGTGACCCTTACAATCGCAGCCTAAAGTGCCTAGGGGAGCAGGACATGAGGGAAAAGTAAAATTTGTCTAACCTTCAAGCCTCGGACCCAGGAGAGGGAGATCAGGCTGAAGAGTATTCTCATGGAGGCGGCTCTCCATCCGGCCTCCGAACCGCCACATTCTACTTCGGCACCGAGTGTCTCCTCGGTGCGGAGTGCTCCGTCGTCACTGGGGTCTTCCTGACGCCATCCCTCTCCGGTACCAAAGAGACAAGGACGTCAGTGCGCAGAGCACTATCGCTCCCCCGCACTGTGGCCATGGTCAAGCACGGAGGTGCTGGCACTGCGGCCCGTCAAGCTAGCTCCCGGGATTGCACCTCCGTGCAGGGAGCCTCCCCCGACTCCTGGGGGTGGGGGAGTCCCCCTGCAGCAGCCGTCGACACTGGAGGCTTTCCAGGCGGCACAGGACCTGATGGCCTTGCCCACACCTCCACTCCTCTGCTCTGGATGACCCCAGTGGATGGTAAAGACCCCAATCGAAGGAGAAGTCTCTCACCAGACAGGCTCAGAGGGTAGAGCATGAGAGCTCCCTTTCTAGCTTCAAGTCTGACTCGTCATCGCCACAGCACCAAGATCGTTCCTCAGCACCGCACTCCAGAAGGCACCGATCCAGGTAAGCACCGCACAACAGACTGTCCTCGTACTTCTCGTGGTTGGGCTCAGCACCGAGGAGTCGTAGATGGCCCTGATCCTGATCCCAGGAGGGAAAAGGCGCCGCAAGTCATCGGTGGCTTGGCACCGAACATCGACCTCCTCGGAGCAGGAGTCATCTCACCAGCACTGATCACACCAGCACTTGCGTTCTTCATCTTCGGGGTCCTCAAGAGGTTGGAGCAGAACCCGAAGACAGCACCATCGGCACCAGTCTAGCAGCTCAAGGGATGACAGGCACTGACAGGAGGCTCCGCCAACGACGCCGATGCCGGCACAAGGACCCTGGCAGTGGCCATACTGGGGACCTTGAGGAGCGTAGATGGGGCAAGCAACAACCTCAGCCCCATCTCTGACAGAGTAGCTGGTGCCTCCCACGCCTGGTGCAGAGGAAAAGGTCCTTTCCTTGGATGAGGAAATGGACCCTGGGGAAGGTCCTTCGACGGGACCCTATCACCAGTCTTCTTCCTCCTCTCCGGACGAGGCTACCTCCAGGGACCACAGAGCACCCCTGATTGACTTCAAAGCCCAACAAGAGCTCTTGAAGAGGGTGGCCTTGAACCTCAACCTAGACCTTAAAGAACTCTCGGAGGAGGAGGGTCCCCTCTTTGGCGTGATGGGCTCAGAGGGGCCTTCAAGGGTGGCCTTGCCAGTTCATGAAAGGGTCCTCAAGCTGGCTAAGGCCCTCTGGCAAACCCCGTCCTCGGTTGCTCCTACATCCAAGAGCGCCAAGAGCAAGTATTATGTTCCGGTGGAGGTATTTGAATTCCTCTTTACCCACTTGGCCCCGTGGACGTTGGTGGTGGACGCTGCTAACTAAAGGGACAGGCAGGGGTCCCCAAAAAATAAAGATGGCAAGAAACTGGACCTCTTTGGGAGGAAAATATACTCCTCTGGGGCCCTGCACTTCTGTATAGCGAACCACCAGGCTCTACTGGGTCACTATGATTTGAACCTGTTTAACTCCATGTGGCGGTTTGCAGAGAGGTTGCCACAGGACCTCCAGGGGACTTTGCCACCGTCCTGGACGAGGACGTCACAGTGGCAGGAGCAGTGTTGCAAACAGCCAGCGACACAGCGGATACAGCGAGCAGAGCCATAGCCTCTGCAGTAGCCATGAGATGCTGCTCATGTCACAAGAGGCCCAGAACTATATACAGAACCTGCCCTTTGATGGGGCGGTTCTGTTCTCAGATAAGACGGATGAAAAGATACATGCTATGAAGGACTCAAGGGCCACTTTATGCTCCTTGGGCCTTTATACCCCTCAGGCCTCGAGGTGTCAGTCTCGGCCACAGGTACAGCACCCGCCACAACAGCCCATGCGATCGCCCAGGGTCTCTCAGCCTGGCAGTAACAGGCTGGTTGTAACAGGTCGAATTCATTTGCAACCTTCCAGCACAGGCCATCCAAAGTAGAAATGGCCAAAAAAAGCAGTTTTGATGGTGCATATGAGGGTGGCACCATTACTTTCTCCCCGGATCCATCTCCATCATTCCTAGACCATTCTATTCCAAGTGGCATGGTATTACCTCAGATCACTGGTCCTCAAGGTAGTCCTTCTGGGATATGCCCTCCAGTTTACTGCCACTCCCCCAGACACCCCTCCCAACCCCATCCTTCTTCAGGGACCCCTCTCACAAGCAACTTCTCTTGCAGGAGGTGGATGCCCTCCTTGCTCTGAGGTCGGTAGAGGCGGTTCCTCCGCATGAGAGGGGGGTGGGGTTTTTACTCCAGGTATTTCCTATCCCCAAGGCGAAAGGGTGTTTGAGGCCCATATTGGACCTGCCTCATCTAAACAGGTTCATAAAAAAGCTAAAGTTCCACATGGTCTCCCCAGCCTCCATTATCCCTGCCCTGGATCCAGGGGATTGGTATGCCGCCCTTGATCTGAAAGATGCCTATTTCTGCATCTCAGTCCTGCTGAACCACAGATGCTTCCTGCAGTTCACGGTGGCTGGGTCCCAATATCAGTTTATGGCCCTGCCCTTTGGCCTCTTGTCCGCACCCAGGGTCTTCACTAAGTGTATGATGGTGGTGGTGGCCCACCTGAGGTGCAGAGGGGAGCAAATTTTCCTGTACCTGGACGACTGGTTGATCGGGGCAGATCCAAGTACCATTCCAGGACAATGTGTCCCTCACCTATGCCACCTGCACCAATCTGGGGCTGCTCATAAACGAGCAGAAGTCAACTCTAACCCCGGTGCAGCGTATAGAGTTTATTGGGGCTACTCTAGACGCCTCCCAGGCCAGAGCCTTCCTCCCGCAACCTCGGTTCAAGACTATGGTAACGA
The DNA here is from genome assembly GCA_007922155.1 of Mesoclemmys tuberculata. NCBI lineage: Eukaryota > Metazoa > Chordata > Testudines > Chelidae > Mesoclemmys > Mesoclemmys tuberculata. Next base: position 42,752,108 of record ML675609.1, on the reverse strand, counting down.
TCATTGGCCAGTTATACAAGTGCCCCACGACAACAGCCAGGCACTGCCTACAGCTGTTAGGACACATGGCGGCCTGCACATATGTGGCAAGGGTCACTCGCCTTAAGTTCAGGCCCTTCCAAGCTTGGCTGGCCTCGGCGTATGCTCTGAGCAGACACCCTTTGAACAGGGTAGTCACAGTTCCCCCAGAGGTTCTAACCTCCTTAGACTGGTGGAAGGATCTGAGGGAGTTGTTGACGGGGATTCCCTTCAGGGATCTGGCCTTTGGTCACCCTGATATCCAATGCCTCAGATGTGGGGTAGGGAGCCCACATCAGTGCTGACCTGGGCACTCAAGGGACATGGTCAGAGGAGAGGAACCTCCACATCAATCTGAAAGAACTCAGAGCTGTCAGGCTAGCCTGCAAGGTGTTCCTCAGCTTCCTGAAGGGCAGGAAAGGTTTCAGGTGCGGACAGACAATATCACAGCAATGTTCCACATCAACCGGCAGGGGGGAGCGCGATCCTCAGCCCTCTGCTAGGAGGCCATTCAGCTATGGGACTTGGCGGTGAGGCACGACTTTCACTTATCTGCCTCTCACCTCCTGGGGGTCAGGAACGATAAGGCAGACCACCTCCGCAGGTTGTTTCTACCCCGCCACGTCTGGTCTCTACATCAGGAGGTAGCTTTTGGGGAAGGCACACGGCAGCCGCCCACTTCCCACCCGGTCCCAGCTCCCAGCTGGGAGGCGAGTGGCAGCCCCCAGCTTCTGGGGAGGGCAGGCGGCAGCCCCCCACTTCTTCCTGTCACAGCTCCCAGCTGGGAGGCAGGTGGCAGCTGCCACAGTCCCAGGAAATCAGGCTGCAGTCTCTTGCTTCCCACCCTGTCAGTTTCCAGCTGGAAAGCAGGCGGTAGTTGGTGGCTTCTGGGGGAGGCGGGCTACAGTCCCTGCTTTCTGCTGGGTCCCAGCTCGGAGGCGGGCAGCAGCCGCCAGCTTTTGGGGAAGGCACACGGCAGCCTCCCACTTCCCACTCGGTCCCAGCTCCCAGCTGGGAGGCAGGCAGCAGCCACCACAATCCCAGAAAGCTGGGCTGCAGCTGCACACTTCTCACCCAGTCCCAGCTCCCAGCCGGGAGGTAGGTGGCAGCTGCTGGCTTTTGGGGAAGGCACACGGCAGCTGCCCATTTCCCGCTTGGTCCTAGATCTCAGGTGGGAGGTGGGCAGCAGCCAACACAGTCCTGGGAAGCCTGACTGCAGCCGCCCACTTCCTGCCTGGTCCCAGCTCCCAGCTGTGTGGCGGGTGGCAGCTGCCTGCATCCTGCCGGGTCCCTGTTCCTAGGTGGGAACCACGCAAGCTGGGCAGTAGGCACTGCATTCCGGTCCCAGGAAGTCAGGCTGCAGCTACCTGCTTCCTGCCCTGTCATAGCTCCCAGCTCGGAGGCGGGCAATAGCCATCAGCTTCTGGGGGATGTGCGCAGCAGCCACCCGCTTCCCACCCTGTCCCAGCTCTCAGCCGGGAGGTTAGAAACCCTCTGCCTTTTGACGCCATTTCTGGACCCTGGGCCTCCGTTAGGTCTGGTACCAACGAGGGCAATGCCACCCCCGATTGTTTACACATTAACAGCCTACCAGGCAGCTACTGCCTTTTGTCCCCAATCTTTCCTTTGGTCCAGGACTTTGCCAGGGCTTTGTCATCTGTAGCCCTGTTGGCTGACTGGCCCATTGAACCCTGGGGTCTGTCAACATCACACCCCGATGTTTTCCTTCCACAGATCGTGGAAACAAAACCGGTATTGGGACCAGTACAAGAGACCTTGGTACTAGCAGACTCCTCAGCACCAGTTGGCACTGCATGTTACCCTGATGTCACCACCTTAGATCTCGGTGCCATCAGACACTCCAGTAACACTAGGGACTAGCATACTCTGCACCAGCAGTTCACTTCCATCAACAGGGCTTGTCCCTGCCTCATTTTGGGTGACAGTCCTCTTACTAACTCTTCGTTGTCTGGCTCCATCTTTATCCCCCGGATCCTGAGGCTTTTTGGCATCTGACTTGGGAACTTCATCCTCTCACTCTCCATCACCTGACCTGCATCAGGGAGCACTGACAGACTGGGGCTCGTCTCATGGTCGGGATGGCGTCTTCTGGCCTGGTGCTAACTGGCCACCAATGCCTTATCCATGCTAGTGGTCTCCATGGAATCTGTGGGACACTCCTTGGTTGTGAAGGTCCCACTCATTGTTTTGCTTGAAAGCAAGATCATTGGCCAGGTCTGTGATGGTTACCATTAAGCTCCTACAGGCCCAGACACGGATGCACCTTTTCCCTGTGAAGCCTCGAGTTATCCCATCAGCCCTGCAATGCAAGCAGGCTCTGGCTCAGTTGATGGCCTTATCTTCATCTTGGGATGATTCCATGCTGCCAGGCTCTTCCTCCCCTTTGGTACCAAAAGAGTTCAAGCCATACCAAGACCTTTTGTGGTGCATAACTATTTTCCTATGTACCCAAGCAGAGTTCCTGCACAAGAAAACCCACAAAATACTGGATATCCCACAGCCATCTGCCCATGGAGAGTCACTCTTCCTTTTAATGATGCTTGGTTCTACCATAACTACAGGGGACTGAACGAGATGAGCTTGTGAGATCTCTTACAGTCCTACATTTCTATGCTTCTATGATGCACTCCTTGAACCCGCCAAGGCCCTCTGGAGCACATTGGTTTCAGTACTGCCTGCAGCTAAACATATAGAAAAGCACTACTGGATTCCTGTGTGCAAATTTGATGGGTTTTACTTCCATCCAGCCCCAAATTCTCTGATTGTAACTGCCATGAATAACAGAGCCCAACAGGGCAGATTTAAATCCACTCCCAAGGATAGGGACTCTAAACAAATAGACCTGATGGGCAGGAAGCTTACTACCTCGTCTTCCTTGCAGATGTGAATTGCTAACCAGCAATTTTGGGCATTTGTCACCTGCAGTTACATCAGCCAGGATGACGGCCTCCATAGCCATGAGGAGGGCTTCCTGTCTGCAAAATTCTAGCATTTCTCCCAGTGTCCAGCAAGCCATTGATGATTTGCCATTCAATGGCCGAGCACTGGTCTCAGACAAGACAGATGCTTCATTCTGTCAAGGACTCCATGGCTACCCTGCGGTCCTTGGAGGCTTATACACTGGCAGTACAGCAGCATCACTATGGCATTCAGCAACAACATCAGCAGCAGTATCATCTGCAGCCCACATTCGACCAGTTATTTCCCCCTCTGAGACAATGAGACATAGATCCCACTGGAGAAAGCAGTCAGGCTCACAGTCTGGTCAGCCCACACACCTTCCCCAGCCTGCCCCCAAGCATCCGTTTTGGCTCCCCTTTCTTCCTTCCTCTCCAGACAGGACCATTATTACAAGTGCATCCCTATTAATTTGGGGAGCCCACCAACAGTCACACCGCACAAGGTACCTGGACCAGGTTGCACATCAATATCACTGATCTCTTGTGAGCAGTCCAGAAGACATGCAAGACCTTTCTTCCATTCATCCACAGTCACTGTGTCCTTATAATGTCAGACATTACAACTGTCTTCTACATCAACAACCAGGGAGAAATGAGATCCATCTCCCTGTGTGCAGAAGCAGTTAGCCTATCAGCAATCAAATTACCCTATCTTCTGGTGAAGCAAATTGTGTTTGCAGACTCCTTCAGCAAACCATTCACAGTTGACCGGAAGTGGGAACTCCATGACTTGGTTTTGCACAATATTTTTGCTCTATCGGAAACCCTAACCAGGGATTGGTTCACCTCTCAAGCAAATAGGAAATGAACCACATATTGCTCCAGAAGAGGTCTAGGTTGCCATTCCCAGGGCAGTGCTCTGCTTCTTCCTTGGTTGGACCAGTTCAACTATATCTTCCCTCCACTACCACTCCTGCCATGAGTTCTACACAAAATCCAGCAGGACAGAGCATGGATTGTCCTGATTTCCCCCTTTTGGCCCAGACAATTTTGGTTTTCCAACCTCCTACAATGTCATTCTGACCACCAATCATCCTCCCAACTTTTCCCAAGCTTCTGACCCAGTGGAATGGCACCCTGATTCACGTCCACGGTGCCTCAGGGTTTTGTATTTGGATGGTTATTGTCCTTAGAACATTCATGTGCTACAGCCTTGCAAGTCATCCTCTCTAATAGTACAAAGGACTCTACTAGAAGATATTACCTACCTGAATGTGGGTGCTTTTTTTCTTGGGCACATCAAAAAGGCATTCCCCCAGAAACTGCAGATATTCCTCTCATCTTGGACTATATATACTCTTTGAAGATATCAGTTTTGTCCATAACCGCCTTGTGATTCCACGGTGGCATACCATCCACCTTCTCGTGGCTATGTGGTCTTCACACATCCACCGACCAGTAGATTCTGAAAAGGCCTAACCAGAACCTGACCGCCTATTCAGGGTTCTACTCTCCAGTGGGATGTAAACCTTGTTCTTTCAGTAGTCACAAGCCCTCCAACTCCCCTTTGAACCTTTAGCTTCTTGTTCCATATCTCTCCTTTCCATGAAGGTTGCTTTCCTTGTAGCCATCACTTCAGCTAGAAGGGTTAGTGAGCTTGAAGTGATGATGACAGAACATCCATATTCTATATTCCATAAGGATAAGTTCTTCAAGTGCTTGCTTGTCGATTCCATTCTAGCTGTGTGCGTGCCCATGTGCACGGTTACCAGAATTTTTTTCCCCTTAGTATTATCCGTCGGGCCGGCTCTTGTGTCCTCTGGAGCTACATGCTCATGCTGTGGTATATGAGGTGCTGCTAGCCTCACGCCCCCTCAGTTTTTTCTTTCTGCCTGCGACAGTTGCTGAAACTCCCCTCTGAGTTGAGATTGCAAAAGCTGTCTTGTTCTATTAGTTAGGTTTCCTTTTTCTTTTTGTTCATTTATAATAGTTGTAGTTGTAGTTAGTATAAATAGTTTAAAGGCATTGGCCTGGCATCAGGGCATGCCCCACTCCATGGGGTTTAAACCTTGCACTACCTGTAGTAAGCCCTTCCCGCTTAGTGACCCCATGACAGCTTCTTGAAGTGTCTGGGGGAAGCGCATAAGAAGGATAAGTGTGCAATTTACGGGGCTTCAAGTGGAGAACTGGAAAGGACAGGGACATTTGGCTGTATATTCTTTTACGGCCCACTACACCATAGTCTTGCAGGCCTGGGGTGACATCAGCTTTGGGAAGGCAGTGCTGCAGATGGCACATTCGTGAACTCCAAGCCCACCTCCAATGATACTGCTGGTGAATTACGTAGAATGGAATCGAAGGAAACATGGCTGCTTACCTGTAGTAACTGTTGTTCTTTGAGATGTGTTGCCCATTCCAGGACCCCTCCCTCCATTCTCATTGTCAGAATAGATGGCAAGATGGAACTGAGGGGGTGCAGGGCCAGTGGCACCTCATATTCCGTGGCATGAGCGTATGGATGTAGAGGGCACCAGAACCAGCCCTACAGATACTGCTAAGGGGAAAAAAATTCCGGTAACCATGCATGTGAGCATGCACAGACCTAAAATGGAATGGACATGAGAGGTTTTTTTTGCATCTCTATCCCAAATTCACCCCTAAAGTAGTATCATAATTTCACCATAATCAATCGATTCACTTACCTGTGTTCTTCTCAAAACGGCATGCTTCCGCAGAGGAATGAAGACTCCACTTCCTCAATGTTCAGCGGGCCTTGGCCTTTTACCTGCAAAGAACAAAACCAATCAAGAAATCCTCAAGATTTCTATAGAAGAAAGAATCAGGGGATATGCCCTCTCTCCTTAGAGAATCTCCAAATGGATCTTTGGCTGCATTCTACTCTGCGATCAGCCATCGAAATTTCTTTCCCCCACCCCACCTAGCCATGGGGTAAGAGCTCATTCTAGCAGAGCACAAGCAACAACTATACCATTACTTCAGGAGAAACCCTTCATTGATAGCTGTAAAGTAGTCGTGTGGGGCTCCATTCACATGTTTGAGACGTTATGCTGTGATGCAGGATTTCTCTGCTGATGCCTTCTTTGGGACAGCAGTCCCCTGCTCAGGGCTACCTTCTACATTGTCACAACCTTCTCTCATTTAGGTACTGCTTGTCAGTCACCCGCAGTGGAATATAATAGGGACTATCACTTGAAGAAGAAGGAGAAGTTACTGACCTGTAACTGGAGGTTCTTTGAGATGTGTGGTCTTATCTGTATTCCAATACCTGCCTTCCTTCCCTTCTGCTCCAGATCTTATCTGATTTGCAGTGGAGAAGGAACTAGAGAGGCAGTTGGTCTATGCTGCCCTTTATCTTCTCTGGCAGAGGCATGAGATGAACCAGGGTGTAGACATGGACCAGTGAATGGTACTTTCAAATTCTTTGGCACCAGGTGCATGGTGTGCATGTGTAACCCACAGTGGAATACAGACAGGGACCACCCATCTCAAAGAACCTCCAATTACAGGTTAGCAATTTGTCCTTCTCTGGTGGCAAACGATATACAGGAGGCTCAAGAGTCTCAGGCTGAGATGATCTCACCTCCATCCATAAAATCCTCTTCATCTCTGAACAAGGTGGTAATGTCACCATCATCTCATGAGCCTCACAAAAAAAGATGAGTGGACTCTCTTCAGATGCCACTAGATAAAGTACAAGAGTAAAAAAATTTCTTGGTGGACATCCTGAACATCAGTGCCCAGGGAAAGGTTTCCTTACCCATCCCTGAGGCTTTATCATCTCCCACACATACTCTGTGGCAAATACCACCTCAATCCCACTGACCTGTAAATGGGCAGATAAGAAATACTATGTTCCACCAAAAGGAATGGAGTACTTCTCCCACCCTCGCCCTAATTCCCTTGTAGTGGATGCAACCAATGAGAAGAGATGTCAAGCTCTCTCTAGGCCCTCTCCATTGGACAGGGAATCCAAATGGCTGGACTTGCTGAGAAGGAAGAGATGCTCATCATCCAATTTTTATTGCCAACTACCTGGCCTTGATAGCAAAAGAGGATTTTAACATATACTCTGAATTTACATATTTTATTGAACGCTTGCCACAAGACCAGAAAGATCAATTTCAGTCTATCATCACTGACAGACAGTTTGTTGTGAAAGCTGCTCTACAGGCTGCTGACACAGCTTCCTGATCCATGGCCATGGCAGTGGTCATATGAACATCCTGGCTCCAGTCCTCAGGCCTTCCAAGAGAAGTTCAAAACATGGTGGAAGATCTCCCATTTGAAAGGCCTAAGCTCTTCAGTGAACACATGGACTACTCTCTCTACATGTTCCAGGACTCCAGAGTGATGATGTGGTCACTGGGGATTTATGTGCCTTCAACAAAAAGGCATCTTAGTAGATCCCAAATACCTCAAAGATTGAGATTATTCCAATACCGTCAGCATACCTTCCCTAAGCCTCAGGAGTCCTTCAGGAGAATGTTCAGACCACAGAACTGGGGGGCCCTCCCACCCTGGCTTCTACTTAATTGGTTGCCCCATCTAAGAGACACTTTTGACACCGTTATCAAATTCATGAAGCAATCCACGCAATCAGAACACCTGTTGTGCGACTATCCTTTGGAAACTGACTATCACACTATCTACCTTCCTGGTTGTACCTTACTTCAGACAAGAGCACACTGGAGGTTATCAAAGTGGTTTACTCTATCCACTTCTATTCCAGTCCTCCTTCCCACCCTGCTTTCCATCCCTCTTCAAGGACCCGTCTCACAAGAAACTACTAACATAAGAAGCCCCAGTCTGGCCAGGCAGGCCCAGCCCCCAGAGCGTCAGCTGCCCCCAATGTTGAGTGGTCCTAGCCACCCGTAGTCCCAGGCCACTGGTCGGCCCGCCCTAGCCCCAGCCCTCACCCCTTTGGAGGAGAAGCAGAGGAAGGGCGGGAAGAGAAGCAGCGCCTGTCTGGAGTGGGATCATGGGGGAAGAGTGGGACGCAGCAGAAGGAAGTGGGGCCCTCAGGGTGGAGCACAGGCAGGGCCATGCCTGACTGTTTGGGGAGGCTTAGCCTCCCCTGGCCTATGATACCCGCTGCCCATGATCCTGGAATACCTATTAGAAGTAAAAACACAGGGTCTGCTTGGATGCAATGTGTATATGTCAATAAATTTACAATTTAGAGTTGCCAGCTACGTCATCAGACTCTCCTTATTAAGTATGACTTTTTCCTTATTCATTGATGGACAAGTTCCTCAACAACTATCAGAAGGAACTAAGATTCACCTTGTCTGAAGGAGAATTCACTGCCAGAATGGTGATCCAGGCAGCACGGGATACATTACATACAGCAACGAGAACCACAGTGTCCGTGGTTACAATGAAGTTGTCTGTTTGGCTACAGATGTCAGGAAGCCTCTAATTGTCTACTGGAGTTGAAATGCAGCACTGAACACCTATACACTGAACATCTATACACACTCCCTCAAGCAGGCAGGACTATCCCTCAACTCATGTAAGGTGTATCTGGATACCATTTTGGCTCACCATCCCCCAGTAGTGGACCACACTATATTTTCTCAACCTACAGTGACAAGACTACTTAAAGAATTGACACTTGCTTTTCTACCAATCAGATACTCAACCCACTGATGATTGGGCTGAGATTAACGGGGCCTCTGTTCGAGCCCATGCCTATCTGCTCATTCACCACCTTTTGATGTTTATATCTTTCCTTGCTGTAACATCTGCAAGGAGAATATGGGAAATTTAGGTCTTCATGGCAGGTCCCTTTTATACCATTTTTCACAATTCCCTGCCTAAGGTTGTTTCAGAATTTCCAATTTCCAGTTAACCAATCAATTCATCTTCTCTAAACCCCATTTTTCACCAGCTGAAGTAAAACTTCATGCCCTAGACATGGTTAGGGCATTATGCTTTTACCTGGACAGGACCAATTTAGAATACCCCATGGCATTTGCAGAATGGATAAGAAGACAGCCAATAACTTCACAGAGTCTATCCAAGTGGGTTTTGGGCTGTCTACATACCTGTTCTTATCAAGAAAGATTCACCTGGCCACGGTAGATCCAATTTGACTCCTGCTCAGGCAACCTCCACCAATTCTTTGCGATTCCTTTGATGGAGATTTGTGGGGAATCAATGTGGAGGTTCACATGTTCACTACTCACTACACCTTGGCTCAGATGCAAGCTTTGATAGACAAGTCCTCCAGTCATTGTTCCAGTAGGACTCCTTTTACCGACCGCCAAAAACAGGATGCAGCTTGCTAGTCATCAGGAGTGGAATCTGTGTGGTCAGCACATCTGGAAGTGCTATATGGTAAATAACCATACTGTTTCAAAGTTTGTTGTGGCTATCAAAGCATACATACTTGTCCTTCCAGGACCATTTCCCTGAACTCCATCACACGCACAAAATGTATATATGCCTTTGTATAGCATGTCCATTATGTTCCAAATTCAGCATTGGGATTCAACTCAATATGGACTCAATTTCCCTCATCTTTAGAGGGAGTTGCATCTGCTTTTACATAAATGGGATTTAGCCTGATGACTTTGAGCATAAGTACTTAAAAGGAACGTAAGTTTTATTGCAATTAAGGAGACAGTAGCTGAACATCTTCTAGGCCCCTAGAAATTGCCTAACCTTCAAATTCATTTACAGTTGGAATTAGATGATTTGCTTGGTAGGCTTGGCAATAATTGTAATAAATCTTCTCTGTAGCAGGTTCAAAGCCACTATATTTATTTCCTGCCCTCTCTTTGAGTTGCTAACAGATCATCTACAACTGTTATCTCTGAGATGGAGTTTATACCTGACTTTAGGTGGGCTCAGCAGGTACCATCAGCATCAAAGGTTTTGAAAAATTATTTCTCCTTTGAGTGATTGCTCATATCCATTCCAGTATAGGTGAGTGTACGCCACCATGCATGGGTTCCCGGAACTTTTTTCCCCTTAGCAGACCCCGTAGGGTCAGCTTAGGTGCCCCCTGGAGTACCGTGCTCATGCCACGGTGCATAAGGCACTGCCGACCCTACGACCCCTCAGTTCCTTCTTTGTGCCTGTGACGGTTACTGGAACAACCCTTGCTACTGCAAGTATCTTCCCCTTTGTTATTCTTAGCAGTTTAAGTGTTTAGTGTAGTTATTTTAATTAGATAAGAGCTCTTAAGGGCTCAGTAGGGACCCAGCCATGCCCGGGTCACCCAGCTTCAAGCCTTGCACCGGCTGCGGCAAGGGTTTCCCTGTGAGCGTCCCTCATGATCGCTGCCTCAAGTGCCTGGGAGAGCAACATTGCAGGGAAAAATGCAAGATCTGTCAGGCTTTTAAGCCTCGAACTCAAAAGGAGCGGGATATCAGACTAAAAACTATCCTCATGGAGGAGACACTCTGTCCCACTTCTGAGCTGCCACGCTGCATGTCGGCACCAAGCGTTTCCTCAGTGTGGAGCGCCCTGCCGGCACCAGAGCCATCTAGTCATCCGAAGTCTCCGGTGCTGAAGAAGAAGAGAAGAGCGCGTGGTGCACGCTCACTCCCCCGTACCGTCGACACCAGCAAGGTCAAGTGCAGAGATGCACCAGCCACGGCCCGTCAAGCTTGCTCCGGCACCTGCATATCCGTCCAGGGAGCCTCCCTCGACTCCTGGGAGTGGGGGACCGCCTCTGCAGATGCTGTCGACAGTGGAGGCTTCCCGGGTGGCCAGGGTTCTGATGGCCTTGCCCATGTCTCCGCCCCCATCGGCCGAGGGAGAAGGGGCTGGTGTCTAGGGGTAAACCTGTGCTGGGTGCCCCAGGAGGCTGGTTGAGACCCCTGTTAAGGGGAGAATCTTCCTCCAGACGGTCACCATGGATAGAGCGTGGAAGCTCCCCATCTAGTTCTGAGTCCACCTCATCAAGCCATGAGAGGTTAAACTTAGTTTTTGAATTTCTATCACTGAGCACCAAGTGGAGGGGATAGGGAGAGGATTTTGGATGAACTATTAAGATAGCGAGGGGAGCTCAATTGTTAGAAGCTGAGTAAAGGGTCATAAAATGGCACAATAGCCTGTTACAATGTATGCTGATAGAAGGGGTACAAAAAGGAGACAGAATAACTTAATTAGTCCAAAGAAAAAGGTCTGCTCTTATCATCCAAGAACTGTGTGAAAAACTTGGTTGGTAAACATGAGGAGGGAGCAGAAATGAACGTCCCACAATGGCGCTACATTTCAAAACCATTTGAAAACTGCAGCTAATGCAGAGTACAGCTGCCTGTCTTCGAAGTGGTATTTCCCACTGAGAGCCCAGATCTGTGATCTTCAATAGCTATCAATTGATTTCTAAGTGATGTTTAAGGTATTGGTTTTTACCTATAAAATCCTAAATGCTTTGGATCCTGGCAATTTGATGTCCTCTCTCTTGATGTGGTAATAAGGCAATTACAGTAAACTTGCCCTAACAGCTCCCTCATATAAACAGGAGGGACCCAAGGGCAGAGCAGCTCAATTTGGAAGATATTCTGGACACTGTCCTCATGTTTATGTATTTTTAACTAATATTTTTAACTAATATTTCATACTTGTTTACAAAGACTTCTCTTAGCCCATTTTTAATAATGAATAAATGAATAAAATACTTTATAGGAGTGTCAGCAAGAACATTTAGTTAGAATCAGGATTAATTCATCAGAATTAATTCCTGGTCCCATTGAATGACAAAATACCCAGCAACTTTTCTGGAACCATATTTTGGACCAAGGGGCTTTTAAATAAAGACATGTAGATCTCCAAGCAGTCTGTAGCTTAGTAGAGGGACCACATTTTTAACTTTTAGCTACTAAAATTCAAGTCTATTTGGGAATTTAAAGGTAACTAAGGTGACCATAACTGGATCACTCAAATCTAAACATAACAATGCTTAGCTCTTTTAAAACTATTACATACCACAGGGTCTTCTAGACAGAATAGCAAGGTTGCAAGATAGAGTAACCTTAACACTTATGTGTGGTTGATGTAGAATCAAGGAGAGGAAAACTCATAATAGTTGTGGTGACTAACTTTTCTCTTTTGTGATTTTTCTTTTTAATTCTACATACTGTTCAGTGATCACTATATGACAGTGTCACAGAAGGACATTGTACTGATGAAGTCAGCAGCATGCACTTCTAAATCAGATCCAGTTCTGCAAGCAGTTCCATGTGGATGGACCACTTCGAGGTCCACTGACTTCATTTTTACTCTACACAAGTTCAGGGAGATACTTGCACAAGCAGTAGCTAAAGGAGCAAACTTTATTCTCAATTATACAAATGAATTTTATACAATTTTTAAAAGTTGAGTCACATTTTGCATGAGCTAATGTCCTTAATTAGTGTTGAAAAGGTTGTTTACCTGATATACCTACGATAGAACCTTTAGATGCAACTACACTAAGGTATCTATAAATGCTTTTTAATTTGCATGGCTTGTACTTTAAAAATATTTAAGGACATTGAGCCTGGCCACTCACTTAGATAATTGTAAAACCTTTAAAAAGTTTGGGCCAAATTCTGCTGTATTACATTGTTGTTTAGCTCAATATTGAGTAAGGCAGATGAGTTTCTGTTTGCATCCTTTTAAAGACAGGTGCAGAAACATTTTACAAAGATGCCACATATCTGGAGGTAGACTTTTTTCTTTATAATTATCTGACCAATTATACAGCTGTAGCCAGAGAAAATATTGATCATGCTGGTAAATGGATTTAATGCCTTTTCATATTTAAAATTGCCTTGTCATTTGAGTAATGAATTTTCTGTGCTTTATGATGGAAAAGATTACAGTTGAGTTTTATTGTAGGCAGAGTTACTGATTAATTTGCTAAACCACTTTCAGAGCCCAGGTGTGTTGCTAGCTGAACCAAAATTATTAACCTTAATACAATTTTTAAACAATTATTAAGCTAATCGGATGCAAATTAAACAAAATGAACCTATAAATATATGTGTTTTTCAAATTAGTAATTGGAGTTTTTGATGATCTTTGGCTTGACATTGATAAGCTGCTTCTCATAACAGTCTAATTAGGCAATATGTAAACTTTGGCATTCGGTTCTGTCCTAGTGGCTTTTTCAAATGATGTTTGTAAAATTTGCAATTTCATATTACAGATTAAAAATTAAAAACTGCAGGAGGCTAACATTAAAATGAGAATTCATTTCAGGGAAAGCCCTGTAGACAAAATTCACCCTAATAGAATTGTGCATAAGGGGCTGCAAATCATGATCTATAGTTACACAGGGGAAGGCTTGTCAAAACCAGTATTGTTGGCCTGTAGTTCTATTCACAGTATTAAACCCATCAGTGAAGTCACTTTGGGGAAAATGTGAACATTATCAAAGAACAGTAAATTAGCAAGAAATTAAAGCATATACCCTTGCATTTCCAAAACAAAAGATCCCTTCATTAAAAACCTTTCATCAGTGGTTTAATATTCATAGCAGTAATTTGCATAACTAAATCAGTTTTCACTGATGAGAGACGACCAAAGTTTTTTCACTAATTTCTTCTTTGAATGAGCTCTCTAGTTTTTTGATTAAAATTTCACACCAGTAGTTGAACAGAATTGAATACAGGGCTTAACCATATTTGCAAGTATCATCTTTTAAATGCCAGATTAAATGTTGCTACTATTAAAAAAAAAAAAAAGAAAGAAAAAGGAAAAAGGACAAGAAGAAGTATTGTTCGAACAGCTTTGTTTACCTTAACTGTCTATATTGTTCCTCGCTTGAAATTCAGGCTTTGTCCTGAAGATTCCTCACTGAAAAAGACATGCTGGCAAGGATTGTTTGGTACTTTGCATTCTGCCTTTTCACTCTCTCTTACCTGTACATATGTATGGAACAAAAAAGTAGCCCAGATGACCTAGTAATTAAGAAAAGTCATTAGGCTGCATACGTTAAGAACATTCCATTATTCCTATGAAAGTGGAATGCTTTTCCAGGTTTGTTTCCCTGTTTTGAAAAGGTTTTTTCCCTTGTGAAAAGAAAGACCAAATATATTTACTCTGGGAGTGGAGACAAAAAAAGTCTTTCAGTGTGTGAAAGACATTTATATTCTGCTGGTTCAGCACACAATAGTAGTTACTATAAACTGTCTCTTTCTGTGGCATTTCTGAGATACAGTGATGGTAAATTTGTGTCTAGGTAATGGAGAAATCAAAGTAGTAACCAGTCATTACAGTTAGGTACTTTGGGCACTTACTTGTTAAATTGAAATTGTTTCAATTCAAATAAATGCTAATTTGAATTGATCAGCTCCACAGCAGATAATTAAAAGGAGAAAATAGGACAACTAGAAAATTATGGTTTTAGCACTGTTTACAGCAATGAAACCTGATCTGAAGTAAATTATTTCCAATGAATAAATGTCTGTATTCATAAAAGATGGATTGATTTACTTTAACTAATTTATATGTTTGAAAAACATTGACTGACTGCAAAACTAACATTCAGATATGAACAAATGATAGCGTGCAAATGAAAAATGTCTATTCCTATACAGAGAAATAGAACACAGCATTGGCAGCTGACAAAAATCCATTCTCCCCCCACCCAAAAAGTTCTAACTATATCCAGATCAGAACCTTATTCCTATTATTAGTACCTTTCCCTACTAATGCCTGGGTAGAAATACATTAAAAATGACTAAACCTTTTCAAATCAATGAAACTATTGAATTCTCAAGGTAGGATCTCAAAATCTCTTTTTAGTCAATAAGACAAGCAGAATTTAGTAGATGTTATGTGGCTATGTGCTATTTTAATTGATGCCTTTCTTTTGGGTAAACTCTCCCAACTTCTTATATATTTCTTTTGCGATGATGAAGTCTCAGCACAGATATCTGTCTGTTTCCATGATGCTCACTCTCTCCCACCATGAAGAAATTGTCAATCGATGTGCAACCGACGCGATTTCTGTGCCATAACCTGGGGGCCAAAAGCCACTGACATTGGTTTACTACTATTTTCTGAATAATTTTTCTAGGAATGAGAGATTTAAGACTGGATCATAGTTTGCAAGGTTATTAGTATTAAACAATATTTTTTGAGAACAGGCTGAACTACAACAGAATGTGATCCATGTTATTCCTTGGTAGCTTTGAACCATCAGGAGTTGCATGCTTGATACATTGCCTGGCTGCATAAGGCAATATAGATCTCATTCAGTGCTTCTAGCACCTCTTTTTGCAGGTTTTGCAGTTCTAACAAACCCTTCTATTCTAGCATGCTTTTCTCAGATCATATTCAATTGCCATGGTAGTAGTGGGCATGATATCAGTATCTGAGAAGTCACAAGGAAGATGCTGTCAAAGATTTTTTCAGTTGTGCTGGCAAAATAGGTGGGGCGATGCTTGAGAGGCTGCTGATCAGATTTCTTAGATGGTTTACAGTCAGAACAATTCCTTTTGTGGGGATCTGATAGATGTTGTGGCCATGGGGAAGTTTTTTTTCCCCCCCATTCCCTTCCTTTACACAGGATAACACAAAGTCCTTATGTTCCTTATAATGGTTGTTTTCAGGCTTTTCTCTCTCATTCACTGCTCCACCCTTTTGCCTTCATATTTCAGCTGCATATGAATTTGTCAGTGAACTGCAGTGATCTATGCAAGTGGTGGAAGACCTCTGGAAATCAGAATGACATACATTTATCATCAATTACTAGGATAGAGAAATAAGCTTAATCTCCAAATCCATGGAGGTGCATTAAAATTAGAGGTGAGGGTGTGTCATTGGATGCTGTATTATACATCTTCAGGGCAGGAGCGGACATCAAGAACATACCCATCATGCCATCAGCCTGGTCTGATAATAACAGTAGTGAGAACCTTCCTCGTTTCTGTATAGGCAAAAGGCTAACCACATGGACTAGCCCACAAAAATTAAAGAATCCATACGTTTTCAGAATTCCTGAGCTGAGAACACCATCTTTCATCAGGATTATGGAGTCAAGAATGTAGTAAAACACTGTCTGCCTTCTGACTGTTTTTGTACAGTCAAAATGGAATTAAGTTTACCAAATTGTCAGCCTTTAGATCCCACCACGAGAGGCACTATATAAATGTATTAGATAACTCTTCCATTTTGTGCGGACTCGGTTAACTGGGCATTTTCATCACTCAAGGTGATATAAACTCTTTCTAACTAGATAAAAGGAACTTCTAAGATGTTCAGTTCAAATTTACAATCCAAGTGGAGAGTTCAGACATTATGAACAAGAAGCATTCATTCCTTCATGGGCTCTGACTTTTATGATGTTGAATTCTGTTATCCACCATATGCTTCTGAGTGCCAAACAAGGAAAAATATTAATGCAGATCATCTACATTCTCATCCAGCGAAGTTCTTCTTTTAAACAAAAACTAAAAAGAGATTCAACATACAAGAATATTTCAGATTTATTTTAAGGGTCATGAGATATTGAATCATTCTGATATTTAATTCCAATTGCTTTGCATCTGACAGCAGCAGCAGCTTGCTTTCAGTCCTTTAATACCATATTTATGCAGTTTCTCCTTTAGGTAGTAGGGCAGTCTCATCCTGTGCTATCTGTGTAGTGGAAAATACTGATCTACTTTTAATTAGGTTTAGGAAAGTGGTTGTTTGGGATCTCTGCTCATTTTATGCTATTCCTCCAGATGTGGCATCTCGGTTTCCTACACTATTTGCCTAAACATCTCCTCCTAAGGTTGGATATGTATGTTGTTTTGTGTCATCTATGCTGATACTGGACACATAGTGATCAGTGTGGATACCAGTGAGACGGGTACCAGTATGCAGATCAATAAGGTTTAATGTGCAAGGTTTTTTATAAATATCCTAGTTAAATACAAAACCTAAAATTAACTACAATATATCATACTCACTAAACCTGGAGAGGTAAGCAGTCACTCAGAAGGCTGCATCCAGGAAGGGCTTTCTTCAGGGGCTCTGCCAGGGAGTCAGTGGGTCCCCTGGTCCGACTGGCAGTACCTCCCACAGAATCAGGTGCCCCTTTGTCTAAGTGGTGACTTTTTATATCTTTCTATACACAACTTTCACCTCATTACCTATCTATTAATTATTACATATTCTATTACCAACTTCGACATCTCATCCTCAACAACATTGCATTTTCACCATGGTAACTGGGGTCGTCCAAACAACATCTGGTGATAGAGGGGTGGTGAGAAAATATGCCCCTGGGCTGGGAAAAAATGTACCCCCAGAAGTTCAAGGATAACTTGTTATTCCTATCACCGTTATCTCTGTGCAGCTGCAAGCATACATGTTATGGATTTCGTCTTATTGTGTGCTGTGGTATGCAGAAACTGAGACATCTGCAAGGTTACTCAGTATTCCTATTTGTCTTTGCCAACCAGAAGATGTCAGGCTGCAGAGGCCTGAATAGTCAAGCAAGCAACTTAAGCTATGCTAGGCCTCAAGACAGTAGTCAGGAAACTCAAATTGCACTGGGCCTCCAACAATCTAATGACAGCTACCCACTTTAAGGCCCCTTTTCATTGCCATTCGTGTAAGGGTGTAATGAGAAATAGTTCCTCTGACTTGTTTTGGATCCTATTTCCAAGACTTGGGCCCTTATTAGGCTCTTTGTGATTGGGCTACAGTAATCAGAACAGTAAACATAAACAGAGACAGTTTATGGAAGAAATACTTTTCTAAAAACTAATTAAGCGTTTTTGAAAAGTGCCAGATTGACAGCCTTGGAGCTGGAGTTTCCTTAGATTTTTCCCAACCCTAACTTTGAATGGATAAAGCAGTATCTCAGCCTCCATGCCAGCAAGGATATAAATTGTGAAACGTGTGGTGATTTTTTTTTTAATTTCATTGTCAGTTGCTGGAGCCGTCCATTCCCTCAGAGGAGCTATTTTATCTTTCCCCTCTTATTCAGAAGTAAGTCATATTAACCATTGCCAAGAAATGGGGTGGATCAAAATAAGGAAGAACATGGGGTAGTAACAATAGTTATCAAAATCACAGTCTGAATGTTTTACAGAAATGTCTTACTAGCTGTCAAGGGTGCTCTACTCATGGCTGGAGCTCCTCTTTCTGGCTGGGGTGGCTAGGGAGTAGCTCTGTCAGGGTAACACCCCTTCCTGTGGTTGCACTTTGTCACTCTTTCTGTACCTCACTTTCTCAGGACTCAGCAGCTCTCATTTTGTGGCTTGGCCCTCTGGCCCGGTCACTGTAGCTTCCCTTTCTGGTTTAAGTTTACAGCGTCAGCTTACGCACTATAGTAATGAGCACTATACAAAATCCTAAAATAGATAGTTTGCATACTATTTCAGAAGAGTTTTCATTAAAACTTCCTAAAAAGGAGGAAAACAAGTAATCTAAAACATTTAAAATCCCCTTACGCAGACTGTGACATACACTCACAAAAGCAAAGATACTGAATTAACAATTAAATTCTATTTTCCTCAACGTTCTTTTTAGGAGTACAGAATAGCAATATATGTGGTATTTTATATCATGGTGTTTGATATCTCTACAACAATAGACAGCAACATATGTGAAGGAAAGAATTTAAGTCTTTATCTTGATGTTCCTGGAGTTTCAGTTAAAGTAAGACTTTAGGGGGTACTTTTTCAGTGTTATGTCAGTAATAATACAACTTCATATGCCATTGAATTCTCACACACTGAGATGAAAAATTTGCCCTGCTTTTTTATGGTTACCACTTGCTTTGTTTTGGGGGCTTGGAGAATCAGGGTGTCAAGAATTGGATGTCAGGGGTAGCAGAATGCAGGCTACGTTTCAGTGGCACTGAATAACTCATTTCTTGGTGAAGGACTGCCAAAAAAAGAGTAGAGAGTTCCCAAATAGCAACCAAAAAGAAAGTGTGGCCAGCTCAATCCCTCCTAGCAATCAGGAAAGGGAAACATGAAAAATCCTTCACTTCCAGCTGCCAGGATGGTGGAAAATGGAGTTGAAGGCATACAAGAGTGGAGGCAGAGTAGGTAAGGAGTCCTCATCAGCCAGGATAATTTCCTCATGTTTCTATCAGAAGGAAAGTGAAATTATGTGAAATGTGTAGGTTTGGTGGGAGAGGTTAACTTAAGGATTTCCTTTTCCTTTTCTGATGGATTGTTGACTAGAGCTGAGCAAATGCTGCAAATTATTTATACACACACTTTGAATATTAAATGAATTTGTTTCAGCTATGTTCATACCCTCTTTCATCCTAATTGAAATAGCAAATGTTAGGCTAGCATTACAGTATATCTGTGGAAAGGAAATTTCCAGAGTGTATATTGTAGTTGCGCCATTTCTGTCCAATCAAAGTGCTTGAATTTCAGATTGTTGGGTATAAAATATCCACAGCAATACTTGCAGCAGTTTCTGAGTAACCCGCAGACTAAAATATGTCTGCGTCAAAAAAATAGAGAAAAAAGGGCTAAATTTAATGACTAAATTGTTTGTTTCAAATAGTTTGTCCAGCTGTAGCGGTAACAGACATATTATAGGGCAGGATGATTGGGATATTCAGATAACGAGTGGTTTATTACATAAAAGAAAAGGTGACTTGACATTTTGCTTGTATGTTGTCTGATATTGTTGCTCTTATTATACTTTAAGTTCAGGGACTTTCTCTAACTGTGTTTGTACATTGGCAGGTACAACAAGGCCCCAGTCAGTTACTGTTCTTTGTTAGGAAGTATGCAAAGATATTATACATGACTTATTTGAAAATTTTAGAGGAATTGAATAGAAGTTGGACATTTGGGAAGTTAATGGTCAGCGTGTTTGAGGAGTGAAAGAATAAAGTTTCTTGTGCCTGTACGTTATCTGTCTATCAACCTGTAGTACCTAAGTGCTGTGTCTGTGTCTACCCAACATTCTTATTTAAAAACATTTTATGGCTTTTTTTGAATTTTTTTGTTTATGTATAAATGTCTGGATTCCAGAAGAAATCCTAGCAATAGCCCCTGACCCAAATGCACATGAAGTACTGTTCCCCTATGGCCCTGCCCTATTTACTGCATTCATCACTACTTGAGTTCAAATAGTAGCTCAGATCAAAATTGAAAATGAGCTTAGGGTCTCATTCTAGTCCCCATTTGTTCCCTACATAATTTATCATGATTGGCATTTTTGCTCAAGAGAGGGCAAAGGCTGGAATAGCAGGGATGCAGCAGGGCAGGAATGAAGTGCATTAGCAGAACTAGGAGCCTTCACAGCACGGCCTTGTGATGTCTGATTAGTTTCTCAGTTTTGTAAGCATGAAAGTGAACAAGCAAAGT
Organism: Mesoclemmys tuberculata; assembly: GCA_007922155.1. NCBI lineage: Eukaryota > Metazoa > Chordata > Testudines > Chelidae > Mesoclemmys > Mesoclemmys tuberculata. The sequence continues at coordinate 42,731,872 of ML675609.1, read as the reverse complement.
TCAAAAAAGACCCAAAAAATTATTTTTGGGGATCTACTGGAAATGTGTATTTAAATATGTAACATATTGTGGCAGGAAGGGCAGTTAAATTATTACTCATGACTAGATATCAGTGTTGTTTAACAAAGGTACATATGAACTGTAGGGATTGGAAACCACTGATAAACAAGTACACACTATATATTATCACTAGACACATTTCTTTTTTTCATTTGTCTCTAATTTAGAATTAAGTACCTGTCATGTACATAACTGATAGTTGTTTTACTATGCAGAGGGAAAGGGATTAGAACCCAGATTTAAAAGGAACTGAACACCTTCAACACCCACTGAAGTAAATGGGAGCTGAATGTGTTCAGCACCTTATAGGACTGAACCCTGAATGAATTGTTACACTTGTTATATTTCCATATAGACACATGACTTATTTTTTCATGTAAAGAATTTAAAAAATCATGGAGAGAGAGATCAGTAAATATTTGTATATTAGTGAGAATCTAAGGAGCAATGGATAATAGTGTATATTACAATTTCCAAAAGTAAGTTCAGTAATAGGATACTCAAGCTTCTGTTTTTAGTTATGTTCGTCTCTTTTATTAACCATAGTCTAGTAAGAGCATCTCATTTCTATTTCCAGTTAATTTTCTGGCATCAGCTGTTGTTGCATATCATCTGCAGCACATGACTTTGAAAATAGGTGACTATCAGCAATTTAATTCCCCTTGAATATACAATAGAAGATAGCATCCCTGTAAATAACTAAAATGTTGAAAACAGAGAGAACTTAAAAAATTAGGGTTTACATCTTTGCTGAGGTACAGTGGGAGTGCCCAAAAGACAGAAGAAGCATGCATGCAGTGATTATTCTGTAAACATTTATTTATGGTTGTAGCAGGGAGGAGTGGCATTGCTCCGAGATTGACACTGGGGAAGGGCCATCCACCACCTGGTGGGAAGAACCAGGAAGTCCATGCCCACCAGACCGGAAGCAGAAGGATAGGACAGGAACCGGAAGTTTAAGAGGTGGGCCCTGAACCTCATTTGAAGGGGAGATGGAGATACTGAGGGAGACAGATGCCTCCCGCCTGCTGCCGACCCATGAGCCTGCCAGTGATTCCGGCCATTCCAGGATGACCCCAAGCTACTAGAGTCACTGGAGATGCCCGACACCGAGGAACTGTTGCGGATATCACTGGCTGTGTACCCTGAAGAGGTGGAGGATGACCCTTGGACTCAGGTACACCTTGGCACGGCTAGGAAGAATACCAGGGATAGCTGATCATGTTCCAGCTGTGCTCAGGAGCATCAGTTGGCATGTTTCAACTGGAGCCCCACCAACCTAGTGGTGGAACTCTCCATCCCCTGATGTGGCAGATACCCAATTGAGCCAGGAGGTCTCGATTCATGCTCATCCCCTTGCCTGTGAGCTGTACACTGCTCACTTGCCCTGCCCTGCCTGAGGGCCAGGGGCCATAGATTGCTCTTCTTGCTCTGCCTTGCCTGAGGGCCAGAGGCGATAGACTGCTTCTGGCCACATCCTGCCTGAGGGCTGGGGTCCGCAAACTTGGCATGGCCATATTCAGCCAGGTAATCCCAAGGACTTTCTCTTAAAATTGACAATGAGGGAGGGCCACCCTCCTGTGCACACCTACGGTCGTCTACAATGGCAATACTGTTCTCCCATCCATTTTTTGCCTAACTGGCTTCTCAGTGTGTTTGATACAAACAGACACTATTCACTCAGTGGAGCAGATGCTCTGCATACAGGGAGATTAAATTAACCCTTTAATAATCCTACTTTTCAGATGTTGATGTGACCCATTTTTATCAAGTCTTTCATTGTTGTGTGGCTTTAAAAAGTCTGTTTTCAAATACATGTATGAGAATGGTATATAATATTGAGGCTTCCTCCTGTAACTCATTATGCCCACAATTTCATCCATTTAGAAATCATCTTTTCTTGTCAAGTTCAGAGTTCTTCTTTGCCTTGTCAGTGAGCAAAAATGAGAGTACACCCGAATGAGAAAATGTTTCTTTTAGGCATTCGGCATTAATTATAGGGTGTCTCTAGCTAAGGTTCAGGGAGTATCAAGAGAATTTACAATAGACTCTGGCTTTAAAGAAAACTAAGGTGATTATACATTAAAGGATGTGTTACAGTAGTTTTGTTTAAACTATTGTCTTTTCTTGCAAAGTTACAGAGTATGCCTCCTGTCAGGAGCCATTTTGTATATTTTTCATACATATATTATGGTAAAAGGGCACTTAGATGTGAACGTGATGCATGCTCCTGAAATACTAGATATAGATAAGATATATTAAATATAACAGTAGTCTTACGTAACATCTGTGACAATCAGTGTCCAGCCAAGCCAAGGGGAGAAAAAGGGGTTAGAATCCGAAGGAATAAACAGTTGAATCAACTGAATGTATACAGTGTTATTGTGCTATTAAAAATGTGGAGTAAGGTCTTTTATGAAAGCTTGTAACATTATCAGCTTAATAGTAATTAAGAAATATGTATATTTGGCTATAATTTTATGTATATATACACAATTGTGCTCCTAAAACTTTGGCTCCCCCTCTCAGCAGGACAGTGAGCAAGCAGACAGGGAGAGGCACTTCTCAAGCTCATTGTTTACATCTAACTAACTTCAAGTATCCAGCCATTGTCCAGCCCAGAAAAGGAAAATGGTGGACTATTAAAAGTTAATGGAAAGACATTAAGACATGCTTTCCCTTGAATCAAGAGGGGATTTTAAATAAACATGTCACCATGTAGTAAGAGACAAAAGAAAAGAAAAAACCTTTTAAAAGCAGGCTTGTGTCTGAGGTTTGGCATCCAGAAACTAAAAGGCAGCCTCTAAGTGATAAATTGTCTGTGAAACGCTAGAACTCCCCTAAACTACCGGGGTACACTGCAAACTGTCCAAAAGCAATAGGTAACTTCTGTTAGAAGAAGGGATTTTATCAAATATAGAAGCATAAAGTCTGAGGTTGCATCTTTATGTTTATTTTCTGTGTAACTTGTAGGTGTTTGCTCTCCCTTACTATTTCATCTTTGAATTTGTGGTTTTTCTATTACATAAACCTTTTGATTTTTTTTATTCAAGCAGGTCTCTGATGTGCAAATTGCATAAAGAGTGTGTGCCAAAGCAAGCTGCTGTCTGGAGGTCAAGTTTCACACCTTGGGTGACAAACCAGATGGGAGTGGCCTGAGTATCTGGTAGTTAAGAATGTTGGGAGGACGGATTTGGGAAGATGTAGGACTAGATGGGCTATTGGAGTTACCCTGGAAGGAGTATTTACAAGTAGGCTGGTGGAAACCAAGGTAAGATTTCTTGTAGGGAGGCTGCTGGTGTTAGGGATCTGAACCAAAATTGCACAGCACAAAGGCATCCAAGGATATAGAGCAGGTGGTGACAGAACCCCTTATCGGTCTGGATGATCCCCACAATTGCACACAGTGTTTTCATGTTATTTTTTAACTAGTAAGGACCAATCTGTTTTAAATAGATGAAGCATACTTTTCCAAACCAGTCTTTTTATAACGTGGCTGGGTTTTTTTTATATATCATAGGCCAAACTTTGTCTGATTTACAGCCATGGTGTTTCATTTGATCCTGAGATCTTTATATGTGCTCATTACTGCTCATAAATGATCACTTTAAGGGTCACAAAGGGCACTTTAAGCCTTTTGACCATTTCCCGCTATTGTGGGACCACTTTGCACTGGTCCAGGACTCAGGTGAAAATTAGAGCAGTGTGAAGGGATTGTTATGGCATCTGGGATTGCTAAAACACAGTGCCGCACCCACACACTTTCTTACAGTCATGAATTTTGTATCACAGCAGGAAAGAGAGGAATCTTAGTGTTCCCCCCAGAATTCTTCTTCTTCACTGGTGTGATCCTCCCTTGGGTAGCTTTGCAGTGGTAGGATGGTGTAAAGCTAACCTACTACATGTGTGAATCTGATCCTTTTGTAGTAATGTTTTACGGAATCTCAAAGACATATAAAAACTTTTCCTACCCTTGAAACACAGCCATCTCTGGAATGGCAGGAGTGTGGCATCTGTTTCATTGGTGTGAGAGAGACCCTTGCACAGAACACTTGGTTAATAATTTCCTAAATGTAAACTGTCTTTATACCATAAATCCTGGGGGAAAAAAGACTTAACACTGGAGATGGGATTGATCCAAAATACTGGATCCACCCGCTGTTCTCTTGTCTCTGTTTCCAGATAAAAATTTTGCAGTTGGTTCTTGATGAGTTTCCTTCTGAGATCTCTGTTCATTTGGCTTCCCAAGAATTCAGTTTGACTCCAGATTTCTTCATTCAGGTATCTTTATTTGGCATACAGTAAAGCTATGGTGAGTTATTCAGATGCAATGCAGATGGATGGGGGTGGATGCAGAAAACCACTTTCTTTATAGACATGTACATGCACATTGTTTTACTATACACTACATCACATACTTTGGGTCTGGTTTGATTACTTTGTAGGAACCAATCCTTGTACAGCATGCTCTGTCCATGTACATTCCCACTGCTGTCTTGTCCATTGCAAATGATACAAGGGTATTCTCCCTTATCTTACCTAGTACAGACATCCTGTCTTTAGTCTACTGATCCATTTACCTCCCCAATCATGCATTTTGAGAAATGTGGCCTCACCCACATCTAGTTACTCATGGCAAGCCAGACCTAAACCTCCAATAACAAGCTGAGTTTTCACACTACTGGACTAAGGCAAATGAGTAAAATGAAGCAGTATAAAATATACAGAGAAAGAATTATACATACCCAGGGTTATGTTTTTCAATGGGACTGAACATCTCCTGGTATAATCAAAAATCCACATGAGATTTTTGGCTGCAGATGTTGGTCATTGTGATCTTTGCATTAGCAAATATTTTTGTACAAACAACAGTTGGCAGTTTGCTCCTTATCAACTCCACAGAGAAGGACATGCAGGGTAAGTTTTTTCACATCATGTATGGCATAAACTAGCACCCCAAATGGACTTAAACTAAACAGTTTTAGAATGTTAGAAACTGCATATTTGACTAAATAAAACCCTATCTGAGGGTCCAGTCTGAAACGCAGATGACCTGTAGAGCTGGGTATAAGAACATTTTGGAATGTGAAAGAATCCTGGAAACCATCAGTGGAATTTTTAGCCCACAACACACATTGCTTTTCTGATGAAAAGCACATGTGCAACTTATTGTAGGTAATCATCCCAAGGCAAGAATTTTATCCACCAAACTTAACAGCAGGCTTTGGTTAACACTGGTGAGAATTTACACTTATTATTTTGGCCACCAGGAGTCCATGAACGCAATAGAAATTCACTGGGGCAAATTTACCCCTGCTGTAATTCAACTGGCTTCAATGGAATAAAACCAGGCTGAATTTGGCACACTGAGAATTACAATTAAAAATTAATAACAAGCTGAGTAGAAGCCAAGGGCTATAATGTTCAGACAAAGTATGTTTCCTAATTTACAGTAAAATCTGCATACACACATGCTGTCGCTCATGAAAATCAGGCTTAATTTACTCTATGTTTTTGCTTCTCAATAAAGAGGGAAGATGAAGAAGAGAGTTTCTACTCTGGGAGCCAGAGATGGAGCAGAACTTAAATATTTTTTGGGGGAAATTACTCTGAATCCTCTGCCTCCAAATCACAACACCCTCATTCCCACCAGGTTTCTTTCCTCAGTCTACTTTCCTATACTATCCTTATCTGGTAGTGCCCACTTATTGTTTTCTGTAAGGCATAGCGGGGGACCTCTCTCAGGGCCCATTCAAGTAGCAGCCTCTCTTCCTCTTAGGAAGAATCTGTGAGTGATTCTATTCACTCTAAAGCAGCTGTGGTGGGATAGTCCTCTTTCCTTCTCCTGTGGTGTAGGGAGAGTGGAGATGACTTTCTCTTCTCCTCCTCTATGTGGTGTGAACCACTAGCAGGTTCTTCTCACTTCACAATTCCTCTTTACCAAACCAATACTGGCATGATGACTTTTGCACTGTGGCCAGTTGGTTGGCTAATAGCTATCTCCTTCTCAGAGCTTGTACCGTTTTCCATTTTTTCCACTCCTTCTCTTGAGAGTCACTTGGGCAAAGGAGATAGGAGGAAGTCATTCACCAAGCAGTGAGCAAAGTCAAGAGTGCCTGTATTGATGGCCTGGAGCAAAGGGGAGGCAACTCAGGGAAGTTAAGGGCATACTCAAGGAAGACAAGACTTGTGGAGAAGCTAAATTAATTATCTGCCTTAGTCTTCACTGCAGGAGATGTGGGTGACATCCCCACACCCAAGCCATTCTTTTTAGGTAACAGATCTAAGGAACTGTCCCAGATTGAGGTGTCAGTAGAGGTGGTCTTGGATCAAATTGATAAATTAAACAATAAGAAGTCACCAGGACCAGATGGTATTCACCCAAGAGTTTTGAAGAAGCTCAAATATTAAACGAAATTCACAACTACTTACTACGGTATGTAACCTATGGCTTAAAACAGCCTCTGTGCCAGATGACTGGTGGGTAGTTAATATAATACTGATTTTTAAAAAAGGCTTCAGAGGTGATCCTAGTAATTACAGGCTAGTAAATCTAACTTCTGTACCAGGCAAATTGGTTGAAAGTATAGTAAAGAACAGAACTATCAAACACATAGATGAACACAATATGTTGAGGGGGTCAACAAACTTGTGGTGATCCAGGGGATATAGTGTACTTGAACTTTTACTAAGCCCTTGACAAGACCATTCATTAAACATTCTTTAGCAAAATAGGCATTCATGGAATAAAAGGGAAGGTCATCTCATGGATCAGTAACTGGTTAAAGATAGAAGACAAAGGGTAGGAATAAATACTCAGTTTTCATAGTGGCAAAAGGTAAATAGTGGGGTCCTCTAATGATCTGTACTGGAACAGTACTGTTCAACATATTCATAAATGATCTGGAAAAATAGGTAAACAATGAGGTGGCAAAGTTTGCAGGTGAATAAAAAATTACTTAAGATAGTTAAGTCTGAAGCAGACTTCAAAAAGTTACAAAGGGAATCTCTCTAAACTGGGTAACTGGACAAGAAAATGGCAGATGAAATTCAGTGTTGATAAATGAACACTGGAAAACATAATCCCAACTATATATACCAAATGATAAGGTCTGTATTAGCTGTTTTTATTCAAGACAGAAATCTTGGAGTCATCATGGATAGTTCTCTGAAAACATCTGCTCAGAGTGCAGCAGCAGTAAAAAAAAATCTAACAGAATTTTAGGAACCATTAGGAAAGCGATAGAAAATATGACAGAAAATATCATAATGCCACTATATAAATCCATGGTACGCCCAGACCTTAAATAGCGCTTGCAGTTCTGGTCACCTCATGTCAAAAAGGATATATTAGAATAGGAAAAAGTATACAGAAGTGGAGCAAAAATGATTAGTAGTATTGAACAGCTTCTGTATGAGGAGAAATTAAAAAGATGGGGACTGTTCTGCATAGAAAAAAGATGACTAAGGGGGGATATGATAGAGGTATATAAAATCATGAATGGTGTGGAGAAAATGAATAAGGAAGAACCAGGGATCACTCAATTAAATTAATAGGCAGCAGATTTAAAACAAAAGGAAGTACTTCTTCACGCAACACACAGTCAACTTGAGGAACTCATCAGCAAGAGATGTTGTGAAGGACAAAAGTATAACTGGGTTAAAAAAAGAATGAGATAAGTTCATGGAAGACAGGTCCATCAATGGCTATTAGCCAAGAGGGTCAGAGTCGCAACCCCACACTCTAGGCGTCCCTAAACCTCTGACTTCCAAAAGCTGGGACTGGACAATAAGGGATGGATCACTTAATAAATTGTCCTGTTCTGTTCATTCTCTCTGAAGCTTCTGGCAGAGGCTGCTGTTGGAAACCAGGATACGGGCCTAGATGGACCATTGTTCTGACCCAATGTAATCATTCTTATGTTCTTATGTTTTCATGTTCTTAAGTTCTGGCATCTGCTCCTGCCACTCCCACTCCCAGCAGTGAAGTCCTGCTTTATGAGTGTCCATGTGTTCCACTAAAAATATAGCAACTAATAAAATGTGGAGAGAATGTGTAGGTTGTACAAAAAAACTAAATAGAATGATGTTTCAGTGCTTGTCTTCCCTGTGAAGTTTTGCTCTTTAAATGGCTAGGTAAAGGACAAAGCAGCTAGAGATGGAAAACACATTTAAACCATAGAATTAATTCATCTGCAAATAAAGACTTTCCTTGATACAGGATGTATCTATTTTGACTTACAGTAACTCCCTGGATTTTCAGTAGGAGAACCATCAAAAATACAGAGCAGAGTCAGAATATTTTCCTAAAGATTCAACTGTCAAACCATATGCTCCTGAGACATATTGAGTGCCCTTAATCACCATGGAAATCAATGGGACTTGAGGATGTCAACACATCTTTAGAGCAGGACTAAGGTAAGGTTGATGTGAACCTCCTAGTAATTACCACTGTAGTTAAGTTTCTACCAGCGTTTGTTTTGAAAATTCATATGCTATTTTAAGAACATTATTTTTCAGTAACAGAAATTTGCTCCTAGTTCAAAATTGTTGTAGAATGTCAGAGTTACTTATGGGGAAATATCTCAATCCCCCAAATATATTTGATTATTTTTAAATGATAAAAATTCCCCCACAATAACAACAGGTTTCTGATTTCAGAAATTTTTCAAGAGGCTCCCATAGATTTAAAATGACTTTGTTCTGTACAATGAAATGGTGAAGGTTGTCAGTCAGTGATGCAGACTAGGTCCTTTGTGTATTTCTAAAAAGAAATAATTTTGAACAGTCAAGTCACAATTTTGAAAAGTTGCTGCTGTGCATAGAGAGTTACTATATTTTATCAAAATCATAATGAGATTAACGTGTAGTTATATAGCACTCGAGTGACTCCACAGATTAAAGCCTGTCCAAAATACACATTGGCACAATAGATTGCAGTTGCTCCAGTCCAGAATATTACTTCAATAGTTCACAAATTGTTTCTAAGCATATATTAAGTATAGATCTCTGGAGAACTGCCCTTGGTGCTTGTTCAAAAACACTAATGAAAATGAAGGGTGGTGCTCTTGTGGTGGAAGGAATCACGCAGCCACTCCAATTCAGGTGAAGATCGAACAGAGCTTTAATTTACAAACACACATACAGACAGACCATAGCTATGGGGAGCCCAGGCAGCCACCTTAGTGCTGGTCACTGGACTCCCTGGGTCTCAAGTTACAGTGGGTTTATATAGATGTATCAAAGTTTCATATTACATACAGTGATCGTATAGTGGATTTTCCAGTACTTAACAAATCTTTTACTACCTATTGGGCACTTATGCCTCCCGCTGGGATTCTCCCGGTGTCATCAAGTCAGGATGATTCTCCTGGTGCCAGCAAGTCCTGAGGCCTTTACATTCTTTGATAGCCTGCAGGGATTCCTGACAGGTTGGGCTGGGGGTGGCTGCAAGGTGAGGTTATGTCTTATAACATAACTCACTGACTGGGGTGATTGGGGTTCCAGTCTAAGGCCTCCTGTCTTGATTTTATTCCACACTCTGTAGGGCCAGAATATCCTTTTCAATTGCATAGTTTTATCTGTGAGTTAAATTTCTTCAAATGTCCAGAGTACTTGTCCTCACTGAGGATTAAGTCCATGGCAAGAGTGAAGATTAAAAAACAAACAAACCATTTTTGAGTAAGTTTGAGCTCAGAAAAGGATCCTTTAAAAATATCATTTTCATGCTCTCATAAATGAAAAGTAGGTCAAATGATTTTGTCAAAAATGTCTGTATGAATTCATCTTTGGGCTGAGACTCTGAATGAGAAGTTGCATCCCAAATAGAAAATATATGAGAGTGATGTGAAGGAATAAAGCCAAGAAAAAACTAAAACATTTTAACAGTATAGTGACTGTTACATCTTTAAACAGTGAGTATTTTCTTTCCCCTCAACAGAATCTTTCAAACAGTTGTAGGATTTAAAAAAACAAAACAAAAAACATTTGTAGTGCACATTTAAGATACCATGAACATGGGGAACATTCAGGTTAGCATGTAAAAAACCTCTGGTTTAAGGATTCTGAGCTAGATTTTCACTTGGGCCTCTATTTAAATATGCCTGCAATAAATTACAGATGCAAATATTAGTATTTGGTGCCCTGATCTGTCAAAGTTAATGATTAATTTTTATGCAGATGCTAAATTCACTCCTATTCAGCAATGCCCTTAAGCATATGCTTGAGTCTTACTGGCTTTTAAAAAAACACCAAACAGACAAACTAAACAAAACAAGAGTGGGAAGAACAGAAAAGGGATAAGAAATGTTGTGTTCAAATAGCATTAATACAACCGTTAGTTTGAAAAATAACCACTAAAGTTAAGAAATATATAGTTAAAATTCAAGAGCCAGATTCTCTGTTGTAGCCAATATCAGTTTGGTACAACTGAGAGAAAAGACTGCAAGGGAACTGGACATGCCTCTAAATCATGGAATCATAGAATATTAGAGTTGGAAGGGACCTCAGGAGGTCATCTAGTCCAACCCCCTGTTCAAAGCAGGAGTATCCTCAACTCTGATTCTCTGTCTAGCTCTGTTCCAGCCATGGCCTTGACATAAGTTAGAAATCCCTATGGACTTTAAACTGCCAGCTAGGGATTGCTGGGACACAGCATGTACTGGCTGAACATTCCAACATGGCCCCTACATTGGTGGCTAGGAGGGTGGCACAAGAACTGTACTAGTTCTTCCTTCACTGGTGAGTTGCTGGTATGATGGGAGTGGTGCAAATTTTGCAACCTTAACTTTACCCCCTTATGTCTTTGCCTTAAAAAAATAGACCCTCTTTATAGTATAAAACATTTAAGTGATAAATTGGAATTTCTTATACATCCTAACATATGGTAAAATAAAGCCCCCTAATCATTTTTGTTACCCTCCACTGGACTCTCTCCAACTTGTCCACATCCTTTTTGTAGTGGGGGGCCCAAAAGTGGACACAATACTCCAAATGTGGCCTCACCAGTGCTGAATAGAGGGGAATAATCACTTCCCTCGATCTGCTGGCAATGTTCCTACTAATGCAGCCCAATATGCTATTAGCTTTCTTGGCCACCAGGGCACACTGCTGACTCATATCCAGCTGCTTATCCACTGTAACCCCCAGGTCCTTTTCTGCAGAACTGCTGCCTAGCCTGCCATTCCCCAGTTTGTAGCTGTGCATGGGATTCTTCCATCCTAAGTGGAGGACTCTGCACTTGTCCATGTTGAACCTCATATGATCGGACAATTACAACCTAGGTTCATAGTTGTACATGCAAAGTGGCATGTGCACCTGATTATTGAATTACCAGGCTCTATAGAATACAAATTGGAATTTCTCATAGAATGTCGTTACAAGGCAGTTTACATATATTTCAACTTCAAACTTGTGATTTTAATTTATTCAAGTGAGTATCTGAAGAACATTTTTGAAGTATTCACCCAGCTCTGATATTTTTATCATACTTGATAAAAACATGATAGAATAGAGATAGCATTTGAATTCATTAATTGCGGATGCAGAGAAAGTACTAGTTTTATTCTTTTGAAGAAGAAAGTCTTTTAGAGATATGTATATAACCAGTTATTAATATCTATGAATTAGAAGAGATTTGGAAAGGAAGGTAATATTAACATATTAAGATAATTAACCCATTGGCCTCAGAATCATCTTAACTAGTTTTTTTTTTTTTGGCTATATAAGTAATTATTTAATTGGGTGTTACTGAAATGTGGTGGAATGAATACCATGATTGGAGTGTTAAAATCATTGGTTATATGGTGGGCAAAAAAGGAACGAGGAGTGGCACTCTACATAAAAAATGGCATTACCTCTTTCAGAGTCATTCATAACGCAGAAGAAAATGATCTTGAATGCTTATGGATCGATGTCCTAAAAGATAAAACACAAGATGGGGTATTAGTTCGTGTCTGCTGCAGGCCACCAAATCACAGTAAGGAACAGAATGACCGATACCTTACGCACTTATCTATAATCTGTTCGGAAAAAAAGTTGTGTGATCATGGGGGATTTCTGTTTGAGTGACATATGCTGGAACTCTTAAGCTGTCAGTATTAACACATCTTTGCAATTTCTAAATAATATATATGACAATTTCCTAATGTAAAAAATGATTGCATCTAACACAGTCTATATTAGACCTCATTTTGACAGATAAAAAGGAACTGATCACAGAACTAAAAATTAATGGTAGATTAGGTACGAGTGATCATAACTTTAATTACATTTATAATGTTCAAGCAGAATAAAGTCCAGATATTCTTGGTACTTTAAAAGGGCTGGTTTCACAAAGCTGAAAACATTTATGAGCCAGATCAGTGGGGGAAGAAGAATTTAAGCATAAAAAAGTGAATTATAATTGGGAATTGCTTAAGTATACTTTACTAGATGCCCCAAAAGTCACAATTGAGGAAGAAGGCCATATTGATTATAAATCTGACTTGATTTAAAGGGGGCATGAAAGCAGATATATATATTAAATGGAACAAAGGATAGCTGATAGCAAAATATATATATATATATATATATATCAGAAGCTAGAATTTAGGAAATTGATCAGGGAAGCAAAGGGGCACATGGAAAAATATTATTATGATATGATATTATGACCTAAATTCAATAAAAAGGAGTTTTAAAGCATATTAGGAACAAAAAGAATCCTAACAATGGTATTGGTCCATAACTAGATGGAAATGGTAAAATTATCAACAGTAATTCAGAAAAAACAGAAGTGTTTAATAAATATTTCTGTTCTGCATTTGGGAAAAAACAGATAATGTAGTTATGCCATATGATAAGACTCTTTCCATTCCACTGCTATTGCAAGAAGATGTTAAAAAGCAGTTACTAAAGTTTTTAAATCAGAAGGTCTGGATAATTTGCCTCCAAGAATTTTAAAAGAGCTGGCTGAAGAGCTTGCTGGACTGTTAATGCTGATTTTCATTAAGTCTTTTGTGTCAATATTTAAAGAGGGTAAATGGGATGACCTGGGTAATTATAGTTTTGTCAGTCTGACATTGAGCCTGGGCAAAATAATGGAATGTCTGATATGGGCCTTGATTAATAAAGTATTAAAGGAGGAGAATAATATTAATGCAAATAAACACGGGTTTATGGAAAATTGATCCTGTAAAACTAACATGATATATTTTTTGAAGAGATTACAAGTCTAGCTGATAAAGATAATAGTGATGTAATATACTTAAACTTCTGTAAGGCATTGGACTTGGCATTGCATGACATTTTGATTAAAAACAACTAGAATGATATAAAATTAATAAGGCACACATTAAATGGATTAAAACAGATTAACTAATAGGTGTCAACATGTAACTGTAAATTGGGAATCATTATCATATGGATGTATTTGTAGTGGGGTCCTTCTGGGACTGGTTTTGGCCCCATGCTATTTAACATTTTTATTCATGACTTGGAAGAAAACATAAAATCATCACTGATGAAGTTTGCCAATGACACTAAAATGAGAGGGATGGTAAATAATGAAGAGGACAGGTCACTGACACAGAATGATCTGGATTACTTGGTAAACTGGGTACAAGAAACACTATGTGTGTTAATATGGATACATTTAAATGAATAGATCTAGGAACAAAGAACACAGGCCATACTTATAGGAAGGAGGACTCTATCCTGGGAAGCAGTGACTCTGAAAAAGACTTGGTGGTGGTGATGGAGAATCAGTTGAACATGAGCTTCCAGTGTGACATTATGGCCAAAAGGCTAATACAATGCTTGAATACATAAACAGGGGAATCTTGAGTAAAGTAGGGAGGTTATTTTACCTCTGTATTTGGCACTGCTGGTGCCCGCAATTCAAAAAGGATGTGGATAAATTGGAAAGGGTTCAGAGCAGAGCCAGAAGAATGATTAAAGGATTAGAAAATTTACAGTGATAGCCTCAGGGAGCTCAATCTATTTAGTTTAAACAAAAGGTTAAGGGGTGACTTGATTACAGTCTGTAAGTATGGAGAACTAATATTTAATAATTGTCTCTTCAGTCTAGTAGAGAATAATATATCACTCCTCAGTGGCTGGAAGTTGAAGCTAGACAAATTCAGATTGGAAATAAGGTGTAAATTTGTAGCAATGAGAGTTATTAACCATTGCAACAATTTACCAAGGATCATGATGGACTCTTCATCACTGGCAATTTCTAAATCAAAATTCAATGTTTTTTTTCTAAAATTTATGCTCTAGGAATTATTTGGGGGAAGTTCTCTGGTGTGTGATATACAGAAGGTCAAACTAGATGATCACACTGGTCTTCTGGTCTTGATGATGAATCTAGAAAAAAATCTAACTTTGCATGTCTGACAAAACTTCCAAGACTTACAACTTTAAAACTACAGATCCAGTTTCCCTCAAACTTGGTTTTTCCTTAGGCCTCAGCAAGATCTAGGAAATCAGCACATTTTTACTTGGTCATTGAGTTTTGTGCTTGCAAACATTTTTGACTGGAACACTATGGAAATTATTTAAAACATTCACAGAACTCAAAACAGATTTTGTTGAACCTTTCCACAACAAACGATTTGCCTCTGATCTTAGAGCAAGCATGGAAAATTTCAGACCCAAAGGAATTTGTTTAAGAAAATTAAGAGCAACTGAGTTAGGAGAGTTATAATAAAAATTGCATTTCAGCTTTAACTGTAGTATTTGATGCTGCTCTTGCAACAAGTAATGTGCAGTAGCTGATTTTTTAAGCTGTATGATTTTGTACACTACATCTTTGAGTTGAAAACGGGGCACAAAATCAGTACTAAGACGAGGTTAAAAACACAATAGCCACTCTCCAGATAGTCCAGGGTTGGCATTAATCTTGCTACTGTACTAACAAAGGGGAGGAGGGCTGTGAAATTTTAAAAACAGAGAAGTGTATTGTTCTTCACCACCATTTGTTTGTATGGCAAATGTGTCAATAATGTACAAAATATGTTATTTATTATTTAAAGCTGTAGCAAGCTGTTTGATAGAGATTCAGACTCTGTTGAATGAGACTCTCTAGGCTCACACAGTCACTGCCATTTGCCTGTTAGGCTTGGGTGAAATGCAAGCTGCAAATATTTGTATATGCGATTCACAGTGGTACTGTGATCAGACAGAGTGAGAAAGAGGTGGAAGACGGAGACACTAGCTGAGTCCAGAACAGCAAGAAGAATCACCTGTTGTTTTTCTGAAGCTCTCACAGTCTTAGCATTCTGCAATAAGTTGTGCAGAGCCATTTCAGGATAGAATTATGAATCACAGCCTTTTGGGAATGGTAGCTTGTGAACATATGAAATCCTCACTGTGCAGACTTGAAAAGACACTTCTTTGTAATATTTTTACTAAGTTTGTTTCTACAGACTAACGAGAGAGATCTTGTCTGTGTGTAAAAAAAAAAATGTAATGTGTTATAAATAAATTCTGCTGTCTATTTTGAGACTGAATGTAAAGGTGGAAACATTTGTGTTTGACCTAATCTGTTTGCTGTTGACTTAATTCAATGGCTGTCTATATAAAAAATTTCAATTAATATACTTTGGCATATTTACTTAGTATATTGGTGACATCAGCTTGCTATTATTATGTTAAGGAATACCACAACACATTATAGAATGTCACAGGTCATGTTATTTTAAATGATTTAAATCCATTATATAACACCCTAGGATTGTTAGATGATTTGTATATCTACTGCATAGAAGCTGTGAAGCTGAGATTATTTTGTATTGGTTTAAAAGACTTTGATGTTTTGTTGCTATTACAGAAATATCATTATGATGTCTTGAAGATGGAGGAGATAGTGTATGAGTCAAAATAAAAAGGTGCCTCTTTTCATTACGTTTTTCTTTAGCACACTTTATATTTCTAATAAAATGTATGTGCTTTATAACTATTGATTGATGCTGCAATCCTGACTCCTGTAAGGAGTATGCAGTGTTGCTGTGCCATGTTGGTCCCAGGATACTGGAAAGGCGGGTACGTGAGGTCATCTCTTT
>ML675609.1:42703709-42715756 GCA_007922155.1 Mesoclemmys tuberculata | reverse complement strand
TGTGTAGCTCTAAAGTTTGTCTCTCTCACCAACAGAAATTGTACCACCTCACTCGCGTTCCCTCTCCTGCAAGTTGTCTATAATAAGTGACTATAATGGTATTGCTTCTATAATTAAAATCTACATGTGACAGTTTAAATAACAGGATTAATAAGGTACCTGCATAGTTGTTGTGTCTAGGTCAAAGCTACAGGTGGAAGTAATTTTCACAGATGAGCAGAAAACTTTAGTCACCAGCTAAATATAATACTATTAAAATGCTCTTCATTTTCCTTGGTTTCTTTTTGTGAGATTCTGTGTAATGCAGTGACAAAGTGTGAGTGGTGTTCCCCTCTAGTGACTGGTCCTATCTTCTACTACCAGCTAATTAAGTAATTCCTTAATTCTTATAGTAGCAATCTGAGTTTCAGGATGAATAACCTCCAAACCTGATGAGCTTCAGTTAGTGGCATTCCTAAGCCATGAATTTCATATGGCTTTAGCACAAAATCATAAATTGGCTCAACTTGATTAAAAATGGACTCAGGCTTGCTTATAAAGTTCTTGAATAGTAGCAGATATTGCAATTCACTTGTATTGACTTCTGGGTTTATGGCTTCATTGTAGACATTTTGCATAACTTTAGTTCTGAAATACATAATACTAGCAAATCCAAACTCATTGACTTCAATGGAGCTATGATGATTTACACCAACTGAATTTCTGCCTTTTGTTCTGTTCTTAATTTATCCCTTCCTGTTTCTTCTGCCTTTCAGTTACTGGCAAGAGACTAGCAAGGGTTTAACCAATTAACAGCATACCCCATCCAAGAACTGGGATTGGCTCTGGATGTGTTCTACAAGCAATGGCACTGAGTACTTAAGCATGAATTGAACTTGAAGCACATGTAGTCTGGGTCTGCTAATGTGCTTAAGTTTAAGCATGTGTTTAGGTGACTTGATGAACTGAGGTTTATTGCAGTCATAAGACAAACAGGCGTCTATTGGAGGTAGCTTTTCTAGGTGAACCAAAAGAGAACTCCCTTCTGGCTAAACTCAAGGCTAGGCTTAATGAGGGTCAGGACAATATATTATGTTTCAAATACAGGCCAAAGCAGCTTTCCTCTTTAGTGCAGATCCCCACCCACAACTAACTCCCTTCCCAGATGATATGCCTCCTTAGTTCCTTACCTCTCCAGTGCAAATTGCCCCCTCTCCCCACAAACCTCTAGCTATCCTCTTTTTCTAGTGGTCAATGCTCTATTTCAGCCCCCCCCGCAAAATGCAGGCATCTACTTTTCTTCCCTTCTCCAAGTAAAGGTAGGTACCCACCACTATGCCTTCTTCTAAGCTGATGATCCTGGGGAATTTCTGATACTGGTGAGCGATAGTGTGTTCTTCTGAAGGGTGGTGTTAATGGGAACAGTGTGGTTAGAGCTGATTTTCTCTGTGCTGGGTCTACATGTGACACATTCTACTTTACCTGCCTCTCTGTGTCTTATTGCAATGACTCCTTTTTGCAACAGAAGAGGTCTGTTTGGTGGTTTGTTTAAGGGTTTTTCCTCTCCCTTTTGGGCACAAATGTTAATTGTGTCCAGTCAGGTTTAAAAAAAAAAAAAAAGCCCAGGGTGATTGAAGCACATATGGTGGTGTGGTTAAACCTGTTTTGAGCCATAATTTTTAAGGGAGACTGTTGAGGTGTACTATTGAAAGCCACACACTTAATATTTATCATGTGTAGCTCTTTACAGTATCTGTTAAAATTATGCAATGGCAGCCGCCATCTGATATGAAGCTACGTAGAAAAGCAATGGCAGAAGGATTGGTTGCTGATCAGCAATTGATGTATTTATTTATTTGAGAGTCTAGAATCTATACTTGCAAGAGGCGACTCCACTGAGATAACAACTGGGCAGAAAAAGAAAAGCAACACAGTATCCAGCTTCAGAAGGATCTGGTAAGTACAGCCTGTCTATTTTGCTAGCCACAGTATCTCCAAAATCATGGAGTGAGGGAGATGATCTCCCTGGACAGAAAAGCAAACTCCCAGTAGGATGGGAGACAGGAAGACTGTATTTCATCAATTAATTTTGTTATCTAAGGTTAATTGGAGAGCTAACTGCTGGAATTTAATTTCAAGTGATTGTGTTGAATTGTGAATGAAGGACCTGATGCTCCAAGCCCTTTATTACATGCAGCTCCAAATAGTTTATAGGATAAGACTCTGCATGTCCAGATATGTGGTGATCTGGATAGAAGTAATCTTTTAAAGCCATTCATTTATATATTTTTTTCTCTGGTTTTAGAAGGGAATCCGGCACCTCCGAAGTCTGGGCTCTTTATTAATATATTAGTTGAGGTGTGGCTAGCCTTTGGATCTTGCAATGCATTGAACTAAAGTCTGGATGATGCATCCTCTTTCAGTCATAATTAGCTGGTATGAGTTGAGAAAATTATCAGAAAAGTTAATCTGACTTAAATAAAAGATGTATTAAGGCATATTGGCTGTTATAGTAGAAAAAACGATTCACTTGAATTATATTAAAACATAAATATTATAATAAATGTATATTGTCAACTTAGTTCAGGTCCAAAATTTGGGCTTTTTACTGCACATGTGCAGAAGGGCTCTGCCAGGTCTAACATAACTAGAAATGTTTTCATGGTTTCTACTTTTTTAAATGTCTACAACAGCCGATCTTTAAATGCCGCAATATTGTGCAAGCGCATAGGAAGTGAAACTGACCTTTCTAGTCTCTTAATCCAAGCTGAATGAAATCTAAACGGCACAAATGGTTAATAATACATCGATATTAAAATTGTTTGATTTATTGCTAAAAGCAATAAGGGATTTCAAAAATAGTCCCTGTCTCCTAAGGAAGCTCTAAAAGTTAAACAATAATTCACAAAACAAGGAAAATTAGAGCTTTTGTTTTCATGCTGAACTTTTCCGTGTGCTTTTAGAGAAGTCAGAGATCAGTACACTCGGCCCCAGCCTCAGTCTTTACATGGAAAAACCAGGGCACAGATCTGGAAACTCTTGTACAGTGTTTTCTCCTAAATGCCTCCTCTGTGAACATATGAGCTGGATTTACTTCCCCATAGAAGAAAATGAAGGTTTAGCCCTTGGAATCTGCAGCTCTTCAAGATCCATACAGACCCAGGGGAGAGAGCATTTTTACTTGTTGCAGGTAGGAGCTCTAAACCTAAGGAATGTTTCTAGCCTAACACAGATAAAAAGCTTTCACTGGTGAAGTCAACAGGTTACTATATATATATATATATAATATAGTTGTATAGCTCTATACATTGTCAGCAATGTTGACTTCAAATTAGATTTTACACTAATTTCAACAATGTCGCGCTCTTTAAACCACAATCATGGGAAAACTTTTACTCAAACTAGGTCTTTTTCTTTTCTCCCTCAGAAATGAATTATTTTGTGGCAAAAAATTAGTAAAACATGGCTATTTAAAACTGATTATGTTTACAAGTTTATAATTTTAAATTTTGAGTAGTTTTGTCTTCTCCAAAGAATATTTCACACAACTGTAGCTGTGGCCATTCTCTTATTTGCTTTTCTTCCCTGAAAGATATTATGTTCTCACATTACTTATTTCATCAGTGGCTGCTTGGCACGTTGTAGTTATTTTTCTTGCTCAGAGTATTTATATCTTCACAGATGCACATGTGCCTTGGCATTTACTCATCTGATCCTATCTGAATTCTTTGTACAATATTCATATTCATTCATAAAGTAGACCCCATTATCCTCAGATGCTACAACATTCTAATTATGGCTCAGAGATCACTTCTTTCCTCCTACTCAATCAAATGAGAACAAATCTAAACATAACTGACGAGATTTGTATCTTATTTTAAAATACATATTTCAGAATTGTGAAGAATACTACATGACATGCAAAACTGAGCATTTTTAGTGCTGATAGTGTTAATGATATGCAGGCATCTAATGCGTAAGTAACATTAAGTGCTGTGCTGTTACAAATAGCGATGCCTTTCTGCAACCCTGTCCATTGGCAAAAAGCCTGGTATTGCTCCTTTGCTGTTTTCTTTACTTCTTCACCCTGGCTATCCATTTGCCCTATTCGTATATGATATCAGCTGCCTGATTCTGCCCTCTTGTTATGTGCATCAGACCTAATGATTACTTAGTATTACTCTCCAGATTCTCTGCCTGCTTGCCAAGTTGCTGAGGTTGCTCAGGTGTGCTTTGTATAACTATTGACACCTGCTGTGCTAACTTGCTTTTCCAGCTCACCGCTTGGTGTTGCTCACCTGCTGCTTGTGTAGTGTGGGTATCCTGCTATCCTTTTCACCCACTTGGGTGATTGCTTGGTGTGATAGTCCTGCTTCACCCACTTAGAATTTATTTGCAAAATGCCTTGTTGTTTTTTATTTTCCATGACGGTGGGAGGGGATCCACCTAATCCCTTGAAGAATGCTTAGTTTTGTGGCCATGCCCCACTGCATCCTAGTACAATACTCATACCTTTGAGTTCTGTGTTATCATTCCTACATCAATAGTAAAGTTTAATGTCAATACTGGAATGTGATGTATGTAAAGGCTGGGGAAAAAAACGCCAGAAAGAAAATATTTTATTTATGTGCAGTAAATTTTTAAAGTCTCCCCTGTGTTTTGATTGGAAAATGCATATTACTGAACAATTTAGTTTCAAAGGTTTTTCTATAATGTAAGATTTATTAGGTAGCTGGAAAGGAATAGTCTGATTGCATGTGTGTGAAAGTGCTATCAGTTAAAACTGTGGAGAAGACCTTTAGCTGCACCTTGTATAACTTGGTTTCAAGGCCATAGCTCTTCTGGCTTTCCCCTTTTGTTAAAATGTACAGTAATAGTCAACTCTACACTCAGCAACAGATATTTGAGAGAAGCAATGCAAGAAGTTTATGGAAGTGGCTTAGATATTACTTATCCCTTTGCCAGAAGCTGAAGCTTTACACTTCTGGGCCAGGCACTTTCTTTGGTCTAACCTAAGCATTGTTAATAAATAGGTTGCAATTCTATGGTTGGTCACTAGATGGCATGTCATGGTGGAGTTGCTGGGAAATGAATCTGAGAAACTTCCTCTAGTGGGTTTAGGTGACAAGCCTGAGAAAACTTAGGTGTTGGTTGAGAAGCCTGTAATGAGTGCAACAAAGATGTGTTGCCATCTGTCTTTATTTTGCTAGCTTACTTGATCTGACGCTAGGTAGTCAATTCAGATTAATTCTGTCCCACAGCTGCTACTTTCTCTTGCTGACATGCTGCAGTACCTTAAGCTATTGCTTATTGCTTGTCCACCCGAGTAGTGGGTATCATATAGTTCTTCTTGCCACAAGGCATTCAGTGTTTTCTGCTTTTTACTGTGCCTGCCATTTGCCTTAATCCCTAGTAACGTGTGGCAAATCAGGATCAAACGGTAGCAGATGACTTGCATGTATGGCTGCTAATTTACAGCGTGGAAGAGTTTCCACAAAGGGAGATGGTTGTGCAAAGATTTCTACTACAGATATACTTAATTTGAGTTAATTTGATGTGCGTACACAGTTTATCTATGAGAATGGGCGTACTAGAGTTTGGAAAATACAATGTTTATAGCTAGACTCCAGCTCTCTGAAAGGTTTTTCCCTTATACAGTACTTAGCACATTTGGTTTTTAATGTCAGTTAATACCGTAGATGGTGCACAAATCCTGGGTTCATACTTCTGCTGCAACTTTCTTTTACTACTTTGCTTTTAAAAAAACAACAACTTCTCAGTGGAAATAATACAGTAAAAGGCCCTTAAAATCTCATTTTCACAGTATTTAGTGATTTTTGCTGCATAACATTGCTATTTACTAGCAAGTAATGGCTAATTGATATCACCCTCTCAACCACCTAAATGAAGGGTGTTAGATATTAGAGCTTGATTGCCTTCTCTTAAAACAGGTATGGTGTGTTTGAAATAAAAGCAAAGAATGTGGTGATTCCTATTGGACCCTGGAACTTTGCAGAACATTATCCTAATTTAATTTCTAAGCATCTTCAGTCTCTTCCCAGGGAAAGGGCATTCGTAATTTCCGGCGACATTAGGTTGCTGGAAATAGAGCGACAATGTTGACGTCTTGTTTGCTGTCTTCTCCCCTTCCATTTCTGCACCTTTTCCCATAGTACATTTCCTGCACTGGGAGCCTGAGCCAAAACTCACTGAAATCAGTGGATGTTCTTCCGTTGCTTTATATGGGAAGTGGATCAGGCCCTGAATATTCTCCCAACTCATTTTACTGTAGCACTGCCCAGGGCCGGATTTAAGGGTAGGTGACTGCCTGGGATACTGGACTTGGGTGGCTCCGGCTCAGGGTACTGTTTTTGTTGTTAGTATGTTTCGGGTATTCGGTATGTGTACTCCTTTTTGATAACTTCCTGGAATGATCTCTCTGACACTGTGCTTCAGTTCCCGAGAGCAGAGGCGAGAAAACCTGTCTGTTTGAACTAAAGGACTAGGGTTAACATTGTAAGGCTGTCGCCTACTGTAATGCTATTTAATACTGGCCCACCCACTGTTGGTGCACAGTTCAATTTCTTGACGTTACTACATTTTAGTTATTTTAAAATTAAAAAGTTTCTATAAGCTTAGAGGAAACTTATTTTATTTTTATTTGCTTATATATGGCATTAATCAATACAGATTTACAGATCCTAGTGTGCAAATTTGTCTTCTGTGACAGGGATAGATTGTGCATGAGTCATGAAATGGGGTACAAATGTGATAAAAATAAAGTTTTTGAAAGTTTAACAAATGGGGGTAGAATGGTGCTGAAGATACTTTTTGTCTTGGGCGCCATTTGGTCTAGGGCCAGCCCTGTCACAGTCCTCTCCTCCTCCAAATCCTTTCTAAAAAGCCACTTCTTATATAATTCCCACAAGAGGTACATCTATAGTACTTATAATACTATAGAAAAAGAGAGCCATCCCCAGCCCTCTTTTACCCTCTCTTCTGGATTACCATGCATGTCTTCAGTGTGACCAACTCTAACAGTAACTTTTTTTTTTTTTTTTTGAAGCCCCACCTTCAGGAGGTATGTGATTTATTTGAGAATCTTAGGCCTGGTCTACACTAATGAAGTCACTTACACTGATCTCCGAAAGCCTGCATGTACACTGGTAGGCCAGTACCATCAACTTAAACCACAGCAAAAGTCAACGTAATAAAACCACCTCTGCAAGGGGCGTAGTGCCTAAATCGATTTTATTGAGTTGATTTTGCTTCAGAGTAGACAGAGTGTAGCGTAATTCGACATTAATGGCCTCACAATAATAGTGCAGAGTTGAGCTAGCTCCATGTCTCTGCAGCAACGGTGAGCGTGCGCCATAAACAAATGGCATGAAAATAGGTTTCCTGTTTGTTTGGGTGAAGAAGGGAGGTGGAAGGAGCGTTGCATCATGGGATGATAAAACGCGTCCAAACAACCACCATGGCTAGTTGCACCATGGGATAACAACCCGCACTGCACTGCTTTGAATGTCAACACAAGCATGACGACTGTGGGTGCATGAGTCCGGCACAAAGACCGTGGTGTCTACATGCTCCAGTGATTTCTAAAAATCGGCGGGTGAAAGTCGACTTTAAGTAAGTCGACTTCACTCTGCAGTGTAGACATACCCTCAGTTTTCATTTTTTTAAAAAAAGGAAGTTTCTAGCTCACATGGTTTCAAAGAGAAGCTTGGAATAATGTCTCACGTTCCCCCTAAAGAGTCAGACTAAACACAGCAAATAAAAAGAAGCTCAAATGGCTTTAAAATCATGAGATTTTGGGGAGGAGGGGGCTGCCTCATTTTTAGATGTTTAAGTCTGGAAATACTGCTGTCTTTTAGGCTCCAATCCTGCACTGAACACTGCAGGGAGACTTGTGCACCTGCACAGAGCCCTGCTAATTTCACTGGGGATCTGCATGGGTCAGCCTGCCTGATTCTTAGTATGGGATTTAGAGTTTAGACTGTAATCTCTCTCATCAGGGAGTGTCTTTGTTTTGTACAGGGCCAAGTACGTTGTTACCACAGAATACATAACATAACACTAATACTGTGGTTTCCAAGAGGTTGACATCTTACTGTTTGTTGTTGCTATTAAGTTTAATGAAAGCACTAAAGCAGGAGTTTTCTAAAACATGTATGAGCTCCCAGAAAATCTATTCTTGTTTTTACTTTTGATGATAAATAGCTTTAAAATCATTTGATTGGCACGAATCTCATCACTTTGGTAACGATGATAATTTGCCTCAGCAACTCCTTTCTTCCTAATGATGAATTTTTATTGCAGAGAACAGACACAAAATGTTTCTTCTCTTTATAGGCACAGGTACATCTACGAACACGTAGACACAAAACATATCACTTCTGCTTAATGCAGCCAGAGCTGTTTGTTGCGCTATAGAGAACCAGTTTGGGCATTGATCAAACTGTTCATTATAGCCTTTTATTATAAGTGAGCACCGGCATAGGTCTTTATCAGAGGTGATGGCAACATTTTGTGATCAAGATCCCTGTCCTAGGGTTGGAGTATAATTATAGGATGGCTATTTGCATATTGCTAGGATGCTGCATGTAAATATTAATGGATTATTTTTTTATTCACTTAGCTTATGTTTTTGAAAGATGCCTAAAAACAAAAAGATCATATCTGTATGTTGTTTTTTAATTTATTTTCACCTTTTTGTCTCCTTTCGAGACCCCTAGTGTATCATCACTTTGTTTACCACAAATTAAACCTTAGCTGATTGTTTACCAGACTGAAGACCCTTGTGCATTACGCTAGCACTTTCCCTTTTTTTAATAATCACAAACTGGGATTCATTTGCAAGAGGCTCTAATCTGCATGAGAATTATACAATTAACTTTTGATTAACCACCTAGTTCTTTTCGAAGCCACAGTGTATAGGATATTCTGCATTGAAATAATTTTCCTTAAATTGGGAGCAGGCCTTTCATTAAGCTGGTGAGTTTGACTAAACAACAACATTTGGAGATAATCAGGGTCAAAACAATAGGGAAGGCTGCAAGGCTAGAATGTCATCTTTAAATATAACAGCTGAGATAAAGGCACCCAGATTGTGCCTTATCAAAACACAAAAAATCAAAGCTCTCTCTTGTCTGTGGCAAAATACCAGGCCCTAGTGTTTCGGGCTACCATTGTTTGGGCCTATAAGTGTTGCAGGATTTGCATTCAGAGAGCCAGTTCTAACACACATTACATCACGTAGGGTACTTATCTCAGAGTCTGACAATAATTATCAGGAAGAATATACTCAGAATGACTTTTTTTGTGATTTTTATGCATCCCCAACACAAGGAAGGGGAGATAACAGTATTATGAAAAAGGGGCGAGTCTCAAAAGGCTCTCCCTGGAGCTGCATTCTTCGATTAAATTTGCTATGCCACTCTGGTGTGCTGAACAAGTGGAAAGAAAGACTATGAGGCTTTTATATAGGGTAATAATAGTCCTGAACACAGCCCTTACCAAAAGATAAGATCCATTGTCAAAACAAACAAAAGAAGCAGTATTAAACACCACTTGAAGAATATATATGAGCAAAGTTTTAAATCTGTGGATTTTTCTTGTCCCTTGAACCTGGTACTGTCATGTGGCCACATTCTAACCAGGTATGTCTGTAAGTACAGATTGTTTAAAAGTAACACTTCCACTATCCTACACCTGTTTCAACACGGAGGCTGCTAGTATTTAGAAAGGTTTTCCATGTACTCACCAGAACATGATGCTAGAAAGATATACAGAAAAGGAAATTAAAAGATAGCGGCCTAAGAGTTGTGACAGGTCTGATTTTTCAAGACCTGCTTACTGAGAATTCAGAAGATTCTAATAATTGAACATGAATTTGTAGGAATCCCTCATCTGCATTAAAAAAGTAAATAGGTTCCTGATGCAACTTACTAAAGGACAGTTGAGAGTAACATACACCGAGCCATAAAGGGCTTGTTTCAGCTTGCAAATGTGATACATGGCAACCTTTTGAAGGCAGTGAAAACAATTCCTAAGAAGTCACTGGAAGTTGAATTAGCTTCAAATTACTCCAAAACTATTTTTGTTTCAAGCTATCTAATTGTTGCTTACTTTTATTTTAATGGATATTTGAGGCACACATTTATTTGTTATAGAAATGGGACTGAACTGCAAATTTTGGGATCTACTTTCTTTCCCAGGATTTGGGAGTGTTTGTGCCTGTCTTTAATTTGTATAATTTGAATTAAGGATTGTAATGCATGTAAAGGATAACTTATGGTTTTTCTAATGATTATTAGAAAAAGGTGAACTTATTTGGAGAAAAACATCATCTTGTATCTGTGCCCTGTATTTGATTTTAAAAATAATAACATTACTATGAGCAACAATAAAAAGGGATCACTTTACTTTATGTATTAGATAATCATTGAAAAAAATAAATAACCAACACAATATGTGAATCAGAAAATCATTTTTGTCTTGATTCCTGCTAATGGATTAGGAGCAAACTTTTTGGGAATAAAATTCACATACTATGGAACAAATTAGAGATAAGTGAGTTACATCTTCTTAAAGCAAGGATG
This sequence comes from Mesoclemmys tuberculata, assembly GCA_007922155.1. Lineage (NCBI taxonomy): Eukaryota > Metazoa > Chordata > Testudines > Chelidae > Mesoclemmys > Mesoclemmys tuberculata. The sequence goes on along the minus strand of ML675609.1, from coordinate 42,705,173 downwards.
AATATAGTCATGCATATCTAGAAAATTAAGGAAAAGATAATCACTAGAAATAACCAGAGGATTTTGTACGTTCTCATCAGTATTAAATTCTGAGTTTATTTACTTTTGTTTATAGTAGTCAACTTTTAATTAGTGATTTGTCTAAGTTTTTATTTCTTTGCTGAGTTACTTTGGTTAGCACGTGTTTGTCTTTTAATCATATCCTGTTATCAGAATGGTTGTTGCTTTCCAACTTACTCCTGCGCCATCAATCATTGCTTGCATCATAGAATAATAGGCTTCGTAGGAAGGCTACATTTCCCCCCATCATTCATTTCCCAAAAGAAATTATTCTTTCTCTGGGTCTCTATTACCTTTCTCCTGGATTTGGGCTGTTCTTCTCTGCTCTTTGCTCAGAATCAGACACTAAACATACAGCATGTAAGCTGAATGGTTATTTCATTTTCTCTGAATCACTGCTGTCAACATGGTACTTTACTTCACAGCACGCAAGTGGCTCCTTTTGGAAATGATGACAGTATCACTCCATGGATCAGCTGGTGAGGATACTAAGGCAGCAGAGTTGGCCATATCTTTGCTGGAAGAAGGAGTGAATCACCTGTGAGACATGCTAAGTGCCCATTGGCCTGGGGCTGGAGAGCTTATGCCTTCTCTCAAACTTCCCTTTATCTATACAGTATGCTGCCAAATCTCAGCTACTGTCTGGATACAGTTGGTTCTGGCAAATGCATCAGAAAACAGATTCAAAGGATTACTCATAGACTCATAGACTCATAGGTCAGAAGGGACCAATATGATCATCTAGTCTGACCTCCCGCACAAGGCAGGCCACAAAACCCTACCCATACACATTTATAACAACCCCGAACCCATGACTGAGTTATTGAAATCCTCAAAAGTGAGATTTGAAGACCTCAAGCTGCAGGGAATCCACCAGCAAGCGACTCATGCCCCATGCTGCAGGGGAAGGCGAAAAACCTCCGTGGCCCCTGCCAATCCGCCCCGGAGGAAAATTCCTTCCCGACCCCAAATATGGCGATCAGCTAAACCCTGAGCATGTGGGCAAGACTCACCAGCCAGCACCCAAAAAGGAATTCTCTGCAGTAACTCAGTTCCCATCCCATCCAGCATTCCCACAGACCATTGAGCAGACTTATCTGCCGATAATCCAAAATCAATCGCTCAAATTAAACTATCCCATCATAACATCCCCTCCATAAACTTATCAATTCTCTCAAACAAGACTCCCTGACTAATATGTTCAGGGAACCATGAATACTTTACTACATGCTTGTGGCTATTAACACAATAGAAAAATTCAATAAGATGCCCTTAGAAAATGTTTCCAAAATGATTTTACTGGGCTTGGTATTTACCATATCAAAACTATGATGTGGGAAGTATAAAGACATATAATGACAAACAAAACAAAGGGGAGGACTGTGACATTCAGGTGCTTCAGCA
>ML675609.1:42551151-42703699 GCA_007922155.1 Mesoclemmys tuberculata | reverse complement strand
GACAAACAAAACAAAGGGGAGGACTGTGACATTCAGGTGCTTCAGCACAAATGACTACCATCAATATTTGGAAAACGAGGATCCTGGTAGCTTTTTAGAATGTGTTTTATTGAAAAGGGGAAGCTAATCATCATCAAACCATTTTAACTGAGAACTTGCCTAGAACATTTATTAGGAAAATGGATTCATTTAAAATCAAGGTCAGAGAAAGCTATGGGACTGAATGTTTTCTGGGCAAGTTCTACTTTTGTGACACTGAGGACTGCTGGTGCCATTATGGAGACACTTATTAAAATGAGGCCTGGCCAAAAAGCCCATGAAGTCCATGAAGCCCATGGTCATCAGAGAAACTGTAATTAAGTGGGGATAAAAAAAAAAAAAACAGGCTGGAAGGAAATGTATACAAATCCATGAGTACTTTTGGAGAGAGAGAAGGAGAGCGAGTGCCACAATCTACTTTATCTGTATTTGTTTGCCAACTTTAGAAAACATGTGCTGCATTAAGAAATGGGATTGACTGGGGGCATTGTTTTGATGTCATACTATACGCAAATGGCTTTTTTCTTATATACAAATGATCCCAGAATGCTTTAGAGTATTCACCATTATAGAAGAGACAGCATAGGTAGTGAGACAGACACAGCTCATCCAGCATCTGCTGGTGTGTTGAGCATTGGATTGGAGAAAGTATCTTGGTCCATTTGTGGCCTCTTCCTTTTCTTCCTGCCCTCCTCTTCATTCCCACTTTTTCTGCTGTACTCCCACCTGCATCAACCTAGAGTTCCTGGGTGTCCTTATAGCTTCCCAGCCACTGATGCATTCCAGCAGGTCTTTCACAAAAGAATATTAAAAACTAACAGAACTGAAGTGGACTCACAGGTCTGAGCTCCTTGAGATTGAAAAAGCTCTCTGAGTACATCTGCAGGTGAGTGACTGGAGGCCGGGAGCTGGAAACATAGATAGGGTTTCTGGGGATCTAGGGAGGGGAATGATTGGTGGGAATCTCAAAAAGTTTAGAAATTTAGTCTAGATAAACTTCAGCAGTTTACGTTGTTGCTTACCCAAACAATCTGAACTTTCCTAATTTTCATTTTTCCTTCTTCGTTTTCTGTTTTTCTTCATTCTTTCTCTAAACCCAATCAATTCCTATTTCTTTTAAATTGACCTCATGTCCCTTACATATTTCTATTCTTTTCTCCCTCCTTTTTTATCACTGTCTTCCAGAAGACTTGCAACCTCTTCCTTATCCTTTTGCTGAGTCTTAGCTCTCTTGGGCCCTCTGTTCAACTCCACTACTTGCTACATTCAGGTCAGAAACACCTCAGAATTCACTGCATGCCCTGATAGGGGATGTCTCATAGTGCACAAGTAATATTGACAACACCAGTCATTTGAAAATCATGAGTTGAGGTGCCAAAATCATGAGATTTTAAAAAAGAAAATTCAATTTGGGTTCTTTGTATTTGCCTTCTGGTTCCCTTGCATCACATTTTCAAACATTTCTCCCCATTCATGAGTGCTAAAAACTTTTACTTTTTTATGTGAACGCTGAGAGTCTCACATATCACTCCACAAACTGCGGCCTTAAGAAAAAACATAAAATATTGTGAGACTCACAATAAAATTGAGAGAGTTGGCAAAATTGCATAGGATATGAATGGGAATCTGGCTCAGGGTCCAGCTTAACAGCACTGCAATTTACTTACAAAATAAAGGGCAAGCGTGTGCGAGAACATGCGTGTGGACTACTGTCGTCTAATGTTTTACAATGTCAGACGTATTCAGAAGTTTGCTGCTGACTGATTTGGATAGCATCCCTAAAGCTATTACTAGTAATGGACTTCAGCTCGAGCAGTAGATCCATGTGCTGTTGAAACTCAAGTGTCTGAGTTTTATTTCTTATTAATGGCTGAGATCTATATAATCACAGGACTGTTAGCTCCCATTTTCTGGGGTTTTGATTAGCTTATTTTGATTAATTTGACTTAAAAAGCATTAATAGAACCAAAATTCACTCTGTTTTAATAGCAGTGCATATACAGTACAGTGTGCATTTGTGTCTGTTTATTTCTGACAAAATGAAGACAAGATTTCTATAAAATACCGTGCCTTATAAGATGACCCTCCACTTTTCCAGACTCCTTCAAACATTCAGATAAATATATTTTCAGCAATTAGGGGAGTTTTCTTTTTAATTTAGAAAACTTCCTGTTTTCACCCTTTTACTTCCCTCAAAGGCTTCTCTACTGTGCAGATTTCCAGATACATCAATGTGGTTCCTTCCGTTGGCTAGAGAGGCTACTAGAGAATAACAAAATGTGTGGCTAATTGCATGGTCTCCCCAGTAGGGCTGATCCAGACTTAGAATTTCTGATTTGTGTGAAATTTTGACACTTCAGAATTTGTTTTCAGTGCAAATAGGAACAAGTACAAATAATTTAGAAATTTTCTGCAAAGCCAATTCCAATAGAATACCATTTTGAATATTTTTTCAGAAGAAAATTGAAATTTCATTTCAAAACAATTTTTGTTTCAAGATTTTGTTTTTCATTTTTATATTTTATTTTTAATTTAATGACATATAAGTAGTATGATCATGTCAAGTTATGTCATATGCAAGATGTCAGAATATCAGATGTGTCAAATTATGCTATTATTTTTATTTTTCACCTCATTAAGGGCAGCTGCTACATGGTACAGATTGAAACATCTTATCTTATTTTCTGTCTAGATTGAAGTCTCCTTTTTGTGTGATAATGAAACAGTTTGATATTTTGAACAATAAAATAAAATAAGCACTGAGTATGCTAATTAGACAAACATCTGTTTTCAATATCCTTTTGTGCCCCATCCTGGAATCATTTTTCTAGGATATTGAAAATAGCTGTTCCTCTAATTAGTATATTCAGTGTCCCATTCCAGCTGTCTTGTCTGACTGTTTTCTTTCTGTGCTTCTAATTATTTTTGTGTGAACAAGTCACCCACTCTTACAAGTGGAAACACTGAAGGGTAAGATCACAGTAACTGTTGTTGTGTGATTTTGCAGGGGTCCAGGAAAATGACATGTTTTCTGTAATACTAAAAAGCTGAAAGCCAAGCCTTGGCTGGAGGAATCTCAAACAATGTTAAATCAGTGCAAGGAAGAAAAGTGCAAGAGAAAGATGTGCATGAGGAATGGAACATTTACTGAAGAGATGGCATTTCTAATAAGAAATGAATGAATAATGGATTTTTTGGTTTGGTGGCAATTTTGGAAAAAAAAAATTAGTCAACCCAAAACTGACATTTTTCAAAATTTTTGGTGACTCAAAAAGAGAGAAATATTTTTGGGTCAAACAAATTGATTAATTTGACCCAAAATTAAATATTTCGTTTAATTTTTGAGTGTTTTTAATGATTTTGACATTTTTTAAAAATACATTGAAAGAAACTTTGACATGAAAAAGTTGTTTTGAAACAAAAAAAAAATCTTCTAAATAAAATGTTTATATGAAACATAATAATCTTTTTTTTTTCAATGCAAACTAGTTAAACCAGCACAAATTTGCGATAAGTTATGGTGTTGCTGAATTGCATTTTTCACCAAAAAGAAGTTTTGGCCCAACATGTTCACCCAGCTCTACTAATGAAGGTTACATTGTGACAAGTATATATATTGTGTTGCAAACTGAACTGAGGCTAGCTTCAGCAGCGCCTAGAAAGAGCTGCCTTCTGTGGACCCAAGTCACTGGATTGCTGGTGGGAATCATTCAGATTCTCAGTGGTTGTAGAGTGGGAGTTTCTGGGTTTCAAGACCTCTGAACACTGTTCTCTGAGTGAAAGCATCGCTCAGCCATGATAATGTTAGTAGACACTCATCAAACAGCTTCAGGAGCTAGTGTACACTAGGGTGTTTCCCCCCATTTAAAGACAATGACTTAGTTTGTTCCAGACCTTAAATTTAAAAAAGTAAGAAAAACAACATCTTGCACAGCAAGAACATGCTCACTTATTTTCTAACAGGATGGAGAAGCCTTTGGGGGAATCTTGAAAGCGTCTACAGCCAGGAGGCATGTGTGAGATGCTTCAGGAGAACAGTATCTTGTAGCTTCCCCACATGACAGACTCTGACAGTGTAAGTCAATAATTATGTTTTAAAAATTGTTGTAGCACGTATGTAGAAAACCTAAAACTGGGGAGATGATAGAGTATCTGTGATTTCTGAAATAATTAAGTGAGAATCACAAGTATTTCTAAATGGCGTTTTCTAATATGATTGACATACAGATTGTTCATGAATATCCCTGAATTATCAAAGGACTGCAGAGATTAATTTTCCAAAACCTTCCACCAATTTCCTTTGGTGGAAATTCCCTTTAAAATAACTCCTTTTGTTGTCTCGTTGCTTCCTATTTAAGGACACTAAAATTATTTGCCTATAACTTTTTTTTATTTTGTATTTTTTCCTTCTAAGTGCCTGTGAATAGCACATATGGCATGCAGCCTGTGAGAAACACTGTTCACACAGATGCTGTGTAATGGGCAATGTTTTATGAGCAATGTTTGAGGCTCCCCACATCTTGTCTCCACTTCCATAACCTATGACTTTCAGTCTTAGTTCCTGGAGCTGTAGATCTACCATCTCAGTTCCATAAGAAAACTGGTGATGGATCAGGTATTTGATTAAATATATTTGTTTAATCTGGATATCTATACCATGGTCATCATTGTAGTGTATGAGGACCTTGGTCACAAGTGGAGGGGGCATAGCCTTAAATATTGAAATATATTCTTCAGAAAGAAGGGAAATGCAGGTCTATTTACCAAATAGTACAAACTGTGAAATAAATAAAAAATAACAGATCTAAGCTATGAGCTATCCCTGCTTATTGTCATGAATATGATCAAATAGCTTGTAAAGAGATACTATTCGTTTATATTTCAATAGTACAGGAGGGCCCCAATCAGAATCTGGGCCCCACCATAGCAGGTGCTGTACAAATTCCAGTACTTGATTGAAGAGTTTACTTTCAAGAAGACAAACAACGTATGGAGGGTAGGGATATGACAGAATATGTATAATTTTATATGGGTGCACTTAAAATTATATCTGTCATCAATAACCTGGAGAATTCATTTCCACAAGATATAATTGAAACTCTTTTCATAGTAGGATTCATAAAAGGATTATATATTTGTATGGATAACAAGAACACATTATATTTGATAGGATATACCAATATTTTAGAAGGGATATAAACTCTCATGTTTCAGGGTATAAAGCAACCACTAATTGATAGGGATTAGGTAAAAATGTACTCTAAAATCAGGTAACTCTATAATTGTCCACTGTGAGATTTCTTACATCTGCTTTTGAAATGGCTGGTACTAGCTGTTATTGCAGAGAAGATCCAGACAAGGTAGACCACAGATGTGACCTACAATAGCAATTGTAATGTTCCCAATAGATTTTCCCATTTCAGCTGTATCTTTGGAATTACTAGAATATTTCACATCAGGGGAATTCTTAAATGTGGTTAGTTACATAGGCACAATTGCTTTTTTATATTAAAGAATACAAACAGCTAATCATAGCCATCATCAATTGGCTGATTACTTATTGGTATCAGAGCAGAGGTGGGTCTAGAGGAGATATCTGAAAGCAGGGTCTTATGGAAGCACAGAGGGAACGCCATCTCCTAGGGTAGCATGGGAAAAGATACTGAGTTAGTTCTGTGAGAAATGGGCAAATAGTTGATCAACAATGGCATCATCGGTGAGGGATGCAAGGGCAGGACAATGCCATAAGAGAAAAAGTGATGGGACAAGTAGGAAACAACAAGAGTTTTGAAGAATAAGGATGAGAAGCTTGAAGTTAATGTGGTGGAAAAGGGATTCAAAGAAGGGACAATATGGTGACATCAATGGGCAAGGAAGGTGATCTTAGCAGATATGTTTCAAATGGATAAATGGTCTCTGTGAGGTTAACTGCGTAATCAAGAGAGGCCTGAATGGGTGGTTTGACTGTCTAGACAGAAGAAAAAGGGCTGGATTGGATCTTAGAAATGTTATGAAGGACCTAGTGGCAAAATTCAGGCACTGCATGGATACGTTTGGCAAGAGAGAAGGAGGGATCAGTAGTGACCACTCAGCTTGCAGACCTGCATCAGAGGAAGGGTGGTAGTATTATCAACGGTGATAGTGAATGCTGGAAATAGAGAAGCTTGGGAAACCTGATCTTTATCAGGAGATAAGTTTGGGCCAAGCTAAGTTTAAACTGACATCAGGATGCCGAGGAATATATATAAGAAAGACAGACATAGATGCAGTATTGGGCGGAGAGAGACAAACTGGGAATGGAGAGAATAGGTCTGTGTAACAACAGAAATTAAAGCTGTGTGTATAGATGACAACACTCAGAGAGAAGTGGGCTATTGACAGACCCCTGGGACCACCACAAAATGTGGGAAAGTAAAGAGGGAGGAGATACTGAAAGATAAGCAAAGAGGGTTAAAGGAGAACAAGGTGAGGACAGAATCTTGAAAACCAATAGGGCAGAAGATTTTAAGGAGGGTGTGATCAACAGTGCCATGAGAAGATTTAAATTAAAGAATTAAATTCTGTTTTAAGGCCTTTTGGGACATATTTCCGAACAATAGCATAAAAATATGTTGTATAATCCTGTTATGTGAAAGCAAAATTTTCAAATCATTATGTTCTGAATAGTAAACTTATATAGGGGCTATGTTAACACAGGAGGAGGTAGATGAGTTCGTTTATACTAACAGAAAAGAGCTGCCAAGCCAATATCCGCCATGGAAAGGGAATATATTCGACCATAAGGTGAACAGTGGAAAAATACAAATACAAAAAAAACAATGAAAAATAAAAATTGCTGATCATACCTTTGGTTAACATGACTAAACAGAACAAAGATCCTAAATGCAAGTGATTGTGTCTCATGCTGCAACCATATGGTTTTAAGTGGTGCGGTAGTAAGGTGAATTAGTACAAGGCACGAGCTTTCTTTATCTAGAAATGGGGGAGTTTAAAGTCGGAATTAAAATAAAAATGTGGCTTTAATGGGTATTTGAGCGCTGACATCATTACTTTCCTCTTACATCCCATTCTGTTTGTACCATTCTACATGCTATTCATTCTAGGATCTCCAACTGCTTCATAAACATTAATTGATTAAAGTTTCAAAACTGTGAGAGAAGCATTGTAAGTAATTAAAAAGTAGAGAGTAATAGTTTCTAGACCAAACGTTCCTCTCTTTCTCTCATAGCAGTGGCAGTCATTTTAATGTAGTTTGATTATGGCTATGGCAAATTAGAGCAGACTTTTATAGGCCTTGAAGTGTCTGTGAAGACAAAGTAACATTTAATTTTCAAGGTTATTCTTTGAAACCCTTTTAAAGATTTGTTATGGTTTTTAAAATATTTTTGTAAGCTTGCAGAATTGCTTGTTTACACTTGAATGTGCCTCACCTAGATAAGTACTCTATATGTGCATTTATCAGTGCATAATTCAGGCAAATGCAAATGCAAATGCATGTAATTACATGTGCCACATGTTGCAAATCTGTCCCTTCATTCATAGTTGGTATACAGAAAAATTGTTAGTCTTACTAAAATATTTATTATCATGGGGTAGGATATAAAGGTTTAGAAACCTATTGGTTGGAGTAAATGGTCCCTATTTCCCATTATGAATATTAAACTATAAACATATGATTGTAAGGAACCTCTGCATTATTAAATAACTTATGAACCTTTCTAATTTAGAATTGTTCTTTGTTTTTTGGGGGTTTTATTTGGAGGGAAAAAATCCTCAATCTTGAAAAAGGAAAGAGGAAATAGTCGTATGTTTGTATGTATCGCGCCGGACTGAACTCATACATTGTGGCGGGTGCTGTACGATACATAATAAGGGACAGTCCGTGCCCTAAACAATTTACAATCCAAATAGAAAAGACAGAAAAAAAAGTGAGGGGTAGGGATAATTATTATCCCAGTTTTTCAGTTGAGGAATAGCGAGATTAAATGACTGGTCCAAAGACATTGAAGATGGGTAAGATAATATCTTTGATTGGACCAGCTTCTGTTGGTGAGAGAGACAAGCTCCCCAGCCACACACAGCTCCTCTTCAGGTCTGAGAAAGGAACTCCAAGCATCACAGCAAAATGCAAGGTGGAACAGATTGTTTAGCTAAGTAGTTAGCACATATTGTAGCTCAATTAACACCTCTGCAATTTTAGGACATTGTCCAAAGACAGACAGAAAATCTTGGTAGAGTGAGGAAATGAACTCAGAGCCTTGTACTCTCAGTCCAGTCAGTGCCTAGACAGAATAAAATATTTGAGCTACCAGTTTATCATTGAACAGAACTTGTTGGGAAGCAGATGAACTAGCTGTGGGTATTGGAACTGTGTATCTTGCCTCTGGAAAGTGATCTTTTCCAACCTAATCTCCCTTGGCCCACCACATCAGGGATGGAAGTAGCTAATCTTCCTGAAATAGATCCGTATCCAGGGTCTCAATATTCCAAGATCACTGCAGCATTACTCTAGCTTTCTTCTATCAATTTTGTGCCAGCAACAGCTGCTGGTAACAAGGACCCCATGTCCAGGTCACTAACAATATGTATGTCCAAAAAGTCTCAGAATTCCAAGTACAAACATCCCTATTCTGTCCTTGTACCAAAACAGAAGATATCCATATCCTTTTCACAATAGAACCCCACAAATAATCTCTACCATCCTTGCCACTAAATTGTTTGGTTTCACCATAATGTGTTATGATGTAGAACCCACTAGTTCTGCTGGCTCATAATTTTTTAGCAATTAAGAATTCCTGCTTATATTTATCATTCTATTCTATTTGTGCATTATGATATTAAAGCTGACATGATTGGTCACATAGATTATGTGGTATACTTGTGTATATTTTTGGCAGTTGACCATATCAAAAGTAAAAAATGTGGTGAATTCATCTGCAAGTTCAGATGTATGTGTGGAATTTTTGTTACAGTATTACTCCATCTTCATATTTAAGAGTAGATATTTTTATACCCCTTTTAGAATATATTGATTCTCTGTATTTACTGGAAAAATTAAACTAGTACTCTTTGCTGTACTTGTGCGAACAGATTCAAGAACAGATTTTGGGAACTGCATTGACAATGGCTTTGAAATAGGCCAGTCATTTGTTGTCAAACCCAATCAATGATTTAGTGTCCAAGTCGGGACAGGGGAAAGTGTAGAGGTGTTCTAATGCTGCAATGTTGGTCAGAGCAGCTTCATGTGGTATGTGTGAGCTTTGGTACAACACACAGGGCAAAGAGAAACCTTTGAAAATAAAATGTTTGGGTGCTTTTCTTTGTTCAGTATTCACAGGCATTGTCATTTTCATCTTTCATTTCACGATTTCTTTTTCCTCCCTGTTTGCTAATGAAGCACGTCACAATGTCAAATGGATAGCTCTTCTCTCTTTCCCCATTTCCCCAGTTCTGCTGCCCTGGATCCTCCATCCCAGCTGAGGACTATTCTTTTCATTCACTCAATCTGAAGTGAGTGAATCTGTGCTCACCATGATCCTATTGCAAATATCCTGCATTCTCAACATTTGCTGCTATACAGCGGCAAGTAGATTTTAGTTAGCAATCTTGGTTTTAAGGTGCTACACTGTTTGTACTCTAGACCTTCTCTTTGACCCTGATGCCAGTAGAGATCTGCTTTCAAGCATCATCTCTATTTTAAGGATATCACCATTACATGTGAAGTTGTCTTTTTTTGGTGTGTCCTAGTGTGGGGCATGCCCCTCCCTCCCACCTTGACATCCATCCTAGTCCATCTCTTCCCATTTTGGAGAAACAAAACAACTTAAAGCTTTTTATTAAAAATTCAAGAATTTATTACTATTGTAGTGCTCCTCATGGTAGACAAGAAACAGAAATTGGAAGTATCGAATTTGAAGGGGGTTATTGTGTAGGCTGCTGGACATTTTAGGCTGCTGGACTGGTACTTTAGTTCTCCTGGCTATTTCAAATGCATCCTAGTGTTGCCATGAAGGCAGAGAGGATAAACCAGGATGTAAGATCAGCTGTGGCAGAAAATGGGCCTGGAGGGAGGGTGCAGCTGCTGTCTCCCTTCTGGTTTGGCCTTCTGTGGAACTCCTGACAATCTGAAAGGTGGGTGGCAAGGGGCAGATTTGTTGCATGTGTTACACTAATTCAGCTACTTCCCCTGGCCAAATTCCTAAGTAGGAAGATAGTGGTGGAAACACCCTGTGACCCCCCCCCAGTGGGTGAATCCAAACTCCAGAGTGCAGTGGCTTTCACTGAACCTCCAGCTCACTTATTTGGATAGTATTTTAAGCTATCTAACTAATACATTGAATACACTGAACTAATACATTGTTGGCTACTCTAATCTACCTGGCATGAATATAGCACATGTTTATGCCTTCTAGATTAGACTAGCAATTGAATGTATTGGTTATGTAGTTTAAAATCCTGTTCCTGTTTGTGACAGGCAGCTTGGAAATGCTGCTGATTCTTTGTCACTCCTTTTTGTGAATTGTTATTAAAGAACAAAAGACAGTTGTCTATACCGGTCTCTGGCCTCCTAAAGCTCCCCATAAACTAATAAATACACTTCAAGGTGAAGAAGAATACATAATAATTTGGAAGAGATAAGTAAAAATCATGTTATTTATTAATATTGCTTGTTCAAAAGCTGCCTTTAGTTGCAAGTCTGAGTGACATGACAATACATTTATCATCCAGTACAGAATTAACTATGACAAAGAATGATTAAATTTGCAATTTTATATTGTCAGGAAGGGATCTATTAGTCAGTAATTTTTTAAAAACTGAAGAAATTGCTTATACTGTAGTAAAAATCATGATTTTAATTACTCTTGCCATGGAAAAGGTATAACCAAATTAAATTAATACATAAGAGACTTGTTTCATTCAGCCCCTGTAGTAAAACTACTGCTCATTTTTATCTGAAAAGGTTTACTGTGTCTTCATGCAAGTAGTTGTCATGCTTTAGAAAAATCATAGCAGCAAAAAGTCAGAATTGTCAGTTCAGAAGACACTGCTTGTTCCACTGGGTAAAACTGAGAAAGCAATGCTGGCAAATGATCTTTAGGAGGAGGAAAAAAAGAAAAAGCAAAAAAGATGGAAACAGCAGCAGAATGAAGATAAAAAGGGTTGCAGGCTTTATTCTCATTGATGGTTGGCAACGGGAAATCTGTTGGAGAAGAAGAAGAATATCTGATAGGTCATCTGTTGTGTAATGAAGAATAGAAGACAGAAGACAAGCTAGGAGAAGCAAGGTGATTCCAAACCTCAGAGGATTGTAGGATCTTATGAGAAAAACATGAAAGCAATACCTTTATAAACTGACCAAATTTAATTTACTATCAATGAGCCTTGTAAGCCGGCAAACTGACAAAATCCATTTATAATATTATGGGTGAAACTGAAGACATGCATTTTTCTCTTGTGGAATCATTTTATTATGTATTTGTTTCTTTTTTGTACAGGTCTTCTGATTAAAAATGACCACTAAGGTGTCAAATATTTCTTTGTCCTAAGATATCCAAGCTTAGTTATCCAATATCTTATTCTGACTATTCATCGTCTTTAGTCAAAAGAAAACGTTTTCAAAGGACAAACAAAACCAGACAAATATGCTATCATGTATTATGCACCATTTCCAGTGAAATGTCTGTATTGTGCTGCTGTGTATGTTACTTAAGAAATACTGTAGTCTTCAGTGTGTTTGTAATTTTTTAAATACTTGGCCTTTATGATGAGTGAACATAATAGCAAACATATCGTGATTACAAATGGAAATTTAAGAAGCGGTTTGCATGCAGCGTTAGTTTGTTGTTAAATTTCAGGCATATTTAACGATGTCATGATTGGGTTCCTTACTTTGATAAGGCATGTGGATTGGCTGTGATGACACTGGATTTGCATTGCACTGTTGGACTGCTTTAAATATTTAAAATCCCCCTACAAGGTTGTGTGTTCTATGACCTACTGTGCAAAAACACTACAAAGATGCAGATTACTTTTAAAAGGCTGATTAACATATTTTTAAAATGACAAATTTCAAATATTTCTATTCTTGAAATCATTTAGTAGTTCTGAAGCCTCCTTCAAGGTAAATTGTATCACGTGGTTGCCATCCTCCTGTATAACCTTCTAAATGCATGGAGAGCTAAGGGAGACATTTTTGGAGTTCACAATTTATGCTTTTGAAACACCCTCCTCAAAATTCCTCCTCAAAGCCTCATGTTCCTCTACGGGACCATGCACAGAGAGGAACCTGCACCCTCTGAAAGGAGGAATTCTCTGAGATTTGTAGGGTTTGAAGTCTACTTCTAGAGCTGGCAGGGGGGGACTGGCTAAGTTTCTTCAGGGGAAAACAGCACAAGTTAATACAGACTGAATTGAACAGAGCCTTATCGATACACTTAGGCGGCATTAATTTGTACTGCTTCCACCTCTACTCTTTGGAGCATGGCTAGAGTGGCTTTGGGGCACCTCAAAGGATAGCTTCCACAGGAGTTATGCTCTCCAGTGGTCAGCAGGGAACAGTACGGTCTAGCAGTAAGCAATGGCGATAAGGGGCTACTCCTTTACTGTGCCATATCCTGAAACCCACGCATCTTTTGGGAACCATGAATTACAGACGTCTCACTTCTGCTTTGGTAGAATTTGACATGGGGAGACATCCCTCTTCTATGCCTGATGGAAAAATAATAGGAAACACATGTGAGCTAATCCTGTATAGGGGAGAATGGAAATTTCAGTATTTGCTCACCGTACTGGATTGAACTGGGCCAAGACGACCTTATCTAGGATTTTACCTCTGAAAGAAGTTGGATGGGTTCCATGCAGATCTTAGAACTGATAACACGCAGCTTTTCAAGAGTTTAGAGCTAAAATAAAATCAAATATGACTTTTATCTGAAATAGGTAGAGAACTGCCAATATGTACATTTTGATTTTACTATGATATACTGAACTAAAAGCAATAACGAATTTTTAAAAAATCAGCTATCGTGGTTCAGTGTGGGGTATTCTTTTGCTAGAATCATTATTGTGTCAACACAAAAGAAACATGTTTGAACATGTTAATTTTATGTAATCATTTTGTGGAGATCTAATAGAAAAAAGAATTGGGCTAAATGACTTGATGATACAGCTATATATGTTTAACTTGATGTGCTTTTCCTGCCTTAAAGTAGGAAGATTATGGATGTGTTTTGGTTTTTGGATATAAATCAGAATTGAAGTTGCATTTTGTAGTTTGAGCCAGAAAAACTTTCTAATTGCTCAACTCACATTCTGTAATCTCACTGCACAGGCCAAAATATTAAGAGTTGCACTTAAAGTATAGATAAATAAATTTAAAACAATGGGCTTAGAAAGCCAATAGAAATTCAGAACCTTTTTTCTAAGATGCCTGAATAATACTTCTGCTGTGACAGAACACTCTCCTTATCTCCATAACTACTGTGTGTCCTCAGCACTTTCAGGTCATGTTGTCTTGTTTCACATACTTGTATACGAATCAGAGAACTTAATTTGCACCATACCATACTTCTAATAAAATCAGAGCCAACATGCTCATATAATTTTTTTTAAAGAATGTGATAGTTTTCCTAAAATACCAGTGGGCAATGAATTAAAAATGACAAGTCAGTATACTATGAGAACAAGAAATAAAATATACAAAATATTGCCAAATATTGCTCTTAAAAAATTTACTGGACACATACTACACAGAGCACATACTACCCTACAGGAGACATACTGCTCAAATCATCTGCAGATGATACAAAAGATGGGAAGCCCAGGATGAGGCCCAATGACCACGTTTTCAGATAAAATAATTTTAGCAAACATGTTTCCTAAAATATTTTTGTAAAAGACGCAACAACCTTTTAAAAAAGAATGTAATTAGATTCCTAGACATTAATCACATTAATCAACCATCCTGATGTTTATGTGCCCAGGGAGCTCTCATCTCTTAGGGCAAAGTAGATGAGATCCTAATGTTAGGACTGAGGTTTTTCCGACTTCTTCATCGTAGGTCCTCAGTGGTTCCTCTCTACCCCTAGCTACTCCCTGCTTCCCCACCAACCTTCACTGTGTAATTCTGCACATGGCCTTTCCTCTCCATTGGAGATGATGGGCTGTTGTAGAACTAGGATTTGCTGTAAAGTGACATAGGCCAGCTATATAGTGCTAACCATACTGTTAGCACTCAATAAATTTTAATAATTAATAGTAACTGGATGACTTCACTGGATGACCTCGTGACATTGGATATATTGGATAACAATATATATTCTATCCATTAATTTAATAGAGCTGGGTATATACTTTATGTGTGATACTCATAACACGGACACCTTGTAGAAACAGAATTGTTTCACACCACATTTGCAAACTAAAGGAAATACGAAATGAATGAAACTTCATGCAGACACTCAGGAGGTTTACAAAGAGTCCTATCTCTATGTGAACTATACCATTCGCACAAAGGAATTCAGTATCAGTGTAAGTATTAATAATAATTCTAAAGTAGTTGTGCTACTTCAGGTTTTTTCAGATTAAGAATGTGATGAGTTATTAATACAAATCCTAATACAAAGTTATTCTTAAATATAATTTGCTTTCTGATTTTGAATCTTCTCGTGTTTATTATTAAAGATTTATTTGTTGAAATAACTTTTCTTGGAGTTTTTGGTGAAAAGACATGTTTGCTATTTTTCGAAAGGGTTTCTTTTTATCATGAAGAGAAACTGATTGCACCACTTTACTGCATTTTCATCCATTCACAGTGTAAATCCTCCACCTTTTGAACCGTATGCACTTACCCCCTTCATTGTTAACACATACCTTTTTATTTGTTCCCTTTGCATCCCATTAAATCTGTGAGACATTGCACATCTGCACATCAGCATGCATTTTCTGTAGACCAGTGAGTCATTTGGAAAAATGAGATAAGTCCCAGATGTGAAAGAAACATGGTAGCCCTTTATGGATTACAGCTGGGACAAATAAATAACTAAGGTTTGAAGTTTATTTGACAGACCAACTAAGAAAATCTGTTTAGCTATGAGGAGGTGGACACACCTTTTTAAAAAAGAATAAAGCCTATCTTTTGAAGGTGTTTTGCTACTTGGGGAGAGGAGGCTTGTACAACCAGTTAAAACTAAATCCCCGGTTGTAATCTCAGGCGATCTCCCTTCCAACTGCTAAATGAAAATGTTCTATTTGAGTGCTATGTATCCTCTGTCAGCCAGTATCTGCACCATGGATACATACTCTCTGTGTTAGCTTCAGAACTGGCTTGTGTGGTTCATTCGGATGTTGCTCGGTGCTGAGGAATTTTGCTCACAAACGTGATTCTTTGCCCTCTTGCTCTGCTCTTGTTCCCATTTCCTCTTAACCAGACCTTATGTCTAGAAAGAGATTCTGAGGCACTCAAGTGAGTGGCTCAGAAAAAAAAAAATCTGTCTGCCCAGCTTTTAACTGTCAAGAGGCTAGTGATCAATACTGGCCTATGTCATTTTGTATGTCTATTTAGCCACAGGGTTGGCCTTAATAGCTTGACAAGCTTATGAAGCAAACTTTTGCTGCCCCTTCTCAGCAAACAGATAATTCCTGTCGTAAGAATATAAAATGGCCATCTAGCACAGTATCCTGTCTTCTGACAGTGGCCTGTGCCATATGCTTCAGTGGGAATGAACAGAACAGGACAATTATTGAGTGATCCATCCCTTGTCATCCAGTCCTAGCTTCTCTCCACCATGATCACAGCAAGAAATTTGAGGAAATTTATTGGCAGGATTCTTTGGGATGCACCCCAAATTGAACTTTGACTCATTTTATATATAGTGTGTGTGAGAACTTCAGGTTTCCCAGATAGAGCTTAGTTGTTTGGGCTCTTCAGTTCTTGATAGTGGTTTATGTTTTAAAGACTATTTTTCCAAGAAATTCACTTAAAACAAAAGCTAGGATTCTTTTTACAATTCTGGAGAGACTTCAGCTACAGGATTCACAGAGGCCAAGTGCTGACTCATTCTCTGTCTGTCTTACAGGTAAACAAGGGTTCAAAATAGAAATCCAAAATAGTAAAAATTATCCATGTTGTTTTTGACTTTTTGGGGGTCAAATTTACATTGTTCAATTCAAATTCCCAGGCACCACCACCCCTCTCAAAAAAAATTTTTAATGAAGGTTTCATTTGAAGTTTTATAGCTTTGGCATGCTACTATAGAGCTGGATGACATTTTTGGATGATTGAAACTTTTCAAAGAATTGTTGACTTTTTAAATTTTTTTCACAAAACAGTGAAAATTTTAAAAATTTAATGTAAAATTTATCACTGCTGTTTGTTTGTTTTAATAGTTATACTTCAAAATGTACAATTAAAGGCATAATGAAAAGAAACAAGGTAAAACTTGAAAATAGGTATTGTACTAGATCTGTGTCTCAGGCTTAAATCTTACTACCAGGAAGGTTGTTGGTTAGAAAATACAGACAATGAGGCTTTGCAGGTAGAAGAGAGACTTCCTCATCAATCATCTCTCTGGCTTCAGATCCCTCCCTCCTGTTACAGGTGAGAATGATGGCAATAATGTCATAGAATCATAGAAGATATGGGTTGGAAGGCACTTCAGGAGGTCATCTAGTCCAACCCCCTGCTCAGAGCAGGGTCATCCCCAGCTAACTCTCCTTCGCTTTGCCTGACTGAATTTGCAGGCTTATCTTTAAAGAATATGCTGTTATACTGTTAAACAAAACATTTTCTTTTCTAGTCAAGATAGATAAGTTACTTTAAAGAATATCTGAGAGACCATCTAATCTGGAGCTGTGTGGAAAATTTCATTGTGATTCTTATAAACCAGGCAAAACTCACATTTTGGGCTGTGGTACAAACTGAAGCTTGTTGAGATTCAGTGACCCTTTAGGTAAACTCTGGGAGCGTGCAGCTTGAGCCAAGGAAACTTGGAGTGATTCACTGTGTTTCCTGTTGCCTGTCTGGAAGTCAACATCAGCTAGAGGGCCTGGACTCACTCCTTATGTGAAATTGATTTGTGAGAAGGTAGGGAGGGACACTTCTGACTAAGACAATCTATTACAAGGAAAACCTATTAGAGGTATAAATTGAAGATAACGTCTTGTCATCTGGCTATGTTGGTTGTTTTAACATACTTTTTTCTAAATGTTCACTTAGTTGTAAAACAGATCAAGTGCTAGTGGAGCCCTGTATGTAACAATGCCCTGCATATTATAATGCCAAGAGAAGGAATTAGAAAAAAAATTATGAAAGTTTTTTTTTTCCCATAGTGGCTTGCTGATAATTTACAATTGCAATTTAAGCTATTGTTTTGCTCCCCTCATGTTTTTGCATTATTTAAGATAACATTAATACTATTAAGGTAACAAAGGCTAGATGTCGCTTTTATATACATACAGCATTGGGTCCTTGCCAGACTCCCAGATCTGAATATACCTGAATGGTTGATGATGTTTGACATCCAAACCTGGATCCAGTGGGCCCTGGTGTTGCCAATATATATGCACAAACTTGTGAGTAGTTCATTGAAGGCAACAGAACTGTTGCATGCTTAAAGTTAAACATGAGGATTTAAAACTCCGGTAACTGGAGGTACTCAAAATCTAAAATCAATACTGTTTTTGTGTCATGAGCCTGCAGGCCTAATGTGCACTTGGATGAAGTCCATGGGAGTTTTAGGGAATACAGGATCAGGCCCTATGTGTCATTGCGTGTCCTATAAAGCATCTGTTGTTGATTTGTATTTATCCTTCTCCTTTCTTTAGCGGAGGGATTGGAAAACAACCTCCTTTTGTGCCACTGTTCCTGGTCTTTACACATTTTAAGCCTGAAGCCCTGAAGTGAACTGGAGTGCAGGGGAAGCATTTTAATTAAAAAAAAATTTGGGGGGGGGAGTGGAAATATGCAATGAATCTGATCCCCAAACCAACCATTGCTACTAGTTAATTTAAAGCATCTTGTCCCTAGAGCTATGTGAAATATTCCCAAAACCATCAGAAGCAGAAATTTTTACTTGCAAAGTGATCTGGTTTCACATGCAAAATGAATTTATTTTTTTTTTGGCCATTTTCTTTCAGTGAAAAATCTCATTTTTGACATTTTAAATTTTGAAATATAATCTGGCTAAATTTTCACACAGAACATGTGAATATTCAAATTTTACATGGCTCAGTGTAGAACAGATTATTTAACAAAAAATTCACAGAAGAAATATGTCTGGGCTGGGAAATGACCAAAACCAACATACCCATATTGCAGAATCTTACAGAATGCAAAAATGTGATTTTAACCTTTTTCAACAAAATGAACATAAAAGGTAAACATAAATACCACTTTTTATTAGCATTGTTGCTTAAATTGGAATGTACAATTACTGCTCACTATGAAACTTTATTTCTGTGCTTTTAAAAAAATCCCTTTGTGTTATACAGACCATTGTTACATACTAGATTGTATTAGTATCTTATCTGCTAACAACAGAATGAAAGTTAAAAAAGTTACATTTAAAAATGGCTCCCTCCCAGGTGACAATAACGTACAACTGGAACAATTACTTTGAACTTTGCCATGGAAGAATACATTATCCTGGTGATCTGGAAAAGCTCATAGTTAAATGGCTGAAACATTGCTAAACTATTGATTAATTGGCATAATAATAAAAAATAAATAAAAAAATAAAAACCCAAAGGAAAATGTACTTTTGTCATGGAACACTCCCTGAGAAATTTTTCACTGACAGGATTGTTTAATATTACCATGAAAAAGAATTGATGTTTGCTGAAAATGAAGATACTCTTTTATTCCATTCTCAACTTAGGTCTCCTGAGAACTAATTTACCAAGGCATACTTTTTTCTTGCATTTAAGGCCACTGCAGCACACACTTTACATTAGACATTCTGATCTGTATTAATGATGGCTCTGCTAAAATTTTCATATATGAATGTATTTTTCCTAGTGATCCAATTTTCTGTTCAGATTATATTAGCATATTTAAATAAATAATAGAATCCTGTTTGTTTCACGCCACAGTATGTGTCAGCTATGGCAGGAGCATGTGAAAAGTGGACTGACTCGTTCTTCAAGTACGTAAGTAATCTTTAGAAATGAAAGATATTGGATATGTTACTTAGTAAGCATGGGCACAATAGATTGTTTTTGCATGGTACTGTATAGTAGCATGTAACTAAAAGGTTAATTATCTCCCCAATTGTTTGCACATGGCCTGAGCTGGAGTCCATGTACTTTATTATGTTCCTATTAACCTGAAGTGCATAGGGAATCAAAGTGTGTAAATTGTTTACTTAAGTTCCAGTCCAGCAAATGCTTACTGTTGCATATAGCACTTATTACTACTACCACATATAGTCCCACTGAAGTCACTGGAATTACTGAAGTACTGACTTATACCTGTAAAAGTGAGAGGAAAACCGGATCATTGACTTCAGTGGCCTTGTTCTAACATTACCACTTCCTGAGCTCTTTCAGACAGTTGCCATTAAAAAAAAAAAAAATCCTCCTGCCCCTCCCAAATGTGCAATTTCCACCTAGAGGGGCTAGACTCAGAACTGTGCTAGTCATGACCTTAAATTCCAAAGTGCTGTAGGGCTTGGAATGGGAGCTTTATATCACCGGGACGGGAAGATTCCCACCTTCCTAACTGGAATCAGTACTCACCGCTAGATGTGGAAGGTTCCGAGATGTCTGGCTGAAATGTAGTGATGTTGTTAGCTATTGAAAAGCTATTTTAGGCCATTTTTAGAGGCTTTCATGACTGAGTCTGTGTAGTTGAACTCCTGGTGTGAGTTGGGCCCTGATTCACTGATGCACTGAGGGGGTGTGTGACTTTAAATCTCACTGATTTCATTGGGTCTACTTGTGCTTAAAGTTATTCAGAAAACTGTTTGTAAAGGTTTTCTGTGGTTTTGTTTAATTTTTTTCCCAATTTTTTCCTGAACTTCCACATGTTTGCAAACTTGAAATTTTTGCTGTGAAAACATGCAATGTTTCTAATGTTTACATAATTTTGCTGAAAGTGGGCCGAATTTTCATTCAAATATAATCTCCTTTTAATGAAACAAAGAGGAAGCAGGTGATGTATTGTGACTCTTCAGGGACATTCACACTTTGAGCTGTAGGTATATTTTCCAGGTCAGATAGATGTATGCCTGTGATAACTTTGATTGAGTTAGTCTGCTAAAACTAACTAAGGGTAGGGACGGCAGCGTGGGTGGTGGGACAGATTAGTCATCTTGAGTACAATCCAACCTGGGACCCTACAGTGGCTAGACAATCCAGCCACTTGCACTGCTGTGGCAATGCTTTATTTTTAACACGCTAGTAGATCAAAACTAGCCTGTGTACATGTACCTGAGCTGGAAATTACACCTCCAGCTCAATAAAACATCTCTGGCTGCCCCATGTCAGCTGACTTGGACCCAGGGGCTCGGGCTGTGGGGCTATAAAATTTCAGTGTAGATGTTCGGGTTTGAATCAGCTGATCCAGACCAATTGCGGGTGTTTTACTGCAGGCATACCAGAGGACCAGTTTCTCTAGTCTTCTCCTGGAGCAGCTATTTGCTGCTCTTTACTCCAGGCTGGTTATTAAATAACTCTCTAGACCTATTTTGGGTATCGTTTCCACACTGCCTCAGAGGGAAGTGTCACCTACTGAATTATCCACCCCATTTAGCATTGGTTTTATTCTGAAATCTCCATACAAAAACTAACACAGCCCTAAGCTCTTAGCTAGTGACATCTGGACAAGATCACGGATTGAAGTGGCACAACAGCTAAATAAATTCAGTCTGTTCCAGAAGCATTTGCTTAACAATCTTGAGGCCTGATCCTGAAAGGCTCTAAGCAATTCCTGTGAGTTTCTCAGCACCTGTTTTTTCCTGGGTGCTTAGGCATTCGGTACCTCACTGGATTGGACCCTTGCTCATCATTTCTCATTTGGAAATTAATCATGACCCTACAAATATTGAAGTATTCCATAAGCAGAGTGTGAAATATCCAGCCTAATCTCATTCTTGATTATTTACAGATGTTAGGGTTCTCCAGAAGAAATAGTCTCGACTCATCCCAAAAAATGTTCAACATCTGGGAAAGCATGCTAAAATGTGATCTATTTTGGGTAAGTTGTGCCACATGGTTTTTTATTTCTTGTATTTGTTGATTTATTTGTTTTTGCTTGCTCTCTAAGAAGCATAAGAATAGAGCTGTTTGGTGTCTGAAATGTTGTCTGACTATACCTTTTAGGCCAGTATAATGCAGTCTCTCTTTTGCCAGTTATGTGACTTCTCTGTTTATCAGTGTGTCATTTTACCTTTTTGTTCCAAACAGTTGTTCTACCCACAGACTAGCTCCATTATCTGTGCGTTTGCCTGTTTGCTGTAATGAAGACAACTGGATTTGTAATAGTCTATTAAATGGTCTATTAAATAATGTAGTTGCTGGGGAACTCTGGTAATACTGTATGGATTGGCAGGATAATAATTCTGTGATTCAGATGTTTCATGGATTTCCTTTCTATTACAGCTGTTTGAAACATTTTCTTGAGAGTTTTCATAAATCTTTCTATTCTCAATTGGCCTGGGGCCAGTGTGGAGCCATTTTTTTTTATTAGAACCTTAGATACTTGGCAAATTCTTTCTGTTAAGTGTGTTAGTCCATTATTGGGTTTAAAGACTGCTGCTATGCAAGATACAGAAAGTATTTTGTCCAGAATACTACCTGGCTGAAGCCTGAAATGCTGGTTTCGATTATGGAAAACGTAAATATGGATAATTCCAAACAAGTGACACCAGATTTACCCCATTGTATGTGACAGCAGAATTTAGGCTCACTGACCATGGTTCATGAATAATTATTAGTATTTATTATTTGTATTATAGTAGAGCTTAGAGTTCCTCTTATACTAGACACTTCACAAAACACATTGAAACACAGTCCCTGCCCCCCTAAAATTTATAGTTTAAAAATAGAAAGTAGGCAATTATAGTGGTATTATATCATTTTACAGGATGGGGACTGAGGCATACAGTGATTAGGTGACCTGCCCACGGTTAGATAGTCTGTGGCAGAGCTGGAATTTGATCATTTGTCTCTTTAGTCCCAGTCCAGGGCTTATTCAACAAGACTACCCTTGCTTTATACAGCCCTGATTCAACAAAGCATTTAAGCTAATTCAGTATCTCACTGAATTCCAGTGGTGTTCTGGTGTTGGTGGTCACAGTACCTTCATATGAAGCATTTTAAACTGTGTACACTCTGCTGAAAATCTTTGGACACTATACTTTTATAAAAGGAATTTTTTGTATATTCTTTGAGTTGTTTGTTCTGCCAATGAAATATTGCAGTTTCACTGTATCTAGTTTATGGATCATCCCACAGAGAGGTTTCACAATTGTGTAATGCCACATTTTCAGGGAGTTCATGGAACAACAAATTTTTCAGGATTAGTGCGCGCTCTTCGTTAGCTCATGAGTTTTCACTGTGACTGTTACATGCCCCATCAAGAACTTTGTTAGCTATAAAATATAATAGGTCATTTTTTTCTTGTTTGGTAATCCCACACAACCATTCTGCACTGAGACTAATTCAGATGAAATCATAGCAATGCAATATCTTAACCTAAAATGCTTCTGTTCTCAGCACTCTATTTTTGTGACCATGTTTGATGTTGATAATATTTTGCTGATCATTTTGCTCTTTATCCCAAAACGTAATGCTAAAACTCAAGACATCTTTGCTTTCTGTTTGCGTCACATTTAGGGTTATTTAGGTTTTACAGTGTCTCAGTCTTTGGAAAACCATCTTCTGTTATGTTTCACTCATGGTGTTCTGAGTGCTAAAATGTCATTCCTGTTATTGCATAACTGGTAGAAACAGATAATGTCTCTTTATGAACAATTGGGAAGATGCCTTATTTTCACAGGAGGACTCTTTTGTTTCCATCCCAGTTTGGCAGGGTATGTTTGTTGATTAGGATGTGAATTAACATTATTACTGCTATTGTAATGTTCAGTAAGTATTCAGGGGTCAGGCTGATTTCAGAGAAGGTACAACACTTCTTGAAAGAGACAGTCTGCAGTGAGTCTTACTATTGGGTCTCTGCTCCCTAGTGTCCACAGATCATTGAAGTTTCCTATCCTAAAGGGCAATAGTACTGGGCCAGAGGGAGAGCTATCACAAGGGCTGGTACTAGTGCCCCAGATGAGAAGCATCTTTGGCGCCCCTTCCTCCATTTGTTAAACTTTTGAATAACTTATTTGTTTATTGCATTTGTAGCCCATTTCACGACTTTGATGCACAATTTGCAGGCATGATTTATCCCTGTCTTATAAGATGATAAATTTGCATGCTAAGATCTGTAAATCTGTATTTATTCATGCCATATATAAGCAAATAAAAATAAAATTAATTTCCTCTAAGCTTAAAGAAATTTACTACATTTCATTTATTCTTAAAATTAAAAATGTCAAGAAACTGAATTGTGCACCAACATTGGGTGGACTAGTATTAAATAGTGTTACAGTAGGTGGCAGCCTTAGAATGTTAACCCTAGTCCTTTAGTCCCATCCCTTATAGATCCACGAGGGCGTGGCTGACAGCATTCTAGGAGGGTTGATGAAAATGTTGTTCTCAGAAAGTTTGGAAGGTTCCACAAGATTCTACAAAGGTCCAGAACATTCTAGGAAGTTAGTGAAAAATGAATCCACATACAGAATACCTGAAACATTTTACTTCAAACATTCTATTTTCTCTTTTGTCACTAGCAACAAAAAGAGCACCCCAAGCCTGGCGCCCACAAAGCCTGGAACCCCAGGTGGTCTCTTGAGTCACCTGCCCCTAAATCCAATTCTGCCCAGCACTGTACTGGTGGTCATGTGCCACCCTCTGAACTTAATTCATATTCTTGGAAGTTTCCAGTGATCTCCTTCTTGTCTGTGATGAGTAAAGGAGCTGCACTTCTATGGTTACTGCTCTGGCCATTCTCCCCAGGTATCCGTACAGGATAGTTTGAATGTTCTTAATCCATGGCTCTACCTTACAGTCAGGTTCTGATTGTTAATAATGTTTTTGGTTTTGTTGGGTGCTCGGCATTTGTGCTTCAACACTTGGTTGTTTTTGAGCCTGTTCTTTGGTGCTTATTTTTCAGCATGCCCGTGATTGCCTAGGTGCTGCAGCGCCTCTTTTTAGTGCTCTGGCATTTTGTCACTCAGTTTTCAAAGCATGCTGCTAGGCTCACAGTTCAACTTTCTACTGCTACTGCTGGGAACCAAAAAACTTCAAAAGCTTAGCAATTCTTCTGGTCCTCTGTTAGGGAACTGAAACCCCATAAGTACAAATCCTGTTGGAATGTTATCTTCAGAGAGGCAGAATTACAGCTCTATAATTTTCCCTTGTTAACTGCATGTCAGCCACAGTCTGCTCAACTTCTGGAAATGTGGTTCACACTGGGTATGGTCAGAGGCTTAGTACAGGCAAGTATTGTAATTCAGCTATTTGTATTTGCAGAAGTCTAGTGTGCACTGAAAATGCAGTAGTATGATGGCAGTCAGGAAGAAATTGAATTTCATGGTAAGTGTATGATCAAATTCTATTCTAAAAAAATGTTGGCTCTGTTTAAATCAGTCAGCTATAGTTATCTTGTATATTGCTCCATTACCAACCATATATCATCACCACTATGGGCCTAAAGTCTAGTTGCTCTAATTCTTTCTTTAACCTTACTGTGTGATTATTATGTGTGATTAATTTGAGGGCAGCCAAATTCACTGGTTTAACATTGGTTTGACTAGTTCTAAAGATGTGTCCTGTGCCTTCAAATTGTCCTAATAAGTTGAAATAGTTTGGAGAATCCTTTTTGTTTGCTTGTTTGTGTTTAAACTTTTTGAGTTTCATAAAGTATAAAGGCTGGACCAGTTTTTATTGCAGAGAAGGCATTTTTTTGCCCATATGAATGAAGCCACAAACGCTGCAAGATTAAAAAAGAGATCAAACATGTATGTGGATAACAAGAATATCATCATTTAATTATAACAAAAATCTTGGAAGGGATTTTAAGCCTTATGCTTCTGGGTTTAAATCAATGTCTAACTTCTAGAGACCAAGATTAGACCTAATGTGGGGGCAGGTTATGCCACACATCTATCTACTGTGGTGCTCTTGCACCTTCCTCTTAAACACCTGGTGCTGGCAATTGTTGGAGATAGGATGCTGGATTACATGGATCTTGGGTCTGACCCAGTGTGGCAATTCCTATGTTTCCAAGAATATCAGCTAACTGAATGGATGCTCTATGGGTTAACTCCTCTCTAGTACCACATAAGTGGTGCTTATAATTGCGTTTTCTTCTATTAGCAGTTAAAATGTGCCTTTGCTAGCTTTACTAGTATATGTCATTAAAAATCACCGAGGCTCTTGCTTCAATGAACATCTCAATTGGATCGATTTGCAACAGCGTTTTGCTTTGTCAGTTGTGTGCATGTACGTTCACTCTCACTGGAAGACTCTGCATTGAGCATGGATTTTTATTTTACACGGTGAGGTTTTTGACAGATCCATTTCTATTTCTCAGTTGCAATGAATCTCGATATCCACATTCAAGCAAAAGGGTTAGATCTGCCACATGCATGTGAAACCTCTCTTTTTGTTTGTCCTATAACTGAAACTGTTCTACAGAAAGGATGTGGACAAGTTGGAGAGAGTCCAGCGAAGGGCAACAAAAATGATAAGGGGGCTGGAGCACAAGACTTATGAGGAGAGGCTGAGGGAACTAGGCCTGTTTAGTCTGCAGAAGAGAAGAATGAGGGGGGATTTGATAGCAGCCTTTAACTACCTGAAAGGGGATTCCAGGGAGGATGGAGCAAGGCTGTTCTCAGCGGTGGCAGATGACAGAACAAGGAGCAATGGTCTCAAGTTGCAGTGGGGGAGGTCTAGGTTGGACATTAGGAAAAAGTTTTTCACTAGGAGGGTGGTGAAGCATTGGAATGGGTTACCTAGGGAGATGGTAGCATCTGCATCTTTAGAGGTTTTTAAGCTGTGGCTTGTCAAAA
This sequence comes from Mesoclemmys tuberculata, assembly GCA_007922155.1. Classification (NCBI taxonomy): domain Eukaryota; kingdom Metazoa; phylum Chordata; order Testudines; family Chelidae; genus Mesoclemmys; species Mesoclemmys tuberculata. The sequence goes on along the minus strand of ML675609.1, from coordinate 42,677,540 downwards.
CCCTCATCGGGATGATTTAGCTGCGGATACTCCTGCTTTCAGCAGGGGGTTGGACTAGATGACCTCCTGAGGTCCCTTCCAACTCTAATATTCTATGATTCTATGTATGTATGAGCTGCCATAAATATATCCAGTTTCCTTGGGACTGCCATTTGTCTAGGATTTCCTTCTATCTTCCATTCCCTGAGAGGAAGCTTTTACTGCCATTGCAGATCATGAATTTGGACCACTTATTCCCTTATCACTTTGCCTCACTTGCATTTCTGACATTTAGAAAACTCTCTAAGTATGTGTAGGTGTTCTATTAACATATTTTAAAATTATATTCACAGGTAGGCTGGCCTGGTGGCCTTATGAAGAACAATGAGCTGCCACATTGGCGTTAGAACATGGTCTTTGTGCCAACTGGCTAGTAAATGAGCCATCCTGAAGATGCTGCAAGTGAGGGAGGACTTAAATAAACAGGATATCAGATTACTGCTGGGCTTGGAGTGCAGTACTTCCAACAAAAGGGAGATTTCTTGTGTGTTCTAGGAGGGCTGAGCTGTCCTGATTGCCAGGGGTTGGAAGTGCTGTGTAGCCTGTATGCTCAGCCCAGGGTGTATTTTGCCTGGGGGAGACAGTATGTACTAGTGGATAGAGCACTGGACAGGGACTCTAGAGATCTGGATACTTAAAATGGAGATAACGATATTGACCTTTATAAAGTGCTTTGAGATCTATCAAGGAAAAGTGCTGTGTAAGAGCTAGGTTTTATTTCCCTCCTCTGGCTGACTGAAGGATTAGCACTCATGGACACTGAAGCAAGAAGAATCCTGCAATCCCTTCTAAAAGAGAAAGTTTTTATTTTTCACGACCTTCAAAGGTTTGAAGAGGGTATAAAAGAGTGAAAACATGGAGCTCCTGGAGACTATCCTTCCTGCAGCAAAATTACTACTTTTAGAAAGATTAATAGAAAACATTGCAAGTACATATCAGACACAGTGAAACTGTGTGTGGGGTACTGAACTATGCAATGTATGGCTATAGAACTGTGTTGTCCTGGGAATCTCTTGAAAGTAAGCTATGCATTTCACAATAGGACTGTTCTAGCGAACAAAACATTTGAATAAATATATTCTTGCTACTGTATGAACTCCCCATGTGGAAGACGGGGTGTCCACAGAAACATCCACAAAGCTGAAATACTTGGGGGCTCCCCATGGTAAATTGGTTAATGTATCAGTTGAGTATAGGAGCATCGAAAGTATAGGAGATTGGAGATATTGGAGATGGCCACATGGTGGCAGCACAGTTACGAATGTATTTCTCCACTTCAGTAGCACAGTATTGTACTGCAAGCCACTAACTCTTCTATTGCCTGGATTGCACCACATGCTTGCATGTTAATGATGGTTCAGGTTTTACACAATCAAAGACATATTATAGCATTTTTTTCCATGATAGTAACCAGAGATTTCTGTTTAAATCCTATGTTAAAATGTATCTTTAGGAAATAATCCACATAGTTAAGGTTTATGGGAAATTAATTGCTGCAAAGGAAATGCTGCAGTGAGTGTAAAAAAAAACCTGAGAAATTCCCAGCATGTGGTCAAAATATCTTTTTTTTGAGTTGATGATACTGGATTTTAGAGTTTATATTTGTGCTATTGGAGCTAAATTAAGTCATGAAAAAAGATAATACAATGTACCATCATTTTAAAGTAATTTAATCATGAAAACTAAAAATTTGGAAGCAAACAGATATTTTACTTAATAGAAACCATCTGCACTGTACAGTAGGCAAATTGTATAAAATGAATAAAACTGTCTCTGGAGGAAAATGACTCAGGCACCAGCTTATATAATGAAGATGTATATGTGCCTTTTAGCATTTGCATTGTCTATTAGCCTAGGTAAATCGCACCACCAGTGTAAGTGAAACAGTTACAGATTTTATTACCGTCATATGACTGATGACAAATGCAGTAATAGAAATAATGCATATTAGACGGGGCTTGTTCCAGACCCGAAATAGCTTTGTGTTTTCAGGCCAGTCGTATGTAGGTAAATTTTTATTGAGTGGTGGGTCACTAGAACGTTTTAGTGTAGTTACTATTGCTTTAGTGGATAAAACCTGGAAGGACAGTCTTTTAACTTGTTTAGGCTCTAGTGTACTGTTTGATTTGGGCCCACTAGGGAGGTGACTAATTTAAACATGTCTGGAGTGGTTTTCATACTGGACTTTTTACTTGAAGTATCCAGGCAGATGATCTCTAAACCATTCTTTTAGTCTTGTCAGGGAACAGCAGAATGTTTTTATTCGACACAGAAGTGCATTTCATCTTCAGTAACCGCTGTTGGCATATCTCTTTTCCCTGTTGTTGAAGGACAGATTTCAGGATTTCAAAATATTTATCTGTTCGCATTCTGCAGCATCACTAAATATTCACAAATAATGTGAATTATTCAGTATGGAGGCTGTAATACACAGAGTGTAGCCATCTTTTAAAATGAAATTTGTGATAGCCACTATTAACTGTTGTGATTTAAAACTCCAAATATATTTGCCCCGTCTTCAAAGGCTTTCTCCATTTCTTCAATATTCACAACAAGATCTGTTTAAAAAGATCAGAGTACAAGAATTTTCTGAGGCACCCCGTTTTATAAGTGGGGAAAGACCCCCCCAATTTCCCCTCCTGATGAGATCATTAGCAACACTTCCCTGATGGTATTGTGAGAGGGATAGGGTAGAAATCATAATTCAAAATTAGATTTAATCTTTATTTTGTGTTACGAAGAATCCGCAAGCATATTTGGCAATGAGAAAATTTCACATTAACAAATATGTAATGTAAAAATACCTCCCAAAAGATTAAGGCTTCTGTGAATTTAAAACAAATTAGATGCAATTTTCTATCCTAATATCCTCACTTTCTGTTTTGCTTAATTTTGTTATAATGTACAAGTCCAAATGTCTAACCTGAACTAATAACTAAGCAGAGCTACAGAGAGCTGTTGAGCTGATATTCAAACTGTGGAGAATAAGTCCCCCTCCAAGCTCAAAAGCTTTATCTTGTGTGCTCTCTGACATTTCCCTATCATATCCCTATCATAGGTTTGTGATAAAGAGCATGTTGAAAATTGCACCACTGAGCTACCGAGTCCCCAGAAAAGTTCAAACAGCTCTGAGCGGAATGGGGTAACTTTCAGATGAGACAGAATTCTCTTGGTGCTTGCAGTCTCTGCGTGCCAGGACCAGAGAGTGAGAGAAGAGAGAAGGAAAGGGGAGTGTCAAGTGAGCCCCTAAAAAAAAACAAAAAACATTTTTTTAAAAGTGCGGTTAATTTTTCTGTGTTTTGTATTTTCTAAGAGGAAGCACAGCAAAAATACAAAAAGGAGTGGACATCTTATTAATAGTGTAGGGAGCTTATTTCTGTGCACCGCTATTTTTATTGATATCAGTCCTACCTTAGAAATGGAGATGACGTGTTTAATCATTTTGACAGTAGTGGGATCACAACCGATTGTTTTTGTGTGAGTCCTACAAAAATTATTTTCTTTTTCTTCCCCTTAGAGCTAGAATTTTGGAGTTCTGTTAAAAAGCAGATATTTTGAATCCAAAGGCTATTCCCCACCACATAACAACAGTTTTAAGGTAGGTAAATATGAGGCCTAAATTGTTCAACAGTGAATCTTGGCTGGCAACATACTCTTTGGAGCTTGATCCAAAAACTCTTGAAGACAATGTGAGTCTCTCCATTTTCTTGTAGTGTTTCCGGATCCGAACCTCAGTGACAAAAACAGATACTTATGCTAGACATATTGAAGTCAGTAGGAAATTAGTCATCAATTTCAGTAGGAGCAGGATTGACTCCACAACTAAATTTTTTTTTCAGTAGCTTTTCATTGATTAATATTGGTCATTTTAACCAAAGGAAAAATAACCTTTTTCTGTATCTGTCCATTATACAATTTTTAACTGGGGGAGAGGGTTAAGATTCTTCCGTTTAATTCTTTAAAATGTGTCAGTTTTAAAATATGTAATATAAATATTTAATATTTATTTAAAATGCATGGAATGTGAAACCTTACAGAGTTTTAAAAAAATGAAAAGATATTGTCTCATGTTACACAATACCAAAGTCAAGAAAACAAATGTCAAACAGTTCATCTTCTTTTAGTTTGTGATGAAATTAAGTAAAACACAAAATTTTGAGATGCATCGTATCCAGAAGCATAGAGTAAATTATTTAAGAAAAAAGGCATTTGCTTTCTTCTTGCTTTACTGTAACACATTTTATTTAGCTTCTGGAGACTTGTGCTTGTACGTTTCCAGGAAAAGGCATGTTCTATAAACAAAAAAGCGAAAAAGTTAAAACAGTAAGAAAATGTAACAACAATAATTATTAATAATGAAAATCATGTAAAAAGTAGAGAATGAAAAATAGCATAAGTGAGGAATAGACGAACTCAGTTGAACTCAGAATAGGTTTTCTGCAGAGAATTTTAGGAAATGAGTGAAAGATGCTTGAATTTGGTTACTGCAGGTGAGATTTTCAAAAAGATCTGTGTGACTTAGGATCACAAGCCCCATTGAAAATCAATGGGATTTGTGCTCCAAAGTCACTTGAGTGCTTCTGAAAATCTCACCCTAATTCTTTTGTCTCTCACTTCATCAGGTTTGTACTTATGTAGCTTATAGCACTTCTTTATGGGAATGAACCATCTGGTAATACAAACCAAGGGACTGTGGCCACCATTTTAATAACTGGCCATTGATTTTGAGTGTCTCAATATCTGGGTGAAAAACACAGTCTGAAATACTTTCTTAGCTTTTTGTATGGTGCTGAGTACCCACTGTACCTGTAACATGAAAAATGTTGGCTGCTTAGCCCTTTTGAAAATCAGGTTCTACTTGTCTCAAGTTGGGCACCTGAAAATTTTGGCCTCAGCAAACCACAAGTGAACACAATTCTGACAAAATCTCAACGTCAACCTGAGAGCATTTCATTCACTTGCTCCTCTTATCCACAAGATGGCAGTCTTAAGCTTTCAAACAATTCCAATTTCCTTAGTGCATTGAATGTGAAATCTGGGTTTTTTTTCCCTTGCCAAAAGCTAAGGAGAAAAGAGGAGGAGGAAGGGGGAAGAGAAACAAAAGTTGGAATTCTTAAAAGCTGAACTTCTCAGGTTATCCCTCGCCATTGGAGACTGCCAATCTTTTGACTCTCAGTCTCTGCTTGTCCTTGGAGCCCCCCATGTTCGATATCTCTAATCTCGGCATCCCCATTCTACACCTAGTGGGTCAGAACCACAGCTGAACTCCTCTTGGGCCTTTGTTAATCTGTGCCTGATCCTGAGAGGGGCTGAACACCTTTAACTGTAAGCTAAGCCCCTTGCAGGAAGGGAAAGGGAGAGCAGTTAAAAGTATGAATTCAGACTGACCAAAAAGTGGCAAGAAGCTGGTGAGTGGCAAGAAATTGGTGAGTGGCAAGAAGGCAATAAACACTGTAACTGAAAAGAACTCTCTTCTTTGGACATTTATGGGCAAAAAGGTTACATTTTTGTTTCCTGGCTTATTCTTCGCAGACAAAGCCATACAAAAGCCAGGAGTGCAGTTAGTTTGCTTGAATAGTTTAGTTAGTAACAAAAGTCTGTTTAACACAAGACTTTACTGCTGACAATCTGGCATCTTCCACAAATGCTAAATGCACTCAAAATTAAGGGGCAGGGAGGAGGAAATCCAATTTTTCTACCTCCCGCCTCCCCCCCAGTTACTGTAATGGCTATATCCTCCTGTCTGGGAGATATGTGTGCGCCTGTCTGGAAAGTCAGCATATCACTGCACACCAGCAGGACCCTGGAAGCAATTTCAGCTCTTTTTTCTTGGCCTGCCAGGTGGGTTTGGCTGTTGTGGATGTGGCTATGGGAAGATTTTCCAAGTCTGCGGTCCCACTGCAATATAGTCACTGTTCAGCCAGTAGCTAGCCCCATATCTTAGCCTATACTTATGCGTATGTGACGGATATGAGATTCTATGTGTTGGCTGGGGAACACAAGATCTCGCTCCTGCTTTCCATACTTCAACTGATGGTATACAGATTATCATCTTACCCAACAGAGACTATTGGGTACAGTTATATCTGTATGATTAACAAATAACAGGGTGAAAAAAGATATTCATGGCACAGATCATGGTATGAAGAATGATGCCATGATGCATCATCTTGTCATATGGCAAGTCCAATCTAGCTATATCCAACAATAGACAATCATAGACTCATAGACTCATAGGTCAGAAGGGACCAATATGATCATCTAGTCTGACCTCCCGCACAAGGCAGGCCACAAAACCCTACCCATACACATTTATAACAACCCCGAACCCATGACCGAGTTGTTGAAATCCTCAAAAATGAGATTTGAAGACCTCAAGCTGCAGGGAATCCACCAGCAAGCGACCCATGCCCCATGCTGCAGAGGAAGGCGAAAAACCTCCGTGGCCCCTGCCAATCCGCCCCGGAGGAAAATTCCTTCCCGACCCCAAATATGGCGATCAGCTAAACCCTGAGCATGTGGGCAAGACTCACCAGCCAGCACCCAAAAAAGATCTCTCTGCAGTAACTCAGTTCCCATCCCATCCAGCATTCCCACATTCAACAATACAAAACTGTCCATGAGGTCCAGATCATTAGCACAAGCAGTTTGGAGCCCAGTCATATTAGGATAACAACAGAAGGACATCGCATTTCAGAAACAAAGTTCTGACATTTAGTATCAGCAACTATTTGTACCAGGAAAAATCCTCTGACCCCATGAATGCAAAATAGTGCACAACAGAGGACAATTCACTGATGATGTGTATGCTGTCCATTCCCTAAATGCACTAGGGGCCTAGAATATTGTTGCTGGATCTGTTATTATGTAAGGGGTCCCTCTAGGGAAGGGACAAGTCCCCCCATTTTGTCAGTTTGTCAGATACTAACTAGTGAGGCCTTAAATTTCATCAGATACCAGTTGTAAATATAGGCAATAAATCATATAATAAAATATGGGCAAAATAAGACTGATTGCAGCAGACATGATCTGCTCTGTTTTGGGAGTCCTTTGCCTGCATGCAGCACATCCAGGGATATGCGTTCTCTTTCCATAATGCCTCGCGTGGAATGGCAGAAGGAGCTACATGGAAACTCCTGATCATCAGCTATTTGAGATGATCCGGAGTGTGATTTAGCCAACCCTGGAAACCTTTTTGATCTTGGTCACTTAAAAATGATAGACTTTAACCTGTAGCTTTTCTGGAGTCTTTTTGCTAGATAATATGACCTACTTCCCCCTCCCCCTTTTATTTGTCTCTCACAAAACTGAGATCTTGAGTGATGCTCTCTCATGTCTGCATCCCCTTCGGAAGGAGTCCGACCCCAGTGAAGCTGTACTAGGGGAAGAATTCAGTGATATTGTTGGAAGGTACTACGCTGTGATCCAACAACTTATGGCATGGCAGGATGGGTAGTTGGATGGAGGGAGATCTCTGGGGCCCGGGTAAGGTTCAGGAAGTGTGGTGGGAGGCAGCCTGAGCAGCAGGAGGTAGAAGTGTGGCAGTGACTTTTGTGAGCTCTGAGGCAGAGCTGTATGAATATGAATCTGAGAAAATGACCTGATTTGTGAATACATTGATTCTGGTTCAGGGACTTGTCACATTCTTAATTCCCTCACAGGTAGTGCATGTTAAAGGCACAACGGTTCACAGACCCCTGTCCTCCTTTGGCTCCTCATTGAATATTCCTGCTGCAGTGTGCAGTCATTTTCAACTATTTCTGGGTGTCTTCAAACCGAGAGGTGATCCTTTGTTCATTTCTGAGTACTACTGTCAAAAACCTTGGCTCCTTTAAGAGTAGTTTAAAAAGAGAGACATCTATGGGAGATTACATCTTTTACAGCTGCCAACATGGGTATAGAGGGCATCTTCAAAAGAATGTCTGAAATTGACATGATTATCTTGGTTACTGATATTTGCATAGATAGATCTACTTTATATGTGTGTATAGAAACACAGCTACTATAGAAACCCCACTCCCTCTTGCTGCACATCTGTGGAGACTGTTGAACAGCAGTTAATCTATCTAAATAGTGAAAGATCTTTTATCTGCATTTGCAAAAATGTCATAATGGAATCTGTATTAGTGATGTACTAAGACACTCCTTTTTGACAACCCCAACCATTTCCCCAAAATTAGGGGACAACACAGATGTGTTGCAAAAATCCTCTACTGGAGCATGAAAGGGTGCAGAGAAGCTACATTTTTGTATCACAGCTGGGAGATTTATTCATTACTTATCACAGATTAACTCCACAAATATGGATATGGCTGATAGGCCTCAACTCAGCAAGCGTACACATACATGCTTAACTTAACGCATAAGATTACTCCCACTGAAAATCAAGGGTTAAGTATGCAAGCTCCTTGTTTTTAAGGTGATTCACCCAACTTTTCAAAACATTTCCTAGCATGAAAGGGGTAAAAAATTTTTTTTTTCTGAACTTTTTGAGTGCTGGGCGTAATTGAAGGGGAATATTTGTATAAAGCAAGAAATTATAACAGCACACTTTCTGAAAACTGCTATGCTTATTGCTCATAGGAAGGATTTGCTGCTATATAAATGTTAAGTTATTTACAGTATCTTTATTTCTGTTTGTTGGAAGAGGGAATATGGCAGGGACTCTTCAGTGCAAACAAAGTACTAGTATGATGAATGTGGGAATTTCTTTCTCTATTTCTCACTCTCAGCTGAGGAGGGCAGCTTAGCAGTTGGTTTGGAGAACATTTTACTTATAAAATGCTGGGTGTTCAATGGACGGCAAAAGTGTTTTTAAAAGGGCTCATGGAACACTTTGAAAAATATTAATTAGCATGTTAAAACATTCTGCATAGCATATCATAGTAAAACTGCTCCAGGGGGTTGCTGGGAATGAATTATTAATCTGAATCCCTCTCCCTTATGCTTCACACCCTGATTTTATGGGACTTGGTGTGGGTTAAGGTGTTTGTTAGATTCACTTATTACCTGCTTAGTGGGAGTGCTGCATGGACTGCAGCACAGGGACACTGTTTTTTGAGGGCCCCAAATGACTTTAATAAGAAAACAAAATCCCCCCAAATAGGAATGACATGTTTTTTTAAAACAAATCAGCCTCACCACACAACACATGGTTACAATTTTATCATGGTTATGTAATGTGTTCTCTCATCCCATCAGCCTATTCTTTGCTCCTAGGGACCAAACTATCCCAGTTATATTACTACCATGTGCACATATATACAGTTTCGCACATGTGCATTAACATGTTCCAGTACCCCATACTCCAGATAACGTGATATTAAATTCACTGACAGACTAAGTTAATTAAGTAGGACTTATTCTTCCTCTTTTGGCTTATAGTAGTGTAAAAAGTGAACTTTAAAACCTAACTGAGGAACTCAAAAGCTTGTCCCTTTCACCAGCAGAAGCTGGTCCAATGAAAGTTATTACCTCACCTACCTTGTCTCTCTCATATCTGAAAGTGTTAGAAGATAGCAGGTTTAGGCCTTAGGTGGAAAAGAGAAAGGAGAATAAAAAGGGAAAGTTCTTCGCAAATACCATCAATGCTCTTAAAGCATAACGGTTTAAGTATATTCATGATGTTAAAAAAATTAGACTGGTTACATTTATTATTTTAAAAAGCTAATCATAGAGAACAAATATCAAGAAGATTATTAATAAAATCAAGGTCTTTTTAAAAAGAGAAAAGACAGCACATAACTCTGGAGTGTAATACGTAGTAAAAATTTGCATCATCTGCAAAAGTTTGAGGGGAAATATTTTGCTACTTTTTTTTGTGTTCCCTGGGAACACCGCCAAGCCAGAAACTTAGCTGGAGTTTCTTGTTGATGATTACTTGCTGCAATTATGACAGAAGCTGATCATTAGCAATCAGTTAAACCTAGCTTTCCAGAATGTCAACAGATATTTCATTCTTTAAAAAAAGGAACAGCCTCCACCCTCTTCTCCTCCCAACACTAATTCTGTTTTAGGAGTTAAAATGGTGATGGATTTTTCTGAAAAAAGATCATCTTACAATTTCTCAAATTGTTAATATTATTGGCTCTATATAATGTGCTTTTTAATTATTTTTTTTGTAAGTTCCAAAGTGGGTAGGTTGCCAATGGATAAATATTTTAATGGTATAGACAACCTGTAGACCTTTCTACTCAGAGTCAGATTTTTTTCCTTCCTCTAAGGATGGCTGCACTGGTAAAGATCCATTCCTAGAATTTAATGTTCCCAAATGAGACATTATTATATAGTCATTTAATCAAAATTAAGCACAAATAATAATAATAAATAAAAAGAGTTCAGCAAACAGTTAAAACAATATCAAATGTAATCTCTGTGGAGTTTGGTTAAGATATCAGCTTCTCTCAATATATGGGTCAGCCTTATGATTTGGCTTATGAATGGGAAAATATTTCTGCATTTCTGAATCCAAATTCTCTCTCTATTTAAAGAAAACGCAGGAAATGTTTAATGTACTAAGTCTAAGCTGCCAATTTAATCATTTAATATGTGCACACAGTAATGCAAAACAAATTGTAGCGTGCGACAGTGTAGTCCTCTGGATAATTTATAAGGATTTATTTTTATTTATTACTCAGCTGAGAATTTAAATACTCCATAACGGGGTGTGTGCAAGAATTGAAATGTGACTGCGTTTGGAGTACACTTTAAACTCTCCTCCCTACCTCCACTCCCACCTAATGCCCCCAGGTCATGCTGCTTTCCCGGGCTCCCCACCCATCCCACCAGCGCCCCTGGGCCTCTCTGTCTTACCCTCAGTATCCTGAGCTCCCTTGTGTGCACCCCAGGCAGGCGCCAAACATTTCCTGGAGGCTGCGGGCGAGGAAGGGATGGGACGCAGCAGGTTTTCCCACATCCCCTCTGGCAGAGCTTTGCTGCCAGCCTGGCTTCCCTGCTCTGGTCGCTATCTAGTGGGGCTCAGTGGGAGTGCTGGGTGCAGTGTCTTTCCCAGGCACATCCCTTCAGCCATGCTCAGCCAGGCAGGAAGTGGGGAGGACGGGCTCAGGAGGAGGAATCCCAGGGCGGGGGGCTGAGGCAGAAGCTGAGGGTGGTGGGTAGATGATTACTGGGAGTTCCCCTGCCCCTGCTTGTCCCTCCTTGCACACGCCCCTGCTCCATATTCTAAGAGTGTAAACTGGAAACCTGAGGCTTTATAAGATAGATAAAAGAACTGAGAAAAGGACTTTTTAGAGCCCTGGTGTCCTGGCCAAAATCCAGCTCCAGTACAGTAATTACTCTAGCTCCCTAAATTCCCCCTACAACATTAATATTTTCACTGACCCCCCCCCCCGGCCCCATCAAAATATTGCGCAGTGTTGACAGTGCAGAGTGGAGCATTTTTGTCTGAAAAATTCTCTTAATTTAGGGCCTGATTTCCTTTTCACTTACACTGGTTTCAGTGAAGTTATTTCTGATTTACAGCCATTGACTGAGGGCTTGTCTACACTAATATAGTTCATGGCAAGCTAGGTTGTGAATCTAACCTGTGCTAAACTGACACAGACTAACTGCCCATGTGAACCCAGATGTCGTGCATTAACAGTTGAATAATGCACCTTTTTCTAGTCCTGTTTCAAAGAGGACTAGATTAAAGAATTGTTAATGCTTGTCAGCAGTGTCCAAAGGATAGTTAGTCTGTAGCAGGCTAGTGTGGGGAAGATTGTCGTCTCAGCTTACTGCAAACTACCGTTTGTATAGATAAGACTAAGAGAAGAATTGGGTAGGTGGGGTCTCATTCAAAGCCCACTGAATCAATGGAAATACAGCTGTTGACTTAGGTCTTGTCTGAACTTCATGGCTGTACAGTTTATGCGAGTGTGAACTGCAGCATGCACCAAAGTGTTATGCTGTTACCTCCCTATGGACGCTACTGGTGCAAACTAAAAGGTGCCTAGTTTGTGTTAATGTACTTCCGTTTGAAGCTGAGTATGTTAATGTAAACTTGGCACTTTTTAGTATGCGCCAGCTGCCTCAATCCAGGCAGTGACAGAGCAGCACTTTGGTGTACACTGCAGTTCCCACCCCCATAGTCCACACTGCAGTGCAGTATTGATATAACCTTAAAAAAGCTTTGGATCAGGCCACTAAAGTATTATCCTTCCCTATTCTTTTCAGTCTCTATCCCTCCTCCCAAATTATACAGTTGCGTATCTAGGTCAAAACTGAGGTCCTTGTCATTACATGTGTATAGTATATTCCTCTTTAGAACATAGACCCCTTGATTTTGATGGCTGCAGGATCATGACAAAAATAGGGAAGGAGGAATGTGTTTGATATATTATGTTTTATCATTAAACTTGTATTGAATTTTAATATAAAAACAAATACATACATTAAAAATTAAGTAGAGAACACACATGTATCGTATGAAGAGAATACAGGCTGTGGTACTATAAGAGGACAACATCTGACTAAAGAACTCACAGCTTTAGTTATAAAATACCTTTATGGCCAGAAGATTAGTGATCTATATTATTGAGGTCTCCATATTTAGAAAAAATAAACTTTTTGTTGCTATTCTTCACAGATAAGGAAGCAGCTTTGAAAGTCTCTTTAAATAAAATTATAAACCAGGTAGAATTAGACATTACGTAAGCTTGGTCTAACTATAGAATAACTATTATTTATTCTGTATATTTGCCATTTTGAACAGACTATTTGGATTTTAACAGCACACAATATAGCATGTCTTAAAATTCCAGAGTATCTTTAATACGTATTCCCTGGCCAAAAGATAGGCAATTGAGTAAAAAAAACAGGCCTAAACCTTCAGCCCTTCCACACTGTCAGTGAGGACGGTGGAAGTTGTGATTCTCTAAGGACTTCAAAATGTGGCTTACCTTCGATAACAGAGCACTTTATGATGCCAGACACATGGGGATTCCAAAGTGCTTTACAGCCCTAATTAGCTTTCCTATCACCTTTGTGTAGGTAAATTGCAGTACAGTGATTAAATGACTTGCTCCGAGTTACACAGCAAGTCAGTAGCAGAGAGTGGAAGAGTACCTATGAACCCTGACAAATAGTTCTCAGCACTGACCACCAGACCAAGCTATCTTGAAGGAAAACATCTGTTCAGTATGCAGGATGGGGAAAAAAAGCAAACCACATTTTAGGGTGACTGAAGAATAGGCTATAAAATAATACTGAGCTATTTTAATGATAAATGATAAATAAATTCAATGATACACCTTGAATATTGTCATTTCCATCTCCAAAAAGATACAGCTGACATATAAGAGGTTCCGAGAGAGTTGATGTAAATGATTAGACACAGGAAAAGACTTCTGTGTGGTGCGAGATTGAAAAGAATGGGATAGTTTAGAGAGGAGACTAATAAGAAAGAAAATAATAGAGATATATCAAACAATAAATATCATAGAGAAGGTGACTGGATGCTCCTATTTTCTCCTTCTCATGATACAAGAACAATGGAACATCCAATGGACAAGAATGGTACCATATCTTAAAGTGATAAACTGGCATACTTTACAATGCATAGGTGTGGAACTCATTACCACAGGATATAACTTAGATTGGGGCTTAACAGGATTTAAAAAAAAAAAAAAAGAATTAGACGTATTTGAATGGTAATATTCACATTTACAGTAGGTGAGATAAAAAAGGAATGTAAAACCTCATGCTTCAGGGAATAAGCCAACTGATATTTGATGGAAGATAGGAAAAGAATTCCTTAGCATTAGAATTTTGCACCCTCTTCTGAGGCTTTTGGTACCGCTTGCTGTCAGAGACAATACAGTGGACAAGAAGGACCGCTGTTTCATATGATCTCCTTTCTTTTTCCCTCATAGTATCATGATCCTCACTGAAGAAACCAGACTTACGCTTTGTCAGAGATACAAAGCAAACCGGTAATACTGATGTTAACAAACAAATATAAATTCTGTTCTGTTTGTAAATGGCATTAGATTAACCCTTATGTGCTGCCGTCTGCATCTTTTTTCAAAATTAAAGTGCTACAACTCGGGAAAACCAAGGCTTGGGCATTTCATTGATTAACAACAAGAAGCATATCATGACTCCAAGAGTCTAGGAATTCAGTGCAAACAGATTTTCTCTTAAACAAAAATTCCCTTATCCCCAACCACCACAAAAAACCGCATACCACAATGGCATGTATTTAATGTGACTATGGTACTTTAACTTTTAACACACTTCCCCAATTAAGCTGTTCAGGGCTAACACTTAAATAGCTGTCCACAGCTGCTGCAAATTGATTTATCCCCTGATGACAGTCAGAGCTGTTGACCAAATTGCTGGAGAGAAACAGTTATTTAATTTAGGGTTTTTGTTTGGTGGTTTGTTTTTTGTACCAACTTTAATCTGTTTTTATTTTACAACTATTTTAGTATCTTCACAAAATGTTGATATAACACTAAAATGTGTAGTCTACCTTTTATTTATAATATCCTGAGTTACCTTTGTTTGGTTGTTTTGGATTTCTTGATTTTGTTTGGTTTTTAGAGAGAGATTAAAACCTGACTTTGCTGAAATGGGTGAAGCCAAGCCATGAGAGAAAACTGATCTTTTAAGAGAACACTATGAAGAGGCTCCAGTATTGTGATTTCTTTTCGTGGTGCCATTTTATTTTTTGCTTTGAGAATTCACTGAAATGGTGGCTTTCAGAGTGAGGGTGATATATTTATTCAGTCTATGAAAATATGATAGCTTCTCATCTAGTGATAAAGTGGCATTTTCCTCTACTCATACATTTACTTTGTTAATCTGCGAACTCCACAATACATCTGAGCATGCAGCTGAGTTATGTACCATTTACAGTTTATATTAAATGTTGCAGCACATCCAACATAAACCTGTGATGAAAGATCATGTTATACACAGATAATCTATATCTCTCTCAGATGATCATTTTATGCATACAGAGAAGCATACTTTTTGTAGTTCTCCTTTCTTATTTTTGGTTTAAAGAAACTACAGAATGATAAATAGTAAGAGTTAACAATTTGTTTTGGAGAAGGAATGTCCTATTATCCAAGCAGGAGGACATTAATTATACAAAAATTTAGCTCTACTTTCAGCTATTTCAATAGGAGAAATCATTCAAAATTTGGGAAAAACTAGACTGCAGACATTGATTGTGATGTTTCTTACAAATGTGTTTCACAGCAAATTAATCTCTAGATTAAGATGGCAACAGATTTGCCTTCTGTGCTAATTGTATAGGTTATTGGTAACCCAGAATAAGATTATGTTAAAACCCTCTATTACAGAATGTAAACTATTATGAAAAAAAAATTAAATGCCTGAAATATTATCCTAAAGCAAAATAATCCTGGATAGTCTTAGTTTAGCATTCAAGCAAATCCAAAGCTCAGAAATAGACCCAAACCACACAAACCAATTATAAGATTTCAGAAACACAAGTTAAAGCCAGTGGAAAAGGTTCCTTAGGAGAGTGATGTGATGGCTGTTCAGTGAGAACGTTCTAAGTGAAGGAACTCTGTTTCCGTGGCAAAGTTGGGCACAGGGGACCATAGGCTGCTCTCAGTTTGTGCATGTAACTCTTATTGACATTAGCAGGAGTTCTGTAAGAACAATATATAGTCCTAAATAGGGATGAGTGACTCTCAAGGAGAATGAGGTCTGGCAAGTTTCTGAAATTAGATTGTGTGTGTGTGTGTAGGGAGGTAGGAGGGCGAGGGAAGGTGAAAGGAGACAGACCTAGTTAGAATTAATGTATCTTTAGGCAAACCTATTTTTCTCAAAATTAAAAAACCCTATTTTTCTAGAAAAGAGGATACCCATGATGTATTACGCCCAGAAGTACCACTTCAAAAGCCAGGCTAGAACAAATAGGAACTCTAGATCTATTATATATATTGCCAAAAAATAATATACTGTATTTTTCATTGTCTCTTTTTCCTCTGTCCTTCTCTCTACTCCTTATACTAAATCTTTCTGTATTTGTTTCTTTCTCTGCTCAAGTTTTCACCATATTTTTATTGGCTTTTTTCTATGTCTCTCCTCCACAATAGATTCCATTGGCTGGAATACAAATCCACTGCTTGAATTCTCAAATCTATGATGTCTGCAAAGGGCTTTTGTCAAATCTGATTTCCCCCCGCCCCAGTTTCAGTGATGCTGAAATTAGAAGTCTTTGGGCATGAGCCTTCTACTCTGATGTGACTGCTACAGAGAGAGAATCAGCTTTCAAACATTTTACAACATTTTACAACATTTTGTTGTAGGGAAAGGTCATAATTATGGTTATGTCAAGACTTTATTCTAAACCCCGGTTTTCACCTACTCCTAACTATCTGAAAAAAATAAGATTTTGAAGCTGGGTCTCAATCCAGAGGCAACTTTTTTTGGGTTGAGGAAACTCCATATGGAAATGTCTTATACAATTTAATAGCTTAGAATTTTCTATCTACAGGAGTTTTGAGACATCCTATAAAATTTAATAGGATTTTATCCTGCTCAAGGATTTTGCAAGATTTAAAAAACAAACACCCTACATAAGTGTTATCATTCTCTATTAAGTTCTGTAGGTTTTTAGAGTAAGTTAAATAGAAACTTATTACTTTTATTTAGAAACTTACAGGATTCACCCCTATTATATTTTATAGGATTTAACAGGTTTGGCTGTTAAACAACGAAAGCTAAACAAAACCAAAATCCTAAACCTTCATCATGGTGGTCATCCTGACAGGGCCACAGTGAGAGAAAGGGCTAGGAACATTCTTGTGACAGCCCTGAGGTAAAATATGCTGACAGTGAGCATGGAGAAGAGGAACTATAGCTCAACAATATCTAGAAAAATAACTCTTTCACAATTCCCTCCTGGACCAGATGAAAGTTTCATTGAAACAGATACCTTTCCACAAGAAAGCTTTTGTCAACTTGGCATATTCCAATAACAAAGTGTTTTGTCAGAAAATTCCCAGTAAAATCTAACAGGAAGTAAATATCTTATTGAAACAGTCAGTTCCCCAACACAGTGTCTCTTTATTTCCATTTATTCAGCTTTGCAGAAAATTGTCTCCAGCCATTTGGCAGCAGCTAGTTCACTTCTACTTCTCCATGTTGGGTAATAGGAACCTATTTTTTTTCTGGGAGTGTCTCTTACTAATCTAGACTCTATGAGGGGCCAAAGTCTCTGCTAGCATAGGCTCAGGTAATGCAGTCTGGGAAGTTTTATCATTTCCTCCTCCTACTTCCTGTGTCCTAGTTGTGACGTGCCCCATCACCAAAACCCTGCTACCTGTTTTGATCGAGGGGATCCACAGACTTTATTTTAAATAATTACTTAATTTTTTTCCAACCTCAAGACAGATCTCCTCTTAGTCCTGATGCAGATCCCAAGTCATGATGTGTAGGGCTTTTCCCTGAGGGAAAATCCCAGGTTCCTTTTCTCCACGCCCATTGTCAGCAAATCTCCCTTAGGGCTATTTTCAGCATGTTCACAGCCTGCTATCTCACATGCGGTCCTCTTGGGTTTGCTACGGGTATACTTCACCTGCAATGGCCACTGCTGCCATGTAAACTAGATGGCCTGGAAGAGGTGCTGGTGCTCTGGATTTACCTAGTACTCCTTCTCACAGGCTAGATGGTTGTCAGGGAGCTCATGTGGTATGTGGTGGGAGAGGACAGCCTCAATGATGTCACTTTGCATTACTGACTGGAGAACTGATCAACCTTTTTCCATTGAAAACGTTGGCAGGCCTTTTCATTCCGTAGTGTTCAGAACAGACCACTAAGCAGTGTGCTTAGGGAAGCAGTAGTTCAAAGAATAATGCAGAAGGTCTGGGTTTCTGCCTCTGCAGACAGTGAGAGTCATTTCATCTCTCTGGTTCTCAGTTTCTGTATGTGTAAAATGGAGCTAATGCCTATTTTTCTAAAGCACTTTGAGCATTGTGGCAGAATTAAATCTTGTGGGTTAAATCTTGATTTTTATCTAAGATAGTGGCAAAATTCCTATCAATTTAGATGGGGCTGTATTTTGGTCTTATATTATACAAATATGTATAAAATAGAGCTGAGTGAAGTATTGATTTTTTGTTTGTTTGGTGCAGAATCAAAAAAAAATTTTTTTTTCAGGTCAACCCAAAATGCTTTGCTTTTTGCTTTGCTCACTGAAATAAAGGGACAAAAAATCATTTTGGGATCAAAATATTTCTGAACCCAAATGCTGAGCATGGTGTCACAGCTTGAAACATCATTGTGCAATGTCTACTGTAGCTTATCCGAACTTACCTAGCAGGAATTTTGTAGCCTTTGCAAAAACCTTTAAGACTTTGTAGAATCCTACTAGAGAATCCTCTAGACACCACCTCACATGGTCAAGAATGTGTGTTTGGATCCAAGTGTTAATGCAGGACCAGTGGTGGGAATTCTAAGTGGTTGGTAATCACAAGGATGTAGCGAAATAGCTGCATCCCCTTAACCACACTGAAATAGATTGGGCAACCAGGCAGGTAATGAACAAGAGGGACTATGAGGAGATGTAATTAGAAATGACTGAAGTTCACATTTCTCCTTCACTGCAAGAGAACAAGAAAGTGGATAGTGGGGTGGCCAGTTGAGTTAGTTTTTTCATAAAGAATTTCTAAAACCAAAATTATGGAGAAAAATCTCATAGAGGAATTTATATTGGGAGTAATGCCTATGTAAAGGGCAATGTGGAAAAGAAATAGGAAAAACCAGTATAATTTATCAGATTCCAAGCTTCAGATGGGCCAGGTAATCAGCAGGAAAGTCAAGCTGAGACTCAGTACAAGGTCAGTCAGGAAGTGAGATCATCTGGAAGAGGCAACTTGGGTGGTTTAGACTCAGAGGCAGTGCTAGCCCACTAGGGGCCCTAAACAGGATTATTTTGGGCTCCCCCCCACACAACACACAATAAAAAGCAAGTGGGGGGCCCCCTTCTGCTGCTCAGGGCTCTAAGCAATTGCTTAGTCTGCTTATGGCTAGCGTCAGCTCTGTTTAGACTCCTACGGATATTACCTACAGGAGAAGATATTCAAGTAGGCAACACACATGTTTCTAAATGATATAACTGAAACAAGTCCTACTCAGCTTAACTCAGTATTCCAAACATTTGACACATTTTAAAATTGTGAGGAATGAGCTAACTGTATAGTTTGGACTGTCATGTACAGACACAGGACAAGGCTATATAAAGCATGAAAATGTGAAATGGACTTCTCATGTTTATCAAGACTGTAGTCAGTGCTGTTCCTGACATTCTGTACAGGCAATACATTTTCAATGACCTAAATTCATTTAAAAGGGAAATAATGATTTGTATTTAGGTCAATTGTACTTTCCCCAGGTTTCAATAATCGGATCAATTATCTGAATCCAATAAAATCTTATTAAAGAAATTCAGATTATTTTTAAAATAGCTGGCCTGGTAATCCCTGAGTAGGTTACAAAAATTGCTATAAAGAATTACTGTGACCTACTTTCTGGGAGGTACAGATAATATTATCATATCAGAGGTACAAAATGATAAGAGGAGATGACTTCCATCTTTTCTTGAAGATAGTTTGTAAAATGCTGAACAGGAGACTTTAATCTAGATCCACACATTTAATTGGCTTTTGAAATATCAGTTGAAATTTAAAAAAAATCACACTAACTGTATATGAAGAATCATTTGTTCCATGCATAGTATAAGTGGAGCTATCAACAACAATGTGAATGTCTTAAAACAAATATGGTGGTCCTGATTTTCCACTGCCTTGGATCTTGTATGCTTGTATACACTTTTTTCTAGAATGTGTAATAAACCAGCATTCTGATCTAGTGGCACGTCGCACTCACGTCGCACAAATGTAAAAAGCTACTCAAGATGCAAGGCAGCAGAAAATACCTTCATAAGAGCTAATAAAAACCTTTCGGCTTACCATCTTGTTGCCAGATGAGATGTTCAGGTTTTGTGCTATCTTTGAGACAATGACTTGCTAAAATATGAACTGGATTCACTTCCTTTTAGTTATGACTTGGTGATTCAAATCTGCAGTGCTTAGAGCAATTACTCACATGTGAATGGGAAATGCTATTCATGTAGTTAAAACTTTCAAACCTTTAATCAACTTTTCTCATGCCTAGCTTAATGAGGTTTTATTCTATGTAATTCTGATGATGTAGTTGAGCCCCATGTTGTGTCTATTTAAGAACTGTTTACTTAAGAAGCATTCCTTTATAGTACATGGCTGAAATCCTGGCCCCATCAAAATCAAATGGAGTTTTACCCCTGACTTCAATGGAGCCAGGAG
The DNA here is from genome assembly GCA_007922155.1 of Mesoclemmys tuberculata. Taxonomy (NCBI): domain Eukaryota; kingdom Metazoa; phylum Chordata; order Testudines; family Chelidae; genus Mesoclemmys; species Mesoclemmys tuberculata. The sequence continues at coordinate 42,657,177 of ML675609.1, read as the reverse complement.
TTTACCCCATATATCAATGGCTCCAGTCCTGCAGACCTCTCTCAGGAGAAACCTCCACTGAAGTCAGCTGTAGTTTTTACCTTCCTAAGAGTTGCATGAGACAAGTCCATATTACTGTTTTCTACCTGGGGTCATAATGTTTATAACTGGGCCGTCCAATCTTACCTTGTTTTTAAGAATTTTCATTCATGAGGAAAAACTACTGCAGATCCCATAACAAATGTTAAGCAGCTCTTACCAGTCAGCGTAAGTACACTGAATTTTCTTCTTTTCAACAAGCGTTATGTAAAGTGTTAAGTTATGACAAGAAAGGAAATATCAGCATGTGAGACAATAACTGTCTCATGTCACTAGGGGATCTGTGGAGATGGCATTGGCAGCTCTTTAAGATGTATTTACAACCACTCCTGTGTCATTCAAACTGGTATTGCTTTCTTCAACTTCTCCCGTCTATCCTCCCCACCCCCCAACACTTTTCCTTTCTCTCCCTGTAAAGACATGTAGCCCTCACCCTTTAGACTGCCACTGAGGGGAATTAACACAGCACAATCAGGAACATCAAAAGCCTGTACATTTGTTCACTGGGGGAGTTGGAGGTTCAGCTAAGGGACATCCAGCCTGATTTCTCTATCTCCCTGACTACATTCAGACTGTAAGGGGGGACAATGCATTTTTATCAGTTAATTAGGAACCTGAGCCAGTAGGAACTCACGCTGGTGGGCTGCTTTCTGCTTTGAGAGTGCAAAGAAATAGTGGTCCCAGCTGTTGTACACTGGCCCCAATCACTCAAACTAGCCAGCAGAGTGAAGCCCTCCTCCCTTCAAACTGACTATCTTTGATCTCATCAATATCAAACTAGTTAAAGCCTCAGTAGGATGGTAAGCAGGCAGCAGGCACCACAGTAGTTAGTGGTGGCATGTGGCTTAGGGCATGCACCTTATCTCTGTGCAGTACAGTCAGCCTACGATCTGCAGCATGACATCAAGGCAGGTCCAACCGACTGGTGCTTTAATTAGGAGGCTGAAATTATAATATTATGTTAAAGAACAAAGAGTCTCCAAAGAAAAATATGTGCTGCATATCTGACAAAGATAAATTGGATTATTCAAAATATTCCTGATGAAATGTTACATTTTGCAACTAATTATCAATCTGTTTTATCTCTAGACCAGCTGGGCATTTTTGTGTATGCAAGACCTGCCTTGCCAATGATCTTAAGATGTCACTGTAGCGTTTACATCTTTTATTTCAAGATTTAAATAACTAGGAAGTAGCTAATGTAATTCACTGCTGAGAAGAAAGGCTAGTTAGTTGAATTCTTTCCAAAGTGATCTTCTCCTAATGAACTTCTTTGGACTGTGAGTAATGAGGCTTTTATTCAAATAATGTTTAAGAAAGGTATTTATAATATAATTTTTAGAGCTAGACCAATATTTAATATATTTAAAATATCTTTATTAATTCTATATTGCCTCGTGTAGCATTAAAGTAGGATTTTTCATTGTGAAAATCTGGTATTGTTCTTTTGGACACTACTTTCAAGTAGAACAGGTTCTAGTTAAAATGGAGATAGCAATCAAGCAATTAGTTCATAAATGTTCAGTGATATTTTACAAATTATAGTTTGAGCTGATTATAATACTATTTGGTTGTAAGAGGATGCATTGTTTAAATTTATTTTATATCATAGCAGTATTTAATCCATTTGATATTCATTCTGATATTACATCTACTTATTTAGAGTGCACGATGCAATCTCCATTGTAATTTGCCATTGGGGCAATTGTGAAAAAATTAATCTATAACATTGTTACAGTATTCTCTTTTGAGTGCAGATTTCATGGTAGTTCTGAAATTAAATAAAAGAAAATAGAGAATAAATTCATTTAAACTGCATATTGCATCCCTTGGGATGTTGTTGACCTAACAGATCAAAAAGATACATTCAAATAAGCATTGCTTATTGAGGGTGGAATTGCAGACAAGGCCTAAAATATACTAAAATAAAATAAAACATCTGAAGTGAGTCTGAGTAATGCTAGTTGTTAGGGAGGCCATTATAAATGTGTTTGACCAAGCCCCAATATCTTGCTATGAACTAATGAAATTCCATCACTGAGCAATGACTGATCTAGTACTTCTTAAAGACCACTTCAGCAATGGTATTTAATTGACACTATCTATTGGTTCCTTCTTGATGTAGTGTGTAAATGCGTATTTCTGAAGCACACTTTACTAACCCCTTACAACATAGGATGTACTGAGTAAGAACATATATAGGAATGTTTAAATTGTGGATCGGTGCCAACATCCACCTTAACAGCTCTTTTGGAACTAGTCACTCAATACACCAGTGCATCCCAAAGAGGCAAAACAGCAGTCTGTTGCGTATTTTAGGATGTCTTCAGTATGCAAGTTATTGTATAATGTACTATGAGGGCTACTTCAAGGCTGTTTTGGTCCTTCACTTTTAAACATGTTAGTAGGGAAACTTGGGATTTAAAATACAGTGCATGCATTGTAGTTGGTTTTCTAAAGGAAAGAGATATAGTCATTTTCATTTTCAAAACACTTAAATATATTATTCCTTTATGGGCCTGCATTCCTTGAGCATCCACATACTCTCGTTCACTTTAATGGACACTTTGGGAATTCAGGATCAAAATGGCCTAGCATACTACAAAATTTCATTAAAAAAATTTAAAAAAGGCTATTTAAAGCCTTATTGATTTCTGACAGCAGTAAATACCAACTATTTTAAATATTGGAAAGGGAAGGAGAGGAGTATCTCTTGCCCCGAGACCTTGTGTGACATTTCAGTGAATCAGGCAAATGCTAATTTATATGACTAAAGTATGCCTTCTTGAAAACGAGAGGGTGGGATATCTAGCTGGCATATATTGTCAAAGCTCTGTTGTCTTCCAGTGAGCTCTCTTGTGATTTCAAAATGGCTGACCCATAGAATTCAATGGAGCTATGCTGATTTAATCAGCTGATTACCTATAATGGGGTTTATAGCAGAAATGCTGACACTTCCTGCACTACTGCCATGCCAGTGGGTGGTGGTGGTGGTGGTGTTTTTTGTTTGTACTATGGTAGCACCTATGAGCCCCAGTTTCAGACCGGGACCCAATTTGTACTAGGCACTGTATAAACACAGAACATAAACATGCTCCCTGCTCCGAACAGTTTGCAGTAATATTGCTCTTATATCTCTAGGGCTAAATCCTGCACTCTTTAATCAGTTTATGGGCGGTTTCCCAGTGTGAGAGCTAGATCGGAACAACAGGTTTTGTCTATTGTAGATTTTTTTTAGTTCTCTTTTCCTCCAAAGAACATTTTTAGATCATAGATTAGAGCATCCCTTGCTCTCTAGAGATGGTATACAAACTAATCTTTAATTGATACCAATCTGGCAATGTGAAGGGCTGACCTATGGCAAATAGTATAAAACAAAAAATAATTTGCTCAAATCTTTTTTTCCTTTTCTGCTCCCTAAATTATTGTCTCACAAACTAACCCTTTTAGCTCCTCACGGCAGCCTTAACTCCATTATACAAACAAACGTTTTCTGGCTTTTTAGTCAATAACTTCAACAAGCTCATCATTACATTCGGTATCATTCTATGAGATATTAGAGCTTGACCCTGCAGAGGGTTGAGCATCTATCTCCTGCAAGGTGCTTGCCACTGTCCAGTTGAAATCCCTGAAAGCTGAGCGTGCATCTAGCAGGATCTGACTCTTAGTTTGCACAAATGTCTTTTTCTATTTAAATGTTTTATAATGTATATTTAAATAGTACAGCTAGCAAAGAACGTTGATGAGGCAAAGGGGTAATTAGATTTTCTTGTTCTATAATTAAAAAGGTATATATTGCATTCACATTAATATCAAAAGAGTTCATCATGATCAATGTTATTATAATGAATACCAAAGGAATTAACAATGACTGGCCATTTAGTTTAAAGGATACCTGAAATCATTAAATTGTTTGCTGGAGGGCTTATTAAGGCCTATTGGATTACTTATGATTAATTTTTTTTTGGTATTTACTACTGGTCTGTCATATAAGGTTACATGTAGGAGCGGAAAGGGGTGATCATTTTCCTTTATTATTCCCTTATTGACTTCCAGTTAATTTTAATCTTTGTACTAGCTGATCTATATTAAAATGCTATGTATCTGTCAAGGTCGAGGCCAGAAAATGACCTTCTGTACCTTGTCAGTTGTCCTACACCGAAACCCTTACTTTTAATCAATAAAGAAAGTTTAAAGGTGATTAGAAGCACTACTGATCTGAAGTGCACTTTATATTTGAGTATGCTTTCTGTCAGCTATATATGTGTCTTTTCTACTAGAAAATTAAGATCATGCTCCAAAGCCAGGACATCATAAGGTAAGGTTACATGTGCAACCTTAACTCTGCCCCTTTGTATCTATCCATTGCAATACATTCTTAAATTATTATATTATAATAAACTATGTCTCAGTTGAGACTGTATGTGTTGTGTGTAAAAATATTTATTTTACAATCTTATATACCCATGGTTAAGATCTTGTAATATGTTTTCATTTTTGTATACTTAGTTATTTTCATTGTTTATAACTGCCTTTGGCTTAGACTTTTTATAGGACAAGTTTCTTCTTTCTAAGTTATATATTTTATCATTTATCAGGGTACCGTATCTTTTCTTTTCTGGCAGCAGCACTGAATTCCATAGGTACTCTTTGGAAATAGAAGTAGTTAACTATAAAGCAGCCTTGCTGAAAAGTGGCAAGCAAATTCTCATTTTTTCTCTGTTATATTTAATATGTAGTATGCAAGTCTTGATGGACGTTACTCCTGCCACGCTGTGTTCTGGAGGAGAGGATTCCTTCCCTCCTTCTAGCCTAGCATCTGGCTCAACCACAGCCACAGATTGGTGTCTGAGTCTGTGGAGTTTTCCATGTGAAACAATGACTGAAGGAAGGGGCTGTTGCCAAACTATAGTCTTTTCCCCTAATTTTTTTTCATTGCACAGTTAAGTTCACTATGCATGCATTTGCAGCATAGAAAAATGTACTATGCACGTATAGTTTGTGATTTTCAAACATGCATAATTTGCTCACATTCAATCCAGCTTCCACTATAGCACTCAACAGCCCTTCTTTTCAATGCGGTCTATTTTTTTCTACATTTCAACTCTCTGCTCCCAGCGGTTCAGCACTGGAATAGTTCAATAAAATATTGGAATTTTTTACATAACGTGGACAGCGTATTAGGTAAGCAACTGAAAATAGTATTGTCTCTAACTTATTATGGTCACTCTCACAATAATAACTATCAATGAAATCTAGTCTAACACTTATGTTTCTAAACTTTCCACTTTAACACAACTTTCTGCTACTAAGCAGATAATTGCATTTGCTTATTTACTGGCTTTGCACCCAGTCAGCCCACGCCTTCAAAAATCCTTTGCAATGTGGATGCATTTTATGGTGGAAGATTTACAGATGAAGCAAACACAATGGATAGTGTTCATACAAATATGTTTCTCTTATCCCCAACTCTTTCCCCATCTGATTCACAAAACTCAAAAACTGTCAGTCCTTCACCAACAAAGAGATTTTTAAGAAATCAAGATTAAGCCAGTTAATTATGTACCTACATATTATTACAATTTTTTTATTGAAACAAAATTTCTGGTTCCCTACCTTTCAGGCATCTTGTCCAGGATAAATGTCTTATTGATTTACCTTATTGTTTTGTGTTTGTTTCTTTTTATTAAGTTCTCAAGATGATCCAACAGATGATGTACTTTTCAGTTCACTTTTGAAAGGCTTTCTATATGGCAATCGTTTGACAAATTCCCTCTGCACATGCTCACTGGATCAACTCAGTCCTAAGTAGCTGGCGATCTTGCCTATATTTTATGAGTGAGTGGACCCATTTCCTCAGGTCTTGGAAAACATTACTGAAGATTAAAACCCCTAGGGAGGATAGACAGTTCAGTGTTTAATACTAACCCAAAAGCATTTGAGACACATTGAACTAATTTTACTAACAGTTTATGTAATTACAAGTTTTACCACAATTTGACCCTGTGAAAAGTCACCCTGGTCATGGTTTGGAATTGGAGTAATTTGCTTGACAAATATCAGATGTTAAAATCATTAAAGTTAACCATTTATATTTAACCTCACGTGTTTCTATGAAAACAAGCTTCCAAATGATATCACAAATTCATAAATCCATTCAGCTGGAGATTTTAAGGACAAATGGGACCATTATGGTCATTTAGTTTGACCTCCTGCAAAACATAGGCCATAGATTTCTATCTAATAAAGTAATTCATGAATCAAGAACACAACTTCTGGTGGAGCTACAGCATATCTTTTAGAACCTTGATCTAAAGAGTTCAAGTGATGGAGAAACCATATCAGCTGCAATCATGTTAGACTGAGAACATCCAGCAACACAGAAACTCTAGTTGGACCAAAGAAGACTGTTTTTTGCACAGGAACAACAACTATTCTCCTCATAACTTTTTTACACTCTGTTGAGGCTCCCTTTCTATGCCTGAAGGACTCATCTCTATCGCAGACAAAATAGAGGTTTTTGTTGTTGCAAATTTACGAAAACCAACCCTGGTTCAGATCTGTGTTTCATTTTGTGTGACCCAGAAAAGTGTCAATAGCTGTATTGTATCATTTTTGGCATGTCTGTAATGGAAGGACTGGAACTTAATATTCTGGCTTGTCCTAACAGTGATGATAATATGAGATAAATAACTTTACTAAATGGCCTGAATTATTATAATTTTTAAATAATTGTTTTAATAAGCTAGTTCTGTGTTTCCGTACTCTATATGCACTGTGCCCACCTCATAGATTTGACTGTGCTTCACTCAGTACAGCAACTTGGGGACAGGAGAAAAGAGGGCTTGCTTTCCTTGAGTTCCTGGGCAACCCAGAGCTGGTTCTTTCCCAGAGTGTGTATAATGAAAATTCAGCTGCAGCAGCCATAAAGGTTTGTTCTACCAATTGAGAATAGCGAGTGCTGGAGCCACGCCTTTAGTTCCATTCATACCATGGCATGCCCTGCCAATGCCTGGGGCAGTCTAGAGCTGTTACACCATCTTTATGCCACTTATGAGAACTTCCTATGCCAAGGAATTCCCCAATTTATTGTCCCTTATGCTGGTGACATGGGGCAAAGGACAATAATGAATCCATGAGTCAGGTCTGCATTCTCTGGGTCAAATCACATTCTATATGAAGTAGACATAACTCTGTTGAAATCAGCACCACCTAACTCCGTCAGACCAACATTGGTCGTTTGCGATGTTATCATCACTTGCTTACTTTGTGCCTTATGGATAATAATTATGTTTGGTTTTAAAGGTCATGTGATCTGCATACTCAAATTGTAGAGCTGCTCTTTTAAGAAGATAGGTTAACACAGACTCCTGCCCCCCACAGAGGACTAGAAGGACTCGTCGAGTGGGGGGACGGAGACAGAGATCTGCACTGGCCCCTCTACTTTCAAGATCAGGGTCTAGAATAATGCACTATGTAATAAATTATGATGGTTCCACTGTAATAGTTTCGTATTAACTGGAATACTGACATGTGAACTTACTCACATGCATTTAAAGGATTGGGGTCTTAGGTCCCCTAAACAGAACAGATGATAGTCTGGCTCTTTTGAAAGGAATGAGAGTTCTGCTGTTGACTTCAGTGAGGCCAGGATTTCACCTGACATGCTCTGTATATTTTACGGTTCTGCAATAGTTAATGTTCTCTCCAACTAAAACCATTAAAGTCTCATATAATGAGGGTCATGGATTAATGTCTGCAAGAAATAAAAGAAATATGCTAGTTATTGGTCATGATTCTGCTGACTTATAGGCACGTGAGTAATTTTACGTACTGTTCAGAGAGGAATGAAAACATAATCAATAATAGTTAGAAGTTGCAGTGGGTAATGAAGTATTAATCCTTACAATGCTAATATTTTCTGAACTGACAATCAAATGAAGAGGAGGATAGCTGCAAGAAGATTCAAGTATATTTTAAAATTTATATCTGTCTATTTACAGGTGTTTATGTCTGTGTCTGTCTGTTTACTAGCAAAAGAAAAACTCCAAAATAGACTATGTTTAATATTTTATACACATATTGGGAATGCTGAAAACCTTTCAGAAGATTTTAATTTCAACCACAAAATAAATGAATATGTTCATGACTAGGTCTATCAACAATTTCTCTTTTCCAGTGAGAGAATTTGACTTAACATCACTGGTCAATCATGTGTTTTATTCTCAGGAGAAAGTAGAAAAATCACTTGAAAATGGCTGGAAAAAATCGTGGTTCCAGAAGGAGTTTTGAAAAGGTGGATTCAAGGTCAGCAAAGTGCTAAATGCTGTTCCCGACTGTTATCAATCCCTTGGTGTTCCAGTTCATGCAGCTAGTTGATTAGACCAAACAGAGTTGACTACTTTAAAGATGACTTGCAATAGGTCATAGTGCATCTGTTAGGCTCATAAAAATATATATTTTAGGGAAGCCATGGCATATTTCTTTAGATTGTCTTAGAAGAGGAAGAACATATGCTCAGTGTTTTATAACATACCAACTTGCATCAGTTCGGTTTTAAAACCTAAAGACCATGAAATGATTTTGTTTAAAAAAAAAAAAAAAAACCTGTCTCAATTTCCCAAAAGCATTTGAAGTACCATGTAACTTTTACATTTAACTAAATCAAAGCAGAGTTTAGTAATTGAGCCTGTTGCCTTTGTGATAAAAATATTTTTCAATACAGAAATTAGTCATTTACCAGAAGAATTTTTGAATTTGCTTAGTCCTGTTCCTTTAAGTGTGTATGCATAATATACAATTATCAAATTAATTGATGTCATAGTGTTCTGTAGGTGACTCTTCTATCTAAAGAACAAATATTGCTATTGACCTAAATCCTGAAAAAACTGACACTATTTTGTGTCAAGCAGCCATCTTTATATTAAGAATAAGCTAGTACACGTGGAATTGATTATAAAAGCTGTATGCTCTTGGGATCACCTGCACTGAAATTAAGCTCAGCAAGCTCCCAGGAAAGTTAAACAAACTGTCCAAGCTTGTAAGGCTTAGTTTAGGTTGGGGATACTTGTACTTAAAAGGGAAGGGAGTATTTTTAAGCCTTTTGGAGTATCTCTCCCAAAAAGATCAGCTCCATTTGTCAAAGCACCTCCTTGATTCATCTAGTTATCTAGAAACAGGTTTATTTATTTTGGTTTTTTTTCCCCTTCTTTCTTAGCAATCCTCTTATCAAGCTAATATGTCCTCTGCCAGTTTGGACTATATGGGATTTCTAATAGAGGAACTGATAATTAGTTGAAAGAGTAGCATGTCTAGACTTGATCCCACAATGTCTTATGCATAACTTTAAGCATATGAGCAATTCCATTTTAGTTCATTATGTCTCTCACAGGAGTGGGGCCTCAGAAGGTAAAGAAAAAGTATAACTTTATTTGAAGGTGAACTGTCATTTGTAATTGTTGTGATATAGCTGTTAGAGTATCAACAGATAAGTGTGTAATTTTTTATTTGAATACATATGTCTGTATGTAAGTATATTTGTATAATGTGTTTTTGTGTGGGATGTTATACGAACCTTTATGAATCTGTCAGCCAAAATTGTTTTTTTCTTATAGTTAATAAAATGACTGTTTTTAATAATTCAAATTTAATTTAAACCATTTTAATTTGATTGTTTCAAAAATTGTGTATCCACAAAACAATTCATGCGTTTAGTTGATGTGATCCTTTCAAGATTTTATGGCCTACAAGGTGTATTTTTTTATATTAATGCATAAATTAGCCTGATATAATTTATCATTGACCACTAAAATTATTACTCTGCAATTCACTGGTAAAACATCATTTTATCTTCTTTCTGAAAGACAATGGTACTAGCTAACAAGGTGTATCAATCTAAATTTCTGATGTGTGTACAGTATAATAAACATTTGAAGTTGAGGAGAATAGGAAGGGATTGGTTTTTTGGATATTTTTTAAAAAAAAGCTTTTGTGGCTGATTTTATACTAAATTATTTCTTAAAATTTCTACAAAATCAAACAGCTTAGATAATGGATCTGATGTTTGTACCATGTATGTACTATTGCTTGATAAACCATGGCTAAGAGGACATACATAAAAATGTGATTCCCTTTAGACTTGTGCAGATTGTGTGCTAAATAAATTAACACAGAAGAAGTTCAGGTTTAATTCAGGGAGGTCCAGGTTATGATTTATATTCTTGCTTATATTTTGATAGGCTTTGTATTGAATCAAAAAGTAATGGTCTCCCTGGGCTTTAAGTTTAGGACTAGTCCATGCTAAATAAACTTGGTAGTTGAAATGAATCTTTTGGTTGTTCTGTTTTCTAATGGGAATATTTACTCCTATCGGTATAAAGCGAGAGAATGAGAAGGCTCCTTTTAATTCAAACACAAAATATATTTTTATATTCAGAGCTTACAATTATTTTGACAAAAATATTCCTATGCATGTATTGTTTGCCCAATGACATCATAAATCAACATAGAAAACATGTATCTTAACAAAGAAAGAAATTCTGAAGCAGTAATACTTTTTTCAGTGTTTATGCTTTGGGTAATTGTATTTCACATTATCCTTGTAATTTACTCCCCCTACTCATTAGCTAGGCATATTTACTTCTAGAGCTATACCAAATAAGTGCCCAAAGACATGAGTTGTTTACAAATAGAATTTTTGTGTTATCTTATTTACTGGAATTCTGGTTATTAAAAGGTTAAACTTCTCTCTGTAAATTTGATCTTATTTCTTTTTACAAATATTCCCCGAGGTACAGAACAATTACTTTTTTCATGTTTTTATGCAGAAAATGAGACTGAACGTTGAGCCAATCAATGTTTAAGATGGACATTTAGGAAGGAGATATTTAGCGCTTGATTCTGGCTTTTTAAACTTGTATTTGTGACTCATTTTTGTTTACTCTGAATATTCTTCATGGTAGGATGAGTTTATTGGTTGCCTGGTATCCTGCCCAAAGAACATGGAAAATAAATGGCTGACCACTTGCCTCTGGGTGCATTTGGACAATGGTGTTGATTTCATATGTGGGCATAGGGAATTCCTCTTTCTGGAAAGTTTTCCATGTAAATGAACAGCATAACATTTAGGGCCTGAGTCTGCACTTGGATACACAAGCAAGCTTTCCTACACTGAACATAAAATAATGAATGCACATGCAATATGTATCTATGTGCAGTAGTTAAGTTTACAGGATGAGCAGCAATGCATTCTCACATATCAGAACATAGAACTGGACTGTTAAAGTGGGCATTCCTTGTCACAAGAACCATCATAAATTTATTTGTAGAATAAAAGAGATGGGGAAATGACACAAAGCACATGTATTTCACAGCTGTGTTGGTTGTAATTTACTGTGTGGCAGTTAGTTGAACTAGGGTGAAATCCTGGACCAACTGGAGTTTTGCCATTGACTTCAGTGGGGCAACAAGTTCACCTCAGCATTTTATTTTCTGTTTTGCTCAGGCAACACTTTGTGCCAAAGCTCTATGTAGCCTTGAGTATGTCATTTAACCAGTCTTTCTCACTTTCCTCATCTATAAAACGATGATGTTAAAACTTACCTCACAGGAATGTTATAAAACTTAATGATAGGCATAAGGTGCTTGTAGATCCCTGAACATGAGATGCTTTAAAAGTGCAAAATATTGTATTATTACTGACCTAGATGAATGACTGGAGGGGTAATCCCCCAGAGGAAATCTCCTCTTTCATGTGGAAGGAAGCTTGGGGGCTTTTGTGACACTTTCTTCTTGCCCTGGATTCTGATCATCCCTCTTAATATGGTCTGGGGTCAATGCAGGGGTAAGAAGTGGAGGCAGGATGGGTCTGTGAAAATTGATACTGTTCCCCAGTAAGATCCTACAGAACTTAGCTGGAAAAGTTAATACAGCTGTTGCCATGGGTTAAAGTTGGAGGTTGTATTATGTCTTTAGTTATAATTTCAAGAAACATTTTATGTGATTTTGGAATGCATTAAATATGCATCACTTATCTTATCATTTACCTTATATGCATCACTTACCTTATCCATATAGTGAGTCAGTCAATGACCACACTGCTGTGTTTTCTGTCAGAGGATCTTGCAATGGGGCAACAGAAATCATGAGGGCTTTTGGTAAGGAAATCTTCTTGGTGCAAGCACATGGAGTTCACAATTTATTTATTGTCACAGGACATTGACAGCTATTATGCCAAGAATTTTATGTTGAAGTATATTCTTTGTTAAATGTAAATCCATAGGCTATATTTGTGCCTTACTCATTTTATAGGTATTTAGATGATTTTCTAAGACCATATGTCTTCTCCCTCTATCTTCCATTATTTAGACTTGTGATTCTCAATCACTAGTATGGTTGTAATTAGTTAGACTGGGCTTCATGCTTTTAGCCCCTGGTACTCTTGGCTTCCTCTTATTACTTAAATGTGATTACTCTCTGAGGTGGTTCCCAGTGCACTTTCCTTATCCACCACCTCTCCAGCTGTATGTGTTCTAACAAACCATGGAGATTGGGCTGCTCAAACCATAGGGATTTAAGCATACACAGGGGTGGCCGTAGGAACTTGCTGGTATTGCCAAAGTCTCCATCTGGTAAACTGACATGACATGGTTTGAGATCATAAGTCTACAAGATTTTCTCTTCTTGAAGACTCCAAACTCTTCAAACCTTCCAAGAGTTATTGCAAACTGTCAGGAGGTAGCTGAAAATGTTGGCAGCCTCTTGACATAAAAAAATGTTGGAGGATATTAGGAAGTTCGTGGGGCACTTAGCTAGATTTTATAAGGCTGAAGTCTTGTCTCTTCTTGAATACATTTGAACATCTGGTGCAAGTAACACAGTGCCAATAAAATTACATTAAAACAGATGAGTTGTAAACAGGTCACTCAAATTTTGCTTATAAAGGCTTTTCTCCCTACCTCCCTAATGCCTGGTGACTTTTGCGGGAAAACTTAAAGTCAAACCTCTGAAACATTTAATTCAGGTAATGAGATAACAAATGGAAGATGTTTCTTTTTGGGCTGCTTTTTCCCAGTCATTTCAGTTGTGCTGCTATGTGGGATGTGCTGTCAGTATTTAAAATAGAATTTAAGTTCCTGCTTGAAACATGTTGAAGAACAGGTCCTGGAGCTCATTTGGAAAGACTATGGTATTCAGAATATTTATTCACCAGAGAATTGATGGAGATAGAGGAATGTTCCACTTGTGAATGATTCAGGCTTATCAAAAGATCTGGAGATGAAGCAACTTGTTCAGATAAATTAGGAACCAACCTGTATCCCCCATAGGCTTTGAAAATTCTTGGTCAATTTCTGCTTCATTTTAGCACACATCAACACTTCCTTTCCATTTGGAACCTGAACAGAAATGAAGAAGTATTGCAGCCTCTTCTAGGGGTATTTTGGACCTAAGATACCAGAAATTTCACAAGGAAACGTGTTTTCATGATATCTCGTGTTCAGTTTTATGAAACCAAGGAATTTTGGATAAGGTTTTGATTAGATGGTGGTAAGGAGCACTATGCTTTTGGAGGGGTCATTTTTCAGATGAGACATAAATCCAAGTTCCTGACCATTTGTTACTGTTAAAGATCCCCGGCACTTCTCACAAGTGCAGAGGTGTTAATGTTGGTGTCCTGGCCAAATTTCAGCTTGGATAATTAAATTCTGTCATCTTAAAATCCCCACTATAGTTTCAATTGAATACAGTATTCTTCATTTCCTGTTCTAAACTATTGTGTAGAATTGCATTGCGCTTTCAGCAGCTGCCACATTTCACCTCAGAGGAATTGCCACATTTCAGTAGTGAATCATATATATCCAAATTTTTCCCTCAGGTGTACATACACAGTTCCTCCCACAGGCAGTATTTTAGGCAGCATGTGCATGCAGCATATAGAATTGAATTCTGCCCTTGGATTCTCAAATTTGAAAGTTACACATGTCCTATATTAAATGACCGTTTGTGGACTCCACCTATTGCAGTATTAATAGGTTACCTCTTTGCATGGTGAACTCCAGCTAAAAAAAAAACTTGGCCTGCTAAAGAACTAGGGAGTTGAAGTGTTGGTATTGTTACACTTGATTTCTAGATATTGGTCATACCAGGTAAATGGTTTCATTTTCTCTGTTGAGGAAGAAATCTTGAGTCCACTTCTACTGGGGCTTGTTAAGCTGTTGCCTTGGGGGCCAGTTGATCAGTTCTTAAGTAGTAAGCAGCTTTGGCAGTCAACAGGCATAGGATCCCCTGCAGCTACTCCAGCTTGTCTCTCCTATCATTCTTTATAGCGGTAGAAGAGTATTGTCTTAGTAATAATAAAGATAAAGAATATTAACAAGATAATGTTCAGTCAGTTTTGCAATTCATGTATATTTACAAGGAAATGGCTGATATGAAAAGACTTGCTGAGTGTATTTCACAGCATTTCTTAGGTGATAGAAAAGGGACTTAAATTGAAAAGGCAATTACCTAATAATTTTACAACTCCATATCTAAGTGCTCCTCAGCTGCACTAGCCTAGTACCTCCTCCTGGTTATCATCACCCAGGTACAATTTAATATGCTAATACATATTTTAAAGCTAATATAACTAATAAAAAATTGCAGGATAGACTACAAAAGTCTTCTATGCACTTCTGCAAAAATCCATGAAAGACCGCATCGAATCATACATAGTGCAGGGCAGATTTGACACGCATTTTAGCTGGCAGCAAGTAAATTCTTCACCTGTAATATCTTCTCAGAATTGCCTCAAATAATGCATTGTTTGCTCTCTAAAGTGCTGTGACATACTTGCATGAATGGAGCGACATACTCTGGTTATTGAAAACTGTGCCACCTCTGTGTGTCCTCCCTCTCCGATAGATTTCAGAGCTTGCCGAAAGAAGTGTGTTACACAATCTGTATGTGCAATAAGAAAATGTCTCCATCAGAGTTCTACTTACCTAAGTAGAACTATTTACCAGGAAGCATTCAGGGCAGTCTGACAGATTTCTTCTTTACAGATGGGCAGTAGAGCTTTTTTTTTTAAAACCTAAAAACATATTTTATGATAGGATTATTTTGTTTTTGTTTGTTTTGTTTTTGTGGTTGACTGAATTGCCCCCACATCCCTTGAAATGGCGTTCAGTAATTGTCAATGACTGCCCAAACACCTACTGTGAAGTGGTCAACTGATCACAACAAAACCTACTTACTGCAGGCTTTCCTACTGCTTTAACTCAATTGCACTCTCTTACCCAAAGCCAGATCTCTTAAGAGGTTCCCAGAAATACTTTGCTGTGAATCATTATTTTAATATTAAAAATAGTGTTTGAAAAGACAAAAGATTTGGAAAGAATATTTGGTTTTTATGGACATACTTATTTCAAGGGATGGATTTATTGAAAACAAGATTCCTTTTTGCTGGTGATATTTACCACATAGTATTTGTCTAATTACAACATTTTATTCTTGTTGTACAAGGTCAAGGCTAACTCCTGTGGACATTAATGCTAGTTACACATCCACATGAGAAGTGGATATAGAGCTCCCTATAGTATATGAGTAATTCGTTGAGAAAATAGAGGTTTTAGGGAAAATGTCTCTTACTCTTAATAGCCATAGGTGCCATTTTGTTTATATCCAAAATACGTATTTAAAAAACTCAGATGTAGAAGTCTAGATGTGGCAATTCTTTTTTCTGCAACGTGCACTCTAATTTCTTGAGCTCAGTCCAGTTTCTGTTAAGGTCAATGTAAAGATTCCCATTGACACAGAGACAGTTGGAGCAGGCCCTTAATTGAGGAATGAAAAGAATGTCTGAAAACTGCATTGTCTATTGGGACATACCCATACCTTTCAAGAACTGGCATGACTAGAGTAACTATTAATGTTGTTCTGTACTGTTGCTAAGAGAGGGATGGATGTCCTGTAGCACTAGATTACAAGGCCATATAGAGTATGTCTTCACTGCACAAAATTGTGTGTTAACTCAAGTTAGCTAAACTGCGTTAGCTAACACAGGTTAAATAAGCACTGAAGAGATTGCAACTTGGGTTAGAAGCTCAAGTTCAACTCCAGGCTCCCCTAGTCTAAACTGCAGATGGGAATGAGTCTTCCAGCTTGGGTGCACAGAGTCTCTCTAGCACAGCTCAAGATAGCTTGCTAAAAGTAGCTATGTGGATGTTTCGGCTTGAGCAGAAGCTCCGTCTCTTAAACCCACCTAACCCCCTAGGCTTCAGAGACTGAGCTCCAGCCTAAGCTGGAACATTCACACTGCTATTTTTGGTACGCTAGCTCAGGCTCTGTTAGCATGAGTCTGTCTGCTTGGGCTTAAAGGCTCACTCCTAGCTGCAGTGTAGAAATACTCCTATAAGCTTCAACTTGAGCTGTGAACCCGAGTTACAAACTGAGTTTCTGTGGCCTCACTGCTGTTATAGCCCAAGCTAGCTAACATGGGTCGGATAACTGTCCGTTAAGGACACACCTTTTTTTGCAAGATAGACATATACCCATAGTTGGCGTATCTATGTATTTGTTAGGTACGTGTGAGAAGACAGTAAAGATATTTAGGCCAAGTTGATAAAAAGTGACCAGTGATTTTGTTTGACTCGGTTTCTGGATGCCCAATAAAGTATTTCAGAAAGTCCGGCCTCTTTAATGGGTCTCAAGTTGAGCATCCAGAATCACTAGTCACTTTTTATAAACTTGGTCTCAAAGTATTACAAAATGAGCCAATTTCATCATAAATAAAAGCTCTGATTAGACAAAACAGAGACAGAAAGTAACTCTAAATGATGTGGAGGTATGAGGTCCCTTGAGGTCCATCCCTGCAATCACATGAAAGTGATCATGAGACATATGATGATCCTTCACTAATACTCTACAGGAAGGTTGGAATATTCCGGAAGGGCCCAGTCAATATCTGTGGGTGAAATCTTCTTTCCGATCCTAAATGTAGGGACACAAACCCTTTCTCATGGAAGTCAAGGGCAGAAGTCCAATTGACTTAAATGGGAACAGAACTGCGTCCTTGACAATCAGTGCCACCATGTGCATATGTGCAAGAATCATTGTGGTTAAGTTTCTGGTGCTTTGATGCCCAAGCTGTCTGTCATATCCAAACGTGTGTCCATTTGTTATTGAATCCTAATAAGATGGATTCCATTAGTAGTTTGAAAGGCAAAGAGAGACTTTCCAATGAGTGATAGGTAAGAAGGAGGGAACTGGAGAAATGGATAGGTGGAGACGTTTAAAAATAAAAGGAATACATGCATATTTATACATTTTGCAGCCTTTTTCTAAAGTTTTCAAACCAATTTACTGAAATAATTGGTTTACAACATCTTGACTGTTGTTTATTCCAGCCCCATCCTTGTGGCTACAGGTAAGTTTCTTTGGATGCTGAATATTTCTCATACTGGCTGTGGCTGCTGCCTGCAGCCTGCCTCATAGGAGACCTCTTGCAGATCTACTAACATTCTGTAGCCAAGTCATTCAGATTTCCTTCCTCCGGACTAGTCTCTGGAAGAAAATAATCTTTGAGGTTTAAATATAAAAACAAAAAAAGGGGTTCTCTGGTATTGTGACTTTAGACCTACTGATGGCAGGAATCACAGTCCTGAAAAGCAGCATCCTCCACATGTTGGATCGTCAATACATCAAACGACAATCTTGGCACTGTTTTGAGAGGGTTAACTAAGATTAATGAGGAAAGAAACATGAAGCCATAGAGGATCAACATTACAAATCAATGACTGAATAAATTTAATGTGTATTCCAGCTGTAGGTTACTTGGCGTGAGTCTGACTCTTGAGTGTATCTTTTAGGCTTCTAAATAACCCACTAAGACATGAACACTACTTCCAGTTTAATAACGCTTTATTTAAGGTTTATACAGTCATCAATGTATTGATTTAGAAGGAATTTGTAGAATACAGAAGAATGTGTAATAAGATACAAATAAACTCCTGCAGCTTTCACAATTCCCAGTGCTTGGCATTTGTGAATTGTAACTTCAGCATTTTAATTCTGGAAAAAAATATCCACAAAATCATTAGAAAATAAAACTTGCACTGCAGATAGAAAATGCTAATTTAAAACTTACTTTGCAAGGCTTAAGCAACTTTCCTAAAAGATGAACTCTGTTAAATTTGTATATCTTTTGCTATCATCATTAAATAACTTATAAAAGCGCCCCTTTTAGCAGCAGCTGAAAAGAGAATGAATATTTTATTTATTTATGCCTAATTACTACTTAGAGAGAGGAAATGTGACTTGTCTTTCAAAATTAGTTTCTTTGTTGTTAAACCTCACAATGGGGGGAGAGTTTTCTTTTTTCCTTTTAATCAAAACACTATTATCCTTAAATTGCCTCTTAAAATTGTCATTTGTCTAGCAGATCTGATGAGCTCACTTACCTCACAATAATTAAATGTGCAAAATCAAAGACAAAAAGGAGACCTTTTACATGTCTGAATGGTTTCACAGTCCAGTCTCATAATCAGATTCCAGAAATTGAACTTGCAGAAAGTTTGTGCTAGCCTTGTGGATTTTCATTTCAGATGTTGTCAACTCAAGGGCATTTGGACCAATCAATATCTGTCTGTCTTCTTGCACACAGAAAGTTGGCTATTAGAAAAGAGAGGCTTACAGCAGGCTCAGCCAATACCATTAGCCCTAGCCTAAGGGCAGTTCTATCCATGTGCTGGGGTAGACACCTGCCCCCCTCCCCTCCCCCACCATTAAGAAGGCCACTTGGGATGTCATTTGGACATAGCGGGCAAAGAGCACTTCTTTATTCTTTCTCTTTTTTACACCCAGACTTCACCAAAAATCAATAAATCTGTTCTTTGCTTATTTTCAGAACTTTACTTCAATATAAGCAAGGACTTTCCTTCTAGCTACAAACTGAAGTAACACCAAGTCAGGGAGGGTTTTGTGTATTTTTTCCCTCTTTCTCTGCCCTAATTTGAAAAATAATTGGAAATAATATCTGATGTTCATTTTTTTCTGCTAAAGATTTCATAGATGAAAGACCTTGATCTGCTGACTCCTTTCATGATTCAGCACTTGATTTTTCTTCTTTACATTCTCCTTTTACTGCTAATGATTTTATGAAGTCAGGGAATAAAATAACATTTTTGTATTTTCATTCAAGGAACTTTTCTCCGTGTTGAGTTCATTATCTCTATTTTCTTTTTCATGCCAGTTTCACTGTGGCTGTTGCTGTAATTTTTTTGAACTAAACAGTTATTCTTCAATTTTAGCTGTAACAGAAAACAGCATTCCAGCATCAGAGACAAGGATGTATTTAGTGGAGGTTTGAAGCACCCATTTCAATAGCATGGACTTGCTCTTATGAGGGGATTCGTTGTATTGGCATATCTTGAAGCTGTCTGGAAAGAATAGGTGGGGAAGTGAGTTTGAATAACATTAGCTAACCCTAAAACCAAATTAAGAGGCAGTGGTCAAGTGGCAGTGCCATCAGGAGCTTTAGAGCAGAGCTACGTATCTGTAAAATTTAGATTCCGGAAAGCAATACAGGCAGCTGCCAAATGGTAGAACAAATTAATAGTGAGTCACGGTTATTGATCTAGAAGAAACTTTTGAGGAGACAAGGAAAGAACAAGAAGCAAAAATGAAGTTAGGATGGATGAGGCAAAGAGAGTGAAAGTTATAAAGTGAGAGGGTCTGCTAGAAAGAACAAATGAGAGAGAGAGGCCCAGCTACACTATTTAAAAAACCTGATACAGCTGATAATGGTTAATAGTGCATGGTTAATGGTTTTTTATCTTATCTGTAGACAAATGTGTTGTCACAAGATCAGGACAATTTGTATGTAAAGAGCAAAACTTCATTATAAACAGGTTAAAAATATCGGCTTTGCCTATATAGAGACTGGCCTCATTCACACAGGCTGGTGTGACTAAAGACCAAATTCTGCTCCCAGTTACACCCATTCAGCCCAACTGAAACCATTGGATTAATCAAAAGGAGAATTTGGCCCTTGATGATGATGATGCTTGGCCAAAACTGAGTTTGACAGGCATTGCCAAACTTTGTTGTTTGGCTGTGTAGATGGAGCTAAAGTGAGATACAGTCCTGGAAATGCAGAGGGAGGGTCCTAAAGACTTATGGCCAAAGGCCACTGCCAGGTGACCTGATCCATCCAAAGGCCAGTTGCCTGGCTTAAAGGTCTGAGATTTTAATTACATTTTGATGTGACAAGATATAAATTAATTTACTTAATAAAAATAAATAACCTATCATACAGTATATTATTTCTAATGATGGGGTAATCTCCAGAAGTTCAGAGGCATGGTTCAAATAAGTGCCCAAAAGGGCTGGAGCCACAGCTTCAGTCAGTGTAAATCAGTGAAGCTCAACTGAAGTCAGTGGTGCTATACTGATTTATGCAATAAGAACAGAATTCCTATCAATAATTATATTTCTGATATCTCCTCTATCCAGGAAAAAATGCAGCAAGAAGGACCTTTCTAACTTGTATGTTTCATTTCTGCTTTGAGTCCGGGTTGGAGCAAGAGAAGGTCAAATATGCATAAGATTGAAAAAGTGAGACAAACTTTTCCAAACCTCAGACAAGGTGTGTATTGGAGGGAGAGAGTGTGTGGAAGCATTGGACTGGCTTATTTTATCTGAAATGGTTCACTGGTTCCTAGCGATTTTGCTTTAAAAGGCAAGAGATTAAAATCCCACATTTTGAAAGAAAGAGCCGTTAAAATATTTAAAATTTTTGTAAAACATTAGAATTATTTGAAACGTTTCAAAGGTTTGGAAAGATTCCTGCCATTGTTCTACATCTACCTGCCACTTAAATAGCTCCACAGATCAAAGGGACAGGCACTGTAATTTCAGCAACAGTTCTTTCATGGGCTTGGATGGTAGAACTACAGTGCCGCAAATGCTGTATGTCAAGCCTGCTAGTTTGGATTTTAATGGTTTCAGTGAAGCAAAACATGCCATTTCAATTTGCAAGCTGTTTAGAAACTCCAGACTGTCCTGTTAAGGGAGTAACCCCCCCCCCAACCATCCCCAGGGATCAAGGGCCAGGTTCAGTTCCCACTGAAGTCAATGGAAAGGTTCTTATTGATTTTAATGGAAGTTGGATCAAGACCCAAAGCTGAAAAAATCAGGAGCAGGAACCTTTCTTGACCTACTATTGTGAAATGAGATTAGGAAGGCAGTTTGCTTCCCAGAAGGTCCTGCTGAAAGCAGTCCTGCCTCTCCAAAGAACCAAACAGGAAAAGCATCACAGCTGCATCCATCGGAAGTCAACAGAAGAAGAAGGGTGTAGAACACGGATCCTTTCCCTCCTGACATCTAAGATGACATAATTAGGTAAGTGGGAAGGTCTCCTGGTTTCAAAAGGAGATTTTATGGTGATACAGAGAGTTTTCTCTGAGGTGTAGAGGTTTCTGAGTTTCAGGTTCATCTCAAAATCTGGCAAGTTTCCTCTCTTTTCAAGTGTTGATGAGAAAGGTTCACATAGCTGTACTTCCTGCATCATTGACAATGATAGGGCTGCACTAAACAGCGTAGTCTTGGGAACACTAATGGGAGTTAGTGGCATTTAAATAGTGAAGGCTAGGTTATTGCAAAATGAAAAGCCTCTAGCGGAAACAAAATTAGGTGCATTGCTTAAAAAAACTGTGAGATACTGTTCTGTTTCATTTAACTAGGGGAAATTCATATGGGAGAAGAAATGTAATACTAGAGTAATTTTATTTGCACCATAGATTATAAAGACCATCTTCTTGGTAGGGCTTTTGGGGACAGCTGAAGGTCTAAGTGGGGGGTATATTTTTTGGCTGCTTAAGTTACTGTGATTAATATATATTTCAATATTGTTTGGGGGGGCTTATTATGCTTCTGGGCAGATAGCCTTTGTATGGATTGTTTTAAGTAATGTTAGGTTGCTTAGAACTGGGGTGCGATATCTTATTTTTTGGTATTTAAAAGGAAAAGAAAATAAATAAGTAAATACCATATACTTTTCTGTATGGAAAAACATACTTGTGAAAGCACACATTATTAAGTGGCTAGTCAAGACTTACTACAGCAGATAGCTTCCCTTCTAAGCCCTCATCCTTCTCCATTAAAGTCAATAGGAGTTTTGCCAGTGATGTCAAAAGCACAGAATCAAGCCCTAATACTTGTCTGAGCAAACCAATTCTTTCTTGCCCCACTAGATGAATGCAATTATGGGCACTGAATTATTTGCTTAGTTTTGTGGTAACATTAATGTTTGCATTCTTCTACATTTTAGTATTTGTTTGGAAGGGTCATCTGGGATTAATTATATTTTAGTGTTAACAACGATGATCTGGGTAAACATAGCAAAGACCCAACTAACCATAGCTTACACTCATTATCCTGTCAGTTCTAATAGGTATAATTCCAATTGTTTCTTCAACTGACTTTGGGAAACGCATATACATACACATTGTACTTATGTAAAACCAAACGGATACAGCTGTTGAAATATCAAGTGATACAATACTTGTTTTCTTTTCCATATGTTACTTGTCAATTCAGCTAAACTAAAAAGGGCTGATTTCAAACTCTACGTGTTCATCTGACCTAAACTACAGTAAGTTCAGAAAATAATGAAATACTTAAAAAAAAAAAAAAAAATCCAAACCCAGAGATCTCCTTCATAGAAAGACCAACACAGAAAGTGACAAATACAGTGCCAAGAAACTAAGTAAGGAAAATGAATTGTTACTCAGTATTGTTCTTGTTCTCATACTTTATGTAGAATGTCAGCCAAAATGCACGTTCTAATTTTAAAAGTATAAGTATTTTTAAAAGATAACGGAAAGCTGTTGATTACTAAACATGTTTGTGGAAATCTTGTCTTTCGGATACCAGAATTCTCCATAGAAATGATCAATGTTTTGGATCTACACACAATTTCAAAAGATAACATTAATAGTATTTCAATATTTTTCTTGTGTATTTAGAACTTGTGAAAGATGCTGCATTGTTGGCTCTGTAGATTGAAACCTCCTGTTCTATGGATGAACTGGAACAGCATAGACAATGGGAACGAAAACTTTTTCTGCCAGAGTGGTTTGACCCTGACCTGGATATGAGAGTAGTTCATTTCTATGCCCATGTAAACCTTGGTCTCTGGTGAGACTTGGATTCTCTGGTGTTAGCAAAAGGAACATGTCTTTTCTTATGTGGATGTATGTCTCTTGGAAACTGGTGGACACCATCAGATAGAAAAAGCCTGAGTTGATTTCCATCAAGTGATTGGTTTCAAATCCCATTACCAGTCTCTTTGTGGACAATATTAAAAATGATTTATAGCCTCACTTATGTTACTATTGCTCCCAATACGTGATTGTGCCAAATATTGCCAACTTTGGTGCAAGCTCACCAGATTTAAGTTGTTTTTACTTTTTGCATCAGCACTCTTATAGTATTTTAGACATTCTTCACTATTGACCAGATCTTGTCCTCCTTCATCCTTGCTCAGGCAAGACTCCCATTGAAGTTAATGGCCTGAATGAAGAATGCTGGCTTCACCCCTATGGTATTTTAGTGTTGGAAAAAACTAATAAAAAAAGAGCTGTAAAGATCTTTTTTAAATAATCTGACCCATCAAAGGTCTCTAAGGAACAAAAGAAATCCATGTCTTAGAATTTTTAAAGACCTAATAAATAATTTGCCATAACCACAGGGTACCATGTTATTTTAGAACTAGGATAATATTTAATGTGCTTATTTACGACAATAAATTAAGCATTCTATTGGTTTAAAAAATCTGAGCATTTATTGTAGTAAATATTTGAAATTTCATTCTTGAGTCTCTACAGTGTTCCCAGTATCTTTCGGAGCCTTACATGGTTAAAATTATTCCATTATGCTATGAAAGCACAGAATGTGCAACATGACTCACACCTCAAGGCATTTCTCTGTTCATTTTTTATCTTTTTTAATACCTGTAGCTTCCTTTCTACACTAACATTTTACTGTGAGCATTCTATGGTATCTGCCAGTTAACTTTCCCTTGAAGGCCAGTGGCCGTCTCTGCTCTTGTGGTCACTCATCTTACCCCTTTCAGATCTCTGAAGGGGGTGGCAAGCAACACAGTGAATGAAATATCAAGCAAATTCAGATCAAATGGCAGCATGACACCCTCCCCCGGGTAATAAACAGACATCAGGTATAAAAGCATTACAAACTATAACTTGTCACTCGCCTTAGTTTTCGAACAAGATCCTTATACAGATTATATTGAGTTACATACTTTGCACACCTGAGCCAAACTAAATCAGCAGGAACTGCAATGTGTTATTCATTACCAGATTGCTGTTATGATTCGTAATTAAAAATGCAATACCAGGTAGACAATGCTCTTATTGGGGATTGAGAGATGGGGAATGAACAGCATATAGTAACTGTTTTGTTGATGCCTGTAGTCTCAGCTAAAATTTAGCTCCTGCTGCATTTCTTCCAGCAGCACAAGCTGAATCTTTTCCCTCATTTGATACAGTGACCTCTCAAGTGCATCATTGCCCTGAGGGCTGAGGGCAGTCCAGCAACTGTTAAACCCCTTGGGTTGATAATCTTCTCCCACATTTGCCCTTAACACCAGACATAGCACCATTAGCTACAACTCCACTGGTGCTCATTAGAGCCGATCAATATAGACTAACATAAAGAATGCTACTGCACCTTCTGTTATTTTTCAGTTACTGCACAGTTACAGACTTTCACATACAATACAGTGTCTTGCTACTATGCTATGTAAAAGAGAGGATTTGTTAGCAGAAGAAAAAAAGTGTTTTTTATTAAGAATTTAAATGTTATTTATGTTTTTGTTCAGTAGACCTTGTTACTAGACAGAGTGCAGGAGACATTTTGTACAAACTTCATTTTATATTAAGTTTGCATAAAATTGCAACTTTGTAGTTTCAGGTGCCTGTATAACCAATGAAAAAGTAAACATTTTAATATGAAAGAATAATTTGAGGCAATGAACCCAATGCTATTTCTTTTATAAATTTATCTTCATATATTTAAGCTCGTTCACTGAATCTGTATACTATGCAGCTGGGTAACAGGCTCTGAGGTAATGATATGGGTATGCATGTAATGTGGCTGTCCCATTGTTTTTTTTTTATCACCAGTAGGTGTTGCCAAAGATCATAGCAATAATGGGACAAGGAAAATTAAGATTATTATATTTCTTTTAACACATTTCATCCCAAAGATCCAAAAATGTTTTAAAAACTCCTTTATAAATTGCAATCACTTCACATATCACTGAATACAGTGGTAAAAAAACTCATAGTAACACAAATAATACCTTATACCTAGTATTTTACAGTTAATCAATTAAGCCTCACAATTCTCCTGTGAGTGAAGAAAATATTATTAATCCTATTTTACAGTTGGAGAAAATTGAGGCACAAAGAGTTCATGGGATTCACCAAAGGACAGCGTCAGTCAAATTTATAACTTGGGAATTTGGGATTCTATGTTCCTATCGTCATTATACAAAAGTTTAGGGAAAAAATGAGGAAGAATACCATATCTAAGTGAAAACGTAATAGCAGTAGGAGTTCAGAAAGAAAAATCAAAGGAGGAAAAGTTTCATTTGGCTATGAAGAGAAAAAAGGAAACGGATAGACACAGCACACAGATACCATGTTTAGTAGCACAGCTAAATGGATGGATGGATAGAAATGATCTATATTAAACAGTGAAAACATTGGAAGCATGTTATTTTCCTGTGTATTGTGTGTGAAAACTAGCTTACTCTAAGCTCGGCCAATTCTTTTAATCTTACTAAGAATGAAAGTTTTCAATATTCTACTAAAGATAGTAGGTTAAAGATTTTCCCTGCCAACCTGCAGAAGAAAAGAAATTTGGAATAGTGAATATGAGAACTATTCACATTTTTGGGGGGGAAATTATCTGTTTTCATCAAAACCTTTACTTAGCAGTTTGTTTATGTTACCGTATTTAACCAATTCTAGAGCTAATTAAATACTATTCATTGAATAACTGCAAAATGTTGGGATTTTTTTAGTTTAGTTTGGAGTAAATCAGAACTGAGTTTTCAAAATTAAAGATTTTTCAAAATCCTGTTCAGAAATGGCCTAATTCTGTTACACTTATTTACAGAATACTACTCCTCAAGAAGTTCCATACACTTGTGGAGTAAAGTTCTTAGTGACAGAAATGAGCTCTTGATGATTGATTAAATTAATTCTGGAGGTGAATATAACGGAAAATGTGAACCTATTGGCACTTTGAGTTGAACCT
The DNA here is from genome assembly GCA_007922155.1 of Mesoclemmys tuberculata. Classification (NCBI taxonomy): domain Eukaryota; kingdom Metazoa; phylum Chordata; order Testudines; family Chelidae; genus Mesoclemmys; species Mesoclemmys tuberculata. The sequence goes on along the minus strand of ML675609.1, from coordinate 42,630,777 downwards.
GCACTTTGAGGTTGAAATTCACCCCTCTGCAATGGCCATGATTAAATATGTCATGGGCCTTTGAACTGACTTATGGGTAAATGAACTGACCTAGGGCATAAGGGTAAATTTCACCCTGTGAGAACACAGACAACTGTTACTTCATGTATTCCACTGACAGTGTAGAATATCTTTAAAAATATTTATCTAATATAACCATTTTGCTTCTGAAATTGCATGAAGTTTGGGAGTTCAGGGCAAGAAGGACATTTACAAACTAGATGAAAATAGATGATGAAGGGTTAGTAATTCGAACTGGTCAAAAAATGTCCAATACAACATTTTTTCATCAGAAAATGCTGTTTTTGTCCAAATTAAATATGCCATAGGAACATGTCAGTTTCAATAAAATGTCATTTTAGAATATTTTCATTTAGAATAGTTTTTTGATAAAATAGAAATGGAATGTTTTGACACCTATCAGAAATGTATGTTTAGATTTTTTTTCCAAAATAATTTTTCATTTCAAAATTTATATTATATAATTATATTATATAATAACTATAGTGAGGCGGATTGGCCTCTTTCTGATGCTGACAGGGAGGAACGATTGCCTTCCCCCTGGTTGGTGGAGACAGTCTGGGTCCACCCCTTGTGGCGGAAGTGGAGGGGCAGGACAGGAAGTATAAGAAGTGGGGCCTCCAGCTCAGTTGAAGGAGAGCTAGGAAGGAGTTGGATGTTGCTGCCGGCCCCTGGACCAAGGACCAAGCTGTATCAACCCCTGCCTCTGGAGGAATACCCTGAGAAGCTCCCTTCAGGCGAATACACCAAAGAGCTGCTAGAACTGCCAGCTGCTGACTACCCCAAGGAGCCTGAGGATCTGTGAGCAACAAAGCCCTATGAACAGGTTGGGATAGGAAGTAGCCCAAGAAAACCAGACATTAGTTGTGGTGTTGCTGAAACTATGGTTGGCCTGTTTTGGCAGGATCCTCACTGATCCAGTGGCGGGATTCCCTGCCACTCAGAGAGCTCTGGGCTGGAACCCAGAGGAGTAGGGTGGGCCCAGGTACCCTACCCCCTGCTGCCAACCCCTGAGGTAACAGCCTATCCACCTTAGGCTGGACAGCCTGCATTTGTTTGCTGTCTTCCTCAGCCAGAGAACTGGGCAATAGACTGCTTGAGATTCCTCAGCCCCACCCAGAGGGCTGAGCCTGACTGCGTTGCTGCTTGCCCCAGACAGAGGGCTGGCCACAGACTGTTATTGGTGCTAATCCCCTGTTGATTGGAATGTATCATTCGACCCAAAACAAACGTTCAATTTTGTTTTGTTCCAATCCAGATATAAAACAATTTTTGAAATATCAGAATTTCAAATTTTTACTAGCTGTCTTTATAAATGATAGATGATGGTGACACATTGAAAGGACTAAAATTGTGTCTAAAAGATTCTGAGCAGATGATTTGGTAATCAAAACATATTTAAATGACACCAGCATTGAGAAAGGGGAAGTATTTAGGATGTTTTGGGAAGTATAATTTATAAGAAAAATTTAGGCTAGACACTAGGGGAAATTGCAAAACTAATGTTAATTAGACCATCACCAGAGTGTGGAGTAAATCCCACTATTAAGGTTATTCAATTGTAGAATCAACAATTTATTCAAACAAGTGATGGAGGGCAGTGGATTAAATAAACAAAAGAATTTTTTCCATTCTGTGATGAAGTCTGACATATTAGAAGTTTCTAGGGATTTGGGAATTCCCTGCCTTAGCACGAAAAAATGTCAGAGGACCTAGTAAGTGTATTACATTTTAGGGCACTGAGGTGGAGTCAGGAGAGTGGAGTTTTGCTTCCAAAGGACAATTTCAGAGGTGAACAGGGTTTCCTAACACAGGTAGCCCCAGCCAGTGCAATTATATAAAAGGTGTTATTAAGTAATTCAGCTGCTTCTTGTAAAAAAGATTACAGTGGGTTTGGATTTCATGGAGGCATTTTCCACAGACATGTTAAAAACATGCCTTAATAAGAATCAGAAAGATGATCTTTTGTCAGAGTTGGGCTTTTTCTGGAAGGTTTCATAGATTCATAAGTTTTAAGGCCGGAAGGAGCCATTATTTTCAACTAGTCTGCCTGCCTGCATAATACAGATTCAGTACATTTTATTACATCCAGCATAATAAGTTGCGGTTGGACTAGTGCGTATCTTTTAGTAAGATATCTGTCTTGATTTAAAGATTTCAAGTGGTGGAGAATCAACCCGATACTTTTGTAAATTGTTCCAATGGTTAATTACATGCACTTTTTTTTAAAAGCACCTAATTTCCAATTTCAAATTTTCTAGCTTCAATTTCCAGCCATTGAATCTTGTCATGATTTTGTAAATTAAAGAGCACCGAAATATAAGCTGTCTTATTCCTCTTCTAGACCCTATAAACCATGATCAAGTCTCTTTTAACCTTCTCGTTAATTACCTAACTAGATCGAGCTCATAAGTCTCTCATTATGAGGTATATTTTCCAGATCTCAAAGCAGTCTTGTTTTCTTTTCTGAGTCCTTTCCAATTTTTCAAAATTCTTTATACAATGTAGGAGATACCAAAACAGGACACAATATAGTAGCAATGCAATGGTCTCACCAATTTCATACACAGTAGTAATACCACTTCTTTACACCTACTCCTGTTTTCAATAGTATTGCAGCATGATTGACAATCTCTGTCCAGCAGGGAGTTACAATTATTTACATGTTAATCAAGAAGAAAAGGTTTTCAGGAACTTTTTCTTACCACATCTGGATAGATTGGGCTCTAATTATTGACCAAGTTAGAACTTCATGCACAAATATCTTTGCTGGTTGTTAATTAGCTGGTTTTAATGGTCTAACAGCAACACTTTCAATATTCTCTGATTGCCAGGTTTGAATGATGGAACTTGATATAAATGCTGACACTTTTTATACTTAAACACCTAATGTGCAATATGTTCCCGTGAGTTTTAAAGGGTAAGATAAAATGTCAGAACTGTTCAAAAGTATCATGTATATTTTTTTACTCAGAAAGTTACATACTCAAAACTCTAATCAGTCCACCTGGACTTCTGAAATCCCTTGTTGTCATAGCTGTGTGAAAACCGGACTACGGATAAAGAAAATGGTATTTTGATAGAATAGTCCTCTGAGATGGGACTACTGCTCTATTGTCAATGGAGGCCAAAGTGCCAGTGGGAAGTGCAGTACATGACCTTAGTCAATTAGCAGGGTCTTCTTAATCTCTTAGGATTACTTTGATCTGCAATATCAAGTCTAACACCTTAATGAAATTTTACAGAGAGTCACAGAAGACATCTATGAAGAAAAACAACAATTTCATTTTAGAGCTAATTCCTAACACATGCTTAATAAATCCCCAAAAGGGAAATAATACCTATAACCATATTCAACATTTATTTTTCACTGTTGTATTTGCTGCTCAGATAAACACGATTATGATAGGAGGCATTTGATGACTCTGAAAACTGGGAAAATACCAGTTTTTGGATTCACGTTTTTATTGTAGAAAATATTCTTTGTTGCTGATATATCTGCCAAAGTAAATGTTATATTTCAGATATCTTCATTGTATAAAGTGTGGGTATCTATTTCAGCTATAAGGAATTCCCATAGAATATCACCATGTTGGTTTGTGTTCAGATCTAGCTTATTTTTAAGGTAATATTAAGCCAAGCCTTGCTTGCCTTACTCACATGAGTAGTCTCATTGAAGTTAATGAGATAACTTATATTAGTAAAATCAACTGGATTTGACCATTTATGAAATAATTACTGAGTAGCTGTATGAAAAGTACTGCACTTCATTCTGTGTTACTTTGCTTGCAGGAACCCTTCTGCTTATTTAAAACATTTCACCCAAATCCCTCTTTCTTAATTGCATCTGACAAAGTGGATTGCAGTCCACGAAAGCTTATGCCCACAGAAATTTGTTAGCCTTTAAGGTGCTACAGGACTCCCATTTTTGTTAGTAGCAAAAATCCCCAGTGGCTGGGAATGGGACACTAGAGGGGGAGGACTCTGAGTTACTACAATGAATTCTTTCTCTGGTGTCTGGCTCGTAGGTCTTGCCCGCATGCTCAGGGTCAAACTGATCACCATATTTGGGGTCAGGAAGAAATTTTGCCCCCCCCCCCGGTCAGATTGGCAGAGAACCTGCAGATTTTTTGCCTTCCTCCTCAGCATTAGACATGGGTCAGTTGCTGGTTTAAACTAGAACAAATGGTGGATTCTCTGTACCTTGAAGTCTTTAAATAATGATTTGAGAACTTCAGAAACTCAGTCAGAGGTTATGGATCTATTACAGGAGGGGTGGGTGAGTTTCGGTGGCCTGTGATGTGCAGGAGGTCAGAATAGGTGATCACAAAGGCTTTTCTGGCCTCCAAGTCTATGAGTCTATTGAGTCTTTTCCCCACTCAAATTATGGTCTGTCGCTGAGTGCCTTGTGATTTATGATTGTTATGATTTGCATGGCTTCATAACTTTGTTCTGATTTTTGTATTAACATAGGTATGAAACAAAATGAAACCAGTCCTGCCCCCGGCTCCCAGCAAGTGTACACAACAATGTCTGCGGTGACAACATTTTTCAACATATTCAGTAACTATAATAACCTGCGAAAACTGAACAAGCTTATAAAGCTCAGCTATATACAGATCCTCCTAATTACGATATGACTGATTCATGCAGTTATTCCATAGCACTCTACACAGATAACTGCTTAACATAACTATAAAATAGTTTCTACAAGGTGGCGTAGTCAATAGTTTTACCTTTGCATACATCTGTTAAATTTTTAAAGGAAAAATAAAGTTTTAATTTTTAAAACCTTAATTTGAATTATGCATGAAGAAAGAGCAAATTCTGCTTTACTTTCACACACGTCTCACATTATGCTTTGTAATACAAAAACATAGACTTGCCAAATGGTTCCAAAATATCTCCAACCCCTTTAATCTCACTAATTGCGGTGACATCCTCTGAATGATCCAGGTGAGAACATCCTGCTGTGGGTTGGTATCATACCAAGCAAATCAGCTTGTTCTGAGCCTCCCTAGCAATTGACTAACGTATGTGATCCTGAAATTGAGATGCACATATGCCGTGTCATTGCTGCTTATTCACATAAATAGGGTTCAGCCAATGTTTGCACAATTACAGAAACTGTGTTTGGATCCTTTGGTTTGTGCAAGTTGTGCTCAATCCAATATTTGGGGTAAGAAGTGGGGAGGGAAGGATGCTCTTCCAAATTCTGGGGCTTCTGGGGGGTTAGCTCATCTCCAATTTACCACAGCTTCAGGGCTGCTTTGCCGCCAGATGCCTCAAGGGACCATTCTGATAGGTGAAAATCTCTGGAGTGTAGCGACATTCTGGCCATGCTCGCTTTTCTCCGTGGTGGGTGGAGGCACTGTAAATGGGATGTAGAGCCACTACTGTCATTTTACACAACCTGGTGATTCCCCTATGCTGAGAATATACCAGGGAAAAACCAAATCATTTATGTTCATTTGGAGATTTGTTTCTAACATTTTCTAAAAGAGAATTTGAAATTTGCTTTCAAAATTTTAGAAATGTTAGGCCCAATTCTATAGTCCTTATTAATCAAACTTGCAACTGACATCAGTGGGGTTTTGCCTGATTTAAGCTCTAAATAAAGAATAGTCCCACTGATCTTAATTGGGTTTAATACTCATTGAAGATCATGCAAGTATTTGAGTGTTGCTTTATGTGAATTCACAAAAAAATACCAAACAGCCAATGCTTTTTGTGGTATGTTTGGTCTGGGTGAATACCATAAAAATGTTTCACAAATGTTCATTGGATCTTTAATATAAATTCACTTTGTCTGCATCTACACAATTTTCTATCTTCATTTTTCACAAATATTCTAGCAAACCAACCTAGAATTTTCATGAGAACAGGATTTTAAGTGACTATCGCAGAATATCTGAAAAAGGAAATTTTGAATTTGTAAATGGGAGTATTTGATGCACAAATTATCCTTTGATTTTTGGAATATTTCAAAGTGAAACTCCAATTCAGGTGTGTACAGAAGTTTGTCTAACATCTTCCTGTTGTTGTTTTTGTTGTCTATCTTGTATTATTATAACACCTAGATGCCCCAACTAGGAACAGGGCCCTATTGTGCTACTATCTGTATACTGGTAAAGAGGGCCACTACATGGCTGCCTGGGGTTTAAATCCCATCCCATCCCCATTCTTCTGATCAACAGGAAGGGCAATGCAGTGACCTTATCCTGACCTGGCCTCAACTGCTTCCTACCCCACCCTGTAAACTTTCCCCTTATCCCCACCTGCTTTGAGGGAGCCCTTAAAGGCTCCTCCTTTTCTTCCAGCTAGCCAGATAAAGGACCCACTCACATAAAGGTTGCAGGTGGCACATTGTGCTGGGTGCTGTACAAACACATAGTATGATAAATCCTTGCCTGAGAACCTAAAATCTAAATAGACAAGACAGGTAAAGGGTGAAAGAAAGGCAGTATTATAATCGCCATTTACCAGATGGGGAAATGAGGCACAAAAAGATTATGACTTACCCACAGTCATAGAGCAAGTTTGTGGTAGAGTTGGAAATTAAATCCAGATTTCCTGAGTCCCAGTCCAGTGACCACAAGATCATCGTCTACAAATCAATGTTTGATTGTTACTGTCATTAAAATATGTGACTATGAAATGTGATGTTGCCTGTAAAATTTACTATTTTGTTCCATGAAAAATAGCACAAATTCCATGAACAAACACAGCCTTAATGATAGGTTTTCTCGGTTAAACAAATCCTTACAAAAATTCAGGAAGTCATTCATAATCTGTACAGCTTATTGGAACTCAACTAGTTTATTTTGAATTTCAGAATCAGTGCCAATGAACTCAAAATGTAAAGGAAAGCCTTAGAAGTTGAAAAACCACATAAACTAGTGAAAAGGCCTGTCCAAACCAAGTAAACTAAAACAGGTAGCATTTCCACAGCTCTGTTAAGTCTATTAGGGACAAGCGCTGCAGGAAGTCCGGGTACATCAACGAGATCCTGCCCCACGTCCTCTGTGGCTGCAAGCTCCACTCCAGGGACTGGCAGCTCCGGCACAACGCGATCCAGGACCGGCTAGCAAAAGCCATCCCGGCCCGGCTGGGCACGGTCGCCATCAACTCCTCCGTTCCTGGCACTGACAGCCAGCTGAGGCCCGACCTCGTCGTCACCAACGAGGAGCACAAGAGGATCACCATGGTGGACGTCACGATCCCCTTCGAGAACCGGACCCCGGACTTCCACGCGGCACGGGTGTGGAAGGAGGAGAAGTACACCCCCCTGGCCAATACCCTGAGAGCAAAGGGCTACGAGGTCCAGGTCCACGCCCTGATCGTGGGGGCCCTGGGCGCCTGGGACCCTCGCAACGAGGCCGTGCTGCGGGCCTGCGGCCTCGGCTGGCGCTACGCCCGCCTCATGTGATGCCTCATGGTGTCGGATGCCATCCGGTGGTCCCGGGACATCTACGTGGAACACATCACTGGCCACAGGCAGTACCGTGAAAAGTGAGTGCCGGAACGTAGAACCCCGTGAACTTATAACACGCTCCCGCCGCCCCACGGACCCCATGGGGGACGCCACGTCGTCACGAACTTATGAACTCAGCCCCTTCCGCACCCCTCACGATCGTTGTGACGCTTAACCTTTCCCCCATCACCGTGTTGTCTCCTGCACTTTAAAACCCCCGCTTTTCACCCAATCCGGGACCCCTCGGGCTATGATCTTGTTCTGCTCCCCGACCCCCAATGACTCTGTACCCACTGATAGCCCGTACCCCTGCCCGGATGCCTCTTGCTCTCGTGTTATAAACCCTGTACTGTTCTTTGAAACATTAGCTTCCAATAAAACCTTTAAATCTGTCTTTGCTAACTCAAAGGAGCAATGCCATTCTGCAGAGGCATGTGACATTGTTTCCTGTTGCACATTCCAACAGATTGTATGATGTTCTAGTCAATGATGAGACTCAGATGGAAGATGATAAAGCTCTTGTTAATGATGAGCAATGTTTTCATATTCATACTCTAATAAAAGCAGAGAGCCAAGATTCTTATCTTCTAATGAATGGTATGACAGAACAATATTTCTCTTAATGCAAGGATTTGCTTGTTGCAAGTTTTGGAACCTTTTCCAAAAATGATGTAGATTCATGTGGTATTTGTTTCTTCCCACACAATAATACATTTTAAATGTACAGCTAGGTGCCATATGTGGTTTTCATTGAATACAAAATAATCTCAGGTATGGATATAAACCGCTTCAAATTTAAATATGAGAAATCTCTACATAAAAAGATAAAAATTCTATTTTTAAATGACTGAATCTCAAAAAGCTTTTAAAAATATCTTAGAGGATTCAAGCTAATTTTCCATTATCCCCTGATGAAAAATATTGGCAAATGTTAAATAAGAAACCTGAAGAACTTTTTAAAATTTATTTTTCAATCTTCCTAGTTTGTAATATCCCAAGATACTACTAATTGTCTCCTTTTCCATTTAACAATATATATATATATATATATATATATATATATGCGTTTTGGTAGTCATTTGAGAAATATATGTTACCAGATCAGTGTGGATACTTGTGGCTGCGTGGAGTTCCATTGACTTCAGTGGAGCTCTGCACAAACGTCCATGTATCAATTGTAGGATCACTTTAGGGTGAAATCCTGGCCCCGTTGCAGTCAATGTCAAAATTCCTGTTGACTTGTTGGAGCCAGGATTTCACTCTGCTCTGTGTGGAAAAACTAGGAACAGGATCTGGTTATTTTATGGTACATGTTGCAGTTTTGGAAGTAGCTTTGGTGCTAAAGCTTGCCAATGAATCCATACATATACAGGTGGATTTATTTACAGGTTGTATTTCTTGGTTAGCTAAACATCTAACACAGAGCAGCAGGAAAAGGAGCACTGGAGCACAAACCTCTGAATTAGTGTAGGTCCTAGTTTAACTGTGGCTAGTAACACCCTTATTGACTTATCTCATACAAATTGTGAGGAAAAAAATACATAACACTTTGCCCTTTCATGGCGATTAAGGGATCCCAAAGCATGTTATAATCATGGATGGATGAATTAATTATCATCATGGTGAAAGATGAGTTGTATTGCTTCCATTTTACAGATTGGGAAACTGAGGTGCAGTCACAAGATGCTGATATCAGAACCAGGAATAGAACCCTCATCTCCTGACTCCACTTTCATCACTAGACCATGCTGCTGCTTAAATATTCAAACAGAACTGCTGTATTTTACATTCAATAGGAAATTGTTGCCATTTTGGATTATGGTTGTAAAGCAGCAATTGTTGCAGCAAAGGTGAAATGGCAAGGTACTGGTATTATATGTATAATGGAAGTTCCATTGCACTGATGTAATAGCAGCATGTATCACATGGCCTGGTTCTACAAACATATCTGAGTGGGCTGACCTCTGCTTTCTTGTACATGCCATTAACTTCAGTGGTATTTTAGGTTGGCATAAGGTTTAGTACAGGCGTTCTCAAACATTTTTTGCTGTGACCCTCTTTGAAAATATTTCAGGCTGTGATGACTGCCCCCCCCCAAAAAAGATGGCCCCACCCCATGCCATGCCACGCTTACTGTCATGTGCTGGGGCTGACAGTTTGTGACCCCTCCATAATAACCTCACGACCCCTGAGGATTCGCAATCCCCAGTTTGAGAACCCCTGGGTTGGTGAGTGGGGATCTAATTTCAGGATAGTATAGATTCAAATGAAATAATTACACTATACTGAAATAACTTTGCAGTTTGCAGATCATTTGACAAACTCAGTAAGAAATTTCAAGTTCAGGTCTTGGTAGCTGATGACCAATAATATTACTTTAACGTAGATTTTAGTATCTAATGTATGTTTTTTTTAACTCTAGATGTCTTAAACACATGTCAAATGAAAATAAAATATATTTTTCAGTTGAATAAAGTGTTTTTCTTTCACTTTACATACCATCCATAAAATCTTGGCATCCACTAATCCATTAATGAGTTCCACTTGGACATTGCAAGTTGCCTTTAGTGGAGCTTTGTTCTCAAAAACTTATTCATAGAAATATGTGCAGGTGTGTGAAAAGCTTAGCTTTACATTTTAATGAGTCATATGCTACATTTATTGCTCTCATCTATCCATATCTAGAAAGATATTCACTCTATAAATGCAATACTTACTGGAATACTAAGGAGAAATGACATAGGATGACAATGATCCTAGTGCTGAGGGCCAGCAAAAGGGTGATATACCACTTACGTACTCAAAATGGAGTGTAAGTGGGATTTAAATTGTGCAGAGGGCCTGTGTTGAATGTCTGGACAGGAGTGAATTTCACACACTGATTGGTGTGAGCTCAGAAGAGATCTCTTTCCAATAGATTTAAACTATTGTTTACTGAAATGACTGTTTGCTGTGAACTCTTATTGGTGGGACATGCCTTTAAGTAGCAGCTGTGGGGGAATTTACAGCATTATATACATTAGTAATAATGTTCAAGTACTATTTGAAGGATACTAACTATAGCAATGCCATATAAAAATGATGAGATCCTACATTCATTGTGGTATTTGTATATATATGCACAAAAAGAGAAATTTAAGACTGCATATATAGTCTGATATCTTATTTTCTGATGTAGTCATTTCCCGTGGCATTTCCTATTGTTTGAGTACTTAATTGGGTGATCTTAACACAGTCAATATAGTATTTTTGTATGGCATTTTTTGGAGAGAGGGATTTAAAAAATGAGGGGAAAAAGGGAAAATAAATTAATAGAAGAAGCTTCAGTCTTCAGGGGTGTAATTCTTGCCCCATTGAAGTCAATGGCAAAATTCCTATTGACTTTTTTGGGGCCAGGATTTCACCTCAGGACTTTGAAGCTCTATCAGCTTTGAAAATGTGGTGTATAAATTCCATAATCCAAGTCCCACTTTTCAGCCCTTTCATACCATACAAAATTCTAAAGATGACTAGCCTTACCCTGTATATCTAGCTAGTTTACAGTGAAGCCAATTTAGATGCTTGCTTATAACAACATCTTAAGCCAATAGGAGCCAAACAAACAAAAAATCCCCAACTATGTGTTTTTCAAGGCTTTAATCCAGTGTCCACTACAGTCAGTGAAAATACTTTAATTGACTTTAATGAGCATTGAATCAGGTCCCATATTTCAAATCCACATAAGTCAATCAAATCTAAACCGGTTGCCATAGTCCTTGCAAGGCTCTACATGTTCTTGTGCCAAATGTCGCCTTCCTAATCTCAGTTTTAGGATTATTTTTCAAAATCAGAAAAGTGAATTTCTTCACTCTTTGTGTTTGGAAGCAGCTGAATAGCTTTTGCTCAAAATAAAAAATAAAACAAAAACACTTTTCAGCCAACACCAAGTATGAAAAATTTCAGCCTGAAAAATCTTCCTGAAAAAGGGATTTTAATGCAAATGCTATAGAGAGTGTTTCTGTACCCAGGCAAATAAATCACCCACAGAAAAATTGTGGGGCATACTTTTCCCTGAACCAAAACCTACTGTCCCGTCTCAGTGCCTAAAAGCACTCTGTAAGACAGATCCCCAAAGGTCTTTTTTCCCACATTATTTCCTACCCCACATCAGACCAACCATAAATTCACCCAAGGGCTGCTTACTATACATTTGGCTCTTTGAACATAGTCACCTCTGGTTTGGACAGAGGAGCTGTTTGAGAGGTATTTGACTTGCTCCCTTCATTTCCCAGCATGTTGAGCCACCTGTCAGCTAACTGAACAGCAAGGGATCAAGCAAGAATGTTCATCCCAGACACAATGATTTATTTTGCCACCACTAGACAACAATGACCTCAGCAAGATCCCAGTGGAAGAAGGTAGGCTTTTAGGGTTGTTGGGCTGGATGTATTCCATTAGTTATTTCTGCCCCTTTGAAAATAGTGGAGGAACTTTGGACCCACCTACCCAAGGATACGCAAGTGCGATAAAGGCACTTGGAAAGTTTGTTTAATTTAAACTGAACATAAGTATGATGGGTGGAAATTTGCCAGAAAATGTATTCCTAGGAAGAAGGAAATAAACAAAGTGACTGTGGTTTGTTATCATGATGTGCACACGTATTAGGACATTGCTGAATAACAACTTCTATACAAAAGCACACTGGCTCCAGAACACATGGTTTATGGCAGAAATGGAAAAACTCATGAGCACTATCAATGACAGTCTAGCTGCTTATAAAGACATGTGGGTCCTGTCCTAGAAAAAAATAAGACTTGTGCCATTTCCCCTCAAAAGCTATAAATGATTCAAATGTCAAGCTAGAAGTACATGTCTATTCCTTATGTTTCCAGGACATAGTCACTTATTAAAGGGGGGTGGTGGTGGTTGTTCTCCTTATTTTACAACTACATATTTATGTTTGAAATCTCAGGATATGTTACCGAAGCTCACCACCTTCCGCCTCATCCATATTCAATTTATAACTCAGCCAGCCAGCGTAAGAGGGACAAGGAAGTAAATATAGTGCTATGACATATTTATTCTGATTTGTTTTATGTATTTGTGATACTGCATGTTTTATGTACTGTTCTATATCTGTTCACTATTTTTCCCTTTGTTTCAGAGTAAGTTTGATAAATTTTGAAAAATATATATCTTTTGCAGTTTTCTTCCGCTTGCTGTAATATTTTTATTTTCAGTAGTATTGGCAATTATTTGTACATTTGTACATATTTTTAAAGCACCAGCCATTATTTTCTTACTTTCCCTTAATATACTTTTGTTTTCTCTAGTAATATATTTTAGATTTTATTAATATTATTACCTGTTTATCTTAGAGCATCATCTCTCCTTTTCAAATATTATTTCTAACATTTAATTTTTTCACACTTCCTTGACGAATCTGTGTAGATTTGGTCTCATGCCTTCTAAACATTTCTTACTTAACTACCCTAGAGTAGCTCCTCCAGAAACAGCATTTGAAATGTTGATTGACAAGCAAGCATAGATTCTAGGGTGCTGTTGCAGCAGTTCTGCATGCTAAGAATTAATATAGAAGAAACTTCAGTAATTTTGATGCACAAGATGTATCGGCCCTTGGAGTTGGCACACAATTATGGGACAGTGCAATGGGGAACTGAGATCCCAATGCTGTAATACCCATCAGACAAAAGTAGCTCTTTCTTTAAATGAAGGCTCTCATTAGAAAGTACAGATAATTCCAAGGAGTTCCAAGTTTGGTATGTAGGCAGTGTGTGTTGTCCATAAAGAGTGAAAAGCAGGACTCTTCTTGCTCTGCCTTGTCCCACCTCAAAATTTTCAACTGATCTAATTTCTAGGATAGCAGAACAAAATCTGTGACTGTACTGTGAATGTAGAGTACTTAGCAACTGTATTAAAATGCAGTGCCAGAATTTAAATAGGAGAATGAAAATGAATATCTTTGGCAATGCTGCTAAGGGGGTTGTAGTGAAAAAATTGGAACAGCACTTTAAGGCAAATGGTGCTAGCCTATTGAATGTGAGGCCACAAAATTGTACAATTTGTTGCTCATTTTAAATGCTCCAGACAAATCAGCTGTCAAAACACCCAAAGAGACTCTAGAAACATTACACAATTCCTTAGTGTCACAATCACAGATTTCCTGGCGGTGTTTTTTCTTAGCAAAACCAACATGAAAACAAGGCCACTGCAGGATAAATTATAAACCTAGAAAAATTAGCAGAACCAAAACAAAGGCCAAATCATTTGGAAACAGAAGATTGATTGTTTATGCTGTGGGTAGGCAGAGCTCCCCATGGTGCAAGTAACTTTTGTTTTAAGGACAACACTATAAGAAGTGCCAGAAACAGGGACACGTACAGAAAAATGTGCTAATTGTAAAGCATGCATCTCAGGAAGGTGAAGGAAGAGATTCCAAAGTTCCCTGAACCACTGACACTGACAGTGATTCTCCCAACAATGGCACAGCACGCCCAAAGTGGTTTAGTCTAATGCACAAAGATCAAAATGTGATTTGGATAACACAGTGAGTTGAGTGAGTCGTGATCAAAATAGAGCTTGATACAGGCCCAGCAGCATTTGTCATTTCACAACAGTAATGCAAAAAAAAAAAAAAAAAAAAAAAGTCATTTCAGGCCACAAAATTGCAGAAGGAGCCAGTAATGCTGGAAAAACATATACAGGAGGAAAGGTTGCTCCTGAGAGTATAATTACTGTGACTATGATGTGAAATGATAACAAAAATATGTAGAATTGAATGTTGTAACAAATGCTGCCCTGATCCATTTGAACCGGTACAGTCAAATTAAAAAAGAATGTGAATGTAGTTACTTGCAGTCACTTTTATGTCAGTGTCTGTTCTGTGCTTCATTATGATCAGTATTCTCTTAGCTTGAATGTTGGATATTTTTGACTCATGAGAAGGAAGATTTTTTTTTTTTAACTTCCACTGGCTCAAAGTTGTCTGGAAAGAGAGAAAGCTTATGAGTCATGTCGTCATCAGGACATCAGTGTTTTTTAATGTAATAAATTAGCGTTCAGGTTGTTTCATTAGCTGTAACTAAGTCCCATGGATCAAGTATGACATAGTGTATCAAGTAGGGATGACTGAGGAAATGAAAGGTCTCTAAATGCTAAATCTCCCATTGTTGTGTGCAGTGTTGTTATAGCCATGTTGGTCTCAGGATATGAGAAGGACAAGGTGATATATTTTATAGGACCAACTTCTATCAGTGGAAGGGACAAGCTTTTGAGCTTCACAGAGTTGTAGGGGACCACTTAAAATGAAGTAGGCATACCTCTTTTCAAAGCATTGTAAAGTGTTTCAAAACCAAACAGTGTGGATGGAAATTAAATGGGACTTAAGCTCAACCTTGTGAGCTTAACCCTGTGAGATGTACCCACTACATGAGGAGATTGTGAGTTTAAGAGAAACTATTCTCCAGCCACTTCTTTCCTTCAAATTCCGTTTTAGCAGACCTTTGTGCTCTCTCTATCTCTGCTTTTACCTTCACAGTGATAGTATGCAAACCACATTAGAAGATAAATAACTAGTTTCAAGAATAACTTCTGTGTTGAGACCAAATTCCCATCCCTGGTGTAACTCCATTAAGTCACCGGGGCTGAATATGGCCTTTGGTGCTCTATTTAAGCATATTTATGTGATTATGACATACATGACAAGTAGTTTTGCTAGAAACATTTCCAGCGAGATGTTAAATAATTTCATAATTGATAGTGAAGAGGAAGGAATCAAGAAAATAATGGGAGTGGGTGTGCAAGGGAGCCAGGGTCTCTGTGTGATGGTTGCGTTCATGAAATGAACTAGTGTGGAATTTTCAAGAGCTCCAAAGTGATCTCTATATTTTAATGAAAAGATCATTTCTAACAATCAAAATTAAAACTAGAAAGGGTTAATATATTTAGTTTTGCAACCTCACTGTCTTTGGATGATGAATAAAAAGGGTAGCAATGAAACTATCCCTGCAGCTGGCTAGTACCTCTAGTTTTGGTAATACCTCAGTGCCTTAGTGGTTTGGCAAACCTCTTGTAAACAGTCCAACAGAGCGTCAGCAAAGTGTTCAGTGGACAACAATCTATATCATACATTAATTTGGCACACTTAGCAGCCCAGGACTAGCACAGCACAGAGGTAGCATAAAGACCTCTTATACTTAATGTTCTGGGTCAAAGGTTAAAGTCATTGGCAAGCAGCATTGAAAAGCTCGTAATACAGCTGTCTGCACAATATCTGATCCAAAGAACCTTCATTTTCTCATGCATCCAAGAAACAATATATACATATAAAAGCAAACAAAAATATATCTTTATCGTTACCGTTTGGAATCAGCATTTATTTTCATATGTTCCTGACTAACTAGAGGGTGAGGCTGTGCAGAAAGCCAAATTTAGTGAAATGGAGGGAGTGCATTTTCTTTTTAACCCACGTTTTTTCATACTTCTCAGGTTGCCTGTGGTACTTCAGATTTCTTTTCTGACAGAACCATTTTTTTTATATATATATATTCTCAGAGGCAAAGTCAAACCAATTCCTTTAATTCAATTAACGTTCCCAGTCTGATGCTATTTTTCCCTCAAAGACTATTTAGGAATGAAACAAATGAAATATTAATGCGTTTTATAAATACGACGTGTGTATGTGTGAGAACCACAGGGATTCAGAAACTCCCTGTCCCCCGACTCCACCCTGATTAGCTAAATTAATCTTCCCCTTGGATTTTTCAGGAAATCTGGAGGTTGTATTGTTTATTTTTGAGGAAAAGTGGTCAACCCCAGCTCTGCATTACTAAATGCTTATTGTGTCTCTGATGCTTCCCTTGCTGTTCTTTATTTACAGGGTAGTAATTGTACGGCTTCCCTTTTGTAAGTAAAAGTTCCAGAGAAGACATTCTTGTGAAAACAATGTTAGGTAATCCCACTGATGTTATCATATGAGTAAGGGTTTGCAGCATTGGGCCCTAAAATAAGAAATATGAGTCAAAGCATCATTTGCTATATTCTTGGCTAATTGCATTGTAAATTGTTATACATACAAGTTTCCCATAATTATTTGATACAGTGCTCAAAAGATAATTTAGTTGTCAGTTTGTTATTCTCAATATTTTAGTATGTATAACCATCATACAGCACTTCTGTATAACTATCTTCCACCAAGGTACATCTAGCATTTGCTTCCCCACAAGGGCTTTGACAGGTAATAGCGTGCTGCAGCTAACTCCCCAGAAGAAGCCACATAACATTGCATTCACGGGGAGGAAAGGAGAGAGCGTGTGGATAGCAGGACAGAAATTGCCAACTCTAGCAATCATATTTTGTGCAATAAAACAAAGTAACTGCATGAGCAACTAGTGATGTTTATTAATAGAGACCTCCAATTTTAGAGTTTTTGGTAAATTGAGAACATACTGAGAATTAATCTTATCTCATGAAATGTAGGAAATCCATTTCCAAGTTGTCTGTTTTTCATCAAAATAAAATTAGTTTCATGGGAATATAAGAAGGTTTTTATAATTAGCTAATGGAAATTTGCCTAGGTTATCTTCCACTTATTTGGATGTAACATAAATAACAAGAATGTCACAACATGCCAATGTTTACTCATCAAACTCAGCACAAATCCTGGGTCAAATAAAAAAAGATTTGAAAACATTTTAGTGCTTGTTGCTTAGAGACCATTTTTAAACCAGTGGAGTGATCTCAGTCAAATCCATAGCTTGCACAGCAAAAATCTGAAAACCATTAGTACATACAGGTCTTTCTCAAAGTTTTTACTATGGTAGATAAACATTCCCAGGAGTGTGCAAGGTTTTCAAGTGAAGTGACTGATAGGTGATGGGTTTTCCCCCGTTAGTGCTTGATATTGAAATGCCATAGGTAGGTCACACAGACAGAGTATAAAGGCTGTGACAATTTTTCTTTCAATTAAATCAAATTGGAAATAAGTAACTCTTCCTCCTGCAATATTTATTTGAAGCCCTATGGTTTCTTCCCCACCCCCACTCTCAGGAATGGGCAGTCCCAAAGGGCTTGGATGATTACTGTGATTTTTCAAGCTTGTCACATAATAGGTGCTTCCAGTTCCTGTTCTCGTGGATTCCAAGCCTGGTGTAATCCAGTGCTATTGTAGAGGTTGCTAGCGCTGCTGTAGGTAAGAGTCTGTCAGAGTTTCCGTTATGGGAATCTCTTCTGAAGGATTTATTATAACCAGAGCTTCAGCAAACTATTTTCCCCATCATCTGCAAAGTGAGGGGAGCTTAAGGCCAGACCAGTGACTGCTTCAGAGAGGGAGGAAAGGTAGGGGGGATTGACAGCACTAAAACAGTGCTTTCAATTACATCCCCCTGCCCTCCCCCTCCTCCCAGCCCAAGGCCCAGATTTGTAAAGGTATTTAGGCATTGCTATGCACCTAGGAGCCTGAGTCCCATCAATTGTCAATGGGATTTTTGCTCCTAGGTGCCCAAATATCTCGAAAATGAGATTTAGGCTCAAAAAGTTAAATGTTGCAATACTGAATGAAGCATTATCTAAATACCTCTAAAACTCTAGGCTTTGGTATCCGAGAGACTAAGGACTAAATTCTACTGTTGGAGAGAGAGATGTGGGCAAATCTCCCAATTAGCTGCAGATCTTTCCAGTGAAAATCAATCCAAAGTCTTTCCAGCCTGAAGTGTGGATCTCACTGTTTTATTCCATCTCTGGGAGGGCCTTACAGATATGCAGTGCTGAAACACACAGCATGTTGTTTATCTAATAGCTGGCTCCTGTTGCACATTAATATTAATAATATACTATTAATTAATAGCACCTGCCATTTATACAATGGTTTTCAGTCATAGATCTTAGAGTATTTCACGAAGGTAAGTGTTATTACATCCACTTATTTTTATCTAATGGAGAAAGTGAGTCACAGCAAGGGTAAGACCTTTTTCAAGGTCACACAGTGAATTAGTGGCAGAGTCTAGATTGCAAGCCAGGTCCCCTAGCTCTGAGATCTGTGACTTCTAAACTGAAGCAAGTACTGATGTTTTGTAGATTTTTTGTTCGTATTTCCAGAAAGAACAAGCTCTTTAATAAGTCTTTTATTTGAATTTAAACAGGAGATAATCCTACTTGGGACTAATATATTTGAAAAAATGTTCTGCCCCAGAGATTGATCCCAGAAAGATTACTGCAGATGTAATTTTTCAAAAATAGGGATGTGTGTGTATGTATGTACATGTATGTGTATAAAAAGGGGGGAGCAGTACAAAGTCAGATGAACAATCAGTCAAATCATGTTTACTATCAACAGGTTAAATTCCAAAAGAAAGAAGTTCCAGAGTTTTGTGATAGGTTGCAGGAAGTCAGTAAAATGAAAGATATAGTCAAATGCCTCCCTTTCTCCCCCCCCTTTTTTTTTGGCTAAGACTTGCTTATGCTTGTGATGGGGGGTTGTTATTAATATCATTGATGTGAAAATTCTTCTCTTGGCTTCCATAGACATGGGGTGAGCACACAAAATTTAGGTTAGTATTTTTTAATTAAAATTAGGCATATAAGATTTTTTACAGTAAACTTTGAAACTACTATGGAATGATAAGTGGCCAGGCCATGGCTACCTACTAGAGCTCAACTATGCACGTTTGAAAATTCTGTTCATTAGAGACAGAGTGGTGCAGAAGTATATAGAGGTATATCCTTTTGTAAGAGACAATGCATTTGTATATGTGATGCTCAGTGAACATCTCAGCTTTAATGGTCTTTATGTAACATCTAATTCAAATAGATTCACATGGAAAAAAATGCTGTTTTGGGGATTTCTCTCTCCCTTTCTTAAAGGAAGACTGAAAAATCAACACACAAGGGCTCAAACAAGCTCAGTTCCCATTTAAACCCCTAAATGAAATGGCCAGATGTTCAACAACTCAGCATCTCTCGTTGTTAGAGGGTAGGTTCTCCAGTCTTATTAAAGGGAGCAGCAGGGTGTTGTGCACTTACGAAAATCTGGCTTCAGTTTTTTTCTTTGGCTCATTTCCCTCTGGCCTGTATGATGTTAATGGGATTTAGAGGCCAAAATTTTTCACTGATGTATTCAAAGAGTTGAACCACCAGTGGAGATCCACTGGTTTCTTCCACAGCTAACAATATTCCACACCAGATTCCCATTTCATCCCTTTTTTAAACTAAAAAATTCTAACTGAGTGCTATTTGAGAAGCATGTACTATCACCCCAGTAGTGTTACTGGCACACCTGAAACTTGCATTCCACATAACTGGTCACGTGCATTTCATGTGTGCATAATATGTATCCGTCTGCATGAAATAGGCATATGCAAATATATTTGTGCAATTCTGCCTAACTTTGAAAATCTGTCCATTAGTTTTATCTGATTTTGGGACCATGTTTGAGAGAGAATCAATAAAATAAACATTGCTTATATAAAATGGAGGAAAGGGCTGAGACATTGTGGCTCTGCACATCAGTAACATGGAAGAGATGTTACGTTGTACCGCTTCTTTACTAGGCTGTGCCATACCATGAGCTACCATTTACTGTACATCGTAAGCTAGGACTGTGTTGCCATATTTGGGTTCAGGAAGGAATTTTCTTCCAGGTCAGCTTGGCAGAGATCACGTGGTTTTTTCCTCTGTCTTCTGCAGCATGGGGCATACATAGGACATGTCCTGGTTTGAAGTAGAGTAAATGGTGGCTTCTCTGTAACTTGAAGTCTTTAAATCATGATTTGAGGACTTCAGTAACTCAGTCTATTACAGGAGCAAGTGGGTGAGATTCTGTGGCTTCTGATGTGCAGGAGGTCAGATTGGATCATCATGATGGTCCCTTCTGCCCTTAAAGTCTCTGGGTATGGAAAGAGGGTGACTATTGCTTAATTATGTCTTTCTGATTATGCTCTAGTCCTTGTCAGGTGCTTGGAGATCATCCACCTGGTGCCAATCATTCTGGAAAGTACTACTTTTCTCCCTGATTTCTTTAGAAGCTTCTGCACTTCTACACTCTTTCCCACTGAATCCACGTACACCACAGAACTGTGATAATCTCTGAGCGAGGAAAAGCACCCATTTTTGAGCATGGTAACATTATGCATGTTTTTCACCTACAGGCATGCTTTATGGTTTCCCTGGGAAAGAAGTGATGTAAGTTTTTAGGCAAACAGAGCTGCCCAGGACCTAGTCAGGGAAACACTGAATGAGATTACTCTAATCACCCAGGAGTAACATGCCATTAATCTCCCAAGAATAGATCCACATTTTCACAAATGAATGTCCTACAATGTATACTCCTGGTTCTATGTTTGTATAGCACCTAGCATAATGGGGTTCTGATCCGTGACTAGGGCTCATAGCATCCTGGTGACACAAATAATATGTAATAATAATGTTCCCTGCAGTTGTTTAAACGTACAGTGAAGGTGATGTAATTAATGGCTTTGCACAACAGGACCCAGAGGAAGAGGGACAGGGCTGCTGAAGCTGCTGATTGAATAGTATCCATTGTCAGCCCAATAGTCTAGACAAAGTCAATAGTCAGGATGCCTAATGCAGCCGGTGAGTAGCTGAGTAAAAGGTAAAAATTTACAAAGTAACAAATGGTACAGCGGAAATAGATTAGGAGCTTCTATTCACTCAGTGTTGTTATACAAGAGCAAGAGTCATTTGGTGAAATTAAAAGGTAAGAAATCCAAACCTGATAAAAGGACATGTTTTTCCCACACACTGCACAATTACACGGTGGAACTCATTGCTGCAGCATAATACTGAGACCAAGAGCTTAACAATATTTGTAAAAGGTTTGTCCATTTATATGAACAAACCAGTTAGAATAGTCAATATTTTTAAAAAGTAAGTAGGCATTTTTGAAGGGATTGAAAAGCTCAAATTCTATTGTCTGCCTGAACCTCAGTGATGCCCACGATTACTAAAATGTAGGCACAGCTAGTCTCAGCTTCTATCCATGGCTTTCTTTTGAAAAATTTTTAGTTCACCTCAATGTTAGCTTAAGTGCATAAAAGGCTATTTAAGTATCTAGATTGCATTGAAAATTCTGGCCAATAGTACATACCAGGGTGAATGTATCAACTAATATACGTCAGCAAATTGTCTTTCCAAATATGACGTAATTGATGTGAGTTATATAATTAAGAGGAGGTAGTTTTAGTGGGGAGTGTGTGAGGTTATAAATTCTCCACTCCTACCTCATGGAATACAATGCTCTAAATGTGCATACGCTTCTAGAATCATTCAAATTAAGCTATTTCCCATTTTGAATATAAAAAGAACTTTTAGACAGACTTTATCTAAAGGACCCCACCACTAGTAACTAAAGGAAGATTAACCTTCTCTTTGTCTTTTTCCTTCAAGTTTTTTTTAAGAAGAGAAGAAAGAAGAGTACCAAGTTCTTCAAAGGGGCTGGTGGGAGAGAAAAAAATCCCCCCCAAAAAACCCAAAGAGAATGATGCCCTGAGGGAATAAGCCTCCTAATGTCTAGATGAGTTCCCTACAGACAAGGACATCCTAGTTAATGCAGTGATTATGGCAAAATGAGCCCAACAAGGGAGAAAAGATAACATTAAGGTAGTGTTTCTGGTTCATACCCCAAATCATTCTCAATTGGCACAGTAGCAAAAGTTTCAGTCTTTCACAAAATTTTTGCAATAACTATTTTGCAATAACCATGCTATCAAATCTTCCAACTCCATTACAGTGTTCAGTGTTACATTCAAGGTCTCCTTCTGATTTTATTACCAGAAGCAAAAGAGCCAACATTATTAAAAGAGTGCCAGAGGGCTATTGACATACATAAAAAATATTATCTGAACAGGCTAGTTGTCTGAAAATGCTTCTTCATCATAGTTTTGAGAAGGGTGACAGTACTAAACATTCTGGTAGAAGCTTGCAAATCTTCACCCATTTTACTTCCTCCATAAAGTCACGTAAAATATATTGGGAACAGCAGGCCAAAGCAATCCACCCGGTCACAAATAAAAGACAAAATACCAACTCAGTGGAACATGTATTTATGACATTCTAGAAACTCTGGTAGAACAACAGTAAGGGCCTGTTCCCAAAGCCCATTGAAATCAGCCCATTGACTTGATTGGGCTTTGGATCAGGCAATAAGTGAGCACAAGGTGTATATATGAATGTGATGTTTTAACTTCTGAGGAGTGGAAGGTTGTAGAACTTTTATATCATATTGTGAAGGATTTGGAGGATGGACCAAATTCTGCTTTCGGTTAAACCTGTTTAGCCTGGGTGAAACTAATGGGGTTGGTGGGATATAACTGAAAGCAGAATCTGGCCCAGTTTCATTAAAACTTAGAGTGGCCTTATTCATCTTCATCCCTGTTGGGAGAAATACTCTGAAACCCTTAAATAAAATGTTACTTTGCTCTGTGGCTAACAGATGTTTTATGTAATAAATTATACTGACTTGGAAGGAGATTTCCAAAGGCCCAAATAACAACTAGGGACCCAACTCCTATCTCTTTAATGGAGAATAGTAAAAGTGCGGGCAGATTAAGAGGCAATGTAAATTAAATCCCATGACTGAAGTGGAAAAGAAGAAAGAAAAAACAGGGAGAAGAACCATGAAGAAATAACTATTCTCTTCCTAAATGTCTGACTTCTCTTGCATATGTTGCATCAACTTCTCTAAACTCTGGCAGGCAGCTGAGAGATACATTATTCCCGTTATCAAACTACCATAGCAGGAAAGGTCCTTTAGATTTTTTGTCACCTGTTTATATAGTGAAAGTTTTATTAAATGACAGTAAAATGTTAATACTGTGGAATGCTTGTGCATGATAATTCTTATTTCACAAGTAAAAAGTATGGCTCACATTTCAATATATAACTATAGTCCAGTGTTTACCTGCTGCAACAATATTATGCAGTATTAATTTTAATGCAGCTACAAATTAGTAAGCAGGTCTGAATTCCGAGCGTTAAGAATGACTGATGAGTTTGCAGTTGAACAGCATGTTATCAAAAAATGTCGCCATGAAAATCCATCCTAGTTTCTCAGAAATCTGTCTCTTCCTTTTCCATCTTTTCAGCTAAAATGCTAATTAGTGTCTTATTCATTTCCCTCTTTGACTATTTCAATTTTTTTCTCTCCAGTCTCCCACATTTCCAACTCATTCACAGTGATTAAGTATGTAGTGCAATTTGGAGTATTGTAAAAATACTGAATAGCTGAGTAGAACTGATGGCTGGAGCCATTAGCCGCAGCAGAATAGTTATATAATCATGGAAGACTATAAGCCCTTCATATCCATAACAATTTGCTGACATTTCTATTAGGTAGGTTTTACAATATTTTTGTGCCAGAGGAGGGCAAACACACTGTCGTACAAAGAAATGAATAAAATCAATACAACCCACATGCAAAGCCTCCACACCTGATACTTTCACATTTTATTTTCATTTGGTAGATTTCACCCAATTTTCTGAAGAAATCTGCAAATGAAAAAAAAAAAGTGCGATTCCCCAGAACAAAAAAGAAACAGCTACTGGAAAAAATACAGGAATGAGGAGTTATATGAGTTTCATAGTGCCTTGCTACCCTGTGATACTGTGTGAAGACTTAGAGAAACATGAATGAAGAGTGAGATTTTCCTTCCTGGGGTTACAATAGCTATGTTTGTTGAAGAACAAATAGATAAAAAGAGAAATGAGGCATGTCTGCTATTAAAAGAAAGCAGGTTTAGCCTTAACACAGTGGAGATGTTCAAGTACAATGCAGTAGTTTGAAAATACGAACCCTCTAATACTGCTAACATCAAGACCAGCTATGATCTCTGGTACATAAGTGTTGGTCATGCAAGTTAAAGACACTTGGAGGTAGCTGTAATTTATGCTCCTAACTTGTCTCCATTTAAAAAAATTGAATTGAAAACTGTGCATCTTTGACCCAGTTCCACCCTCTTGTCTACCTTTTAAAATCCTGGATGATCTGTTTTAAGTCTTAATGTAATTATTTCCTATTTACACCAGTACAATTGTAATCAGACTGTGTCCCTTAAAAATGGCAAGCGCCAATGAGGATGGGTAAAGAAAGCTGGATTTTCGGCCCAGTGACTGCAAATGTATTAATTCCTTCATGGATACCTTCTCATGGTACGCTATCCTCCCAGCAGTGAAAGGGATAAGGTGACAGGTATGTAATGAAATGAGGTACTCAGTCACATGCTTTCCCCCTTTTTGACATTCCAGGTTAGAGCATCATGCAGTCCTGGAACTTAGAATCACCTCTGTGTTTTAGCCAGCCAATCGAAGAACCTGTTACAAGTTCCTGGATAGCCAGATGAGAATTCCTTTCTTAGGAGAGTTATCACATTGGCTGATCAATATAACAGGGCAGTCCAGGGGGCATAACCCATCCTCAGGGCTCGTCCCTTATTTCCATGTTGGCTGGGAAGGCCAGAAAGAATATCTTCATGCCTCAGTTTCTCTCTCAGCATGATAGGAATAATACTACTTACTGATCTTTGTAAAGTGCTTTGTGAATCTTGAATAAAAAATACTACATAACTGCATATACCACTTCCAGACATGTATTATTCATGCAGATACTGAACACTATATCTGTGACTAGCATTGTAGGTCAGAGCTCCAGAATGTGTCACTGTCTCCCTTAAATTAAAGAAAAGAAAACAAGTGCAGATACAGGATATATATAAGTCAAGTCCTGTTTATTTTTAAAAACTGATTGAAAGGTGTCAATCCATAATCTGGCTAATTAGGTCCATACAATCCACCACAAGATCTACTGAGTTGTAGAGATGAAACCTGTGTGGGGAAGGGAAAGCTCTTTCTTTCTGAGCAGTGGAGCACCATCACAGATTGCTGCCCTAATGGACTAGTCTGCAGGAGAAGCTGGCCATGTAAGAAAGAGGTTTTGTTAATCAGGGTAAAAAGTCCTTAACTGGGAGAAGATACAGCTGAATGGGAAAGTGACTGTGCTAAAGTGGAACCATGGATGCCAATTACCTTATTAGTCAGAGCAGCCTTGCTATAACAGAGGGAAAGAGGGCATTATCTGAAAGAGGGCATCTATCTGTTCTGATGCAAAACACAGAGTTCTGTTACAAAGGATAAGCTGCAGCTATTTCTGTAATATGCTAAGTGTTTTGGTTTAAACTGATTTGTTTTCTGGTCTGATCATACAGTACCAAACATTAAGGTCAGTCTTTCTATTTACTTATTTCTGAGATGACTTAGAGTGTCAGTTCTTGATAAGCCTGTAAAATTCCATTCTGAAGCAAGAAGCTATTTTAAAGTATTGTATGGGAATGCTAATTGTGAGACTCTGGTAAAATTCTGGTCTTCATCCACATTTGTAGTTCAAAAACTGCTATGCTGATATTTTGAAAGTCTATTTTCACGAACAATCCCCAATTGCTTTCAGATAACGCCTTGTACTCCTTGTATAGTTGAGTGACTTTTTAATGGCTGAATTATAAACTCTGAAGTAAGCTTTAAACAGAGGTGGAGGGTGTGTGTATGTGGAAAAGTCGTGCCACCTATAAATACGTTGGTGTAGGTAAATCAATATTATTAAATTAATAATACACACCTATGTGGATGTTCTTATTTCAGAATAAAAGTGGCTTTTTTCAATTTAGCTTGAGTTCTTTCCTATGTGAAATATGCTGAACTGAAAAAAGGCACTCTTATATTGGAATAAGCGTGTCCATACGGGGCATTATACCACTAAAATTATAGCACTTCTAATTCACAACCTCCCCTATACTGGTAACTTATAACTTTCACATGTAGATAAGCCCTGATACATCAAACTGTAACCAGTTGTAGTGTTACTATACTATGATAAAAGTTCTTCACAAAGAGTTAATACATTGTCTTCCTGATGGCTGTCTTTATTCTTCTTCATTATTAAAAGATACATAGTAGCAAAGATATTTTAAATATGGATGTACTGTACAGTGTATATGTTTTTCTCACAGCACCCTATATTTTGTTTTCTCTTGGATTTATTTTTGTGAATTTAGGGTTGCTGAAATGTGCCAGTATATTTGGTACTCCTAGAGAGTGAAATCCTCCATTCCACAGAACGGGAATCACACAGGTGGTGCAACCTTCCCCAAAATGCCCTGTCCATGTGCCTGAAGATTGATCTGGAGGGGACTAATTATAGGGTTGAGAGGTGAGTTCAGTCTTCTGGCCCATTTATTCATTTTCCCAATAAATATTCTTTGTATTTATAAAGAAGGCAACAAATACAAAGGCATAAATGATGCAATTGCTAAAGTGTAATCATATATCACTTCCTGGTCATACGGGAAGAAGGACCATATCACTGTCTGTAGTGACAATGGTATTGCTCCATAGATTTGGATGAACATGTGGGGGAAAGAAGAAAGAGCAGGAAAAAGTAAAAAAATGTTCTTCAAATCTGAATTATTCTAATTCCTGGTCCTAAAACATCACTAACCTTTTTTTAAAAAATACTTTTCAGAAGCTTTTAAACTGTCGTATTTGCATTTCTAGGATGTTCTATAAGTTGCCGTATTTTAATTAAAACAAGTCATGTCATTTTGTAGTTCTTGCATTACATTTTCATAAATAGTAATTTCCTATGTGTTAATCCCTAGTACAGGGATGCATTTAAAATCTTTGTAATTAATAGCACAGTGAAGATCCATTTGCTACATACCCAGTTAGGGATTGGAGGTTCCTTGGCACATGGTAGTCTTTGTATTGTATTGTATTGTTCATATAAATAATTTGTCCCCAGAATTGCCTTATTTTGGCATCTGAGCATAAGATTGGTAGAAAGAGGTTTTATTCCATCTCTACCATATGTCTGGCCAGATTTTAAAAGGTATTTGGCATTGCTCTGCTCACAATTGTCAAACCTAACTGAGTTAGAAACCTAAGTCACAAGAGACAAGGCCTCACTGACTTTCAGTGACATTTAAGCTCTTAAGTCCCTAGGGACAGAGCCTCAAAGACATTTAGGTGCCTATCTACCTCTTTAGGCTCCTAGCTCCACCATTTAGGCACTGCTGACATTTTCAAAACTGCTGCTCAGCTGCTATTTAACCCTGTAGGCCCCTTGGTCCCTAAATTTCTGCCAGTTGGCATTCACAAAGCTGCCTAAGCCCCAACTCTGCTCCACAGCAAATGAGCAGCTCCAATACCTAGCTCAAGCCAAAGCCCTTGCAGCTGTAAAGCAGGCTTCTTAAAGTATAGAACGGAATACCCACCTTGTCAGCAGGACCCGATCTTGCAGGCATGCTCTGAGCATAGACTAAGACTTGGTACTTGTCAGATCTTTCAGCAGGAGGGCTGGATATAGGCCATCAAAAGATAGGGGAAGGAGAAGAGGTATCACACCCACAAAAGACGCCTAGTGGCACAGAGAAATGTGGGACAAGAATGAGAGAGGTATCTAGCATAAGCAGGAAGGCTAGTGGGTGAAAGAGATGATTTTGGTTGCTAGAGCATAGTCAACCAAAGCTGAAAACAATTATGAGTCAAATCAACTGGGAGGAAGAATTTAATCAGGAAAATGTGATTGATAAGTGGGAATTGCCTAAGAACACTTCTTTAGATGCCCCAAAGCTACAATCCCACAATCAAGGAAGAAGACTATGTTAGTTTAAAAAACTGGCCTGGTTTAGAAGGGAAGAGAAAGCAGCTAGGTAAATGACAGTAATGAATATACATCAGAAGCTAAGAATTTTAAAAATTGCTAAGGGAAGTAATGGGACACAGAGAAATCTATGGCCAGCAGAGTTAAGGACTACAAGGAGAGGGGTGTGTGTGTGTGTGTGCGGGGGTCTGTCTTTTTTTTTTTTTTTTTTTTTAAAGAATAGCAGGAACAAAAGGAATCCTAACCAGGGTGTTGATGCATTAGTAGATGGAAATGGTAGAATTATCAATTATTCAGAAAAGGCAGAAATATTATTAATAAATAAAAACAATGGAAGTAGTAAATCATATGATAAGACCCCTTTGGTTCCACTAATATCTCAGGAGGATGTTAAACAACAGCTACTAAAGTTAGACATTTTAAAATCAGCAGGTCTAGGTAAACTTGCATCCATGACTTTTAAAAAACCTGAGTCAGGAGATGTTCCAGCAGACTGGAAGCAAGTTAATGTTAAGCCAATATTTAAAAAGGGTAAATCAGATGCCCTGGGTAATTATAGGCCTGTCCTTCTGACTTGGATTCTGGGCAATATAATGGAGCAGCCAATATGGGACTTGATTAATACAATATAAAGGGAGGGTAATAAAAATGTTGCCAGTCAATTCGGGTTTATGGAAAATAGATCCTGTCATACTAACTTGATTACTTTGATCAGATTACAAGTTTGGTTGACAAAGATAACAGAGTTGATATAGTATACTTACCCTTTTGAAAGGGTTTTGGTACCATATGATGTTTTGGTTAAAAAACTAGAACAATATAAAATTAACATTGTCCCCGTTAAATGGATTAAAAGCTGGCTGATACGTCTCAAATGTATGTTTTATATTATCTTCTAAATTAAGCTCATTTTAATTTTATCCTTTTGATGTTCTTTCTGTCAATTCAAGAAGCTTGTTCCACTGATTTCCAGTAAGCTGCACAGAAAACTAGTTTTGTTTTAACAACTGAACTGATTAATTTGGTTATGACTACTCCTTTACAAGAACATGGGTTAGAGATCAAATGGGAATTCCCATTCTTGAGTACTCCATGGAAACTGCCAGCAAGGAGTCCAATTAGCATCAGTTGTCACAGTGGTTTTTGTGGTCTGGACACACAGACCTGGACTGAAACCATCAACCCTCTTTACATAGGCCATTGTGTAGCCATTAGGTAACTTTTGAATGATATCTGGACACTACTAATCTTCAATGTACTTAAATTTCTGATCTACAGGAAAAGGCTCAATAGCTAGCACTATTATCTCAATCCCCACGCTGCAAAGAAACAGGGTCTTCTATTAGTGTTTCTTATGATATTCTTTATAGTGGGATAAATGGAAAGAAGAAATTTTTGAGATCGACAAGTCTTATATTGCTCATACAATGAGCAAATCCTACTGTGAAAGTTCTCAAGATGGAGGGAGGGAGAATGGAGGTGGGGGGAGACACAATCTGTGTATGAGAAACTTAAATGAAAGGACTATCGGTTAACTTGTTGCCAGGAATTTTCAACTTTTTACTGTATATTCTCAAGCCAAATATGTGTAAAATCAAGGCTACTGTGCCTTGATTTCAAAAGGAATTGTAAAATTCTTGTAATTCCAATTGTGGAATTGCACCAAGGTACACAAGTCAGATGTGTTTGTGGATTTTAGAGAATCATTTACTAGCAAATCTAACAAAACCCTTATGTCTCTTTATTTGTAGACAAAAAGCTGTGCAAATAGTGTAGTATCTTCAAGAAGATCTAAAAGGCAACTGAAAAGATACTGTTTCATTTGCATTTTGAATGGGGACATCAGAACCACTCAACTTTACTCTGATTTAAAATACATGCCGCTCCGTTAAAAACCTTTTCTATGTTCGTTGCAGAGGGACAATAGAGGAAGCTTAGAGAGAATTCAAAGTAAATCACATTGCAACATGTCATCAACACATTATGTATAAACATGTGAAAATCACACATGGCCTCACAAATACATAGAGACAGTTCCAGTTTTAGAACAAACAAGTTGAATAACAAAAATCTAAAATCACAATTTTATGAAGAGGAACTGGATCCTGACAGCAGTGGTTTCCTTAAACATTTATTAAACCACTTCCCAAAAGATATAACATTTCCCATGTTTTCCTTATATTTCACAACACATCTCAGTGCTCACAGTGTGAACTTTACCGATACTGATTTTTAGTGGATTACTGGAGGTGAGCCAGGAGGCAATGACTTCCAGGCATCTCCAGTCTCCAAATTTAGATTTCCCCTGACATCCAACCTGCCTGTGCCACTGCTGATGAACGCCCACACAAGAGATGACTTGGCAGAACACACAACTATGCTCATTCAAAGGGTTTTTGTCACTTGGGTCTTGCAAATGTGTATGATCTGTAGAACTTTTGAATTGATGAAGACAACCAAAAAGATAAGAAAGGGCAAGACATTTTAATTTTGCCATTCAGGAATCAGCCAAGATACATACACGGCAAGAAGAGATTTTTGGCACTCTTTGTGTCCAGCTCTAGAATATCTATAATCCATGGGGTTGAATTATGTGAGCTGGTCTTGATGTATCGTTTCTGATCCCAGGAAGGATAGCAGTACAGATTAATCAAGAATCCTGCCAGCACAACATGAAAAGCGATAGAAACAACCAAGCTTTCTGTGCTTAGTGGAGCTTCATCCCATATTCCCCTACTGCTGCTGAGGACAAGCATAGGGTTGGGAGTAAACAGTCAGGGTTCTAAGGGTTTATTAGACACTGGTGTATTACGATAGAAACTAATTTAATTTTGTTTATATTTGTATATATCATGATTCTTTTTTAGTAACAAAACAATGCACAGTATGTATATTATATGTGCAATATTCTATCATTTTATCC
Source organism: Mesoclemmys tuberculata (assembly GCA_007922155.1). Lineage (NCBI taxonomy): Eukaryota > Metazoa > Chordata > Testudines > Chelidae > Mesoclemmys > Mesoclemmys tuberculata. The sequence continues at coordinate 42,599,658 of ML675609.1, read as the reverse complement.
AAAGCTGCTTTAGTAACTGCCCCAGTACACATAGTCCATGTCACTCTCTCTCTGTCTCTTTCTCCATGACCTCTTTACTCTCATGAACACTTATGTGGTTCCAACTGGTGATAATAGATACAAGAGATGGACTTTCTAATGTTTTGTTAAATAAGAAATTGGGGATTTGTGTAGACCTTGAGACAGGTTGGCTTCATCTTTCACCATTGGCCATCTCACGCAGCTCAATATATGTGCATACCAAAAATCTGTTCTTTGTGCATGATCCACAAAGTTTTCAGTCACATATTCCATGTCCAATCTAAAATCTGGAAACCCCTTGTTCAGACAAATGTTGGGTTTTCTTTTCTTTCCATCTCCTAAATTAAATTTGAAAGTTGGGGAATAGAAAGAGAGAGAGACTGAACTTTAATGCCAAAATTATCAATTCATAATATTCCCACCCCTGTTCTGAACTGTCCATTCACAATTGATTGAATAATTTTATGCACACAAATTTCAGCTAACAGGTTGTTTGAAAATGGATGATAGTGGGCATAGTCATTGAATAATATTCAGTATTCATGATCTGAGCTGTGTGTTTGGTTATTTAAGACACATAGTAATCTTTCTAGTCTCTAAATGAATAACCTAACCTTCAGCTTTTGCCTGAAATTTAGTCTGTGAATGAATTTAGTTTCTTGACTAAGTGACTTTTGACTCTGGTTTTGAAATTTGATTTTCATCAACATTTGTATGAATAAAATTTCACTTCAAGAAAAATGAAGAGGAAAGGGTGCCAACATGGGCAAACTGAAATGATATACAGGATTTGCAACAGCACACTATTTACCAACCCTGAGTGTTCAGAAATCAGCACTCCAAAGGTATGAGATTGGGTTAAAAATCGTGAAATTTTTAAAAGTGTTTTTATTTACTTTCTATTTTTGAATATTTAACGTGCACTAGGGTCACATTTTCAAGCTTTTCTTTGTAAACATGATGACTAGTAATGTTTTTAAAATGAAAGCTGAGATGCTCATGTAATTGCTTCCCTTCAGAAGCTGGAGCCTTATGAAAAAGACCTAATACCATAAGACTCATGATAGATCAGAGAATTGGCAACGGTGAAAATGTGTTACAAATACTTTTTGCCCTTCTTTGCCCAGCTCTACTTACGGACAATTAACAGTATAGGATCCTTTTAGGTATAAACATTCCTTAGATCAAGTCTGAGTCAAATTCAGGCCTGGTCCATTCAGATAATATTCCATGATTTCAGTTACAAAAAGGAAGGCAACATTATCTGGATCAATATGCATAGAGTTAGGGGTCTGCAAGTCCTGAGTTCTAATCTTGTTCTGCTATTGATTTTCTATGGGGCCGTGGGCAGTCATTTAATCTTTCCGCTTAATTTTCTCCATTGCGTTATGAGGGTAGAAATTGTAAGCAGGTGAATGTTTGTTCTGTGCTTTGGACATGAAAAGTGATATATAAATGCTAAGTGTTGTTATTGGTGACTTAGAAATGACTGTGTATGTGTCCATTCTCCATTCAGCATGGTGGTTGAAGGTGGTAGGGCTTCAAGAGACTGGTTACTGCTGCCTGATTCAGCACCATTGACCTTGGAATCAGTTTGACAGCAGCCCTGAGAGCTGCTCTAACTTATGCCAGTAGAGATCAATGTAACAGAGCGCTGCTTCGCCACATCAACACTGCACTCCGCAACTCACTCCCTGCCTCCTATGAGGGAATGAAGGGGTGGCTGGCACAGAAGCCACCTTCAGGTTTACACTTCTGCAAAGTGAATTCTTTGCTGGCCATCTACAGCCAGAATCAGGCCCACAATATTAATTACAACCCCTGTGCTAAACAACTTTCCATTGAATCAATGTACACAGTCAATTTCCAGTAGAGTTCACATTTTTATTGTTTTTAATTGACTGGTGGAAATGCATTGGGATGGATTGTAAATCAACGTGTTTCAGTTCGTCTTAAAAGTATTTTTAATTATAATTAATATATTTATAGAACTAAAATTACGAGAGTCCACTATTGTAGTACGTTAATACTATTAACCACACTTAACTGGAAACCGGAAAGGGAGAGCAGCTAGTGGGGTGGCAAGTTTTCATTTGAGTCTCTTCACAACTTCTTAGGTCATGTGTATGTTGAGGAAACTTTCTGCCAAGCATTTATGAGACTAAAACCTCAAAATTTACCAGATGCATTGGCCAGGCTAGAGGGTGACCTTTCCATAATACCTGGCCTACTGGTCAGCCTGGAAAAGGTCTTGTGTAAAATGGAGTGGGAATAGGGTAAGGGAGGACAAGGGTAGACAAGGGTAAATATATACTACACTCTGTGTAAAAGGAGGCAAAACTGAATTCTTTTTTTGCTTCTGCAATGAACATATCATTCAAAATCTGGAGTTTGTCATTCGTAGTCTTATGTTTTTGAGTCTGGAGTTAATAAGGGCTTAAAACCCTTTTGGATACTACCTAATGATGACTTGTGAATGGGTTTACTTGATCACAGGACATTGTTACCTCCTCTGAGGAATTTTGTTATGTCAAGCTGTAAATATTTATGTGAGAATACAATCACTTCAAAATCGATGAGAAAAAGCCTGTTGAAATGGTCATGTAACAAAACAAGAATTTGTATTTAGAAAATGTCAACATCCATGTTGATGTGTGTCACTAAGCTAATCCATTCAAAGACTATTTGAGTAAGAATAGTGCTTGGCAGTCAGCAGAGTACAGGAGGAATTATAGAGGAATGAAAGACTATCTCTGCTTCTCTACAATAAAGTCCCCAGGCAGGCAAGTGAGTTCTTAAGACAGTGACAAGCCTGGGCAGAAATGGCAAGTTGTAAGTCTGCATTGTACGGGGAAAAAAAGTTCTCTCTCTTTCTTTTTCTCCACCTGATATTTGTGACAGAGAGTAGGAATATGGTCTTAATAGATAACAATAATTTTTTGCCTTGTTACTAAATGGATTCGACCCAGCTGTTCTTGTTTCTGAAATAGGTGCACTGAGCAATAGGCATGTTGAAAAGTTTATACATAAGGGAGCTTGTAGTCAACCTTGAAACATCAGAAAGGGGAGTTTATTCAGATAGATAGTATCGGCTGGTAGAATTCAACCCATTTTGATTTCCTACTAAGACTCTGTACGTCAATTATAGGAAATTTCACAGCACAGAGTTGTATCTCATAGTGTGCTTGGTGGGCAGTGGAAAACTGGTTGTTTATTCGTATAGAAGGGAAATTTATTTGTTTTCTGTCTTTTCTTTTTCTGTGGGCACTTAGTTAATAATGTAAGTACAGAGCTCGCTGAAACATTGATTTAATTACCGTATAGTTTCATGCTATTTCTCAACTACTTGTAAATGTGATTGTCTGAACATTTCCTATTCTGTGTGTGTTTAACTCTTCACTACATATTTATTAGTGCCAAATTGTTTAAAAATTAAACATTGTTTTTCCATCACAAAATGTTTCTTTATGGAATAAGTATGCATATGAATATATTAGATGTAGTTGGAAGCAAAATAGTGGCAGAAATTAGATACATGCAACAAAGTTAAGGTGATATTCTGGATTCATTAAACATACAATATCTGGATAATGCTTACAAGTGTGTGCCTTAAATAAAGGGAAGGTGACAGATAACACAGTATTGTACCTCTTGTTTGTAAATGCTGTTTCTGTCTAGTACTTATTTATCTCTCGTGCCGATTACGTAATCTCACTTAACTGTTTCATGTTCCCATGGCTTTTCAAATTTTAAGGATACCCTAGAAATAAATGACACTCACCGATGTCAGGGAGGCCCCACAGTACACTAGATTTAAAGACATCAGCTAACATAACATTAGTCTGGTCTATACTCGCTGCGAAATTTGGTCACAATCAATGGGAGAAATGCTAGTTATGTAGAGTAGCTTGCATATGTCCAGTCAATTTCCTAAATTCTAATTAGTGCAGTGTCCCCACTACGCTGCACTGATGGAAAATGCCTTCCCATCGACGCAACATTCATCTTTTTGCAGGGGTGGACTTATTCAGTCTTAACTCAGTGCTGCCATGAGTGAAGACAGACCCATAGCCTGTTTAAAATCTATTGATGGATTTTGCCAGAAAGTGTGTGGGGGATAAAGGTGGGGATGTGTGAAAATTGTTCAAATTTCAACAGCTGTAATAGTCTGACTGTTCCATTGCAAAAGGCACCCAACATTATCGGGTGTAAAGACGTCCTTAACTATTTACCTTAAGATGCCTTGTTGGTGTAAAATCAACTGAAATTGTGGCTGCTCATTGCTGATGGTTGTCTGCTGGTTTAGACTGAGTGTCCTGATTATGCTGTTTGTATTGTACAGAAGCATGCTTGAGTAACATGGTAGAGAGCTGTCCCCCTGGAACCGTTGCAAATTGAGATCTGTATCTCTTGAGGTTGAGCAAAGTTGTAAATGAGTAAAATGAATAACTTAAAGTGCAGTTAGGGTCAGAAAAGTGATGTTATAAAAATGATGACATGTTTGGGTGCCATATTTATTCCCACTCAATACTTCCTTTTAAAAAATGCCTTACTTTATAGAGCAAAACAAGACTTTCCTATCTGCAAACTCAAGCAGGTATTTGCAAATGACTTTTTTGCTTCTTACATCTTGAACAACCATAGAGCTGTTTCATTCAAAACTTAGCTACTAGGAGACAGACTAGAATGCAGGTTCACGATGCTGATAGAGATCAGTGAATAGAACATAATGCATGAGAGAGAACTGTATTGATTGTTTGTCCACTCCTGACAACATTACAGTCTTCCCTTTAAAAGCAAATTAAACAGATCTGTCTAGTACTGCACACCATACAGAAAGAAGATATTTGCAGTAATGAGAGGTCATTTTCAACAAGTTACTTTTCTGACCACATCGTCTTTTTACAAATGTTTCTTGTGGAAAAACCCAAACTCGTGGGTCCTTACTAACACGTCCGTTGCCCAGCAGATGGTCAATATAAGCCAGACAGCAGTTTAGCAAAGTCAGGAGTTTATTCCTTACGTAAGGAAGGTGTCCCCTATATGCTAGGAAAGATGTCGAGCATACATTTCTAATTGCTTTTATAGTTCTTAACAAACAGTCTATTTTATGTCACAATTTCCATAGCAACAGTTTCACATAACCTCTGATACAGAAATGTCTTCCTTCAACAGTTTTAACTTACCCTATGTAGGAATAAGCTTCCCTTCACATTCCATTCACGCTACGTCCTAGGCCAAATACTTTATCTTATTATGGCTAGGCATTCTAAAATTAAACATCTGACGTCGAAGCATATCTCATACTAGCCTGAACATCACATCTCAGGCTCTGTCAGCCATATCACAAACCTGTTCAAGGTGAAAAACAGAGACTTCATTTTCTTTTCCTCCACATTCTTGATCTATTCATTTGGACTGAACTTCAGATCACTTTTTATTCTGAACCACTAATCTAATTCTTAATGCTAGTGAGAAATTTCTTCTGTACAAGTACTTTTAATTTGGTTGTAAACATCGGCTCTAATTAGTTAAACATTGATTAATTGATTTGCATTGTTGTCACATGGATTAACTCTTGTTGATGCTGCCAAGTTTTCTATTTCACCTACTGTTGGCACTGACAGTGGCAACAGTTCTTGCCCCATTTCCTTGGGACCAGACAGTGCACTGTCTTTGTTTTCAGTGTTTGACCGATTCAGGTAGCAAGAAGCTTAATTCAAACAAAATTGAGGTTATGTTATGAGGGAAGGGAAACATCTTGAAGATATGGTGAAAGATGAAGGCACATAACTCTCCCTTGCTATTGAGTTTCTCAATTTGTGGGTCCTCTGACTATTGTTACTATCTGAAAATACATGAGCAGCTGAGTAGCTAAGACTTTTTGTTCTTCATCTGTTCCCCACAGTAGGAGGTTTACCTCTCTGATGTTGACTTCACAGATGCAGATTTCACCACTGTTAACTATATTTTTGTAAGTACTGCAATGTGCTATTTGGGTTTACTCTTAACTCTTGGCTAATGCAGAACACACCTGCCTGTATGCCTCCTATGTGGAACATATTACCCCGAGTTCTGCAGCCTGCACTGGTTACCATTTTGTCTCCTAATGCAATTCAAGGAACTGTCTTTAATCTAAAAAACACTATACAAACACTAGTTTGGGGTCCAGCTACCTCTCTGTGTGTTCCATCATTTTCCTTGTCCACTTTCCTAACAGTTGTATGATCAGACTTCTGAAACAACAGATTTACAGGAGATTCACTCTAGTTTTATGTAATGGCTTTGTTTCTAGATCTAGTTCAGTATGTTTAAAATTCAAGGAGGGGATTGCTTAGTGGGAACACTGAAGGATTGATTCTTATGGGCCTAGATTAATTTAGAACAATCTAATTGCTTCAGTGCAATTATTCCAGATCTCCATCTCTAAATATTGCTGAATAGGCCAATTTAACTCCCCAATGATTACTCAGTGAAAAAAGGTGCGAGTATGAGCCTTTATATTCTTTGACCATGTATCTTTTGATATTGGATTCAGGAAAATGCACTTTCTGTCTGTCTCTGGGGATTTATGGTGTTAAATCCGCTGTTTTTGTCTAAAGACCCGTAATATAAGGAGATCTGCAGACAATTTGTATGCGGCATGGAAGCCATACATGAACTCTTTCAGACAGAACAAAAAAAATGTTATCGAGTCTAATATAGATGAACTGCTGTGGAAGCTTTACTGTACGCCAGTGACATTTGTCTCTTGTGATCTTTGTGACGCTGGAGCTGGGTGGGTTAATATGGGGGGGCAGCAATTTGTTCTGTATATGAAATGTGTGTGCATATGTGGGAGTGGTTTTATGTTTTTGTTTTAAACATACGTTTTATGTTTATCTTTAAAACTTGCTGATTTAAGATACTTAATCTGACCACGAGGCTGTTGTGCTATATTCACTGTGCCTAAATCTCCTTTACTGCTTCATGAAGCTTTCATGCTTTGGATACGTTCTATAATTATGTCCATCCATGAGCCCCCAAATGTCCTTTAAAATAATAAAAAGATTATATTAACTTTATGTAGTAATATACACACTTTGAACCTGAAATTTTGAAAGTTACAGAAACTCAGCATGCAGATACATAAACAGTGTATGAAAAGTTAACTAATCTAGTTAAACTGGTCTTAAATAGGGCACATTACTGAAAGCAATTAAATGTATGTAGTCAATCTTCCTCATAAATCTTGTTTATCTGCTAAATCCTATGAAATGTTGAACAATGCCCATGTTTTTTATTCCACCCCCCCCCCACTGTAGCACACAATGGTTGGGAACTTCATCAAAGAATGTATACGTTGTATTGTCATTTTTACGGTGATAATCTGTCAAGGAATGATTCCTTTAGAAAATTAGACTGCTCAGAAATTAAAATATGGAGCATTTAACAAAACATTTTATTATTTGTTATTATCTTCATACTGTGTTTGCTTCTATCTAGGGCTTGTTGCCATTTACCTCTGAGGATAATGTAAAATATTAATCACCTTTATCGTTCAGCTGGACAGATGCCTCTGCCTTCTGGGAAACTGGAAGAGACCTGTCTTTGGCTGGGGCATTGCCCCTTATAGATGGTTGTCATCCCAAGGGTTCTGGTTGTATTTCCTGCCTCTATATGCTGGAAGGAAATCTCATCACCGTGGGCTCATATTTTTGGATTTTAGAGAAAAAAAATTAATCTGGAATATATTTTGTATAGATTAAAATTATACAGGATAAATCAGAGTAACTCATATCCCAGAGTGCAAACTGTGCCTAACCTGCTCTTCTTTGTGCAAATCAGACACTAGTAAGGGTGCAAAATGTGAGTAGTCATCTGGTGTGAAGATAGGTACAGTACTTAATTAGCCATGAATTGGTACTGATTTGCATAGTTCTAACAAAGCAACAGCTATGTACGAATCATTCCTCAGAATGACCCAGAATTTATGTAGTTGTGCCAAACCAGAATCACTTACTATGCAAGTGACTTGTGCAAGTGGAGTTAATAATATAGCCAACTATATGTCATCTTTGGTCACTAAAGTGGACAGCTGTCACCTAATTGAAATTAGAGCTACATCTACTGGAGGTGATTCCAAGAGTGTTGCCAACTTGCTTTTAGAACGTTTATTGAAAATTATATCTTGATTTTGTAATGGCTGGTCAAAGATTAGGGTTCCAATGCAGCCTGCTGCAAATTTGCATGTCTGAGCTGGTCAGACACTACATGCTGCCTGGAAGGCAGTGCTGTGTCCAAGTTAAATTGTGTGTGTGATGGGATACTTCTGTTTAGACACTGAGGCCTGGTCTACACTGCTGGCTACTGTTGATGGGAGATACTCAAGATATGTAGCTTGCTTATCTCCTGTCAATTTACTTTCAGTCCCTTACGGCAGCACTTCTTCTGTGCTGACCCGACGGGAAATGCCCTTCCGTCAATGCAGCATTATTCTTTTTGTGGGGGCATGTGGATTTACTGTGTTGGCTGGAAAGCACTTCCAGTATCGGTTGAGCGGATCTCCACAGCCTGCTCAATTGATCCTGCTGCATTTATCTGTGTAGCCCCAGCGGTGTAGACATACCCTGAATTTAATTTCCCTTACTCCATCTTAAATCACTTCTGTTTGAAATGAGCCTTTGGAAAAGTCATGCCCCTTTTTGTTGCCAGTGTCCCCAAGCCCAAGATTTAGATTACAGTTACACTAGCAAATGCACCAGTGCACAAATTTTATTTCCGTCTCACTTACATACACCAGGTGAATATTTTGCCTTCATTTAAATTATTATAACACCTTTTACCCAGGCAGTATAGTGAATATCATGTATATACAACTGGTGATATTTCTTAAAGAATAATATGTCTGTACTTGAATTCTGGGTAATTTAATCTAGGTGGGGGAAAGCTCATCTCTACCTCAGTTGTAAACTGTGATCTTCTGATAATACCTATGAAATCCCAAAGAATAAGTTTCTACAGAGGTGCTTGAAAGAAAAGTTTCATCTGTTCATGTATCAGGAAATTTGAAAGTGGTACAAAAGAGGGATATGGTTTCCCAAGTATATTTGGGGACATAATCCATTTTTGTGAATACATGCATCACACATTCTAAAATCACATATACACCTGTATATAATGGGAAAAATCTGTATCATTATTTATTGTATAGTGAAATGTATACAGCATACAATTAAACTGGAGAATAGAGCTGGTCAGTGATTTTTTTTTGTCCAAAAGTTTTTTATAGGAAAATGCCAATTTGTCAAAACTGAAATTTTCACAAGAAAGGTTTAGTTTTGCTGAATTTTTCAACTTCAACTGTTTTGACAATTTCAAAGTTTTTTCAGTTTGACATTTTTGAAACAAAAACATCTGTTTTTTCCCTTTCTAAATTATCTTTTTGTTTAGAAATTTAAGCAAATTATAATTTAAAAGTCTAAATGGTCAAAATCAAAACAAAACGTTTTGAAATTATTAAAATAAATTGTTTCGATTGACCAAAACAAAATTTTTTTGGGAGGGAGGGGACTTTTTTTGTTTGAATATTTGAGGGTTTGACTTTTTGTCCTGATTTGGAATGGGAAAAATATTTGATATCTCATATTTTTGTGGAATGAGAAAACAATTTCTTGTCCAACTGTACTGAAGAATATATACATTGAAGGGTAAATCTTTTGCCTAGTGCCCAGCAAGTTACTTGAACTGTGGAGCCACTGCAGATCTTATTTCAGCCGGCTGCATCCCTGTGGCCTTGGCAACATAGTGGGAAGAAGGACCAAAGGAACCACATAGCTTCAGACACATAGCTCACCTGAACTCCTGTTCTATACTGCCCCATGGGTAGCTCCACTAATACATTACTCTGTAGTGAAGGTCTGTTTGTATATGCTGTTGAACTGTGTATCTCTTTTAGAATGTAATCTCTTTCTCTGTGCCTACCTCTGGATCTGTGAGTGTACAGGCAGTTCTTCCTGGTTGGTCATGAGCCAGGTAGGAGCTCCCATTAGGGAGTCTCACCTAAATACACCACAGAACCAGGAACCTGGATTATCTGTTTGCTTGTGAACACAATGCACCATGGACCTTCAATGTGGAACCTGTTGCTGCATGAAGTGATTGAAATCAAGAACTTAACCAGATTAAAAAAGGAATTGGACATTTGTATGGATAACAAGATAGTAATAGGTATTACTAACAAGATATGTGGAAGTGATATTAAACCTCATGCTTCAGGGCTCAAATTGATTTCTAATAATTAGGGATTAGGATGAGGCCTACTGTGGAGGGGTGTGTGTATGTGGGGAGGGAGCAGATTCTTTGGTGGTGACCGTTGCTGGAGACAGGATACTGGACAAGATTGACCTTAGATCTGATCCAGCATTACGATTTATGCATTCCTAAAGCCAGAATATACAAATCCAATTGACTGGTGCACAGATAACTTTATACCTGTGGTTCCTCACTTTGAAAATGGTGTTTAATTGTCATCCACTAACTGCAATAAAGCTTGAAATGGGAAACTGGTTGAGTTTTTCACAGAGTTCTGCTAACTAAGGTTTTGGGTGTGTGCCTAACCACGTGTGAGATGAATTCGTGTCCTTTAAGGATGGTTAAAGATGTCATAGAGAAAGAGTCCATTATTGAAGAGGCTTGTTAATGCTTCCTTTTGAGGACTAGCTGCCAGCCAGGCTTAAAGTGGTTGCGCTCATCCACATTTCAAAAATCCTTAAACAAATAAATATCTAGCCTGACTTTTTGAAAAGTCATCTTCATACCCATTGAATTAGAGAGTGGGTCCATGGTTTAACACTTCCCTCTCTTCCATTTTAAAGGCAGGGTCTGGGAATATTCTACCTGATTTACCTTGGTGGGTGGATAGGAGCAGCTGCTGACAGAGCCTACGTAAACATGTCTTACAAACTGGGATCAAAAGTTCTTCTTGCTGAAATTCCACCAGACAACATTTTAGAATATTGGAGGAAGAAAAAAAGGAGAATATTCATAAAAAATAATTAGCCAACACTAATTAACTATAATAATATTTTGAATCACTGCCTGGAAATACAGTAGTTTTGGCCCTATTCCAACTATAATATCTAAGGCTGCTGTCTTTCATGTGGCCATGCATCCATTTTGAGATCTGACAGTGATGATCAGTTTTTAAACATTTAATTGCTGCCATTGTTTTACTGAAGGAATTTTATAGCCTTACTTAGTCATCTAATTTCACACAACAGCTGCTATTGATGTCAATGATTTAAGTATTTAAAAAGTGAAAAATAAATGCTGTTAACTGGCATTTTTTTAGTGTATAACTCATTGCCATGGAAAGGACTAAGAACGAGTTGAACAGTCAATCCCACAGAAACACCCATTTCAGTAGTCAAATATGCTCTGTATTTTGCCAAGTCACATCTGCCATCACCACCTGTGGTAATTTTCTTCCTCTTTTGCCCTAAATAATCAATTACAAGATTCTATTTTCCCTCCACACACACTCATTTATAACAACTGGCTCAACTGATGCTTATAATGCCAGCAAGAGGACATAGTAACATAGGCTTTTTTTTTAGCATAATAATGGTCAGTGTGGCACTCCATAAAAGAGCTGCATAATGTTTGTTTCTATCAGGTGTGTCATCAATGATGAATGACCCAGCATGCATAGATGAGGATTTACTGAATAATCAGAAGGATTACAATTTGTGATGTACACTCAAAATGGTCTACCCGTGTGTGTGTGTTTTCGTTTTAAGCACTGAACTCTGATAATACCAAATGAGTACATTTGCAGAATCCTTATTCCTGGTGGTGATGGGTGAGCCAAAACCAGCCTAGCTTAGCTCTCCTATCCCAGACTGAGTTTTCTATGGCTGACTGATAGGAAAAAGCAAAACAAAATATTGTTTAACTGGCAAACTGAGCAAAATTGATCTGGAATCACAGAGAGGGGGGGAGAGAGAGTGAGACAATGAACCTACATTTCGCAATGCATTTTTTGAGACAAATGCATTTTGAGAGTGAGGGATGGATGAAATGAATTAAAAAATTCTGAATATGCCAAATACCATGTATATGTACTCTGCCATCAGTAGCTAATAATTATGGCTGATATTTGTCATGCCAGGTATCCAGATACAGATAGTAACAGTTGCTATCAATGACAGACCTGAGTTAAGCCTGGCTCAGCCAGTGTTGTTTAAACCAGCACAGGTCAGACACTCTCCCTCTACCCAACACTCAGAGAAGAGAAGGAACCCTTAAACTGCATCTACTGTCTTCTGAGGAAGGAGCCTCCCCAGTAGCAGACAAGACAAGTAGTCTTCCATCACCACTAGTCTTCTCTGATTCAGTTCTCAGACCTGATGTTCTTTTTCTCTGTCCTGTGTTGAAGATACTGGAAGTTCCCTTCCCTGTGGTCTTCATGAGTGGAGAGTGGCGATCTCAGCAACCTCTGTCACCAGAGTTACCAGGGGAGATAAGTGAAATTCCCAGCAGCAGTGGCCTTCAGAGAAGAGAAAACAGAACAGAAAGGCCAAGCATTGGAGCACTGTAATTTGGCCTCTCCTTATATGAATATTCTGAATACAAATAGCAGTCTATTTATGATGTGTTTGGTAAAAGGCAATGCACTGCTGAAAGTGTGGGTTTTGGATGATGATGGTGATGATATTCTGTCCATTGGTGGGTATCAGTTTTTATGAGGCTTTTTCCAAGAGTTAGTGGGGTATTTATTCTAGTGTTCTAAAGATTGTCCATTTAAGAATGTGTTCTGGTTACTTAAACTTCCATTGCAATTTCAATAGATTACAGTAGTAATATTCAAAATATTCCAGAAACAGAAATGGAATATTTGCTGTTTTAACCACTACTATATTCCACCCCGGAAGTGGTTACCTTTTAGGGATGGATGAATCAATTTATCCTCAAATATAGTTTGCAAAATTTTGTGTTCATTTGGGTTGAGAGGCACTATATGAATATAATTGGTTTTCATGGCAAATTTATGACTGATGCTCTGCTTAGAAGAGTAATAATAGTTTGCCGTCTGCTGAAAGAACTTGGTCTTATCATTCCAAGGTCTACCAGGATTTTGAACTAATTCAAAGGGCACATATATGTCCTTTTTGGAAGATACAGGTTTAGATTTTTGTTAGATATATTTCTAATAGAAAATAGAAAACTATTTAGGGAACAGTATTTTAATAAGGGCGAAATCTAAAAATATAGAGGCCAAAACTTGCCATGTTTGAGTTCCTCTAAAATGGTTACATGCCTTATAAATATATTTTAATTATTTTTTTATAATCTTATAAATAAAATTTTGAGTGAGAAAATAGATGTATTTACCATACATGGGACCAGAATCTTAGCCAGCAAAGGTCTCTCTAAATAGCAGAGGTAAAGAAAGCTTGGGATTTGTCCAGTAAACTTCTAAATCTTTAACAAATAGAATTTTATTTATATATTACATAACGTGTACAGTAGATATACCTCTGTATATCCTAAATAATATTGGATTTGATGTATCAGGCAATTGTCCAAAATACAAAAACTGTGCTTTATCCAATGCATTCTTCACAGCTATTGATTCTTAATCTTTGAATTCTTACTCTTCTGGGTGTCTATGCTAATTTCTGATCAGAACTGGTCAGAATTTTTGTGACAAAACGTCTTTTGTCAGAAAATGTTGATTTGTTAAAACTGAAACAATTTGCAAGAAAGGGTAGGTTTTGAAGAACTTCCCAGTTTAAAAAAATGTTTAAAAGGTTGAATATTGTCAGAATGGGACATTTTGATATTTTTGAATAAAAAGTTTTTAGCTTTCAATTAAAAATGTTAGTTTATTTATAACTCTAAAACTGTTAAAAAGGGGTAACAATTATTAAACTAAAATGTTTTAAATGACTCAATCCAAACATTTTATTCAGATTATTGGTCCATGAAATTTTTTGAGATTTCAATTTTGCCCCATTTTGGGATGGAAACCTGTGCCCCACCCCCAAATTGCTGAGGGACAGGAAAACCATTTCCTGCCCAGCTCTACTTCTGATATCTATTTTAGGGAATAACAATCTAAACTCAGAGGTGAAAAAGCCCTGAAGAAGTTTGGCTAATTTGGATCAATTCAGTTGATCTTTGAAATTATAGTATAGAGTCAAATTCTGCCTCATGCACTTGCACTTAATTTTTCTTGGCATTAATGAGAGTTTCAGTTTTGTAACTGAGGTCAGAATTTGGTCCAACAATATAGGTATTTAACAATTATTTTGCATCTGAAGATAAGAAGATTGAAATCAATAGTGCCTAACTGATAGCTGGGAGTGTTGATTTGTGCTCTTTGATCATGCTTAGAAAACAGTAACTGAATTTGCCCAGTGGAAAGAGCAGTCACATAGGAATGTCATAAATTGTGCAAAACTCTTGTTTTCTCACTAGGATTAAGTTTATCCTCAGTATACCTAATTTGCATTTGCTCCAGATTACATTTTGCATTAGTGATTGTATCATAGTTTGCTCACATGTCATGGTCTCTGTTGTCTTGGATACCTCCAGGATGGTGGGTACCTTATTCTCTACAACGAATATGCTGTTCAAGTTCTGAGAACCTTTTAAGCCTCCACTGAGGGAATCAGAAAGGGCTTTGTTGCATATTCACCCAGGGGAATTCTTCATCAGAATACGGTTAACAGGCTGACTCCTTCTGGGTTTCACATTCAGATTAAAGACTTTTTTTTTTGCCACTTTGCCTTATTTCTCTATAGTGAACATACTTTATTTACAGCACTTTGGGTACCATGTAATGTACATTCTTTAAAGAATTAAAGAATAGGCAGGCTTATTTTAAGAATTGTATGACCTAAGTATACTGAACTTTCGGGCTTCACTCCATTTTTCATGTTCATAGTAGTCTGTTAAAATCAAATGCCCTGTAACATATATATGGTTATTCCATACAAGTTCCCCAAAATGAGCTTGCACAGTATTAGAGGAAGATACTTTGTTTACTGCAGTTATCACAACCCGATAGAATCAAAGCCAATAATTACTAAGGGTGTGATGAAATCCTTGTCTGGCTCATTTACTTTCTTCTGAGCCAGGGTTCTGGTAAGAGATTTTAGGAATGCAGTCCTGTTGCTATATCTAGCAGCATTGGGCTGCATTAGTAGGAGCATTGCCAGCAGTGATTATTCACCTCCATTTGGCACTGGTGAGGCCACATTTGGAGTATTGTGTCCAGTTTTGGCCCCCCACTACAGGAAGGATGTGGTCAAATTGAAAAGAGTCCTGTGGAGGGCAACGAAAATGATTAGGGGGGCTGGAGCACATGACTTATGAGGAGAGGCTGATGGAACTAGGCTTGTTTAGTCTGCAGAAGAGAAGAATTGGGGGGTGGGGGATGGGATGGGATTTGACAGCGGCCTTCAACTACCTGAAGGGGGTGTTCCAGAGAGGATGGATTTAGGCTGTTCTCAGTGGTGGCAGATGACGGAACAAGGAGCAATGGTCTCATGTTGCAGTGGGAGGGGTCTAGGTTGGATATTAGGAAAACTTTTTCACTAGGAGGGTGGTGAAGCACTGGACTTGGTTACCTAGAAAGATGGTGGAATCTCCATCCTTAGAAGTTTTTAACGTCTGGTTTGACAGATCCCGGCTGGGATGAATTAGTTGACTCTGACTGGGATGATTTTGCCCTTCTTTGAGCAAGGGGTTGGACTAGATGAACCTTCTGAGGTCCCTTCCAACCCTAACATTCTATGACCCCTCCCATATAAAATGTACCTCATTCAGTGCAAATATTCAAGCATGGAAGTTGAATTTTCACTTTCTGTGAGCACTAGTGTGAATAAAAATCAATGTGTAGAATGCTCACTGGCAGCAATAGCAGCATGCTCACAAAGAGTGTGAGCATGACTGAACGGAAATCTTTTAAATTTGGAAAAATGCTCGTAGAAAAATATTGTGGCATTCACCTAGCTCTAGTGCAAATCAAGTCAGTTCATCTGCTGCTCTAACATTCCCCATATTTCAGTGTTCCTTCATTTTCAGTGCGTTAGTTGTCATGTTGTTGAGTAAAATTGTTGTTCCCCTTCATGCTATCTTTAAACTATTTGTGTTAATGTGATTTATGTATTTGGATTACCTGTGAAGTGTTCCAGAAATTCTAAACCGATTGTTGTAGTCAAATGAAAGTCTGATAAAGCATTGGGTGCACCATTACAAGACAGATACGAGATCTCTTTACTTGAAGTGCACAGACCATTTTCAGAAATGTGAAGATACTGCTTCTAGACATTCATACACATTGTTCGTACTTATTTAACTTCTTCTGAATTACATTCACCATAATCAAGTTAACTTAAAATGTGTTTAAACTGCTAATGCACTGGGTCATTGATTTTAACAATGTTCTTACTACTACATTTAATTATTGTACAAGCTGTTATTTAAGATCACATTTCAGAAGGAGGAATGTAATAATGCATTCTTAGTTTGTAATAAATGAAACAACCTTCTAATGTTCTGTGAGAGACTTTTTAGCAAAGGAGCTTTCTACAGTAGAGAGGCAGAGAAGAGACTGAGGTGTGCAAACAGTACATGGCAGCTTAGCAATGAACTGCAATGTTAAATGACAAATATACAGTACAATGGTGCCATGGACATTGTCACTAATGCATTAAACACCCTGTACATGCATCTGTACCATTGATTTCAAGAAGAGAGAGCGAACACATCAACCAAACAGTGCTGAATAGGATAGTATTGAAAAACTCAGACCTGGCAAATTACATTAAAGAACTGCAGATCTGCCTGAATGTGGCTTGTTCCAGATTGTGAGGAAGGAACTGCCCCTTGAGAAGGCAAAAAAAGCTGCAGCTGGGATGGGGGTCAAGAAGGGGCCAGGACACTTTGTAGAGAGGTGGAGGATATTTGCAGCATATAGGAAAGCAAGAGCATGAGTGGAATATTTTCCATGAAGTTTGGCTATAAGGATCAGCTAGAAGTGGTATAGGAGCAGGACTGGAAATGCAGACAGTCTCCCAAATGGACTTCCCACCTGTCACTATACGAAGTCTCAGGTTGCTCTTCCCACCAGTCTCCCAAGAGATGCTTTCCTATAGCCCACTGCAAAGTCCTTCAGTCCCTCCTCATAGCCTACAATAAGCATCAAATAAATAAAATAAAATAAAATATTAACATTTAAAAGAAGTATTTGGAGGAGAAAATGTTCGTCTTCACCTTACTGAAGCGGGGATCTGAACAGAATAACAAGAGTTAAAATGAGTTCTAGCTATGCTTTAAGTGTGAGGCAGACAGGAATTATTTGACTATGGTGTTGTCAACAACTAGTGTCATCTATTGGAACAAGTACAGAGGAAGCTGAATACCAGACAGGTCAGAGGAAATGAACAGTTAGAATGTGTTTGATTTAAAAGAGAAACATCTCACACTACCATTAATCAGTATGTCAGTTTGCCCCATTGACTTTTTTTTTGCCATTCATATGTCATAGCTTAGTGAAGGATTAACCCTTTCTGTTTTCCTGGGCTGAGACTAAAAACATTGTCTCCCTCCCCAGACTCCTCCAGTTGAGGGCAACAAATCAGCAACCCAACCCCTCAAGGCTTCTTATAGCTTTTGAACTGAATTCAGAAAGCCAGCAAGATTGATTGGAAACAGTGTCAAAGGGACTAAAGAGCAGTCAGTAGGCCATAGAAAAACATATGACTAAGTCATATTGTCAAGACAAAGGTAACATTTTATGAATATTAAGATGACTGCTGCACCCCAGTGCTGTAAAAATGCTCTTTGGTGCTGACAAACACATCTCCATACTTTAAAACACTCTTCAGTAGTGATGGATGCTCTTTGTATAACATGGCACCCATTCATTCAACCAGGTGCCAGCTTAAAGCCAAATCAATGGAGTACTAGATCAGCAACAAACTGATTAAGGCTTCTTTCAAAGGGCTCCAGTATCTTAATATAAATGTGAAGGAGCCCTAAGAAGAGGGAGGAATGTGGGGAGAGGAGGATAATTGTACAGCACAGAACAGCTGTCTGGGAGAGAGGGGCAAATTGCTAGTTGAATAACTAGGCTATGTATTTGGGATTTCCTCTCTTCAGCCTAAGGAGCAATTTAAAAAGCGGTAGGTCTGTGGCTGTTTTTGTGGACTCTGCAGACTAGAGCTGGTTGAAAATACCTGAGTTTTAAAAATGATGACTACTTGTTTTTGCAGAAATTGTTTGTGATTCCCCCCTCCCCACCCTTGCTGTGGGCCAGTTTATATAGTTGTTGAGGGTTTTATTTTTAATTAAAAATTTCAATGAAAAGTTTTCACGAAAAACTTCAAAAATTGCCCTCAGACGTTTTTGGCCACCTCTACTGCAGCGCTGCTGACTCTATCTTTCCCCGCAGAGTGATGGTTTTCAGATCCTCCTGTGGGTTTTTGGGAAACTCCCTAACTTATACAGACATTCCCATCACTGACTGCCTTTCCCCAGAAGAACTGCTCCTTGTGCTGAGGGATATTCAGTTCCTGCCTCCTAGCTAGCTGATGTGCCTAGAGTTGGCTTGAAAACAGCCACTCCAACCAGCTCTGCAACTGCTCCTCAGCCTTCTCCCTCTCTCAGTGAGGGGTTTGGGTGGAGGGAGGAGTGGGGTGATCCTCTCAGCTCTGCTGGCTGCACTTCATCCTCTAACTTGGGCGGGTAAAATGGTAACTTAAGTTCCTCCCAGTTCTGCTGCACTCCTTTACCCCTCAGGCTTAAGCAGGAAGAAGATCTGCTGCTACAATCCGTCTAGCCTACTGAGATCTGAAGGTTAGATGGAGGAACTGTTTTTTACACAATGAAAGGTTGGGGAGAGTTGCAATAGGAGTGATTCAGGGAGTTAGTTTTGCAGTGAAGTTGGTTGAAGGAAGCAATGGTGCTTTTTTGCTTTTCATTGTACAAGGAGCTTGGTTAGGGGTTTTTTGTGTTCATTTTTTTTTTGCATGAAGTTGATTGGGGTTTTTTGTGAGTTGGGTGGTTTTATTTTTGCAGTGGAGTTGGTTTGCTGCAATGGGATTTGAGAGGGTTCTCTCCCCCTTATGAAGCGGCTTGGCTGCCTTTTTTTTGTTTTTCAGGTTTTGAGGGACTGGTTTGAAATGTTTATGTTGCAAGGGGGGGTATGTAATGTTTTAAACGGAGAAGTTGGCAAGTGGAAGGAAGGAGATGCTCAAATGTCTTACAGTCTCCTTCCTTGAACTGTCTCCCATTCTCAGTAGCTCAAGGCAGATTTATTCAGCTTTATTATGTAGATTTAATATAATTCCAATACTTTCATATTCAGAATTTCTAATTCTGAAAAATTCTGAGAATGTTGACAAGTATGTGCTACATCACCCTTGACAAAGGAGAATGGTGTGTAGCTCTAAATAACCTTAGAGCCATACATACTATATTCCTCTCTGTCTGTCTTTTTGTATGCTGGGTGCATGGACTCTCCCCGGCAGAGCACAATGTTATGGCCTTGACCTTATTTTCCCATGGATCAGTGTAGGGGAAGGAACAAAGCTGTGTTTGTGCTCATAAGAATGCAATTAAGTTGATCTCTGATTTACACGTTTGGGGCTAGTTGCCCCCATATTGTCTTTTAAAGGTCAATTTAATAATAAAATATGTACTTGAAAAAGCTGTTTAGGTGGTTTGTATATAGGATATTCTTTTTTACCTAATTCCATCTCCCCTCCCAGACACACACAGTGAAAAATGTCTTCACTTGGAAGTATTGGATGGGCAGCCCATCTGTGCCTTAAATATGAAGAAATTAAAGTGAGAGGAATGGGCTGTTTATCCCACAGAGTTTTTTGTTTGTTTTTAAGTTTTTGTATTGCCATGGGAAGAGCAATACAGCATATGCATGATATGAGCCTCTTTTAATTTCTAGATTACATTAATATCATAAACACAGAGGGAATCAATGCTGTCATAAGAATTCATGATTCCTTTAAAAAATACTAGGGTGAGGCTGAACAGTTTCATATATATAGTTTTAGGCTCTTTTTAAATGCCAGGCACTGCTGAAAATTAAGCTATTTCTTATCCAGCCTGCAATGAGAAACATTTTTAAAGATTGCTGCCTATAATTAAGCATTGAGTCTTAGAAAGTACTTAGTACACCAAGAAGAATTGGAAAGCCAAAATGATTTAATTTTACAGAGTATCAGTTCTATGTGAGCCCCAAAATAACCTTTTATGTTCATATTTTCCAGGAGGAGCCATCTCACATATTTAACTATCCCAATATTTATTCACCTAAATTTAAACTAACTGAGGACAGAATTTGGCCCACTGTGCTTAAGTTTTTCATGAAAATTTTTCATTTCTCTTCAAGGAATTTTATCTTATCCAAATCCTGCTGTCCTCACTCAGCCAAAACAATCAAAGGAAAACAAAGGAAAAGCCACATCGTTCTTATACAGGCAAATCTCCCATTGACTTAATTGATTTCTGAGAATATTATAGATAGCCTTTTATAGTTTGTGGTTTTTGTTTTTATAATTTTGGATAGTTTTTTTTGTATAAAATGCTGTCCAGAGTGTGTCTTTGATTAAATTAGAACATTAATTAAAAATACCAAATCTTTTTTAGTGGAAGAATATCTTAATTTGTATCAATAGGAACTTTGTTTTCAAAGTTTATTTCAAAGTTTAAGTTAATTATTCTGAATGATTATCTAATTCATTTCATGTCTATTTGTTCAGTTGCACTGTGTGGGTGTGAGAGGAGAGAGAGTGTTTTCTATAATTTTAACAAAGAAGTAAAGTCACTGAAAGAAACTAAAATGGTCTCTGCAAGACATTTTCTGCTGATCTGTAGTTTTAATCTTAATGCAAATTCTTGCTCACCAGTCACCACCACATAGCTCTTATTCTGTTTAATAGTACTGGTAGTTTAAAAAAGTATTGCACCATATTTTATTACCACAGGTAGAGATTGCCAATGTCCTCTTTGGTAGTTACACTGCTATATGAATGATTTAAAAACATATGTCAATGGGCTTTTATGTAAAAGAACTCTCATTGTGATTAGTTGATCATACTTTCTTTTCAACTTCCAATGAACTTTTTAATAAAATTTCTTTCTTTCTTTCTTTCTTTCTTTCTTTCTTTCTTTCTGTGGCCAATTTGATTATAAATCATAGAAACAGTATTGCCAATCCCATATGTTTAAAAAATAATGAGTTATCCTCTAATATATCATGAAAATTGCTTAAATTATGAGTGTAAAAATAATAAATTTGATATTTTTTATATAAAATTTATTGGTTTAGGTGTTAAGGATCCACAATTCTCATGCATTTCTTTGCAGCCATGAAGGATAGAAACTTACTTTTTGAACTAAGCTGAGGTTCTCACACAATTCTATGATTCCAGGAGCTGGAGATATATGAAAAATATTAAATTACATGAGACTCAAGATAAAATTGTGAGAGTTGGCAAAATGGAAAAGATCCATGTGATAATGTGGTTCATTGCGCTGGAGATGAAGGATACAATTTCCATAATACACATATGCTAGAGGATAGTGTGAGTATTAAACTGAAAAGAGATACTGTACTACACTGTTAGTTTGATAAATCAACCGTCGTTGTGTTTCTAGTTATAAATCAAGTTAACATTTCCTCTAGTGGAGGAAAAGAACTCTGAATTTAGTCAGATTAGTCTGGTTATTAATTGGAAAGTAGAAAAAACTTCTGGAGTTTTGAGATGAAATCTTGGCCCCACTGAAGTCAATGGCAAATCTCCAATAGAATTTCAAGGGTTCAAGATTTCACCTCTGTAGACCAACAATCAGCACTAGAATCAGCTCGGTCCTCACCACTAGGTGTCACTGGTGTCCCATGAGACTTTTCTGTCACAAGACCTGTGGGCTTGTGCATGATTGGAATTGCTTAGGTAAGAAAACATGGGCAGGATGCTTTTCCAGACCTTCATTTTCTTGTATTAAAATAACCCCCCACATACAAAACCTCCCAGACCCACTTCCAGCAGGTTATAAAGTATAGTGTATCAATAAACTTTAACTATATCCTAACTGAAGACTGTCCCTGCTTTTTTTGGTATTAAAGAAAAACTTGCAACTTGCACTGAAAGTTTTAAAAAAACTTTAAAGTTTTTTAGCATTATTTTTTGTATATATCAAATCCAAAGAAAGGATTATAAACAGTTTAAAAGCTTTAACATTTTAACATTATTCATCAGAGGCACTTTTGAATACCCAGATGATTATGAGAATGGACAAGGTTCTATTTAATTTCAGAGAGCTTCCTGAACCTTCTAATTTTTTTCCTCATGCATTGATGTTTGGTGCATATGAAAGAATTTCTCAAGGGGTTTTTCCAAGGGTTTCACAGGAAGTAAAGCAGATTGGGTGAAGTAAAAATACTGACTTAAGTTCTTTCTGTATTTTTTGGTGGTAGGAAACTGACTTCTGCATTATCTCACAAACACATAGAAAACATAAAAAGGGAAAATTATGCAGAAAAACATAAATTATGTAGATGATGGAAAGCCTATGCAAAACATGGTATGTGCACATAATAGCATATTTCCCTAGGGTCTAATTGCATCCTTTGGGTACCTTTTGAAGCATCTGAATATTCAGAAGAAAGCAAATGTATTGAAATTTTAAAAAATCACAAAAATAAGGTTTATAAAATGAAGTATGCTCTAATGGAAAATCACCGTTCAGCCATTTTGTTAAATTTGACCAAAGACTAAAATATAATAAACTAAAACAGCCAGTATGATATGGCACATGATATGATTCATGATTTCAGCCTCTGAACTTTCAATTACCTTTCTTCTTCCAGCTGCACTACTCTTGCAGGATGCTATGGTCTTAGTACAGTACAATAACCCTTGCAATTAGGACTGTGGATCTAAATTTGTGTGTAATAAATGGTATGCAGGCAATTTATTTTCTGTTCAGTTAGTTAAGGCATGGAAGCATTGAGACAATCACTTTGCATGGTTCTAAGTGGACATGGTGGATGAGATCTGATGTCAGAAGTCTTCCATAATAATATCTAGTCTCTAACTGAAGCTTCTCTGGAATCCTGTAGAGCAAATTGACAGGTACATCTTTGCATTAGGAAGTGGGTAATCTTCAATTAATCAAAGTGCCCCTACACCAATTACAGCTGCCATCTGTAATCTCCTCCCCATTGGGATGAATTTGTAAGCTTACAAGAAACTTATGATCACTGACCAAAATCTAAATATATTCATCTGTCTTTGAAAAGACTTTGCTGCTTTGAACTCCCGAGTCAGAAGGTAAAGTAAAACAACCAGGAAATCTTGCTGAGCTACATTTTAACGTTTTTCTGGTCAGGAGGTTATCATAGTCGTTCTTCATTAAATGCTATTTCATCAAAGGCAGAGTCAAATGCCCTAATCACATCTCACTGGGGTTACTTTGAGAGCCAGGAGATAGTTTTTTATCATCTCTTTGATGTTACTAACTGCGGAATACAGGTTACCCATTTTGAAATGTATCTATTGGTTTGAGAATCAGGTAAGTGTTTTCAGTAGTTTGTACCTGCATATAGATTATGTAATTTTAACTCAAGCATATATGGACCCTTGTTTGAAGAACAAGCCAATTAGAAGATTGAGCTATCAGCATGTTCGAGTTCACCCAATAAAAATCTGGAGAGCAGCTCAGGTCATTGGACAGTATGTCAGAAGAGACTGTGTCAAATTTCCAAGCAGCTGCTGTGGCTATAATTTATGTTTCTGAGTTTAAGTACCTACGGGGAGCATGGAGTTGGATACAAAAGAAAGTATCAGATTCAGAAGAACCTTTAATAAACAGACCAAATTCAATCTTGCTGTAGGTGGGAACAACTGAAATGATCTTAATTGAGTTGTCTCTGTTTGCACTAAAAGCTGATATTGGTCTCAGCTGTCTGTAGCAGTGGGCTAGCTGAAATTTAGCACATCTTTAAGCCAAATACTAATCCTACTAAAGTTAATGGCAATATGATGATTGACATCAATGCAGTGAGACATTGGGACATAGTCACTGGTAGAAATATGTGATTGATAAGGGAAAAAAGAGTAGCAGGAATGGTTTTATGTGCATTAGCCTGTTCAAAACAAATTATTATTTTTTAGTCAACAGGAATACAGAAATAAGAAAAATGGATTAAAATATCAAAGGCCAATACTTGTAAATCTAGCCAGGGATCTTTATTGGTTTAGGGTCCTCCCTCTCTAGGCTTGGGTTTGAAGAAAAATAAATCTGCTAGGTAGGTAGGAGGGCACTTCCCAATTAATAGCTCCCCCATTATTCAATTGAAAATAATTGGTATTTTCTGTGGAGATACCTTACTTTGTCATTATGTCTTTTTCTGTTTGTTTCTCCATAAGAACCTCCATGCAGTCAAATAGAATATTATCACACAAGTAAACTGAGGCAAATATAATATTAATAGAAATTACACAAAAATCTTCTATGTTCTGCACACCTACAAATCCAGACATATGTCTTAGCTTTCTTTTAGTGGGGTTGTGTGTTTGTATTTGTATGTGTGAGAGAGACACACAAATAAGAGATTTTCTGAATATGTATGTATGCATATATTTAAATTCTAGGCATTTGAAGATATAAACTTAAAGGTGCCATTGTGTGAGTGTTGGTGTGTGTACAATGGCACCATTATGTATATAAATAAAATAGTATTTTGCTTATCCTTGTATATTTCTAGCACTTAGAGAATGGCATTTTAAGGATATATTTTATAGCCCAGACACACACACACATACATACTCTCTCTGTAATATACTGAAAATCTCTTATTTCTGATACATTGTAGGCTGTGCTGCCTTTTCTTTGGTTAGCTTTGATTATCAGTGAAGCAGGTGAGGATTGTTTTGCTATTTTGATTCTCAGAGGATTTGAGATCTAGTTATTTCCTGAATGTGTTGTAGGGCCAATACCCATTTGTAAGAGAAAGGATGATTGCTTATCAATACAAAGAAAAAGAGCTTTGTCAAATCTGAAGTCTGTTTTTTATAAAAAAATATTTTTATTTTCCTTGCCTGGCAAAATTGCCAGGGTGATAACAGCAGGCAAAGAAAACAAAAAATAAAGGTGATTCAGGATTTAAAAAATAACTGTATGGGACTCTCAGATAAATGTGATACTCTTCAAAACAACAGTTTTTTTGTTTGTGTTTGTTTTGTTTTTTGTTTTGGGGGGTGCAATGATAATGGAAGGAAACAAACTGGTTTATGATAAACTCATTAAAGTTTGAAGGAGTTGGCTTTCTTTAATGGGTAGTAGAAGATGCAATCCACTTAATTACATACTTTCTCTAATCATCTGTCTGGGTGTGAAATGCAGCATTGTTCAGAGAGACTGTACAAGGCCTTATGTACCACTGAAATCAAAAACCAAAGAGCCCTAAGTGGGACATAGACCTTGTGCAAGTGCTCTGCCTGTTAACTTCAACCTGTCCATGGCACAAAAATATCGTTCTGTTGGCAATTTTTTTTCTCCATAGTGGCCTAACTGGATTAACTGGTGAGTCAGGTCAGAAATGAGGTGTGGTGTCAGAGCTGTGCCAGGATATTTGTACAGCACTTACCTCCATGTTACAATACTAGGCTCCTGTTAATACTGTCATTAATGTTCAACATATCTATTATGGTTGTGCATAAAAGTCACAATCAGGTTAAGCCCAGTTGTACTAGGTGCTGTACAGATGCACAAAAAGTGACAGTCCCTACCCCAAAGAGCTAAGTATCAACAGGCTTATTTACATTTAATTTGCACTAAATAGCTATGCTTGAGGGTATATAGCATCATCAGTGTACAGCAATACCATCGCACCACCTCTGCCTTTTTTAAGGATATATCTCTGTATGGGTATTTCAGGGTTATAGAAGTATGAAGTGTTAGTAAGTAAGAGTTCTCAGATACTTGTTAGTACTTTTAGAACTCAGTTGTACTTGCCTTTTAAAATGAAATGTGTCAGGACACTTGTCTTTAATATTGACCAATCTGGGGGGATTTATGTTCACTTTTCGAGCTAACAATTACAACAAATAAAATCCAAAGCACTGAAAAATGTCTAGTAGTTTTTGTGTGTTTCCAGTGCATACAGTAGCGTATATTCAGTGCCCTCATAAGCCATTGGGCTGATAGTCTGTGCATTGAACTGTAATGGCTCTTCCAATATACCCAATGGAGAAACTCTGAGTTAGGTGTAAAACCGGTGTGAGCCTAGCTCATGGTCCCCTGCCCTGGGAAAACACTCAGTACATCTTTGGTCAGAGTAAGATATTTTAGTTTAAACCCCTCCTGAAAATGCCTGTCTTCCTTGATGTTTGCAAGAAGTGAGTCAATAATCTTTATAATGATAACAAACAAGCAAATCCTTCTAATTTAGCTATCTAACTCTGTAGATACACACATAAAATGAGTAACCAGGTGATCTTTTGTAACCCTTCTTCCCCCTCACATCTCTTTCTTTCTTATAGCACTTAGCATATTTCTGGCCACTGTAAAAAGTATTAAAAACGTCAATGAAGAAGAGGGCAGCTGGAATCAGCTATGTACAGCTGACCTTCTGTTCTTTCTTTTGCAAGTCTTAAATCTCAGAACACTTTAAGTGTAAGCAATATAATAGTGGTGCGAGGAGATGGGGCTTGTCTTTGTTTCTTACAGAACTCTAAAATATACAGTCTTACAGATGACTGTGAAGTGGGGAATATGAGCTCTGCATAAAGATTTAACAAGGTTTGGAGCCTTATTATTTTTATTAATAATTATTTTGGGAAGAGTGAGTGCTCAAATAATTCTGTAGTTTTCCATTCTTGGCCTCTTCATAATTGCATCAGTTTGTTTTTCTCAGGGGAAAGCATTAGAGGGTAGGGAAACTGGGGATGTGTGAAGAATGGCGATGGATGGGAATGGTATTGCTGAGTTAAAACACTTTTCTGTCATGGAGCATCCAGCTGTCCATCTATCTATGAATTAATTGTAATTATTAATGTGAGTGATGTCTTGAGTTTCTTGCAAGAATATGGGGGTGCAGAAATGTTCTGGAGCAAGTAAAAAAAATGGACACCGTGTTTGTAGGTAGGGATAAATTTGGCTAGCTAGCCCCCACATTTTCAGTGCCAAGCCATTCTCAATTGAAGGACAAGAGCATACTGGGTTTTCACATAAGTGTCCAATGAGTCACACTGGCTTTATATCAAAAAAGCACCATTAGCATAAGAATGTGAGTGCACAGTTAGAAAACATATAACTTAAACAAATGTGATCTCTCCTAAACCCTTGACAGCACCACCCATAAATCAAGGAATTTCAACATTAAAGTGGAAGCTGCATCTTTTAACAACTTTATTGGATGGCCCTCACTGATAGCTACATGGATATAATAACGCAGTAATAACTAGATGCACTGTAGGTGTATTATAGAAAAAGTTTTACCCCTATCTGTGCATTACATGTCTCTTGTTGAGTTAAAATGGACCATCAGACTAGGTTGTATTTGTAGATTAATTAGGAGTTAATAAAAAAGGATAAACTCCCACTTCGGCAAAAACGAGATGGTATAATGTATGCATTGCCACCCTTCAAGTTAGGAATAGTGTAAAAACCTGACCTTGCAGTCCTTACATGTGCCAGACTCAGTAGGAATAAGGACTGCAGCATTCTGATAAATTCTACATCAACTTTCATGCACTACTCTGCACTCCACATTGTTCCAAGCAGTCAATGCTCAACAAATAGGGGTGATGATAATCCAGGACCATTACTAGGCACTTGTATCTTTATACTTTCTCAAGTGTACATGATGCTTTGCTGAATTTATAAACCTGAATTAATCTCTGTCTCTAATGGACGTCTTCCTGGGCACGCAGTAGAGAAAATGGCTGTCTTTACAGAGTCAATTTATTGCCGGGCCTTCCTTGATCTTTCTTTCCACTTCTTCATATTGCCAGAGACAATCTTCTTGTCCTCATCTGAGGCTCCCACCAATGCCTGTCAATGTAAAGGTTTCTGTTAATTTTAATGCGTGTTGGGTCAAGTTGTTGGAGATGTTTGTAATACCTTTGCATCTCCTGGTAAATGGCCTATTGTTGAAATCTTTTTAACAATATCTTCTTACTTAGGGAATATGTCCCCATTGTACCCTTCATAAATGGACCAAATTCATTCTTGTGTATGCAGAGTCTGTATGACCTCTCTCCTGACACCTAGCGATGCACTGGGGAAAAAGACTTCAGGTGGAGACCACAGACTCAATTACTCTGCCTAGATGTTCAGCAGACAGACCTGCTTTGCTAAAGTGATCAGTTTTGTCTGGTGTTGGGTTACAATTCTCTTTAGTATTGAAAGTAGGGGGAATGTAATGTTAATCCTATTGTATGAGCAAAAGGCAGCTGAAATGTACTTGCATACCTTGATGGAGGGCATCTCCCTAAACTGAATCTCACTTGTTAAACAGGGGATAGGGTTGCCAAATGCTGGAGAAAGGGGTGGGGGGGGAGATAGGTGTGTACTCTACCCCTAAAGAGTCCTAGACACTATTTGACTCTCCAGTGTATGTTTAAAGTGTTAAAGATGATTGGACTCAACCAAGGTTCATTGTTTCTGTTCAAGTTTTGCTAGAGCTGAAACTACTGAAGAGGAGGTCTACTTCTGAAACTTCTGTTCAAGTTTTGCTAGAGCTGAAACTACTGAAGAGGAGGCTAAATCTGAGACCTGGTATGGGGACAGTGTTGCAGTGAAAGACAACAAAGAGGCAGGAGCACAGAGGTTCTGTGTTACCCAGTGAAATCAATAAGGGCTGGACTAAATGGGAGAAACTTCAGAGCAAGGCATCGCAGAAATGGCAAGTGGCAGCAGAGAGAACACCATTAGCAAACAGTGAACAGCAGCAGTGGTGAGCATCAGCATAGACAACAGTGAGAGCAGCAGCGAGCCAGTTACCATGCTGGTGGCAACAGCGGAGGCATTGTTCGACACCTCCCCCACTTTCACGAGTCGGCGGTGAACCCAAGTGAATACCTATCTGAACTTTAATCTTTGCTGACTAAGGGCAACCAACTGTGAGTGGGGTGCAGTGGAGGGAAAGGGAAGTGGTGTGTTAGAGGGACATTTGTTTGGACTTTCACACCGCAAGGTGACAAATTGAGGCAAAGGACTCTGCCCAACTTACTGTGAATTGGGTGTTTGCTTATGGTTACATGTTTTTGAATATGGTTGTGGTTTTTTCCACAAATTAATGCTGGGTTCCCTTTCCCTTTTTAATAGAATTGTTCTTTTATTATGCACAGACTCAGTACTTGCAAATGGGAAAGTGGTGCCTCTCATAGGCATCCAGGGTGGTGTCTTGTTTTCCTAGATTGTTAAGAGGAACCCCTAGATATTGAACCTGGCTCTTCTTGCTGCTGACTGCACCTGCCAGAAGGTTACATGTGGAATAACTGGAATCGAGTCATCGAGCACATTGGTCTCTGAGTCAGGAATAGGATCTAAGTGTCATGAACCCCAGTCCGGTGTCCAAACAAATTGGATCTTTGGAGCCTATCCCATTCTAATGCAACTCTTTTAATTTGAATACAACTGGAGGTTGCTAAAATACGTTAATCTTGTATACCAAGATCTGACCAAGAGAAAACTACATCTCTTCATTTGTATTTAAAGAAGGAGACTCTATGTATGATTTTCATGTGGGTTTCTCTGAGTTGTTCAGTAATGATGACAGCCTTGGTTTATTAGTTCCTTGATTTTTGGGAAGGTTTAAATTATGAGTATACCACTTCTCCCATTAATTTTTGAAGAGGAACACACGTTCTTATTCCTGGCAGATATGGAATTTTGCATTTTGTAAATGTTAAGGGTAACTGAATTTGCAGGCAAACTATGTGTGAAAACTGTCACTTTTATGACTTCATGGCAGTGATTACAACCATGTCACATGTCCCTCTAGCTACACCATGAATCTGGGTAGAATGAATTCCAAAAAGCAGTGACTAAGAAGTACTGGCATCTTAAAAATAAAAGAGTAAATTATGCTGTTTGCATTTATAATGTATTGTGATAAAGTCAGGCCGGATGGCTTTAAAAGGGTGTGCTGGGGCTGGTATGAGGGCCCAAAAGGGCCCTGCAGGCAGAAGGGAAAGTGCAACAGGGCAATTAAAGACACCTGGGCCTAATGAGGGGGGGGCAAGGGTATTTAAACTCTGCCTTCCCTAAAGGAAGGGGAGGGAACAAATGCAGGAGAAATTGCCAGAAGGGGTGGAGCAGCTTGAGGAGAAGTTTCCCTCCCAGGTCAGGAGACAGAGCTCTGCTACAGCCAGGGGAGACGAGGTAGCTGGGGGTGCCCTGACCACAAACAGAAGGTAAAAGTGCAAGACCCACCAGGGAAGTGGGCAGTTTGCCACACTATCCTGGTTGAATGTTGTTGTTATGTATTTTCACAACTTTTAGACCCGTGGTTACTAATGTGATCTGCTGATGGAAAAGCACTATGTAAGAGCTAGATATTCTTGTTTAATATCAGTATCTTCAAGCCACTGGGCATATATTTTGAGTCAAAATGGAAGTCTGATACTGATACAGTATTGAATATACATGTCACTAATAAAATTGGTGCCACTTTTTAGAATTTGGTTAAGACTGGCTGGCAAAATTTAAATAGCTTGTCAACTATTGCTGCTTTGCTCAGGTTATGGTAATACAGCATCAAACTGATCTTTTCATAGGCTGAACAGGATGTATATTTAATGAAATTGGTTGATTGTGTTCAGGACTGGCTGAACTAAAGATTAGATCAAATAAAATCCCCAAACTCATCTTTATAGTCTCTAAGTTCCTATTCTGAATTTCTTCCTTTATGATTTAGTGATAGGACAAATTTTTATAAAGCCCTTCTTATACATCACGAAACCAGTAGATTGTAGCACTCCTCCTTCTGATGTGAAAAGCACCTCATCGGTCCATATACTTATCCATAGCTATATCTACGAGGACTGTCCCTGAGGCCAGCATCACTAGCTCACTTAGGAGGCTCACTCCGGTGGAGGTGGTGTAAAGCCATGCTACTGGCTCGTATACTACTGCCTCCCTTACGTTGGTGTAGGGACGATGACTGAAGGGAAGGGGCTCTTGCTTATCTCAAGCTGCCATGTTGATCTCTTGGGGATGCTGGCAAAATGTCATAATTGCAGTTCTAGTTTCGTGAGCAGTGCAGGCCAGTTTTGTGTGTCCCTTCTTGAGCTGTTCTGAACACTGTTTGGGCATATCCAATGTTATGGGTCTCATGCATATGCATGTGTTTAATGTATACAGTTTGTATTACCTTGCAAATATATTATGTTCTTTGTTTTATTTGCCAGTAGAACTGTGTTTTGCATTTAAATGTAAGCTCACACCAAATGGAGTCATGCACTACAAACTTCCAGGAAATAAATCCTGAACTTAATTTGAGTCTGGTTCTGAATATAAATCAAATATAAATCAATAGCTGAACAGGAAATGGCAGGAAAAACAGAAAGGAAGCTCATGTATTTTGAGAGTAATCTGCAAACATGGAAGATAAAATCAGTTTATCCAGTCTGGAGAAATTGTTTAGTGGGGTACTATAGGAAGTGGGGTTAGATCTAGAGCTCGGTGAAACTTTTCATCCAAAACTTTTTTTCAGTGGAAAATGCAAATTTGGGAACACAACCAAATTAAAAAAAAAATTGGAAATCCTTTGTTTTGACTCTTTTAAAATGAAGCATTTTGATTTTTTTAGTTCAAAATAAATTTTCTTTTAATATTTAATGTTTTTAAAAAAATGTTCAAAGTCAAAATAAAAAGATTCATTTAGGGTCAAATGAGATGTTCAACCCAAAATTGTTTTCTTTTACGTTTCAGTTTGCCCATTTTTTAAAAATTGTGTTTGGTTCATCCTAAACTGATGGTTTTTTTTCCCAATGCTTCAGAATTGCCAGCAAACCAAAAAAAAAAAAAAAAAAAAGTATTTGCTCAGCACTAGTTAGGTCCCATTTTTATCTAACATCTTCAATAATCTAGAAGAAGGAATAAAAGCTCTAGAAGAGCGTATTAGCAAAACTCACAGAAGATATGAAATTGAGAGGGGTTTTAAACACTAATGAGGGCAGTAAAGAAATAGAGACAGACCAGAGAGCTTAGAAGAACAATTAAAGGAAACAAATTGAGTTTTAATCTGGCGAAAATGCAAATAACTTCATCTAATGAAAAATCATTAAAAATACCATTTTTCAGAGAAGAACCTGAATAACAGTAATCCTGAGGTTTTGGCAATAGTGGACAATAATACAATGAGCTTACAATGCGGAAAGGTAGCAGAAACGTAGACAGTTGTGTGATGCATATCAGATGCTTCACATTGCAGAGCTGGCAGGTACTGGTAAAAGTGCCTCTCTAAATCAGAGACTCTTGGCACCAGAAGAATATTGACAAATTGGAAGGAGTTCAGAAAGGGGGGGAGAAAAAAGAATTATGGAAGTGGAGGCTGAGGTCTGTCTTCTGAGGAAAGATAATAAGAATATCTAACTAAATGAAGAAGGTGAAGAAGTAAGTCTTCAAATATTTGAAAGAGAGTAATTATCTGTGCGTGTGCGCACACGTGCGGAGAGAATTATAACTGGGAATAATGGATGAAATTAAGAAAGCAAGGACTTAGGTTGACTGTAAAGAACAACTTCTTGATAAGGAGTTGTTGTATTTTTTAAAGATGTGACACAATCTCTAAAGGGAGTCTATTACTTGTGCCATTTAAAGCGAAGCCCCAACTTTGTGTCTATTTAAAAGCGAAACTGGACAAAACATTATAAAATCGATTTGTAGAGAACGAATCCTTCATTGATGGCATGTTGGTCTAGATGGCTTAATGGATATTTTCTAACTCTAATTTATGATTCTGGGCTGGAAAGGATGCAAAATGCAATTTTTTGATGTTTAGACCCTCAAATATAAACCAACCTGATTAAAGAAGTCTTGCAATATTTCTCACTATAAAAGGTTGCTATCACCCTTGTTCAGTGCTCCTTTGGAGAAGAAAGTGAAAAGGGCTGGTAGGAGGAGGAAGAATTGTTAAAGAGAATATTGAAAATGTACTGCATAACGTAAGGGAAATAGAAAACCACGTCGTATAGCTCCTATATCAGATGTATCTACATTTCAAATAGGGAGGAACCGAGGAATTACAGGGGCAGAGAAACACACACTGAATATATTTATCTAAATTCCAAGCCAATAAAACAGAGACACCTCTAGTCTGATAAGCCAATGTTACATATTACAGGGACTGAGAAATCCACAGTACATCAACGCCTATATGTGGAAGATTAATGCAAAATAAAAGATCACTCATTAGCTCCACCACCCACCCATCTGCTGACCAACCTCATCTGCTACTGCTTCAGCAAGCACTATGGCTCCATGCTTGGTAAAAGGGATGGGTATGATTAATCAGCTGCAGTAGGAGATGCTGAACGTTTGTGGCCCTGCAGAGTCTGGTGTCACTGGTGTCTGCAGTGAAGATTACAGGGAGAAGGCTATCTGCTGCCAGTCATAAATTCTAACCCCCTTTTCCCCCCAAAAAAGCTGGTGTTTTTGTGACACTCCTAGGAAGCAAAAATTCAGTAGCTTTGCACAGCTCTGCTCCCAGTATTATTCTTTGTGATTAGGCTAATGAGCCCTGACTCTTACAGGTATAGTGTGCTGTGATACCCACAGGGGTTGGGATCTTCATCAGACAATTAGGGTCTCTCCCTCTGTGCAAGCATTTTATAATAAATAATAAGTAGTCCTAATACAGTTTTGAAGCTGGTCAGCATAGTCATTTGCCTGCACAGCTCCTGAGTTAAAGTAAATTTGCATATACAGACTTGTTTGCCGTACATTTGCTTGGTAATGAATATAAAGGTTTTATTAAAGTAAATGTTTAGATTTCTTTTAAATACTTTTTGATTTTTGTTAACTTCAAAGGCTGGATACATTAAGGTTATATTTATGTTGCCCAGATCCAAATGTTGTACAAATTGTGGTTTCATCTCCATTCAAACTAAATACAGCAGCTGCCATTAAAAGGTCTGCAGCTACCAACAGTTAATGCAAAGTGTTATCTGAGCCAGCACAGCTATTACCCCCTACTTAAAATATGTACAAAGATGAATACGACTGTATCATGCAGTTTTTAAAAAAAACCCTCCATGAATCTTTTTCAAGATTTCCACCTGGTTTGGCAATGTTTTTATTTTGGTTTCCTCTTGTTCTGTGACCAGCTGGCCTGGTCTGTTCTGTCCTGGTGATATACAGTGTAGGTGGTATGCACAGTGATAACCTAGTTGGCCAAGTGTGGAATGCAGTTGGCCACGTCTCATCCCTGCAATATTTTTGATAATGACTTATTCTCTGCCACGTTCATAGAGAGCGCTTTAGGGCTCATCTGTCAAAAACATCAACGCAACTTGGTTAATGGTTTGATTTTAATTGATTCTTTCTTTTTTTAAACCAGTTCCTGACCCAAATTCTCGTTTGCCAAAAATAAGTCCCCTTCCAGTTAAAAAAGCCAGAATGAACAGATGTCTTGCACTGTGTCCTACAAATAAACAGACTTGGGCCTTGGTATATCACAATAAGCAGCAAATTCCAGAGAGGAGAGTTTCCACCAACAAAGGTGTTTCTGGAAAGGACAAATGCTGGGTGTTCTCTGTAACTAGGTTCAGGATATGCATGGAAACTTTGAGCTACCACATACACATTGGGCCCATACTTCTCCTAGCTGGAGACTGTGGTTCCATTACAGGAGAAGATTCTTTGCCTTCCTTGCAGCGGTGAAGGTACTGCTTTTCTTGAATAAATGTTTTTTTTAATACATCTCTTGACATTGATAATCCCATTAGTTATCACCTGGTGTCTAGTTTCCTTGTTTTTGTTGGGGGTGGGCAGAGGAAGTGAGGAAGAGTTATAGGGCAGGTGGTTTCAACACAATTCTGCAATTACCGGAGTCCTCATATTTCCTTGACCCTTGCCAATCTGGCTTTAGAATACAGGTGCTCACTCTGATTCTCTTTGATCTGTCAGTCACCTGTGAGAGTTTTGACCACAAATTGTGCTGATATGGCTGCAGAGCCAGCCCCTACATGGAGCTGCTCTATAGCTACGAGGCTCTCTTGTCTGGCATAACAAAGGTTACCATTCTGATACCCTCCTATTGGATGTGTGTAATGCTGTAAAGGGAACTACTGAGGTGGCATGCTCTGTGTGATTTCTATGTGGAAAGTGCTCCATTCCAAGTTTTATTTTCATTGGAGAACCCGATGGTACAGTTGTTGAGCATTCCAAATATATTGTCAGGATTGGACTGGGATGAAAGTGAATTGCTTGCAGTTTAACCCAGATAAGTCTGAGACTATTGTGGTAGCTTGAGAACTAGCTTGAAAAATGGCAAAGATGATATATGTTCTCTCATTAGGGAGAATTGTGTTGCCTTTAGCTCCTCAGATTTGAATCAAGGACAGTATATGGCCCTTAGGGGGAGTGAGTGAGACAGAGTATATTATTCAGAGAGAGGATGAATAGCAGACTACAGGATTTGCTTCACCTCCTTCTGTATCTTATACTGCACTGAGAAGTGATGGACAATTGTAGTACTAGGAAAACTTGACACTGGATTCACCTTTCTATTTAGGTAGATGCATAGCCAGATTTCTTCGATACTACTTCTTAGTTCCCGTGTATGGCAGATTTCTCTAATATCACATAAGGGATTGGAAAGGAAACTTCAGCTCCTTTCATATCATTATTGTTGCTAGGAAACCACTCCCTTTGACTATGTATGTTGAGCATGCCTGTGTTTGCCTTTGGCTTTCAGAAGGACAGAAATCACCATGTGGTGCTGGGGAAAAATGTTCAAAACTACTTTAAAAATTAAAACTTGGCCAACTGAATCAGATGCCATTGCTGCTGGTATTCTACAATTCTCAAACAGTAAGAGAACACACAGTCAGGCCTTCCCATATTTCTTGTGCTTTAAGTGTTCTTAGTGCTGCCTTCTGCTACCTGAACTGTTTGGGCAGTTAAGCACCATATGGGAAAAGGGACAGGGAGTGCTTGCACATAGTAACCATTCAGGAGAAGCCACTTTCTTGGTATCCATATGTTTAGCATCTTGCACATATTCCCTGGCTTTTAGAAGAAAGCTAGTTGATTTATAGAGTTTTGTTTTCTGGGGGAAAAGGAGGCCTTTGTGATTTCTCTTTTTCTCTCTAAACTTGAGCTTCAAGATTGAAGAACACCCTAGAAACAGAGTCGTGTATCTAAACATGTTGGCCTAATATTGCAGTTGCTTTTCAGTGTGTCTTTTCTAGCAGGCTCAAAGCCAGTGAGTATGTATTGAAATACTATTGTGAGGGTTTGGGTTTTGGGGTTTTTGTTTGTTAGTTTGTTTGTTTTGGGAAGTCAGAAAAATTAAGGCTCAATTTTCTAAAGTGATAGTTACATTTTTCATCCAAAATGATAAGCCCAAGTTTTTGCCCTGGGTACAAGGGACATTTGTGTGCACAAATCAAGTACGGTGGGCAACATTAAAAAGTCAACATTTTGTCAATAGCTAGAACAGAGTGGTATCATACAGCAGTTTTTTATTTTCAAAGAAAAGAGAGGTATTTTAGTATCAGTGCAGCAATTAAGTGAAAATACAGATTTTTAACATTGAGAAACTTGTTATAGACCTGGGTGCTCTATGTGCACAAATCAGAATTTTTGAGTGCACAAAAAACTTGGTATCCCAAAATTAGTCTGGAGTGTAAACATGTATCATCTAGGTGCAGGAGCTGAAAATTTGGTTCTTTGATTTTTATAAAAATATTTGTTACAGAGAGATTTGTGTACTTGTCTTTTTAGAATGATAGCTGACAGTAATTCTTGCATGAAGAATAAAATAATTTTCTGGGACTTTTTGGGTTGTGATCTCAGTTTCTCATTCTTTCATATACACCGAAGAATAAAAGAAAATAACAACCCAAACTACTACGGTCAGTCCAGTGGATTTCTACTTTGTCTTCATCTGAATCTATTGTATGAAGTGATTAAATGAGAAACTCAATGCTGCTAGTCCTCTTACTGCCAGTATTTGTGCTGTTAATGGGATGTACATCCAGTGCCAAGAGTTTTCCCAGAACAAAGAAATGTTAATGAAACTTACTAGTGAATTCTAACCTCTGAAAAGCAATGCAAAAATTAACCAAGCACTCCCCACCCTGCTCCTTCTTAGTTGTCTAGAGTCTGCTAAAAGAATCCCAAGCTCTGCTCCAGGCACGGGTTCTTTGTTCTAGACCCCTACTGCTACTCCCTACCCTGTAGGCTACCTCCTGCTACCAGCTCATTACTGACCACAGAGCTTTCAGTCTTCCTATTAATTCTGTTGAATTTGGCATCTCAATATCATTGCTACTTTTATTTATTTACAAGAATTATTAATGGCTATTTGTAGTACACTGGCACCTACAGAGCACAGCTGAGATTGGGGCCCCATTGTAGTAGGCACTGCATACACATGTAAGAGGCTTAGGGTCTAAATAGACAAGATACCCAAAAGAACAGAGAAAGGAAGGGCTGCTATTAGAGATTAAGTGGTTTGCCCATGGTTACAAAATCTGTGGCAGAGTTGGGAAGTTTACTCTGAACTGTAGAGTCCCAGACTAGTGCCTTAACTTCAAGATCATCCTGATTTGAAAGCACTATTGCTGTTGATGCCACAACCACTTTCCTGATGCTTCTTGTCCCATCTTTTATTCATCTGACCATTCTTTATTGGGGTTGGAGGGAGAAGGGTCATTCGGACTTCCTTCTTCTCCCATCCCTTCCTAAAAAAAGAAATCTGAGCCTTAAAAGGTTTGGTTGAGCTGGCAAATTACAAAACCTTTCTATGAATAGGTTTAAAACTCTCCAGACCTGTCCCTGGCAGCCTTACGTACCACCCAAGTAGATGTGTGACCTCGAGGACCACAGAACATGATGAATTTTTCTAATGTATCACGATTACAGCAACACCTGTGCTAAATATCTTTGTGCTGATCTACTGCAAGAATTCACAGGGTATTCAATTGCCTCAGAATGTTTAATTTCTGCATTGTCAACAAGCCACAGGTGTGCACTACGTGAGCAGATGAAAATGTGATTTGGACTGGTGTGTTGACGGTTTCGAGTCCACAATACATTTGTCTTAAGATACACTTGTGCATCCATTAACTATTTGGAAGGGGTCATGACAATATTGGGGAGGCTGACACAGCACAGGAGAAGGTTGGGGTGCACTCTGAGATTTATATATAGGTAGATGTGCACTCTCTGTAGAGTTAAGTCCTGATGTATCGCAAACTAAAACCCCATTCACTCTAATGGGAGCGCTATGGGCAATTCACTTGCGAAACCTATGCCTGACCTATATTCCCCATTTTGGAACTTTCCCATGGGTATTTCCACTTTAGCTTATCTTTAGGTTCAAGATATTTAGTTTCTTGGCATCTGCTTTCAGGGTTTACATATACGTTGTTTAATTAATATTTTAAAACTGTGCCTCTGCCTTGAAGAGAAAAAGATCCTCTCCAAATCCAACAAATGTGTTACTTTTATTTGAAATAGCATCTGAACAAATGGCACAGCACACATTAATCTTTTCTGTTTCTATATCTCCTTGTTGTTTTCCATCTTCAGTGACATTGGTGTAGGGTCTTTATAGCTAAAATATCATTCTTCTGTCTATAATAGTATTTCTATTGGCTTGGCTATCCTTTTGGAGTGTTGTCTCTGGCTAAATCTTCAGCAAAGCCATAAGCTATTTCTTTACATTTTAGCAACTGTTTAAAAACGATCAGTTTCAGGATATATCACTGTGGCTTCAGTATCTTATTTAATCTGCCTGTTGATGTTTGCTACATGTAACAACAGAGTGCGCCCTGTAAATAACATACTGCATCTCAGGAAATGAAAGATGTTTTGAATAAATAAATAATATCCTGCTGACTGCTGAGTTTCCCTTCTTTGGTAATGTACTGTGTAAAAGCGAGAGTAAGAGTAAATATAAACCTCCTTTTGGGCATTTCCAGACTGCAACATGCCCTTTTCATTTTGTTGTGGTTAAAATGTACAACCCCGTCAGAAGACAAGGGACTCTCATTTAGATGGACGTTAGAATTAATACCTCAGATATCGCAATATGTCCAATACCACCAATTTGTGTCTTTAGAAAAAAAATCAGGACACTAGCAGCTGGACTCAGTAGACCTAATGTCTACTATAGTTTAAAATGTGTCAAGCTGCTGGTATTAATTTTGGTACCTCTGAACACAAGAGGCATCTGCATATTCAGGATCGATGTGTGATATTTGCACCCCTGGTGTCTTCTGCTTGAATTTTAAAAGCTGTGCTATGTGATGGCCACATCATGATGCATTGGGTCATGTGACATGGTGAATCTGACAAATGATCTAATACAAACTGACTAGCATGCGATGCTGCATGAGAATTTAGGAAAATACTGCATTTTTAACAAGAGGGCAGGGGTGAGCAATTCTGAGCAGGGAGTGGGTCAAGACAAGTGAC
Organism: Mesoclemmys tuberculata; assembly: GCA_007922155.1. Classification (NCBI taxonomy): domain Eukaryota; kingdom Metazoa; phylum Chordata; order Testudines; family Chelidae; genus Mesoclemmys; species Mesoclemmys tuberculata. The sequence goes on along the minus strand of ML675609.1, from coordinate 42,559,959 downwards.
TGTCCTGGTATAATAATCTCTAATTACATAATTAATCTCAGGTTTACCTTAATAGGTGAATATATTAACTGAAAAGGACATAAAATATGAATCTAAATATTTTTAGGACAGCATGGGTAGTTGCATTAACTTTCCATGCTTGGTTTGCATGAGTATACAGAATTATACATTAAGAAACAGGACTCCTCCCACTCAGACTGAAAACTGAGACACGAAGGGTTTGCAAATTTTGTAGCTGAATCATTTTCGCAAACTATGGCTTAGGTAAAAGACAGAAATCTATCAAATGTTGTACAGATTAACTTATCACCTAGTTAAATGGGCTGTCAGTCTGGGATGACTGTGCTTGGCAGGGTGAATTCAAATGCATGTAAATTTCCCTGGTGGCTGACTAGCGAGTATGGTGGAGCTGTCAAATGATGACATGTGAAAATACATTAACATTGTTTAAAATATATTTGAAGGGGATAGCTCATATTTTGATAACATTTTCACAGGCAAATGATTTGTATGAGATCTGAAATACTGACCACATAATTTATTCTGAGAGAATTTTTTTAATAGTAACTCTTCAGATATGTTTTGTGTTTTAAAAGAAGCCCCCAAACAATTAACAGCTACCACATAAACTGGTTCGAGTCCCATGTGCCATCATTGTATAGAGTCAGTGTTCCGACAGCCTTGCTTGTCAGTTTCACTTGATCTTACAAAAAGTGATTAGAAACTTCAAAAGAACCAATTACACAGTCCATTGTGTTATACACCTGTGAATTTTTCTTAAAGCACAAAGTCTCTTGGTCCTCAAAATAATTGGACTCCCTATTTTTAATCTTTAGTATTTATGTGGAAGACAGATTTCCTGACTTAATGAGATTTTCTCAACATTTGAGGAAAACAAAAATACTAAAAATTCTACACAGCATTAGTTTTTCTTAATTCTGTCTTTTAGGGTTTAGTAGCTTCTGTATCACTTAAAAAATAAAGGAGAGGAAGTTTGTGATAGTGAGTTAGTTTGTTTCTAGTTACATGTGTTACTAGAAGTCTTCAGTGGTAACATAAAGATATAGTTTATACTGGAATGGGGTCGTAGGATGTGAACAAGTGTTGTATGATGTGAAAAATGTTGGAGTCATGTGATTCAAGACTCTCTCCTTAGTCTAAAATCTTCAGAGGGGAAAAGGGACAGCCCAGCCCGGCCTAAAAACAGCAGATATCACAGTTCAGCAGTCAACCATGGGGTCTGATACATGGGGAAAAAAATTACTTATGCTGTCAGGTTCCATTATTTACATGATCTTTCTGTGCTTGAGCTGGGGGATGTGGATGTGCAATTCAACTAGAAAAATTGCAGATTTACACAGATGGGTACTGGCACGTGACCAGGGTTTAAACAAAATGCATGGGTAGGGGCAAAAATCAAGCACAGACAATGCTGGCGGTGATTACAAGGTGAGAGTGTTTACAAATGCTCCTTTGTGTGTAAGGCTCCCTTCACAATGATGACTGTAGTGGTCAGCAAGTATTGTTAATATTTGGAGTATTTTGATATCCTGACTTCCTATTAGGATACTGGTTGTAGGGCCATTATTGTCCATGGTGTGTATATGCCTCAAGTCCCCTGGTTTCTTTAAAATATAATATAATACCAATGGACAAACAAAATTTACATGTACAGAAATGTCTGACAATAACAAGCCTAAACATAGCTTGCATACATTAGCAAAAGTGCTCTTTGAGCAGGACAATGTAAAGTGACAGACCTTATAGGGGTCAGGGAATAGATCTATTTTATTTCCATCTATGGGCGATGTTGTTATGATGCTGAGGTGAACAGGGGAATAAAGGAGCTATCCTTTATTCTCTGCTATTCCTTGTTACTTTCTTTCTGTTGTTGTTGTGGACGATATAATGAACCAACAATTGCTACTGTAAGATGCGTGAGCTGGAAGCTGGAATGCAGTATTAAAGACGGTCAGTGCCAACTCAACAATAAACCTATTATCTATAAAGCCTAGTGTAAATTTTGCATATTAACTTTATGTTCATGCCTTACATACTCATAAAAAGTCCTGAGAAACCATATCTGAAATCCCTAATCTTTTCAAGGGATTCACAAATATCCCTCGTATAAACCCATTTGAGGCTGGCTATTCTGGTTATGTCTCTAGAACAGAGAAATTAGCTATCTCTGTGTGTAGAAGAGCCATAAAATAGCACATCACAACAGAACCCAAATGGTTGCCCCAGTGTGGAAAGCCTGTTTTCAGAGACAGAATTTCTGCTGTGTTGCCTGCAAATGAAAGGCAGGAAAAACTAACCACGTCTCACAACCCAGAAAGGGGCATCTCAAAAATAGTTAGAAAGAAAGCACAAAAATCGAATCAAATATCTTGCTTCTACTGTTTTGTTGTCAAGCACCAATGCAAGATCAGTGGCGTTTTGCCACTGGCTTCAATGAGGCCAGGATTTTACCCTCTGTGACTCTCTGAGGAAAAGGCAGTGTGGAATTGCACTTCCTCAGGATGAGGCTGGAACAAAAATTTTTAGATAAACCTCTTTTCCTTTGCATTTTCAGCAAAAAAATAAAATTAAAATAAAAACTTTCAAGTGGACCAAGACATTTTGTGAATTCATGTTGATTTGTGACAAATTATTTTGGCTGCAACTTAAAAGCAAAAAATGTTGGAAATGCCAAAATAAATGCTCTGACTGGCCTGTTCTCCATAAAAGGGGCATCACCACGTCACTATGGGTTTTGTGAATTTAACTCTTCATTTCTTTTGCTTTTATTCAAAATACCCAAAATGGAACTTTTTTTTTGACCTGAAACAATTTTTTCTGACTTTTTAGATTTGCTGAAAATTCCCCTTCCCCCGCCCCCTCAAATTTTGTTTTGTCAAATTAGTCAAAGAACCGAAAAATTAGTTATTCACACAGCTACCTAGGACCAGCCCAGAAAAAACCTGTCCCCCACCCCTCTTTCTGCAGGGAGTAAGTAATCTACTGCTACTGGCCCAAATGGGTAACTGATTACTTCCCTCTCCCCATAGCCCAGAGTGTGAAGGGTATGACTCTGCTCATTTCCCACCACTCACTACATTCTCCTCATCTAGCTGCAGAACGTTGAGTAGCAGCCCCATGCTGTGATTCTTGTACATAGACAGAGGCCATGCTGGAGAGCAAAGGGATATCTTATTTGCTCACATGTCCCTGTGTATCGCTGTAAGGTAAATGACAGCCTCCTTCTGAGGTAGCAAAACAGCTTGGCAGAGGCATTCAGTGGTAGTGGTGAGAGAGCCAAGACTGCTGATTGGTTGGACGACAGACTAATGAGTTAGGGGAACAAAGTAGTTAAGTGTGGAAGAGTGTGTAACAGGGTAGGAGGAGAGCATGAGTATATTCCGGGCTGAGGGTTAGGACAAGGATCACCATCGTCTAGGAAGAGGAGGGAAAAGGAAAGGATATAAGTGAGTGCAGAACAAAAGAGAAGGAAGGAGGCAGTAAGAAAACAGAATGGTAGGAAAAGGTAGAGACAGTAGACTATGAAAGAAGGGAGGAAGAAAGGGGGGATGATGGAGGCGAAAAAGAAAACAAGGGATGAGAGAGTGCAGCAGGGAAGGCAGAGAAAAAGGGCCTGATAAGAAGGGCAAAAGATTCTGTGCTCATGCCAGTGGTAAAACAAATTGAATCTTATCTTGCAGCAGCACACGTTTCCACTTAAAACACTATAAAATGTTTTTGTGTGTGAGAGTGTATTTCTTTAGGATGGGGCTATATCCCAGAAGGAGACCTGTCTTCATGAGTTGCCAGGGTATTTAACACACTGAATAAGTACATAAAATCAATTTAACTTGTTAGTGAATCAGTTGCAGTTCCCCTGGTGTTGCACTGATGTAGAGACCCTCCCCTCAGAAAGTGAGCAAAGTTGTCTGTACACAGTTAGACCTGTTCCCTCTTCCCTATTGTTAAACTTTATTCAGTTTTATTAAGGAAAAAAGAGCATAGAAAATCTAGTGCTCTGTCTTTTTGTTACAAAAAAGAATAAAAAGCATAAACTTTTTTGCTTGGCCAAGACGGGTGAGCAGAGAGAGGTCCCCTATTTCCATAGGGAGTTCATCCATTAGATCTCCACATGTTAGAACAAATCTAAAAGTGTGTGTGTGTACACCCATCAGTGCATAGCAGGGAAAAGCAAATGACAGGAGACTGTAATATAAAGGAGGCTTTCTTACCTTCTCTTCCATCCTTTTGTTATTTGCTTTTGCTGTTTATAACATTAATTCCACCCTTTCAAAGTAAATTACACTTGTTTTGTGTGACCATGAATGTAAAGTCACTGTTGCATGACTTTATCACTTACATCTGTTTTCTGACCCGGTGATGAGTAATTTACACCACTGCTTACACTCCTGCAGAGTTTATATACAATATATACAAAAGTAGCTATTTCTGTCATAAATGTCCATTTTTTTCCCAATGGAGAATTAGCTTTTCAGGCTGCAATAAAGTCACAACTGAATGTTTTGCACCCTATATCTAACAGAAAATGTCTTTTTAAAAGGCGTGATGTAGACAGAGTTCAGAATGAAAACCTCCATTTACAGTGAAAGCCTTATTTTGGTCATTCCTAAATGTAATATTGAAATAACATCTATTATAATAGAGCCAGCTTGCCTGTTCCTCCCACAAAAGATACTGCATTTTCATTTACACTGCCCCTTGCAAGAGAGAGACCATCCCTCTTAATCTCTTATTCAAATTCCTTCTCAAAAGCCAATTCTGCTGTGATGCCTATTGGCATTGGATTTATAAGGGTGGATCACCATTGAAGTAATGGGTCTTTGTATGGTAACAGTAGCTATCCCATTGCATTAGTTGGTCCTATGATTACTTTGTGCCTAGCATGACAGAGCCCTGATCCTGACTGGGACCTATCAGGACACTATTGTAATAGAAATAATAAATAATTCATTAGTAGTTCTACTTACGATTGTGAGGTCCTTACAGGGATAAACTGCATATTTTTTCTTAAGTGCTCCAGTTAAGTAGGTTCTTCATGCAAATGTTCAAGCATTTCATATTCTGATTTTTTTCTTAAAAAAAAAAATTGGATTACAGATTATAAAGCAGGCTGCAAAAGTCTTCATTAAAAATGTATATTGCAAAATTGTAACTTGTGTCAAGTTTTTTTAGTCAAATGCTTGACAATTAAAAAAGCTATTTTTAAAATTTCATGAGACACAATAGGACTAAATGTACAAGAAGCTTGCACACTTTTAGGATCAACCAGAAACATAACAAGACCATTATATTTCCTTACAAAAATATTCCATTTGCAAAATACACTGTAATCTATTTTTAATTAAATTAGTTTGTCATATATTACCTGCAGTATATTTATTAATATTTAATATTTAATTTCAAATTAATTATCTAAATGAAAGACTACTTAGCTGTGCAAAATAGACACATGGTACAAGCTTCCTGCAGACCCATCTGAAGTAAATACAGTTGTGTTGTGTTTTTACAGGTAAATTTTTTACATATTTAAATCTGACATACTTTTAAAAGGATGCTGGCAAATATATGCAGTTATAGTCAAATACAGTGTCCAGTAGCTTCTATGGCATGTGACCAACAGAAGTTTTGCATTTGTGAAAACTATTGCATATCCTGAAATGTGGATAGCTGGAGAATCGAAATGATAGAAATAGGAAAATCCTACAGTATTGGGTTATCTAGTCCTTAGCCCGAATCCCTACAGAATTGTGTTCTACAGCATGTTTTTATTGTTTTGTCTAGTGAATGTCCCAAGTGGCTTCTACTATTTCCTTTGAGATGTTATTCCCAAAAGTTGATAGCTCTCAGTGTTAGGAAGCATTTTCCAATAATTCACCCTTCAGTTCATCCCATTAATTCTCATTCTAGGAAAATGAAATCATTCATTCCCCACCACTTTTCCTCTCCATCCCTCACAAACCCATCGTGTATTAGAATCATAGAAATGTAAGGCAGGAAGTCACCTTGAGAAGTCATGAAATCCGCCCCCTCTGCTTACCAGGACTAAGTAAACCTAGACCATCCCTGGAAGGTGTTTGTTTGTCTTTAAAACCTCCAATGATGAGGTTTCCATAACCTGTTGGAAGCCTATTCCAGAAATTAACTACCCTTATAGTTAAAAAGCTTTTCCTAATATTTAACCTAAATGTCCATTCTGCAGATTAAGCCCATTACTTCTTGGCTGGCCTTCAATGGACATGGAGAACAATTGATCATAGTCCTCTTTATAACAGCCCTTAACATATTTCGGGGCTGTTATCAAGTTCCCCCATCAGTCTCCTTTTCTCAGGACTAAACCTATCCAGTTTTTGACCTTTCCTCATAGGTTAAGTTTTCTAAACTTTTTATTATTTTTGTTACTCTCCCCAGGACTCTCTTCAATTTGTCCACATCTTTTCTAAAATGTGGCATTCAGAATTGGAGACAGTACTACAAATAGAGCTCATCCACTCTGAGAAGAGTGGAACAATTACTTCCTGTGTCTTATACATGACACTCCTGTTAATAATCCCAGAATAGTATTTGGCCTTTTTTGCAACCTCATCTCATTGATTCATTCAAATTGTGATCCTCTGTAACCCCCAGATCCTTTTCAGCAATACTACCACCTAGTCAGTTATTCTCCATTTTGTAGTTGTGCATATGATTTTTCCCTCCCAAGTGTAGTACTTTGAACTTGTCTTTACTGAATTTCAGCTTGTTGCTTTCTTACCAGTTTTCCACTTTGTCAAGATTGTTTGAATTCTAATCCTGTCCTCTAGAGTGGTTTCAATCTGTCACAGCTTGGTGCAATACACATATTTATACATATCCTCTCCACTCCATTATGCAAGTCATTAAAGAAAATATTGAATAGTACAGGACCCAGGATTGATCCTGCAGGACCTCATTAGATACACCCTCCCTGTTTGACAGTGAACCATTCAGAACTACTCTTTGAGTATGGTCTTTCAACTAGTTGTGCATTCACCATGTAGTCGAGTAATTTCACTTAGACCACCTTTCCCTGATTTGCATCTGAGAATGTCCTGTAAGGCTTTTGACACAGACCCACTAAAATCAAGATATATCATTTCTACTGCTCCCCCCCCCCAATCTAGTAGGCCAAAGGAAATTCGGTTGGTTTGGCATGATTTTGTCTGTGACAAATCAATACTGGCTATTATTTATCACCTTGATTAATTGGTCCTTCAGCCCTCCTACAGATGGTGCTGACCACAACACATCTTCCATTCTTCTTTTATCCTGGCCTATTTTTTATAACCCTATAAAAAGTCTACTCACCTGAATATTTATACTTTCCACAGCACATGTGCGTGCACTCTGTTGGAAACACTGGTTTAGGTATTCATAACATGTTGCTTCAGTTCTTTTTGTACATGCTTTGAGCAGTACAATAGGTAACAATATTGACTTTTAAATTATAATCCCTGAAATCTGTTAGCCGTCTGAACCTGTCTATGCCTCTTTTCATGCTTCATCTTATGCTGTCTGCAGACTCAGATATCATTGCAGTATTATATCAGGGCACATTTCCAAGGTTTTCTTCACAACCATGATGGACAGAGACTTAGTGTTGGTTTTATTTTAAATGAAAGTTGAGACTCTGGTCTGGATATCACCCCATTATTTTCTACCTGCTTCCCTGGCTAATCCTGCACGACCCTTTGGGAATGACTGGGATAGAATTCCAGCATAATTTGGTGTTGGTTCTGTCTGGTATAGGGAAGCTCATGTGGTTTGTAACCCTGTGGACATAGTAGTTGGGAAGTCCTCTAAGGATTCAGAAGCAACGGAATGGGGGAATATCAATAGTGTTCCCAATGTCTCTTTTGGAAGAATTCAGAATTAAAATTGCTGAATGCAGGGTGCTCTGACTGTGTGGCAGACTACAGCTCCTCTGATTGGGCTCTCTAGTTCCCCTGCACAGGTCCTTCAGGGATGAGATTGAACCTCTATACGAGCTGTGCCTTACTCAGGTCAAAGGAAGTCCCCCAAATCTCTTAGAACTGTAAAGAACTGAAAAGTCCCCCTAATCTCTTAGAACTCTCCTCCTGTGGTTCTCAGTTCTCAGACTTGTCACCTTTTTCCTCTGATCTGTCTGGAATCTACTGGCCAATGCTTGGGTTAACGTGTCTTCGATGCAGCAACCAACAAGGGTGCGAATCTGTTACAACCTGCAGCTGCAGAGTGTGGCTTTTCAGTTCAAGCTGTAGAAAATCATGTTTCTACTTCTGGAGTGCCCAGCTTAAATCCTCAGTGCATTGACCAAGATGGCATCTGTCCTATAATTGGGGAGGGGGAATGTCTACAACTTTTGCATGGTCAGATGCTACACAGCAGTCTTTCCCTGCTAAATCTCTCCCCTGAGACTGGTATGTGAGCCCAGCCTTTTCCACTTCTTCCACCTACCTTAATCTTTACCATCTTCCTTCTTTCCTATAAACCCTTAGTATATCACTCTGTGTCTCTCTCACTTTCTCTACCCTTTATATTTCTTTCTCTTAATCCAACCCAGTTCGTTTCTCTTTCACTCCCTCTCTGAGGTGTGTTGGGTATCTGCCCTTGATCTGTGTTGTTTTTTTCAGTGTGCACAGTCTGTTTTTATGCCTTTATAGTGGACCTCCTGGTTAAATCATCTCTTTGATGCAACTAATTTTTGAGTACCTCAGCATTTAAACACCCTTGATCTTACTGGATGGGCCCCGTAAGAAAAAAGGGTGTTTTTTTTCCTGCAAATATCCATGG
>ML675609.1:42506151-42546151 GCA_007922155.1 Mesoclemmys tuberculata | reverse complement strand
TTCCCTAATCTCTCCTGCTTCTGTCATGCAAGCCTCACAAAATGGTAATTAGGGTGAATACACTAGTATGGTACCATGCGACATATCATGTTACAGTAGGAGGAAAATATAAAACGTAGTTAGGAAGTGGGCAAGCCAAGTCTCTTCTTTAGATGAAATTACATGAAAAATTGGAAGACACATTGATTTTTAAAAAAAGATTGTAATGCTTTTTGCTATAAACCCATACCTAATTATGGTCTGTGGTAGTTCAACTTTTAATTATGGCTAATTGTACTGAAGTCTTCACTGTTACACTCGGGAGGACATCAGAATTCTGTAGTGCTTCATTATCAGTTCCTGCAGCAAGGGTAGGAGGATACTAAAGCTGATTTTACTCCTTTATATGGCAATGCCAATGGGGCATCTTTTTCAGGCAAAATTTCCCTGGATTACAGTGGGATTGAGTAAGAACAACAAAATCTGGGCCAATGGATAGTACGGGGGTTTGTTGCTCGTTTCAACAGTACAAAAAGTTCAGAAACATCCTGGGCCAGGTCCAGTTTTGTGGTATAGCAGCTTTGTGTTGCACCTTTGGTGCACTTGGGTCACACAAATCCAAGTGGCCCAGGCAAGATCTTCTAGCCAAAAGGGATCCTGCAATGGCATACATGCAGTTTAGGGACTTGTATACCACATATTGCTGTGGAAGCAGCATGATTACTGATAAGGTGGGGTGGTCAAGACACTCTTCTATTATGCTGATCCTGGGTTATGTTGTGTGTGTGATGTGATTTGTTACAGGCCCGTGTAAATTAAAACAACTTGAACTCAGTGTATGGTGGAAGAAGCACATAAACCCGCACTAGTAGCGGAGCAATGAAAGTGAGCACATTATGCCATCTCTGTATTCCTTCCACTAACATGAACTTTCTCCATTCTGGGAGTTCCTGAAGTAAGCAGATCTAGAAATTATTAGACAGACACAGATTTAAAAATAATAGGTGAGGTCCATCCTGACTGAGGGACAAAGGTATAAGACTGAATCATTGACTCTTTAGAAACTTTTTTTCTTACATTCTTTTCCTCTTGTCCCATTCCCATTAAATAATCAGTACGTGTGTGCGTATACACTGGTATGTATGTAGGATGACTAGGTATGAATATTTTGTATTGCTATTTGCATATTGTCCTCCTTCAGTACCTATTCTTCTCTGCTGCTACTAGTCAGGTGTTGTGGAATGAAATAGCAAAGCCCTGTTTATTCAATTGGATGATGGCCTCTACACATTGCCAGCAAACAGGTAGGTTCACCTATTGGTGACTATAGTAGCTGCCATGCAAAAAAGCCACCTGAACTAAACACTAGCAGGATAATCTAGGTGGTGCAAACCAGGGGAAATGGTATAGGCCAGGGCTCCTGCCTGAGCTGCCAATTCAGTAAAGGCTCCATTTTGACAGACACAATTGGTATTCTGCAGATATGCATCATCTTTACACACCTTGTTTCATCTGAGTCCATAAGGAATTTGATGGCAATTCTGAAACCCAACGTCCTCCAGACCTCTTCCTCTCTAGACTACCAATGCTTCTAATGAACTTCTCAGTAGCTTGTTGGGCTTAAATCAGGGCCCTGCTGTATATTTGTAGTTAAATAAGTTTTGATCCTATTGTTCTATGGTATTTTTTTTTCTCCCGTGTGCAAGGGGAGAGAAAGTTATGGTATTTTAAAATCTGGTGTCTCCAGCAACACAATGGCCTTCTTCACATATCTTTCTGAAGTGGAGGTTACCTGTCAACGTGCACAAAATATTTTTATGCCAGCACTAGGGCCTATATTGTCCGTTTCATTGTTGTACAGTACCCACAAGGTCAGGGGGGAGAGAGGTCACCAACCATTCTTCTGTGACAGAATAGATTATCCAGGATATGCCTGGCACTATGCCGCTTCCATCAGCAATGCACAGAGTGGAGTGCTGATCAGTCTCTACTAATCAGCATATATTCAGTGGCTTACACCCAGTACCGCATGTCCATGGACATATATGTCCACCCACCATTGCAGGTCTTAAAGGTATATTGTACTGCATTTTTTGCTGTGCAGGCAAACAATGGCACAGCTTTGTGCAGCTTCCCATCTGCCATTATGGAGCACTAGCAACTATCAGCAACCTGAAGTCCTCAAGGAAGGCAGCTCACGATCCAGCATATTTGCGCAGGCATCCCATCGCAATAAATCTTTGGGGTTCATATGGACATACGTACCCCTCAGACGGTGCTAGGGGCGGGTAGGCTGAGTAGTGACAGCACTGAGCCTTATACAGACAAAGCTGGGTGAGTGCTGGTTGAGCTGCTGGCACCGATGCTGTGCCTCACACCTGGAACTTGCCATGGCACAATGTCCGGGATGGAGAGAGGCACCCCTCCACCTAAGCCAGTGGCTGCTTACCCTAGTTTCCTGAATATATGCCTTCCTGTGATTGTCAGCAATCAGACAAGTTGGATGGCTACGATCACTGGTGTGAATAGAAGATTGATCTCACACCCTTGATATTCTCCTTTGCTATTATTTCCCAGGTCTTGCATTTGTTCTCCTCTTGCTGCCACTGGTTGCCCATGTGGAGCAGTACAAAATCTCGTAAGAATCTCCAGCATCTCTACTAGTCCCTAGGGCCTTTCTTGTTCTGTTAACAGCACTTACTTTTTCTGTCCCATTGATTGCATACATACTTTCTCAAAGTAAGATAGCAATAGTTTCTAAATTTTTGTTTCTGCCAATACAGGGATTCCAAATCTACTAGCTGCTTCCTGACAGACCTGTCACATCATCTGGCAAGGAGCACTTTCAGAACCTAACAATCTCAGTTTCACACACTGTAACTATAAAACTGACCACTGAAGCTGATTGGTGTTCTTTATTCACTCACTTTTCAGTAATGGCTGATACTGACTATTCTAAATGCCCAGTCAGTCTTTTTAAAACTACCCACAATGGTACATAAACCTGCATGAGCCTCACTGCTAGATGTTCTATATTTTTTTTCTGAATTTAAGCTTTTTTCCCCCAATATTTTTCTCTCAGCTGTTTGAGGCTACTTATTGTAAATGGTGGGTTTAGATTTTTTGCCACCATTTATATACTGGTGGCCTATATAATGTTGAAAGTTATTCAATTGTCAGTAAATCTTTATTCAGCAACTGTGAATGCACCTGGTCTGGGTATTTTTGAAACAAGACAGCACATATTTTGTCCTCACTGGAGTTGGTGCTTTTTGCAGCTCCACTGAAGTGACTCTAAGAATTGTTCTCGCTTGATTTTGCCATAAGCTTGAAGCATCTGGTAAATGGGTGCAAACCCTTTCCCCTCATGCCTCCATGCTTCAATTTGCCATTACATTCTTGCCAACACTAGCTCTTGTTAAACTGTTAAAACGTGACTCATCGGACACCAAATGCTTGATTTAGGGCTGGGATTTTTCTGTGTGCTGACATGAAAAGGCCTGCAACGTACCTTCACGTCAATTTCCTTGGACAGGTCTCTCATCCTATGCATTGTTCCTCATAAGTTAAACAAATTGTACACAAGTGCATGAATAATGCTTAGCGTGCTGAGGCGGTAATTTTCTCCCAATGACCCTAGGGAGTTGACACCAGAGTCCACTGGCGGTTTCCTTCACCACTTTCAGAACTTTCTTTCACTTTGTATCCCTTTCTAGTCAGGATATTCTGTGTCCTTGGTAGCTTGCTCACCATGCAAGAGTGGGAGAAGACATTCACATATTCTCTACACCATTTTTCTCTTTAATGGGTATTAACAGATGTGTTTCCAGCAGACTGGCTAAGCACAAACAGTCTTTTAGGCTGACAAGAGCATGAACTAAAGGCCCTACTGGTGAATGTGCTTGTGTTCCCCAGTCTCCCTGTAAGTATCTTACTGCCCTGACCTTTTGTAGAACTCTGCACCAGGCTAGTGTATTGCCAAAGTTGGATTTCCTCAAAATATTCCTCTCCCTACCATAAGAGGTCCTGCTGATTGATTTTTTTTCTTGCTGTCCACTAACTGATTGTTTATAAGTGCTCCTCCTGTAGCACTGTTGCTTAGACTCGCTGCTCTTAGATAAGCATGCTAATCTTTTATCTTGAACAGTAGATAAGGATTCCATCTCTTGGAGCAGCACTCCGGTAGTCTCCTGGTGTTTTTTAAATATTTCTTTTCCTACACCCCACCTTCTGTCTGCTCCTCTACTGGATCACCTGGAATTCAAGGAAAATCCTTTAACAATTGTGAGAAATTGTGTGTTGGATGGTGGAGCTTGGATGAGAAAAAAGGCATTTCACATTGTCTGTTGAAGGGGAGATGACTCAGTCTTGATCCAATTCCATTCTCCTCCCTTATTTTAATATCTTTACAAGGGTTGCTGCAGAAGGAGAGGAACATTTCTACCTTAATTTATCCAGGCTCCTAGCATCCTTTCTTCTCTCTGGCTTTACCCTCTTTATTCCTTCTAGCTTCTGGGACAGCCCTTTGAAAGATAATCTCAATTGCTCACCTCTCACTTTTTGCAGCCTTTCATCACTTCCTCACTATACTTTTCCAGACTTTCTGAGCCCGAAAGTAGTCTTAACTTGGTTACATTCTCTCTTCTTTACCATGGCCGGAAATGTTTCCATTAGTTTCACTGAAATGCTACCAATGGACATTCATACCCATGGTGCGGACTGCAGCCTATACTTAGCATGTAGCAATCCTATGGGCTCTTTTCCTGATGTAAATCTGGAAGACAGTTGAACAAAGAGTCTGGAGACACTGAGGGTATGTCCACACAGCAATTAATCGCCTCCGGCTGACTTGAGACAACTGAATCAGGCTCAGGCTGTGGGGTTGTAAAATGTTGTGTAGATGCTCAGGCTGGAAGCTGAGCTCTGGGACCCTGCAAGGGGGGAAGGTCCCAGGGCCAGGGCTCCACCCCAAGCCCAGACATCTACACAGTAATTTTAGCCCCACAATCTGATCACTGCAAGCCTGAGTCAGCTTACTCAAGCCAGCTGCAGCCATGCTGCAGGTCTTTTAGTTCAGTATGCATGTATCCTGAGGGAAACAGGCAGGCAGGAGAGGCTGTGAAAGCCCTGTGGGGAGGCATATGGAGTATTCCTGTTTTGAGCTAACTGACTGTTTGGTACGGTTAAATAGTGATTGGCCATTTACTATTTCCAAACTGATATAAAAACAAGACTAATAAAATAAAGCCCAGTTTACAGACTCTTTATGTTGCAGAATGTCCTTTTTTCTGTACTATAGTGATGCATTAGTAATTGTATTTAAAGGGAAAAAAACCCATATGAATTCATGTTTTTTCCTACAGTTCTGGGCCCTGATTCTGATCTCATGTACACCAGAGTAACACCACTGAAGTCCATCATTTAGGCATGGTTATGAGCTCCATTACCATAGTATACGACTATTTCTATAATGTATTTATCCTCACAACACCCGTGTGAGGTAGGGAAGTGCTGTTATCTTCATTTCACAGCTGGGGAACTAAGGGAACAGAGAAACTGAATGATTGGTTAAGGTCGCACAGGAAGTCTGTGGCAAGCCAGGGGATTGTACCGATGACTCCTAAGTCTCAACCACTGGATCATCCTTCCTCTCAAGTCAATGGAATTACATCAGTGTTTAAATGATGTGAGAACAGAGTCAGGCCTCCCTGGTGTTTAGGAAGCTGAAAGGTATGGTTGCCTTAGCCCTCACGGCAAATATTTCATTTCCATGAAATTGTGTGAAGTAAAAATATATAGAATTTCTCCTAGCTCCAATTCCCACCCTTCTTATATTCTTCTCAGCTCAGCTTATTTCCATTTTTTCACAGTCCTCTGTATGTTTGGCAGTCATTGTATGAATTAATACATTATAAAAAATGTGAGATGCCAGCTCACGAATAGTCAAGATCAGTCTTGTTTATGTAGCTGCCCATCAGGACTCACTTCTTCACCTATTTACACTGCTACCATCCTATTTAGCTCTGTGTTTTATTTACATGGAGGTGGCCAAACAGTGGTCAAACAAAATGGCAAAAACAAACACAAAGGAAAGACAAGTCTTAGCAACAGAAAGTACATAAAATTGAAATATTTTAAGTGTTGATCATTCAGACTTTTGAAATGAAGTAAGTACTGCAAGTTGCTCTGTAGTATATTTTCCACTAGCTCGTTCATTATTCCTGTTTTCTGACCAGAAATAGCACATTCTTTCCTCCACTTCCACTCTATATTGAACAAAAACTCTGCTGGTCCTTTCCTGTTGTCTTGAGCTTACATTATATTTATCTTATCCCTCAAAAAGAAAAGCAATTGGATTGTTCTTCCTGTGTTGGGCTGAGCAAAGCCAAGCTCATCTCTCAGGGTACATCTATACAGGAGTTGAAGGTGGAATTTCCAGCTTAGGTAAACATGACCATGCTACTGATCTAGCTACTGTGCTACAAATAGAAGTGTAACCATAGTGGCATGAGTGGTGGGACAGTCTAGTTGTCCCGAGAACAGAATCTTCTGAAATGCTTGGCTGTGGCAGTTACACTTTAGATCATTAGCTTGATGAAAGTTAGTGTGGGTATGTCTACCTGAGCTATAAATTACAGCTCCAGCATACACATATCTTTAGTTTCCTAGTTACCCTATGAATACAGCTGGGTAGAATTGTTTAGCAAAAACCTTTTTCAGTAAAAAATGTAGTTTCAGTGACATTGAAACATTTAGTGAGATTGTGTTGATTTTGCTGAATTGTTTTGGTTGGGAACAAAACAAAACAAAATCTAAACATTTGATTTTTGAAATGTTTCAATATTTTGATCCAGAACAAAGAATTATTTGTCTATGAATTTCCATTAATTTTTTTAAAAACAATTAAAGGTCTAAATCAAAACAAAATATTTTGTTTCAGGTTGAGTTAAATGTTTTGTTTGACCTGAAAGTGGTTTTTTTCTGACTTTCATATACCAAAAATTTGGTTTTCTGTTTATCCTAAAAAAAAACCCCGAAACCAAAAAAAGTTTTTTGAATTGCTAGTGTACTGAAAAAGCTGTTGTTCATTGACTGTACTTAAGAAGATATTCTAAGTGCTATATCCAGTCTGAATAACATCCAAGGATGTTGTCCAAATATGCTGCACCCTGTGTGTTTGTCAATGAGCCATCATCCTCTCTAAAGTTTTGGGAGCATCACATAATTTAAACAGGAATATTACAAAACAGTCTCCTCCCACCCCTCATGCCGTAGGGCAAAACCTGTTCTGGGTCTAGACTCATTTGTCTGCCATTTTTCTTTTTCCTGTTCTGGCCATTTCTGGTTGCTGGATATCCTAAACAGAGAGGAGGAAACTTCCTTGTTGAATCAGCCTCTTCTTTAATGGAATGGTTCTACAGTGCTATAAAATACAAAATTAGTTCTTCTATCTCTGACACTGGTCATTGATGATATTCCATTGACTTCAGTGAAGTTATTCCTGATTTATGTTGTGAGAGGGGAAGTCAAGCCCTATGATGTGAGCAATTGTTATGAATGGTATCCATGCGTAGTTTATCATGTTTTACTTATATATGTATATAAGTCCTAACGAATTTTGGCCAGTGTTCTTTTTATATATTAAAGCAAATTCCACTTTGAGACCTTTACATATGAATTAAATTATTTTTTCTCTTAAACAGTGTTAAATAAATGATATTGTAGCCGTTTCTTCAGAATTATAATTTTTCCTTTAGCATGACACACTGTTACCATAATTTGAATAGGATCAGGTATTTTTAATGTAAATTAGGGGGTGTAAAATGGATGAGGATGGGGATTGAACTGGATAGACGTAGTTTACCGAAGAACCAACTCCTGAAGGTATATTTATATATAGTCATGAATGGAACACTATCAGTATGCTGGACCTCAGAAATACTCTTCCCCTTTTAGACAGAATCACAGAACATTCTAGTTTTCTCACTGTGTTCAGTGCATATTGACAGTGATCCCGATAAGGACTCATTTAAGTTGTGCCTATGTGGTTATGCTTTTCCCTTGTGAGATAAAATATGGATGTTAATCCATGCCTGAATCTGAATGTGGTGCCCTGATTTTAACTCCCTCACATGTGCCTGAGCATCCAAATTGTTTGAAAGGGCAGAGCACTAGACAAAGTATGCACACTTAGGTCTACATTGGAGAAACAGTTAATATTGAGACAACTGTATCTCAGTTGGAGAGATTAGACAAAGACCCATAGGATTTTATTGGAGGATTGTGTAAATATATAACAATTATAATCTTCAGAGACTGGAAATGCTGGGTAATTCTCTTTCTCCATTAATGGGCTCCGGTGCTGTAGAACAATACATGTCACAAGAACTGCTTAAAAAAATAACAGTACAATGTGACATCTGATACAAAACCCACTGTTTCAGAAATGCAAACTAATGGAACAGTCATAGAAATTAAGGGTGGGAAGGTTATAAAGAATGTTTATAATGAAGCACATCTTTAGAAATAAACATTGGAGGCCAGATTCTTAGCTAGCATAAACTAGTGTAGCTCTTTTGAAGTCAAGGGAATTATGTTGTTTTATGCCAGTTGAAAACTGAGCCAGTTTGTGGTGTGTTTGAGTAGGGAGTGAGGAGCTGAAATTGATGGAAAAGGGAAATGAGTTTCATACTTTGGAGGCCACTACAGCAAAAATACAATTACCTGCCAATCAAAAGATGATGGTGATTGTATTCTTAACAGCCAGGTAGCATCAGAAGACAAATAACTTTGGGAGGATGCTCAAGAAAAAAGGGTTAGACCTTAGCTAGGCTTATCACGAGAAAGGGCTTTATAGAACAACAGGGCTAGGTGAAAGACCATCTATCAAAATATAGCCATCAAAATGTTAAAGCAGGGTGAGTGCAATATAATCATAATAAAGAGCAAACATGCTACTGTAATCTGCGTGAGCTGCAAGCAAGGGGGAAATCCTGATGTACATCCTAAGAAGAAATGAATAATAATGAAAGCTTGTGGTTTCAAAGACTTGCATTGTCATTGTGAGGTCAGAACAGGATGTGACACAGAGGCATCTTAGCAAGGGTGCCTTGTTCTTTGCAATCAACTCTCCTTCTGATCTGACAAACTCACTACAGCAAACACGTCTTAGAGACATTTATCCATAAAGAGTAACATGTAAAGTAGCTACAGAAAGGTCCTAACTTGTCAAGATTCATAATCATCATGAGATGTATGTGTGGGTAATATCTGAGGAATAATGTAATTGAAAGTATGGTTTCTGGACCTGGAGTAAAAATTAGTCACTAGAGGATAATATGTCTCAGTGATGGCCCATTCAGGCAGAAGGGAGTTGTTACTTTACCCACCCTGTTTAGCTGGAGATGCAATACAAGGCTCCACTGTTAAGCTTTGCTTAGTACTTTCAATGAAAACCATCAGGAGCAACTGCAAACAATCAAAACCACTTGATGATAAAAACAGAACATTACAACAAGACAAGAGTTTGCCCTGTCTCTGAATAGAAACAAAAGACTATTTCAGTATAACACAGAGGAGACAGAGAGGTCCCCTGGATCCATTCACTGAGGAAACCTCTTGTGTAGCTGGGGTGCTTCATGAACATTTGGATCCTGGTTCTTTTAACACCAGCCAACTTGCGATAGACCAAACTTTTTGGGGAAAATCCTACTTTTAGATAGGAAAGGTAACTATTCATAAATGTAGACCCAGGTTCACTTCATATGATTTTGTTTTATAACGATTTATTTCCATCACTTTCTCTCATTTCTAGTTAAATCTTTAGCTTTTCTTAAATAAACCTACTTTTGCTTTATTATAAGTGCTCACAAATGCTATGTGGTTTTTAGGAGTGGTAGTTTAAGGTAAAAACTTGTAAACTGGGGTACACTGCACTTTAGACTTCAGCGGATCTGGAATTGAGGTGAATAGCCAATGTCATGGGCTGGATATCACAGGCAATGCTTCAGAAGGGCTCAGGGCAGAGGTGCACCTATTGTTAACCTGAAAGGCGAAGACAGGACTGGCATAGTCCAGAGGAGAGTGCTTGAGTGGCTGCTGCTCTTAGGGACCAACACCCAGCCATGCACAGGCAAGACTCTCTTATGCTGGAGGCAGAAGGTAACAAGGTGACTCTCAGTCCCAGATGCCCCAAGAACCATCACACAGGAGAAATAGGTTGTTTGGTAATATGTTTGAACCATGGTTTTCTGTGGAAAAGACATATTGAACAGTTCGCAATCTGGCAACAAATTTCCAAAAAAGTTCCTTCAGTAATGGGGGCCATAAAGGAAGAGGCAATTTCCTTTATGTCAATAGCTTCCAACATCTAGCAAGTTTTCTGTCTTCCAAGAGTTGAGGTTGAGATGATCCAATGCCTCTAATTGTCAATGACAATTAAGCATTCCTTCTCATGAACAGGAGAAATCGGTATACATGTGTGTATCATCAGAGTATTTATGAAGCTCTGTTCTGTGGTTAGAAAAGATCATGCCAAGAGATCTTAATGTTAAAGTATGGACTAGGATTTGGGAGATTAGGGTTCAATTCCTGGCTCTGCCATAGACTCCCTCTGGAGGCTCAGGTAATCCATGTATTCTCTCTGTACTTCTGTTCCCCATATGTCAAATGGGGGTTACAGTGCATTCTTTCTGGTTCTCCTTGTCTGTCTTTACTATTGAGATTCTAAACTATTCTGGGACAACACTCTCTTACTATATCTTTTTTCAGTGCCTAGAACAATGGGGGCCTTGATCTTGGCTGGGGCTATGAGGTGCCACCATAATAAAAATAAATAATATTGAAAAAGAGGACAGCTGGAATGATGGACGCTAGATGTCAGATTAGCAATGTTCTTTGTGCTGTACAAATTGGAGGCATCTGTAACTGAGATCCTATTCTCTGTAACCCTATCTTTCTGTAGAAATTATTTTTCAGAGGCAAAATGTCTCTAAATCCTTATTATTTATATGACAAATTCTGAAGGGCATATTTTTTTAAACAGCACCTCTATCAGTCTTTCCCATGTCACCTAACTTTTATGCAATAACACCGTTCCCTTAGCGATAGCATATAAAATATCTCTCACTTCCCAATATTATTCATAGAATTCCCATTATAGAACATTGAGAACCCAGATTAAAAGAGTACAAGAATATTTTATGGCCAGTTTGAAAATGTTGTTACCACTGCTATAAATTAAGAAGTTAAATTACTCCCACATTGAGTATTGATATACTGTGCATGGCAGAAAAATTCCTTTGAAATATACTGTACAATACATATGTAGAAATTCCAAGCCTGTTGATCACTGCAAAGTGACTGCCAGCAAAGTGGAGTGTGTATGGGGGTGGGGGAAGGGAATCTGATTGGAAAGTTTACTCTTACAATGAGTTGAAGAAGGGTAAAACTCAGAGTAATAAAATATCTGATGGTTGGTTGGTAATTAGTGCATCTAACAATGAACTTTCTTTCCTCCAACATATACTCTCGATGAAGTGAAGTGGTATATATAAATATATCATTGGTCACCAGGTGCAATTTTCCGTAAATCTATGGTGCTTGAAAACATCTATATAGACCTGTATTAGGTGCAACTTTCAAGAGACCTTCACCAGACCACTAAAAATGCACATTTTTTGTGTAAATGTTTTTGTATGAGCAATATTTCACATTCAAAAACTTAGACTGGCAAGAAAAATAGTATTTACGTGGCAAAATAAGAACCCAGGGGCCAGATTTACTGGTACACTCTGGCTGCTTTGTGCCACTCCGATGACACAAAGCAACTATAAACGTGGTTTAACTAGCCAGTTAAGCCCTGTTTACGACTGCTTTGTGTTGCCAGTGACGCAAAGCCGCCAGAACATACCAGTGAATCTGGTTCCAGATGTCTACAAATACACATACAAATTGGTTTTGCACTTACAAAACTTCACACGTGAAAAATAGCAAGGGCAAATGACATGCACGCAGAATGATTGCCACAATTTTAGGAGGTTCTTTTGAAAATGTTATCTATTATCTTCATATATTGCCTTTTATATTCAAAAATTGGCACTTCATTAAAATTTATTAGAGACATTGCCTGTTATACTAAAATGGCAACCAAGCCGCCTATTTTGCAAAAGGTACACATTTTACAAAGAGATCAAAACAGAGTAACTATTGAGCAAGAAATATAAGCAGCTTACTTTTATTTTGCCAATAAATTGGCAAATTCATTAGTTAACTTTGCAGAATAATTAACAGCGCGTGTTGCTAGTTACAATATTTTTTTCTCCCCTGTTTATAAACTACTATTTATCTAAAATTGGCAACAGAACCAAATCTGTGTAAACAATATAATCTATTTTTCTGAACATTGATTTTTACCGGAGTGTCTTTTGAATTTGCTGAATTATCGCACAATAACAAATAGAATAAATCTCAACAAGATTAATTTATATGTAATGGGCAAGCAAGAAGCTTTTTTTAAAAAGCAATGACAACACTGTGTGTGTGTGTGTGTGTGTGTGTGTGTGTGTGTGTGTGCACGCGTGTGCAAACAGTAGAAGCTGAACCACAATTTTTTCCCTGGCTGCACTGAAAACTTCAAAGATAACCACAAGCCTTCTGTAAACCCTGAGGCTCACATGTGCTTGTTGGACCCTTGACTTTTGCCCTTCAGTTGGTGGTTCTTGGATTAAACTCACCCAGAAGTTTCCTCTTGTGCCAGCATGGCTTAGAATTGCAAAGAATGCAACAAATTAAACTGATCTATAGCCCAAGACAACAGTGTTAAGCCACTTTGGGCAGTACAATATTATCTTAATATATAATCATGTAGCAAATCATGTATTCATTTGTATTATTAAATAAAGACTAACATAGTTGTACACCTAACAGAGCATAAGGAATGCACAAAGGATCATGGGTTCCCAGCATTCTCTGCTCCCTTTTGGAAAGCCGCTGACTCATTCCCTAAGCAATCAGTGTTGTGTGCCATTACAAATGGGATGGTTAATAGGCCTGCATCCATTATCATTAGTGCATCTCAGCACGCAGGTACATGATGGGCCCTGCCAGCGCATTTGCTCCAGCTCACTGAGCCAGGGGCCATGCTCCATTGCAAATGAGGACGAGGAACACCTGCTCCAGGGTTTTTCAGCAGACCGGAGTCATCCTTCACATCTCATGCAACACTTGTTCTGTCAGAATGCAATGCTGGCACAGGCCAGAACAGTGGTTTGCCAGGCGTCCAACTAAAGATTATAGACTTCCCTGTGGTGGTCTGCTGAAGTTCAGCTTTGAATTTTTTCAAAGAAACCTTTAAAAAATTTATCAATTTCATATTAGGCATTCAGTCATTATGTTAAGGGTTTAAAAGTAAAGATGAAAAAAAACTTTGCTTCAGAAATTAACTTTTTTTGGCAATTAGAATGGGAACATAAAATATTCTTTAAATCTGATCATTTTATTCACAGTGCACAGTACGGACTGTTTTGATATGTTTTCTGAGAGGGATTTTATTTTTGGAAAATAAGGCTGTAATTTCACCTCTCTGAAATCATTTACCATGTTGTGGGGTTTTATTTTTAGCTGTGTGTACAAGAGTGACTAGGGGCAAACAAACACTAGCCAAGAGGACAAAAGAGTCAGGACAGAGGCTTTCTTTAG
Organism: Mesoclemmys tuberculata; assembly: GCA_007922155.1. Classification (NCBI taxonomy): domain Eukaryota; kingdom Metazoa; phylum Chordata; order Testudines; family Chelidae; genus Mesoclemmys; species Mesoclemmys tuberculata. The sequence goes on along the minus strand of ML675609.1, from coordinate 42,532,474 downwards.
CTTCAGCCATTCATTAGGCATCCACTGCCAAACTCAGGCAGGATTGTTTCATCCAGCAGAAACCAAAATTAAGGACAAACAAAGCATCTTAACTTAAAAGGGCAGATCCTAGGGTTTGGCTGAACTGCATGTAGCACAGATCAGGGTGATGGGTGAGGCAAAGTTAGCTTCCAGTATCCCTGTAATGGGTAAGAACATCCTTGAGGACTGCTGTAACTTATGCTGACTATTAATGCCTTGTAATAGCTGAAACCAGAGACAGAGATTGGGATGGCCTAGGGGTCTTTCAGGCATGCCCTCTTTTTTTGGCCATGTCCTTTTTTTCTTTACAATGGTGGCTTCAGGGAGAGAGAATGATGGATGAGACCCTATCTAGCTCTTACATCATCAAAGGGTCACTCTTGAACTGGGGAAGTCCTCTCAGGTCTGGTTAAACTCATTTTATAGCTAGATTGTGCTAGTGGCACAATGCAGATTGACCAACAATGCACTGAAGGATCTCACTCACATTGTCTAGTGAGAAGTGCAGTCCTCCTGTAGGACTAAAGTAGTCCTCCCCGTCTTCTCCAATCTTCATGTCTCTTAGGACTTGGTTTGGGATACTTGTGGCTCTATTACCTCCTTGACTAGGAGAACAGTGTGAGAATACTTCCTCTTTCCCTCAGGAAGCCATTAAATTACTTCTTTTTTCTGTGTATATTCTTGCTGGAATGGATCCTGCAGGGATCTTCCATTTCTAGCTGGCATTCTGAGAAGTTTCTCTGGGACTTAGGAGGCCTCGAAACTGATTTCCTTGAAAGGCAGTTAATTTCCTCCCCTCCTGACTTAGAGTGGGGTATGTACAGCCGATTATGATCCCTCCCTCAAATGAGAGCCTGGGGCATGCTGAGTTAAAGCCACACCCCTCCCCTTGCAGGACAGGAAGTTAGGCTATGAACTGCCCCTGTCTGGGTTGCTGCTGGAAAGAACAGGAATGGAGCAGCAAGGGGCGCCTCATGATGTGGGCATTGACATGTTACCTGAAATTTAGTCATTTTATGGAGACGTGGTCTATGACGTGTGAAGTGGTTCTCTAGGAGATGATAATAGGAAAACCTCAATGGCCCACATAACAATTAAACACTCGTTCTTAATTACTGAGTGATTCTCCTAAGGAAACAGCTGTCAGCCTAACTAGAATGCTGGGTGATCTTCTCTGTCTATTGGGACTACGCAGCCCAAAGGCCAGTTTCAAAGATCTTGTGCTGGTGTGTAAATTGGTTATTAAAATTGAGAGTGTATAAAACTGGCTTGCTACAAAATGTCTCTCGGTTTGTTTGGTAGCCTATTTAACAGGCTGTTGACCAGTGAACATGTCTCAAGTCTTTGTTTTCAGTGGGGCTAATCAAAGTTGCTGCACTTATGGCAAAAACTGACATGAACCATTGATGATAGCCTGTGAGACATAAAAATGACTAGATTTGCTGCGTCTGATGGATGTCTCATTATGGCTTGGATTTTGCTTACTGGTAGGCAGGTTTGGACTTTTTTCAGAGAATGCTCTAATGAGGCTTCATCTTTGACCATAACATACATAATGAGATTTGCTGTGTTTTCCAGCCCTCAGACTGCTGCCTGTTCTAGGTAGGAATCCCAAAGAAACCTGTAGAGTACCATATTGTGAAGATTGCAGCAGTGTACTGATTATGGTGCTGACATATTTGATTCATCAGTCACTGGAACATTGCTGGTGCTCTGTTTAACCCAAACAGCACTGCGGCTAATCCCTGTTTTATTTTGCTGCTCTGGGTTGAGGGGAATTTGTGAGATCTAGGGCAGTTATGTAACGGGATCCTCCAGCCAACCTGTCTAAAAGCTTGTACTCCAGGTAGATGAGCTAATCTAAATACTTCCTAAAATCAGGACAAATTTTTATGAAGGCTTTTGAAGCAGAACTAATGGGGATTTTCCAGTCACTCTTGGATTATTCAGTCCCCTAAATTCTAGCATCATTGGGAGTTCCTGCTGTAAGGTCTCTGTCATTTGATCGGAGTGTTTACAACACTGGTTTGCCTAGTTCAGTTTTAACATGGTGCAGTTTTTTTTCCCCTGGACGTGATGAAAATAGAAAGGTATAGTCTGTGACCAGTTAGACTGTCAGTGCTTTTTGTTTTAACTGGGAGATGGCAGATTTTGGCCATAATTTGGATTTATCTGTGTAGACTACAATGGATAGCTGCTGTTGGCTTTGTCACAGATTGAATACATTTTATATGAAAATGTGTGTTTCTTTTCTTTTCCTCAATTATTTAACTTCATAATTTAACCAACCAAATCCTCCAGACAGCGTGGACATTGCTATTTGCCAACATGCTGCAAAGGTAGTGCAGATGCAGCATCAGGAGTACCCATTCTCCAGGTAGGAAGATCAAGAGCCAAATGCCCGTGCTGTAGGATTTCCTGGGGACTCAGTATATTCTTCTGCACCAATACACCCAAACCCTTTTGTTTCTCTCAGAGCTTGAGAACATACTAAACAACATTGTCCCCACTGGAAACTGGTTCTGCTCACATTTCCTTCACCAAATCAAGGCTTCCTTGAGCTTGCCTCCCTTAACACAACTGAGTTGGAGAAAATGCTGTCGTGGGTTTGGGATGTCCTGCACAGTGAAAAGCATGAAAGGAAGGAGCTGGTTTCAGTCACAGAGAACAAGGTTTATACACATACATATAAGATTTATTGAGCATATTTTAAAGTGACCTATTAATTTTTTTCTGTCAAGCTGTCTATCTGGACATGGTAGATGGAGGTTATGAGAGTTCTGATGGTTAACGATGCACAAATTTTTTTCATGAATCTAGACAAGAAAATAGTTTCTGGTGCATGAGGATCTTCTAGGGCACTTGCAATATAATAAAGTTGCTTCTAAGCCAAGGGTTGCATAGTCCATAATGACCAAGCTATAATGTCCAACAGTATTTCTTTCTAGGAGTCCTATCATGTCTACTCCTGTTTGCTCAAAAGGATCCTCTGAATGGAAAGAACACTAATAGGGCTTTGACACCCTTTTGGACTCTAACGTGAGTCAGGAGTCACATAAACTGACTACGTTTCTATATACTCCCAGCCATAAACGGTAGGTAAACCAACTTGATCTTATTCCCTACCTTAGCCTTAATTGTCCTGCTAAGGGAATAGCATGAATCAAGTGTAACAGCTGACACTGATATGGCCAGGGAATAAGTAGCTGCTATTTTTTCCCCCTTTACTTATCTTACTCCACTATGTTCAACAGATGTGAATAGTGATACGCTTGCTTCTGTTCCACTACATTCTTGGTAATGGCTGCGATTTGATTGTAACATATAATCGATGCCAGTAAAGTGTGGGGTTTGTGGCCCCCAGTGGCTAGACCATGTAGGAGATTGATGAATCTGCTGCTGGCCATCAGTGTATGGAGCTTGCCCTTTAGCTTAAACAGTAAACATTTGTGCTTTGAGATCAGAGGTCCTGGATTCATTTCCCATTGATATTGTTACATAAACATGCTTTATGTATTCATCCTTATGCTGTTCCATCATGAACTTGGACAATGATCTTGTGTTCATTGGACAATGATCTTGTGTTCTAGCTCCTCCAGTTTGTTTGTGGAATTACCTGGCAGAGCAGGGTTGCATGTTTTAGAATTGAGTTCCTCATTTTATTCCCACCAGATGGATATCCTCGTGTGTTATTTCACACCCTCTTTTATCCCACACTTCTATTTCAACTCTAACCATCTTTTTTTAATTTTTTTTTAACCATGTGTCTTCCTAGATTTCTGTACTTGGAATCAAGGATTAAATAACTTTGGACCTTTTCCTGGGGCAAATAATAGGCCAACAGTTCTTTCTGTGGTTTGGCCACCTCAGGCTCAGGGCCTCTTTGGAACTTCCCCAACATGTGCTGAAAGTGCCCCCAAGTACGACAGCCATATGCTTAGCTAAATTGACAGTGATGGAGCTAGTGCAGTCCTTCTAAGTTAACTGGACCATGGTGATAGGATAGAGTTTAACATCCCTGTGGGTACACACTCCATGTAGTGTACCCCATCTTCAGGATTTACTACTTATTTTTGGATTAAAGTTTGGCTATCGCCAGAATTGGTTAGAACATTAATCTCGGACCTGGGCCAGAATGGTAATTTTTGCAAATCCTGTCTTTGTCCCCAGTTTTCCACCACCCCATGTGGCCATATTGCATTTCCTGTGTATACAGGAATTAGTAGGATGTATATATCCTGGTTGTCAGCAGCAGACAAATCCTGAGTTATCTCCCAGTGGATCTCATATCTTTAGGATTTTTTTTTTTTTTGCTGTTGGTACTTTGTTATTTATGGAGAGGAGTTTATGTTAGGGTTTAAGGATCCTCCTAGCTTTTAGTTCCTCTGATAATCTGTCTTCTGTCCATTTTTATTCCTGAGCTTTTGTCTTGTCTTTTCCTGGAGCTCCATATTCTTCTCAGCTTCTCTATAATCCTGCATCAATCCAACAGCCTTAATACCAGATGTGTTGGTGGCTTTACCGAAGAGTTTACAAGCGTAACTATCTGTTGGATCAACAGCTGTGGTTGTTGTTGCTGTGGTTGTTGCTGCTCATTCAACTACTTTAATAATGGTTCTACCTCTGTGCTTTTCTCTTTGTTCACAGAGGCATTCCAAAACCGCACTTCTGGCACCATGTGTTTGACTGTCACCCAGGGAAAATAAAATTAAGGGAAAATAAATTGTATTAACTTAAAGTTGATAGTGAGAAATAAAGTAATTTTGTGTAACTAGAACAGTCTTTTCCCCAGAATCGCCATGCCTTCTGTTTGGGGCATGGCCTGGAAGTCTCCTGTTCCTGTTACCTATTTGGAGTAGGAGCTGAGAGGAAGAACAGTTCCTCCTTCTATCAAGGAGCTTCCAAACTTTTATCCCATTCCTGCCTTAATAAGTCCAGATGGAGATCCACCCTCTCCAGCTGGCAGGCTGAGCAGCTTCTTCAGAAGCCCCTGCCTGGTTCTCTTGGAAGGCAGTCAATGCCTTCCCTATCTGACTCATTACATGGGGTATGTGTACTCCATCACACTGCAACTCCATTCAGTACAAAGGGGCAGATCTTCAGCTGATGTAAATTGTCAGTGGATCTCTGACAGCTTACACCAGCTGACGAGCTGCCCCAAAGATCAGATTTAAAGAGATGCTGGATATTAAACTTTCTGACAGAAGAAAAGCAACTAATAATTAGTGCTGAGACTAATGTGAATCAGTCCACTATGCTTTGAAAGTCTTTAAGGAATAGGTAATTCAACAAACAATAAATTCTGCAACAGACACAACAGGGAAGGTTATAGCTTAAATCCTGTTGCTAAAATTCTCATGTTTTGGGTGTTCTATTACAGTCTAAATGGTGTTTAATTATATTATTTGTTCAAGCATTTCCTTGTTTCCTGCTGCCATCCCACAAAACAGCTAGTTTAAAAATGCAGAATACAGTTAAAAATAAAATGTTGCCATGAAAATGCTCATATATGGTTCTAATGGCTCTACTGGTTTCTGCAGAGGTTTTGTGGAATATGGTGTTCAGGATGACTAATTATGTACAGTATTTATAAAAAAAAAGACATTGCTTTGTATAAATTTTAGGAGAGACAAAGATAAACTGTCTGCTTTTGAATAAAAAGGCAAAAATGTCTTTAAGCAAAGCATGGCCATTTTTGAGGCCTTTTTAAAATATTAAGAATTCCCGAAGTTTTCATTTATTTACAGTAAGTGCCCTTATTCTAATTCCATACACTTATACTTTTCTCTGCAGCACCAGATAACATGATCCAATGGCTGGAAATTGAAGCTAGACAAATTCAGATGGGAAAGAAGGCATAAAATTGTAATGGTGAGAGTAATTAATTGTTGAAACAATTTACCCAGAGATGTGGTGGATTCTTCATCACTGACAATTTTTAAGTCAAGACTGGATGTTTTTCTAAAAGATATGCACTAGGAATTATTTTGGGAAGTTCTATGGCCTGTGCTATACAGGAGGTTGGATTAGATGATCATAATGATCACTTCTGGCCTTGGAATCTATGAATCTGTGAGTGTTGGTGGTAGTGCTAGTTCCTCAAGCACCAATAGAACTATATGCCCTGCTGCCTAATGGTCTAAAAGTCTCCATTCATGTGGAAGCATCAAAGGGTCTGAAGGAAGGTTGCTTTCAGAAGCATTCCAGTCAAATTTTGACAGTCTTGTTGGAGCAGCCAATGAGGATGGGCCTGTCACTGGCTCAACATGATATTATTACTGAGTGACTTGAACAGGAAAAATAAAAAGCTTGATTGAACTTTTCTGAAAGCAGTTCCACAAGTCTGCCCAGATGCTGGCTTCTGCTAGAAGTACCATGGCAACACACAGCATTTATCTTGGGTTCCCATTGCTATACACTAGGGACAGCAGTATTAGAAAAGCCACTTGAGAGGTCAGGAAGGTGATAGAAGAAAAGCAATAAGGAATGCCTCCTTTTAAATATAAATTGACTGGGTTTTAAATTTCCCACCAGCACTAAAACCATTATTATTTATTAGTTTGTAGTGAATAAGAAGAGCTTGGTATTTCTCACATGACACGTTTCCTGTCCCAAAGAGCTTAGATGTAAAGCAATGAGTGAGTATGACAAACAGTAGAGAGAGGACAGGGTGAGGAAAGATAAGGGCAATAACCATGCAATCATGAGATTACTCAGAATAGCCATATATACCTCTTGTTGGCTCTTACATAAAAGAAGAGGAGGTAAAGACCTAAGAGATAGCACATCGTTTCTTTATTCCAGGCATAATGGAATGTACAAATATTTCTGATCTTACTGTTGGTTTAAGATTTTTCTTTGCCACAGAGAAAAATAAAATAGTACTACTGTCCCAGTCCCTGTGTAACACTGAGGAATATTTCAAAGTTCCATCCATAGCAGAAACAGTGATTTCATAAATTGATTTTTGAATGTCATCAGATATGGACAGAATTGGACTTCTTATGGACTTCAGTGTCTGCTTAAGTGCTTTGCTGAATAAGTGTCTAAATAGGGCTGTGAGGAGAAAAGGAAATTTTGTTTACTAGAGGACTCTAATATTTTGAAACCTTTTTTTCTTCTTTTGATTTGGAACAAAACCCCAAAAAATCAAAATTCTCCACAAAAGGGAATGGAGCTCTGGCTCCTGGAAGCCCTGGGGTCCTCATCTCAGGGAATGCCCACCCTCAGGAGCCATGAGCCTGCGAGCTTCCAGTATCCTGGCATCCCATCATCCTACGTGATGGTGGGTTGGTGGGAAGCCAGGAACCTGGAAGCTGTAGCTGAGCTGGGAGCCTCATAGCTTGGGAGCTGCAACTTCTAACACTTCCAGGCTCCTGGCTCTTTGTCAGACCATTCTGTGGCTGCTGTGGAGCTGGGTAGGCAAGCTGCAGGAAATAGGATTCTGTCACAACTTAGCTGAAATTGAACTATCTCCATAAAACATATCAATTACAACTCATTGGCATTTTCAATGGAGGAGCGTTCTGTTGGAGAATTTCCAACCAGATGTAGGTCTGAGTGTCTAAAACTTCAATGGGATTTAAGCATTTGCTTAAAGATTAACCTAAGCTTAAGTGCTTTGCTGAATAGGGACGGACTTCAGCAAAGCACTTAAACATATGCGTAATTTGGTAGCTGGCCCCTTAAATGAAATCAGGCCCAGTTGGTCTGTGCCAGTCCAGGCACACCCTCATTGGGCGGGGCTGTTACTGGGAGTTAGAGAGAGTGAGCCCAGAGACAAAGGGAAGTCCAGAAACCAGAGAGGGAGAGCGAAGAGCTGACTGTGTCTAGAGCAGTAGAAAGGGCTCAGGAGAAGAGCAGAGCTGGGCTGAGATCTTCAGGGACAGGATGTCCCTGTAGGAAGGAATAGTGAGTGTTCCTGGATTCAGCAGTGGAGCCAGATAGGCTGATGATCATGGAAGGCAGGAAAGTAGTTGGTGTAGAGCCTGGAGGAGTCACCTAAGAACTTCCCCAAACCAGAAGGCAATGGCCAGAGAGGGCTGGAGGGAGCTGATGGCTGAGAGCTGCAGAGGAAGATGCCTACTGGCTCTCTGAGACAGAGCTGAAGCTAAAAGGCCAGAGAGCACTGAAAGCTGGGGAATGATGAAGGGATGAGCCTGCTGATTTCTCCAGGCAAACAATACTTGGGAAGGAAACAGAGAAGAGAAGCACCTCAGCTAGAGAGGCTGGGGTGAGGCATGATAAGAGATGCCGGAGCCATACTGGAGCACTGGGATATGGGAGAGATGCCAGAGCTGTATGTGGTGTGTTGATGGACAATTGGGACTCGAAAGAGTGAATGTTCTGTTTGCACTGTGCTTGTGAAATCTGAATTATGGTTGTGGGACTCTTGGTAATAAATTAATTCTGCAAAGGGCTGTCTATATTCTGAAAGCTTGTGTGGAGTTATTGGAGACTCTGGAAGGAAGGGGTAAGTGAGACAGGCATGCCAGATGTGCCACAGTCTGGCTGCAGGAGGGTGCCCCAGAAAGGGGCTGCCTTGTCACAGTGTGCTTAATGAAAGCCTAAGTCATTACATTACATTTTTATTTAAGTCAATAGGGTCACTATAGAGAAATTAGAGGTACTGTTCATTAGAGTCCAAATACACACTAGTTATTGTGAGCTTTATGTAATTACGACACTTGGCTGTGCTACTCTACTCCATTCCCGACTCCCATAACCCTGTTTTAACCCAGAGCTGGATGTCTTGTATGCATATATTGCCACTTATGCCAAATTGTATGGCAGTGGGTTTGTGATGTGACAAGCAACCACCTAAAACAGATTTGAAACGAGGCCTCCAGAGGTGAAATGCTAGTGCATTAACCCACTTTACTACCCAGACTAGTACTAATACATTTTTTAAACATATTTTTAAATTGAAGAGGAAGAAAGCATCCTATATTTAGAACAGAAAATTAAAAATCAAGGATCAAACTAGATAGTACTGACAAAACTAGGCCCGGTCTACACTGACCTTTGCGATTTGGCGGCAGTCGATGGGAGATATCTCCCGTCGAGTTTGCAGCGTCTCCTCTGCGCGGTGTCCATACTGTGCTGTGCCAAAGGGAACAGCGTTCCCTTTGATGCAGCGCTACGCCACTTACCAGGGTGGTTTTCCTGCATCGCTTCCTGGATCAACTGAGCGCGTCTATACAGACCGCTCAGTTGATTGAGAGCAATCGATGTGATGGCGGCGAATTTTCCGCCATCAGTGTAGACTCAGCCCTAGTGAAAAAATGTATTACCGTCTGAAGATTACAATATATTATTGCTAATACCATGCTTGCATAAACATGTTCTTGCTATTGTATGAAGTTAAAACTCAGAGACTGGTATCTTTTTCTCATTCTCCCCCATCTCTTTCTCTTGCCTTTCTAGGGACACTTGGGTCTACAGGAGCATAGGTTGGTAATTGATAGGTATGGATAATTTCAGATGAGATTTTCAAGGTTTTTTTCTCTATCTCCAGTTCCCAAGGGGTGAAATCTGGAGACTTAGCTAGTGTGTTCCAGCTGTCCAGAAATGGTGTAAAGGAAGAAAGATGATCTGCTCAGCAAAGGATTTAAGCACATACCTAACTTTATGCATGTGAATGGTCCCACTGAGGTCAGTGGAGCTGCTACAAACTTGAAGTTAGGCACAATGTTTGAATCCTGTGTTGAACATGCCTCATGTAGCCAAGGTCCAAACCATGTTTTATAGATCCAAGTCAATGGACCTTGAACTGCCCCTGGAATCAGCTTAACTACTGCAGCCTATGACACACACAAGTAATACTTGTAGCATGTATAGCATCACTAAGTAAACAGAAAGCACCATTCCATTCTGTCTGAAGCTTCTGAATGGTCTTCAGGGATGGTCCCATGTAGATCAATTGCTGGAATTTAGTGTATCAGTCAAAAAAACATGGATAACAGGTAAGGGTCGCATCACATAATTTAAGATAAGTTACAGGTGCAAATAGAGGGGGAAAACCTTCCTGGCTACTGATGCAATCTGGAAATCCAGAAATAGTCAAAGTGCCAGGAGAACCACTAAAATACAAAATGTGCTGACGAAGGCATACACACCCTCCTCAACAAAGGGGAAGGGCAGTGAATTCTTCTTCTAAAAATCCTGCTGGGATTTGTTTAGATAACATGTATTGTGTCAATGAGTGATGTTCGATATGTTAACATCACCACATTAGTGAATTTTTGTTTTGTTTCCACCTGGCCAGATAACAAATGTTAGCTCATAATGTAGAGTATTTAGTGCCAAATTGAAGTTTGTGGTTATGTAATTCTTGCTCATTTTTTCCCCGTTTGAGACTATATAGTGTGAATTTAATGCTCATGGGGGGGGTGGGGGGGAGAAAGGGTTGTGATGGCACTTGCCTGAGCAAGGCATAAAGAAGTCTGAAATTGAACAAGCTTCTCATTTACAACTCTGCCAATGCACCATGATTCTGACCTGCAGGACCCTGGTATTGTCCTGGACCTCTTGAGTGAAAATCATCTATTGTGCCCAACAGTGTGGTGATTTTGTGAAGCACATAAATGGAGACCATGCTGAGACAACTAAGCTCATATTCATGCTAGTGGCCTCATCAGAATTTGAGACTTGGTCTCCAGAGAAGCCATCTAGCTTCCTTAAATTTCATTTTTTTATAATGAAGATAGTTTTGAGTTTTACAAGCAGAGAAATGTCTTAAACCAATAAACATTTTATATCTGCTGGATGCTTAAAAACAGCTAACCCATGTTTTTTTAACAACTAGGGGAAAAAAAACACCTATTCTTTGCCAAGTTCCTGCAGCCTGAGCAAATTTTTACAGATGAGTTATAAAGCTCAGACTAATGGAGAGTTAATGGAAGCGCTGACACAACCTAAACTAGAACAGCACAAATGTACTGCTACAATAACCTGAACTCTTCAAACTTTACCCAGTTCAGTTTCCTGTAAAATGACCCATTCTTCCTACTACCATCCCCCTTTCCTTCTTTGAGCACAGGAATAATAAATTTCACAACATAGTACTTGTGGGAATTAAAAATAGGGGATTGGAAAATATGCCTGCTCTTCCTTCTCCTAAATGCTTTCATGGAATTAATTTGGCAGGACTTCTTGGCAGAATGGCCGATTGTTGGGACTGTGCTCTCTGGGAAACAAACAAACAAAAAGGCTATTGGTGCAAAATTCAAGCTTGCTTTGATCTGGTTCCGAGACAGTAGAGGTGGCTTGATTCCACACAGGCAAGCCACAGAATCATTTGTCTCTACTTCCAACAAATAATGTGGTGTTTTTATTATGACTCTTAGAAGAAATACTTGTACTATAATCAACCAACTGCTATTTTATCTTCATTAAAGAAATCTCCGTCTCTTATTTATTCATTGACATTTTGCAAAAAATATAAAGTAAAATAAAATTTGGACATGATACATATAGTATTCTTTTAATTCATAGTTTCTGAACATTATCTCAGCCTAGGAAGATGAATCGGTGGGGATATATATTGATGGAAACCCTGCTATGTGTCTGGTGATTATCATATTTTGCAGGGTGGGGTCAGTGTGAAAAGGCTAATTTTGATCAACAAATTAGAGCCAATGAAAACCTCCGCAGGTGAGAGGAAATCTGTGAGCATGATCAAAACCATACTTCTGATTCAGGACTAAATAATGGGCTACAGGGAGGTACATCTGTAAATTATACAGGAGGCTTTCTTCAGCAACTGATTCACCCTGACAGTTTTACTGGAGTATATGAAAATTAGTATTAAAGATGTGATATGTAGGCTTCTTTCCAGGAATTCCAATCTGGTTTCAATAAAATGGAAACATTGATTGGAAGTGAAGTTGCCTTCCGGTTTTGCCTTTGGCTATTATGTGTTCATTCGCAAAATGACTGAATTCCACAACTACTTTTAATATTCACCTTTTGAGTTCATCTCCCACACTGGACACATTGGAATGATTAAAATAGCACTGCCTCCTGATGCCGGATTCTCTTTAATTTGAAACAGCCAAGGTGCTGAGAAAAAAAATGAATGCTCCTGTTAAATCCATCCCCCCTTTTTTTTTTGCATCAAGTTGCTTCAATGCACATCTAGAATAGAATATTAATACAGCAGTATTAAAAAAAAATCTAGCGCTTCCTGAGTAACTGCCAGAAAAAATAAAGATGAAAATTTGGTGAAAAAACAGATTTTTGTACTTTATATTGGTGCATTTGCTGTAATGAATGTGTGCTCTGACTACATACCCTTAGCTTATGCTGCTTTACTTTGGCAGCTACAGTGCCCTGTACATCAGTGGTGCTATATAAATAATCTTAACTATAAGAAATATGTATTGCTACTGCCGTGCACATTGGCTTAAGTAGAGTGGATTTAAAAATGTCTAAAGGGCAGAAAATTGAGAATTGACTTGCATGGATATTTGTAGGATTTTGCTGTATAAAACTTTCATTTATTGCATTTAATATGCCATTCAAAAAGATTTGCAAATTCTTGGTTTTTTATTTTAGCTGATTATACTGTCGCCGCATAAAGCATGCATGATTCTTAACATATTAAAATGTGTAAGGAAATTAACCTATTACGGAACTTCCAGTATGTTTGCTAATGTACTCTGAAGTAGTTTGGGTTTTTAGGGGCAATATCATTGCAGAAATTTAAAAAAGTTACTTAGAAAATTCTACATGGGGGAACTGGCTGGAATTCTCTAAGCATTACCAAGCATTATCCCCTCAAGGAAGAAGAGTTAGTAGCCACAAAGCTGGGCAAGGGTATGTGTGAAGTCCCAGGATACATAGGAGTTACTAGTCCCAGCTCAAGTTGAGATCTTATGTGTCTGTATGCATCTGCGCAAAGTGCCAGCTCTTTACTAAAATTCCCTGCCACTTTCCCCTGAGCATAGCTCACTCACAAGTCTTCCTGCCAGTGGCAATCCTCACTACTCCCAAAATGCAGTCTTTGAGCTCAGGCTCCATTGTGGGGGTGGAGAGTTGTAGCTGGTGAACCACAGGTCAGTGTTGTGCTGAATAGTGTTAACTTCCAAGGGAAAGTCAACCAGTTTACCAGGTGATTGTACGGATAAGACTAACTGCCCCTAGGTTCTGCCCTCTCAGTGGAGTCACTGGAGAATATGTATGAGTAAGGGAGCTTTTGCCATTTTGGGAGAGGTGCTAAGGAGACTGCACTGTCTTTGCTTCTCCATTTCTTTGCTGACTGGCCATGTTTTTCCGTATGATGTTGTGTTTGTTTGATTTCCCTCCAAGCCCCTCCGAACAGAGGATGAAACATATGGCTCCTGATCTTTGTTCTGGAGATTGTAAGCTCTTTGGGAGAATGGCTATCTTTTATTCAGAGTTTGAACAGTTCCTGGCACCATGGGGCCATGATCCCTGATTAAGGCCTTTAGGTATTATTGTTTATAATTTAAATTATAATAATTAAAATAATAATATATAATTATAATGTTTGTTAACTGAAAAGGTTGAGTTGCCTATTTGGCAGCCAGTGTAATCAGTATCCTGGTGTTATATCATAAAAATGAAAACTGATTATCTGCAGTTGTCCAAAGCAATCTGACTCGAAATTTTGGAAGCTGATACTTGCATTGTATCGTATTCCTGATACATTTAATATATTTTGTAAAGGAATGTTCTCTGTGAAATGAGAATATCTGGTTCTGTGCATTCAAGGTCATGCATAAAACAATGCCTAGCAACATGTATCAAAACATCGTACGGTTTAGTGTCTTTTATGAGATTAGTTGGGGCACCAGTAATGCTGTCGAAGTAGTGCCTCGTGTGAATACTTTTGCATTATTGAACTATGAAGCAAGTCTCAGTAGTTCCTAAAGTCATAGTTCTTTACTACTCTGCTGGCATTAAGGGTTCCTTAAGGTTCTGTTCCTGTACAGTGGAGAGGGAAACAAAATCTATAGAACCAGAACAGAGGTGGCATATTGGGAAGAAAAGCCGATTCTGAACTGACACCGAGTAGAGGCCACTAGCCCTCTTCACTAGCTGAGCTTTGCTGGACAGGGGTGTGATTTGCTGGGGGAGGAATTGAGAAACAGCTTCTTTATGTGGATTTGAATGTGGATATATCCATACGGGAATGGACTACTGACAAAATGTAATCTCTGTAAGAGCAGCATTAATATCTGCTGCTGTTCTATGAGCCCTTTCAAATGGGTCTCAGCACAATGGCAATATGGATGCAAAATCTACTGTATTATCATGTGTGGTTATGTCACATGTGGCCATGGAGGAAAGATAGAGTTGGTTGGCATTTCGGTACTGGGTCAAATATTCAGGAGTCTGCATTGCCTGTTTCCCATGGATTTTTGTCCAGTGTGTTTTCTGAGAGCTGGATCACCTGTGATTTTTTGCAGTCTCACTACCCTTTCATATTGAGCAAAGATTTTGGTGAAGTTTGGAGATATCAGAATTGGTGACATTTTGGTGGTATTGTTCTTTCCAGTGGCATTTTACAAGGGAGGAGACATATATGGTCCACAGTGGAGAATATGATTTTACATATACAGTAGGTACCAATAGAAAACAAAATGACATAAAATGAAACCACTTGGTTTTACTGAGCTACTTTAATAAATTGGACCAAGCCCAGAACTGGGACACTTCTAATGTGATATGGAGTCCAGGTTTTTGTGGCTTTGCACTTAGGGAGAAAGGAAAGTTATTGTATGAATTCTTGCAAAATCACTTAAAAGCACTGTTAATAAGGCCTGAGTTTTGTATAGAGAAGAGATTTGAGTGGCTGATATGTATCCTCACTACTGTACCACACATTCCAAAAGAGAGAAACCTGCTTATGATGGTGTGGTTCCGTTCTGCAAATGGTTCCAGTTGCTGTTGGAATATGCCACCTTAAGACAGGTCAGCAGAGTGAATACAGCCTTATGCTCACCAGGAGAGCTGGGCAAACTCTTTAAATCAGTATTCACGGACATTCATGTCAGTTCCAAATAGATGTTCACTTTGACTGTTTTCAAGCCTCTTTTTGTTCACTGTTCATGAATATCTGCAGGAATGAGGTCCTGTTTGCATAGTTTTTGGGTGGAGTGGAGAATAACTGTTTGCATAAACAGGGCTCAAGCATAATTTTTTCAAGCTCAGTACAAAATTGTCACATGGGCCTCCTCCCACACACATACTCATGGGGGTTGCAGCCTGGGTCAGGCCTCCCAGGGCCTCTGGGCCCTGGTAAAGTGTACCTTTTCCCACCTCCATGTGGGCGCCACAGGTATTCATGTGCAGACAACAGCATCCACTATTTGATATTCTTTATTCTCTAGTCCAAAAGTTTCAGTCATCCAGTCAAGGAGTACACATGATACTATGTGACTCAGGTGCTTCTGGTAGAGCACAAATGTGAATTCATCTGGATTTTTTGCTCTTAGAAGGTGGGCCACGTTTTTTGCACTCACGAAAGAATGTATACAAAATTCTGCATTGTGTACAATTATTATTGTCACTACCTGCCTGGATATTGTTGTGAGAAATAAGAACACAATAAGAACAGAAATACAGGGGCAGGGATGTAGCTATTGCAGGGTCCCATTCATTTTCCCTTAAAAATCCTCTTTAGAGATGCTTAAGTCTATAACTGAAGTTCTACTTTATTCCAGCACAAATTAAGGATGTGAAAACCTGTGAATGTGTACATGATCTTAGTGTTAAAGATCATCCTTTTGCCTCAAACAAAACCCATTATTATTTCTTTTTCTGGTTAACCTCTTAATGTGTTTTAAACCCTGAAGACATTTCTCGATTGTATGTATGTTTCCATGCATGAAGAAGTTAACCAAAGTTATTGTTTCTATTAGTTTCACTGACTTGCAAATTTTTAGCTCTTCCCGTTCTATTTTACCATTTAAAAAAAAAAATTAAATCACATGTGCCACAGAGCAGGGATTCTATTTAAGTAGTTTCACCCTATGTTTTTCCCTTTTTTTATTTACTACTTTTTAAAGCTGTTTGTTATAAACTGAAACTTTTTCATGGATTAACATGCCAGATGCCTTCCAATAAAATGTATATGATCATTTTAGGCAATTATCTGAAATGTAACCAAGCCAAAAGCAGCCTGTTCTTTAAGGCAAAGTTATGGAAAAATGTGTTCTTATCACAAGGATTTTCAGTCCTTTCAAAGGTTCTCCCATACACTGGCTCTATTTGTCAATGTCTTGTCATGTGCAATAAGTGGCTAGACTAAAGGGTATAGGCTGAGTGACCACAGTCTGGAAAACTAAAAATATGGCTGTATTCATGGAGCCTACTGAAAACGCTGTTACCTGTAGTAACTCCAATATGCATAACGTGCTCTGAAACACACAACCATTTTCTTAACATGCTTTTAAGTGTGCAGTTATCTTCTCAGAAATCTTTGGTTCACCCACAGTAAACACTGCTAACTACTAACTCATGAGACATATCAGCTGGGTTTATTGCTTTTAACCATCTTTCCAATTGTGCTATAAAATAAAGGCAGATGCCATTTTAAGATCTTATTATTATCAAGGGCCAACTCCTCCAGCAGCACCTGCTTAGCAGCAATCTGCTTGTTTATAGTCCCTTTTTTATAGGTGACAGTTTAAGGTGGCTGTTCTCTTGTTACAAAGGGTTCTTTTTAATGTAGCAGAAGTGGCAGGCACAGTAGGTGAGCTCCTTTCTTTCATCCAGTGATATTGAGAAGGGGTCGCAGGTTCACCTGTGATTTTTGCTTGACAGCTTCGCCGCACACATCAGGCTCTGCCAAATGCTCCACCATTAATTTATGATTTAAAGTAATTAACTTTTGCTGATTAAAGTAATTATTTCAAGTGCATTGCACTCAGGCCCAAATGATGCACACACCCCCCTCTCCAGTTTGAGCTAGCAGCATGCCAAGTGCTTAAAAGCTGCACCAGGGAGCTCGCAGTGGCTTCTGCCAGTCTAACAGATCTGCCATGTTTATGGCTGACTTGTACTAACTGCTCATTTTAATGCTGAATCCTGGCAGAACACTGACACAGTGTGAAACCTTCATCCGGTAAACAAGACAAGCTTCAAATTGGTGACATCGATGACAGTGAAAACTGTTTAAATGAATCTTGCCTCCAGCCTTCCAGAGGTATTATGTTTTTGAGCACTATTCCTTATCCAGATTGGCTGTTAAACAATTTACAGCTTTATCCAGCCTCTGCCTTTAGCACTATGCAGGTGCAAAATTCAGAATTCCTTAGTGGATTGTAGGCCCCGCCCCCTCCAATTCCCCCCCAAACCCACTCCCAAACACCTTCTAAAGTCTCTTCAAATGTGAAAAATATGAAATCGGAATTTCCTTTGTAAATAAATCTCCTTGTATGAAAGCACACAGTTACTGTTAAAATAACTGTAAACTTTCAAAGTTAGTGCATCTTGTTTAAGAACCAATATTTGCTTTATTATGTCTCTTTTGTATATGAGCAGCGTGCACAGCAACAACGCCCATCAGCAACAGCAGTGGAATGAGGCTGCAATAGAGTGAAATCTGCCAATGTTGGAATACTGCTGCAGGAATGTGTTTTGTCTTACTGGCACAAAACCATTTCCAAAATGTACCTTCGGTTTTAGTTCACCCTGGCGGGGGGTGACCCCATAAACTGAAATGATCAAATTGATATTTAAACTCATGGCCCTAGGAATAACCCTGCAGGGTAAAAAAAAATTGGGTATCACCAAAATCATTTAATTAACAACCCAACAAACTATATGATTCCCTTTTTTCTTCATTTTCTTATCAACTTTTAATTTTGGGGGGGGAGGGGAGGAATTTGTTTTCTGCACTGATGAAGTGACTGTCACTTAAAAAAAACATATGACCTCTTTCCTATTCCAGTGAAACTGTAAAGAAATATAATTTAATATGTAATATAAAATACCTGATGGGCAGTGATTTCTGGCATACAATATTTCAGCTTAATGCTAAAAATTGAAAAAACATGATTGAAAATAAAGTTGCCAAGAAAAATCATCTGTGTGTTGGCTTGGTGGTAATCCTCAGAAATGTGAGGAAATGATTCCACAAAGAACCTGTTTCTAGTAATGAATTATGTGGTATGTAAGGAGGAAGAGTGGGGGTTTTTAAGGAATATCAAAGGAAAAGAGGTTCTGTTTATCTCAAAGTCAGAGCAGAGTGCAAGTGGTCATACTGATGTTTAATGCTGACTTGGAAGCTCTAGCCTCTGCTGAGGCAATTCACTGAGTTGAATACTCCATTCACTCTTATAAGCAAACATCGAACCGCCTGCCAAATTGTGGTGGTTCTGTGACGTGAACAAATCCAGGAATTGATCTGAGAGCACCAAGCACATCTCTCACAAATGCCTTTGGAAAGCATCCTATACGTATGATCTGTTAGTCCTGGACTGAATCCTCCCAGTGTTTAAATGTTCCCGTGGAGAATTATGGCACAATAGCGTTGCCTCTTTTCTTGTTTTAAAGAAGTTTTGTATATATACAAAAGACCCTGGCAATTAAATCTGAGATTAAGAGTTGCTATAAAACCAAACAATACAATTCCTCCAAACCTCTGAACTATTATTTCTATTTTTTTAGAAGTCTTAAAATGTTTACATGTCTGTGAACATGCATGTATTTGGAAACCTAATCTGGAGGAATTCTAACCAAAATATATTTTGAATTCATTTACGGCCTGATCCAAAGAGTGCTAAAGTTAATGGGAGTCTTTAATGGGTTCAGTCACTTTTATACAGAATAATTTTTTATTTTTGTAGTGTTTTTTATATTGGTTTCCAGTTTGCACGTTCCTTTCTTAAGCTTATTTAAGGAAAGTGATTGTAACCCTGTAAGTATAAACACAGGATATAAACTTACAAAGAATATAAATGGGTCTGATTGGTACAAAGGCGGCTTGGCAGAATTTAGTTCTTTCACAAATGGTAGACGTGATGCCTTCCAGTATATAAATCCCCAAAAGGAAGTATTATGGATCAGATTTTTAAAAGGTATGTAGGCACCTAAAGCTGCAGATAGGCACCCAGTGGGATTTTTAGAAGCACCTAGGCATCTAACTCCCATTGACTCTTGTTCCCATTGATGTCAATTGCAAAACTGCAGATTACAATGAGAACAGGACTGAACCTTATTGAAAGTGAAAGGTACAAGAGAATGGACTGCGGATAAAGGATAATAGAAAATATAATCCAGAGATAAAGCAGGCTCATTTTAAATGAATAACTGTAAAGACCTGGAAATATAAAAGGCATAAAAGTCCCATTACTAAATAGCACAATATATTGGTAATTTATAAGTGTTAAATCAAACTGAGGCGTATGATGATATTGGGGAAAATGGCTGTGTTTAAACAGTTGTCTGTTTATTAAATCTCTAATTAAGGACATGCAAACCAATGTTTTCCATTAAGAGTGACAAATTATGATTACTAAAATGTTTTAAATTTATCCTGAACAAGCTAATTTCATAAAAACCAGATTCAACTTTTCACAGCAGCTTTACCTGTAATGACGGTGTCTATATCCTGACATTTCTATAGGCCACGGGAACTGATTTTAACCCTGTTTAACCATTAACCCCTGACCACTACTTCATCACTGCTTGTGAAATTTTTGTAGTCTCAATCAGTAGTTTCTCCAGGGTACTAAAATATAAAGGCTACTAACTCTTTGGAAGAGCTATCATTGATGTCTTGTGACTTTTTGCTGGTTTATGCATAATGCTAGTGTGACTTGCATTTTGCTAACATGTCAGAGGCCTCAATAGGAATAAGTGCACTTATTTGACTCAGTCAGACATCTGTGACTCCATTAGCCACAGTGGAAACTAATGGTAATTGCCAATTGTTAACCAGACAATAGCAGATGCTAACTTTAATTTCCAACAGCGCTCTTCTGAGTATCTTTTATATAGACCTAGCCTGATTTTAATGCACTTTTTCTTTTCCTGAAATATGGAACCTTAGGAAAGGCTGATTAGCCTAGTGAGCTGTGTGCAACGAAGCGACTAACTCATAAAAATGACAGTTGACATACCGTAACTGGGCCATGATAAGTATAACATATGATCGATACCTTAAGTTAACATACTTTATATTGCGTATTTTAAAAAACATCTTTATTTAATAAAATATATTTATTAGAGTTAGATTCTATGAAGAATTTGTGTATTGGATCATTATGTGAGAATAACTTAAACATTTCCTGGCAATGTATGTACCTTGTTTTAGAGAATCTGTTAGCCTCAGAACTTTCAAAAAAGCAAAATACTGCCACAGAATTTTCCACCAAATTTCCAAATATAAGCATGAAGACAACAGCTACAATACATAATGGTATTGGTTTGGCATTAAAGTAGCATTACAGACTAGGCCCCTGAGGATATGTGGAGTCTTCTAGGTTAACATGGTTCCTTTTTATATAAATTTGCTTGCTTAAAATAATGAATAATGAGCCCATTTTCACTTTGACTGTGGCCTGCAGTCTGCAAGAGATATTAGGTGCAATTTGTAGTCAACGTGCAGGTCTGTTTCTTCTAAAATATTATCAATGAGCTTGTCAACACAAGCCCTAACCTTCTTTGTTATTTTCATCTGCTCCTCTCTCAGATGTCTCTCCTCATACCCATAACCTCTGAAGACTAGCAACAGGATGTCATACACCTGTTTTGCTTAAGGCTGGGACTTGGAGCCCTCTGCGATATTGTGTAGGCATTGGCTCACTTGCTGCTTTGCTCAACGTATATGTCAGAATGTCAGATGATAGTTGTTGTATCTGCAGCTGTTGCATAAGAACAGTGCCAGGGGCACAACTTTCCTGCAGTGAGCTTTAATTTGCTCTACCCTCCCTGAAGAGCTCCCTCACTTCACCTTGCTGATGCTGCTGCAGCTGTATAAGAACTGAGCCCATGTGCAGCTGAGACCAGCTGGATGGGGAGGGGGAAGAGAGTGAGAGTTAATAATGGTCAGGGTAAAACTTTACACAAAACAAGCATAATGAAGAATGAAGATGGGAAATGGCCTATTATTTGCATCTTTGCTCAGTGAGTCATTTTAATAATTGTTTGCATAAAGGTATTGTAAACACTGAGGGAATTATATTTGTGTGAGTCAATTTGTAGTAAATTTGGATACTGTTCCAAGAGAGCTACTTGTAGCCTAAATAAGCCATAACCTGCCAAGATATTCATGAGAGATCTGACTAGGTTTTTGACTGCTTTCAGAATTAGTTTGACAATCAAAACAGATGTAGAATGAGATTGCAATTGGATTGCCAAAGGCAAAAAACTCCTGTCAAATTCCTTAAAGGAAGAAGCTGAAAAACCACTATAATACATGGGAATAGTGGACATTACTAACAAGAGAAGGACACACATGTCCATTTTTGGATTATTTGGGAATGAGGATTTAGTCTCTAAATTAGATAGTAAGGGTATTGGAAATAATGCCTACAAATAAACAATCCATGATAGGATGAGGAAAAAGAAACTTAGAAACAGCAGCTTGGCTGTATGAATATTACAAGATGTTTTCCAGTGTTTTTTAAAGTGTATGCTCTACAAGGATTGTTGCATTTCAAAATGAGTCATTGGGATTGCACAGATCATCTGTAATTTAAAAGAAGAAAGCAACAGAGAGTTTGATTGTTTTGGTTGCATCTATTATTTAACCAAACATTGTGGCACTTTGTATTTCACTTGAAATTTTAACTAAACTGAAATATAAATGTAAAATGTTACTGTGCCTTTAAGAAAGGCAAGACAGGTGCAGTGGCTCAACATGTGCATCTGTATCTTGTCTGAGAAATGAAATCCATAATTCTGGGAACTAGGTCTTTGTAGCAGACTAAAAAGGAGTGATTTTGTGGTACCTGTGTGTGGTTGTAAAAACATGCATGCAGGAAAAGTCTGAAACAAATGGATTGTTACAAATTCCTGCTGAACAGAATACCCCTGGATACCCAAATGTTCATGGATGTCATATGGTAGATCGTGTGGACAGGAGGCAGAGCATGATCAAATGGAACAAGATGGTTCTTAAAATTTCTTGTCCATTTTACTTGTGCAAAAAGGAATTTCTGCATGACTATGAAGAAATGAGGATTTCCATCTGCCTTTGCCAGTAGTATAACTATTGTAAAAGCTGCACAGATGGCTCCAATGGAAGTCTAAATCTTTCTCCTGGCACCCAATGACTGCAGGTTCAGATCAGTGGGTGGGTTCTCTGCACAGTGACATTACAATGCTGTGCCATAACATTATGCCACAGGATGACAGGGTTCCATATCCAGAGACCCCTTTTCAGGAGGAGAGCAAAGCAAATTTTTCATGGTGATTAACTTATTTGATGAATTGGCCTTTTGTGTGTCTAGTTTTTCATAGCAATTAAGGGTCATTCAAAATTTTTCAGTATAACTTCTATGAACAATTCCTGGTTTGCACATTGTAGGGAGTTGTTCCTGCCCTGTTACATGTCATTGGGAACTGGAAGGGATGTTGGTGTTTTATATGCTTTCGGGCAATCTTCAGTTCATGCAATAACTCATAGAAAGTCTTTCTAGCCAGAGTAAATTAGAGAAGCCCTGAGGCTGCTCTAATTTGTGCTGTGGGCTGAATTGGCCTTTAGTAGACTTCAGGATTGTAGGGAATGGATTGGTAGTGTCATGCTGAATCTGCTGCTGCACCATTCAGGTGGGTATACCGAATCCTAGTGAACAGCTTTGACTGAGTGTTTGATGTTCAGAATTCAAACAGTATTGGTTAGCTTTGACTGAGACACAGAAAACATACGGCATCTTTCTATTCTGTGTCTCTTAGGAGAAGGTTCCTGGTGAGAACACACATGATTATGAATTCAGGGTTCACTTTATTAGAGTGTTTGCCTAAAATTCAGCGTTTCTGGGAACGTTCCTGCCCAGAAACATATTTGTTACGATGTTTCTAACAAAAGAATACAACATAGATACAAGCCTAAATGAATCAAATTCAAGTGTATTTCAAGCATATGTTCTCAGCGATGGTCAGATCCTTCATTGGCATAAATTGGCATAATGCCATTGACTTCAACAGTACTATGTCAATTTACATCAGCAGAAGATCATTCCCAAACTCTTTTGACATATCCACCCACCTCAACCCAGGAGCATGGACAGGAAGACAAGGAAGCTGACTCTAGTTCTTCAGGCTCACAAAAATGTTGTAGTTAAAAGCTTAACACACTTCTCTGGTTTCAGGACTATATTTACGTGCTGAGCATCAGTGCTGGTAGGCAGGATTCTGAATGTGCTCTAATTTGCAACGTATATGAACTTTCATGCTAAATCTAGATCCACTAGAGGGAGTATGAAGGTAACTTGTTGCTAGTCTGATTGTATTGAGACAGTTTGGGGTGCCATAATTCATTGAGAGGATAGTTGTGAGCATGGAGTCCTATAAGAATATTAATTGCATGTCCCTACCTCTGAAAGCTAATGCTTTTCCACTCCTTGTATAAGCTTCTTAGTAAAATAAATATTTTTTTCATCTTAAGCAGTGTTTAGAATGACTTTATTTGGAGGACCCTGGCCAGGGAACTAACATCTTACAGAACCCATAGAAAAACCTGTAGTCTTTTTATGTGTTTAAAAATATTATGGCAAATTGTTTCACCAGTGAGGGCAATTAACCACTGGAACAAATTATCGAAGGTCATGGTGGATTCTCCATCACTGGCAATTATAAAATGAAGACCGGATGTTTTTAAAAGATATGCTCTAGGAATTATTTTGGAGAAGTTCTGTGTTATACAGGAGGTCAGACGAGATGTCCCTTCTGGCACTGGACTCTATGAATTATTAATCTGTAAAATGGCCACCTCTGGACACTGTCTGAAATGCTCTACAATTTTTAAACAAAAGGAAATAAAACTTGGGCCCAATGCCTACAACAAACCAACCATTGCCTTAGACAAAATCAGTTTTTAAATGGAGTCGTGGTGGGAGGAAAGGGAGTCAGGCATAATCAAATAGGACCAGACCTACAAATAAGGATCTTCTACTAAGCCTTAAGGGAAACCACAAAGAGATTCTGGAAGTGCCCAGATACCATGGTGGTGGGAGTAACACAAAAATATCAGTTGAATAGGATCCTACGAGACAAGGTTGGCCTGAGATATTTTTCTTAAGGTAGCATGAGAATTGCCCTGATGGTGGCACAGCTTCTTCAATAACTCTCCCCTTCACTTCCAGGAGGTGGCTTCCACAGACCTTTAGTCTTCCTATTTAAAAAATAAAAGTTCAACAGAAGCAAAAAAACGTGTTTTCTTGACACCAGACACAGAAATATAATCCATGAGGGGGAGATCCACTGAGTTGTGTGTAGAGTTGTTTCTAGAACGGAATCAGACTTTGAGCAGGTCTGGAAATGGACAGTTATCTTTTTCCTCATTCAATTTTTCAGGATTGCATTTCCAGGTTCCAGAAAGGCCTGGAAAAGAAAATGCACAAATAGTGGTTGTGGCTGGTTTTGTCACAGACTGCAAATAAACCTTTTGTAGAAAGTCTTTTCACATATGATTTCTAGCCCAATGTTTCAAATCCCAGAATCTCAAATAGTTTGGTTTAGCGACCAGAGTTTTGGGTGTTTGCCCAAATTAACGCTGACATGTGAACCTTCAGAGGTTTGCCTCTCAGTACAGTGTACAGTATAAATAGCACCACTAAGAATCTAAAAAAGGCAGTTACCACATGTCAGAGCCAGGAAAGAGACTCTCAAATGAAAAAATGGATCAGCACATGCCTGACGTTTCTTCATGTTCTTCCAGTTTGACAGTCCAGTGTGAGTTAGAGAGGCAAACAGCTACCCCACTTGCCACCAGTGTTGCTGTGTCTGGTGTCACAGGGGTATAATTTCACAGAAGAGATTCCTTTTATCAAGCATTGTGAATTAGGGATGGCTACCAGCCCAAGTGATCTTGTCATGCAGTTGAATAAAACCCCCACTTATGGAGGCACTGGATGCTTTTGTAAAAGCATTCCAGTCTTCTATAGAGCATAGCATGCACAATTTACTCAGAGATGGATTCAAAGATTTCTTTGTTTTTTCTATAGTACTGGTCAAGATGAAGAGATGACTTAGTTTTACTGAGCAAGCTCAAATTAACTTTAGGGACTGGAACCAATATAGCAGGCCAGTTTACATAGGTCCATATTGAAATATATGAAAAAACAAGATAGAATTTATCTTGGATGGGTATCATTTGATTCAAAACAAAACCCTTGAATCAAAACTAGGATATTAAACAGATTTCACTGTTTTTGCTGCAGCTTTAATATGGTAACGCTTAAGGCAAGGCTAGTCAATAGCTGGGCTGTGGGCCAAACCTGGATCACCAGTCACTTTTGAAGGGACCACAAATCTTTTTATTTATGTATTATCGTTGTTATTTGTTACTGTTTTCTCTGGAGTCTGGACCTTGACTATACCTTGACCAAGAAATTTGGACCTTGACAAAAATAATTGACTACCCCTGATTTAGCACATTTTTTAGGGCTGTTAAAAGCTCATCCTCTAATTCTGGCAGTAGGTGGCAACAGAAAACACTGGCCCATGTGGTATATAAACAGAATTTTTACAGTAACGGCTTAAACATGTTGCCTGTGCGCGCACACAAAAAAAAGATGTTAAAAGATACTAATGTTGCACTTTTCACCGATGGTCACTCTTTTTGCCTCATTTTCTGGGTGCCCAACTTGCCACCCTGAAGTCTTATTTGCAGAAGTGCTGACCACTCTCATATTGAATAGCTGCTCAATTAGAGCACAATCCATTCTGTGTGTTGACTGAGGGATAGAGCCTTTGGAAAAATATAGCATGTCATCACATATTTCAAGATTGTCTCATGATGCATACACATAAGGATATTGAATTAAGGTTGTGCACACAACCTTAATTCTGCCAACCTTAATTCTGGCATGTCTTTGCAACCTTAATAATATTCTTTTAACATAGCTTTTTGTGTGTAAACTCCTAGTTTTTTTTAAAAAAAAACAAATACAATAAACAGAAATTGCATAATGTGGCATCACAGTGACACTCACATGGGTCATCTGCAGAGTTGAGATCTTTTGGTCTACCACGCATTCCTCCTCTTAGAGTAACTGGTAGCAGTAGTAGGTTGCCATCCACTATGTGGACTACCACCAGAGGGGGTGAGACAGACACTATGCCAATTGGTTTCACAGATATTTGATGACAGCAGAGGAAT
>ML675609.1:42444915-42496151 GCA_007922155.1 Mesoclemmys tuberculata | reverse complement strand
CCCTAACGTTAATCCCCCTGATATATTTATATAGAGCAAATATATTTTGGATGGTCTGATCCTTGGTGTAAATCAGAGCAGCCCAAAGATTAATTTATACTGGCTGTTACAGCAGCTCGGGGCCACCAGGGCACAGCAAAACCTCAGCCATACCCCATTTCCTTAGCCCCACACTATACTCTGCTACAAGGGGGCCTAAGCCACTTCTGGATTCCCCTAACATGGGCTTTTTTCTCTTCTAGTGGGTATACCAGCAGCATTAAGGCTGTTTTGCGCTGACTTTGTGGTGCAACACAGCCCAAACGCAGGGGAAAATTGGCTTTGTTGCCTTCAAATGGAGTTTTGCCCTAGTATGGACATCAGGATTTAGCTATAGGGTACAATTTGAGATTTTGTGGTGGTGTTTCTTCAAGTTTACTATGAATTATTATTTTACTTTCCAGTGTTGCCCGCAATGTGCTAGATGCTTTACAGACATAACTGAATTATTCTTTCCAGTGGGGTCCCTGCACAGTAACCGCACTGTTATAAAATACCACATAGTATTTCAAAGAAACTTTGAAAATAATTCCTGTCACACACAACAGTAGCTGAATCAGATTAAGCCTATCATTGTGCTTCACAATATTTTTTCCCTTTCTGTCAGTTTCCTTATCTTTCTTTGTAGTTTGGATTCAGCAATACACTTCCTATATCAGCCTACTGGAAGCAGGTATGGGATGTGGACAGGTAGACAGAGTTTGGCTTGCTTTCTTCTCAGCCTGGCTGGGCCTCTCTTAAGCCTTCAGCCTCATAGTATCCTCATATAAGCTCTTCTGTGGTGTTTGTGAAAATGTGATTTTTCTCTGGTTTTGTCAGCTGGGAGAATGAGAATCCTACATTTGACTGGTGGGAAAAGGAAAAGGGTCTGGCATTTGATTGTAGAAGGTCTGGGAGCTATAGAATGACGAGGAATAACAAATGAAGTACTGGGAAGGGAAAACACATAGTCCGTAGCAGTTGTATACCCAACATCAGGGGAAAAAAATTCACAAATGGCAGTTTTCTGGGTTTTCTTTTGGAATGTTGTGGGATAGGGCAACACGTGGTTTCCAGTTCTGCCTTTGCATGCAGTGGGTATTAATAGGATCTTGAAGAAAGAGGAGGAAATATTATGCCTATTGACCTTAAAAATAATTTAAAAGAATGTTTTCTCCCTCTGTAAACCATGGAAAATAGGCAGAGAGGTAAATACCATTTAGATTCTGGCTTACAACTGTAATTTTTGTATGCCTCAAGAACCGAATACAATGCAGGTAATGCACTTGGCTGGAAACATAAATGATCCATAATAATACAATAGATACATAGTGGCTTTAAAAAAAAAAAGAAAGTCAGGGTAGAATCCATGATGTCTATTTCCCTTGAGGATTCGAGGACCCAAGAGAACTGCTGTTGTTATCATATGTTGACACCATGAGTGGCATCATCTAAAGTAACTATTCTTCATTTTATTGGTAAGAGATAAAATTAGATAAATGAACTATTGTCCTCTGATTACATAAAACATGCTATGTAACTGAGCACAGAACATAATAATGGTGTTGAGACTGTCGAGACTGGCAGTAGCAATTAGCAAAAAGTATCTGATTTTCTGTGGAGCACCACCCCAAATTCCTTCATTCAGGTGCTAGTATCCAAAGAGAAATCTGGGTCACCTTATATATGTATTATTCTGTAAACTTTTTTCAAAGTTTAGATCTATTTTTGTCCAAAAAGAACAGAATTTTGATATGTGTTAGGATATTCAAAGCCCTAATCCATGAATTTAATTCCCATTTATGAAAATGTCAGTTATATGTAGTGGGCAGAATGCTTCTCTTACATGGGTAGCATGCACATCTGAGAGCTTAATTTGACCCAGTATATAACTTGCTTGCAGTGGTAGACATGCTGTGGTGCATACAGCCATTTTATGTCGTTACCATTTTACTTTGATTTGCTTTTGAGGGCTTATGTGGAACTTAAGTGATGCTTAGACCTCACACTGGCTCTCTGCACAGGAATGAAGTTCACCATAAAGCAGTAAATTACTTGAAATGAATATTTATAAAATACCTGTTATCTAAGCAGATCTATAACCGAATTATTTAAAAAAAAAAACAAAAAACCCTTTAGAATACGCCCGTACTTGGGATATTAAAAAGCATGTGATGTGCGTCTTGCAGACGGGCAGGAACCTTTGGTACATTAACGAGGTTTTGATTCCCATCTCCACCTGGCACCTCTTCCACATTGTACTATTGTCCTGATTTAGATCTTCAGAAATCATATATCTGGAGAGATTTGGCTTCTGCAGCTTTCCACAGCTATGGAGCAGAATGTTTATTGAATCCATCCCTTAATTTGTTTTTATAGGGATAAAATCTGGAGTGAGTGTCCTGTGCTCATGAAATCTGGACCAAATTGCCATATGAAAATACAGGCCAATATGCCTTTTTGTTGTTAATAAATAAAAATAGTTTCCTAAGAAAGGCAGTATTGTGGGTTTGGTTCAAATATTTAAATAAATGAGACAAATTGCAAAACAAATTAACTGTTTAAATAACCCAAATGGAAAACAAATGTCACAGCAGGGCAGTAACCTGTAATGTGACTCAATTAACCTCATGTTAATATGAGGGCCCTCGGGCAGGAAAATATGACCTTTATCTGCCTAATGATTCTTTTGATGACCATAAATCAGAAAAAGAAGTGCAATATCAGTACCCCACTTGGACACAAAAACTGGATGCCAAAGTATTTGAGATTGGCTTGTTCCAGACTTCAGCAAGACTCATCCTCTCATCTTGACTAGCAATGGGTTCATTACGACAGCTCTGTACAAGTCAGTTCAGCCCACAAGTGCAATAGGGTTCCTCGATATGGCTCAGAACATGATTCAGCATGACATCCTTAAAGTCCAACTAGCATTGGTCACTTTAGCTGGCAGTGAGGTTTCTAGATTGACGCTTTGTCATGATGGGTGCCCTGCAAATCAGTTCCCAGCTGGTGGTTAGAGAGCTACATTATCACTAATGCAAGTGGTGTGGTTATAGATCTGTACAGTGAGCTGGAAATACATGCTGACTTTAAATATATATATACACAAACTGTTTTGCCTTCATTATTCAAGTACTCTCTAGGTATGTATGCAACACACTTCACCACATTAACAAATGTGCAACACAATTGATTCGAGAGTAGGAATAATTTCTTTGAAATTAGCATGCAGTGCGGTGCTTGCTAACACAGTAGAAGGCTTTTGTTTCTTGCCAATAAGTCTGCATCAATTAGATCACAATTTTTTGATCTGTCTCACATACACCCAGACATGAAAATAACTTTCACAATCAAGGCAAACACACAAGTGTAGAAGCACACACATGCACAAAAAAAATAAAATCAGGAAACTTAAATGATGAAAGTGACTTATGTACCAAACCAGGAAATTTCTTGCTTATCCATTCTCAGACTGATCTCTACCAATCTTTACTGTCTGCTCCTCTC
This sequence comes from Mesoclemmys tuberculata, assembly GCA_007922155.1. Classification (NCBI taxonomy): domain Eukaryota; kingdom Metazoa; phylum Chordata; order Testudines; family Chelidae; genus Mesoclemmys; species Mesoclemmys tuberculata. The sequence continues at coordinate 42,492,623 of ML675609.1, read as the reverse complement.
TGCATTCTCGCCTCTGACAGTTCAAATAAGTTGATGGAAGCATGGATCAGGAGACCCAGTCACTGAAATCCAACTAACAACAGTCCTTCCAAAGCGCTGTAGAAATTCAGCATTTTATAACTAGTAACTACATATTTCTAAAGCAATGAAGGGTGTGTTCCAAAGCCCACTGAAGTTAATTGAACTGACTTCACTGGGCTTTGATCAGACCCCAAAACTGTATGTAGTGAGGCTATGTTTGGTTTGTTTTTAAGACAATATATTATCTTAATAAACCCTAAAAATATAGCCCTGTGAATTTTAACGACAGGCAGGCAGGTCAATCTTAGAAGGAAAATTAGTAAATCAGAATTTTCCATTCTCTTTCATGCTATCTCCACCAATCCTTACTATTGAGAAGTGGCAAACAGTGAAAGAATGGCCAAACAGAGATGAAAGAGAAGATTGAGTCAGAAAAGGACCAGGCTGCCTCTTGAGAAGGAAAAGTAATCATTATTTAGGGACCAATCTATGAGGCAGAATCTTGCACATCCCACTTAGTGCACAGCAGAACCATATGAAAGGGGTGCAGGGTCAGGATTTGTCCCCAAAAGAGGGTCTTTTAACATCTTGAAAAGGTGGCAACTAGATCCAGGCTCAACCAGAACTCAGCTGGAAGCAAATTCCAGTGGTGTAGAAAGTTTTCCGTAATTCACATGGCATCAGCACTGCAAAACTATTGGGAGCAGATCCTCAAATGATGTAAATTGGTGTAACCTCATTGCTGTGAATCATGCTATGCAGCTAAGGATCTAATCTATTGCAACAATATTTAGAAAAGAGCAATGGTAAAGGGGAGATTCACGGTGGGCTCGTGAACACTTTACATTTTACAGAGCATGTGGGAAAAGTGTGATTTAAAACCAAGGATACAGCACCAAACAAATGTACAGTATTTTTTCTTTTTGTTTCGGTTATGGCCATATTTTAAATGTCCATGTTCATCTCAAGTACATCTGACAGGATAATAACTCACGCCAGATGACCTTGTCAGAACAGGTGGCTATAAATTAAAGGAAGTACAGTATTAAGTTTTATATTTTTTTTATAATTGATGTTTGAGTCAAACTTTACAAAGGAGCTTTTTAAAGATGCACTAGTGAAGTATTTACTTAAAGTGGGAGCACTCTACACTAAATTAAATAGGATTGAGCAACTTGATAAGGCAAATGATGCTGTATTTATCTTTCTAGTCATCGCTATAAGAGCTATTGTGCAGAACGTTCTTAACCTCATCTGTTCATCCCTTGGGAGGGTTCAGGCTAACAAAAAGCATAAAGCAAAATCAGTGCTGAGTTTGGTTCTGGTAAACATTTCTATCTGTCTATAAAGGAAGAGAAAAATCCTTTGAAAATATTCCTTCAGAATAATGGCTTTTAATTAAATTATATCTTAGAAATATTGAGAGTGATCTTTGCAATTTCTTGATTTAGTTAGATTATGAATAGAGTTGCCAAAACAAATGCAAAAGTATCCATTTGTAAACTTTACACATATTGCTTGTAAATTTGATATTGTCTCAAATAAAGTGCCAAGATACTGCTGTTTACATTCCTAAACTCTTTACAAACTATGAGAACAATAGCTGCTCTTTACAGATTACTAGGGTTGTGTTTATATGTACAGGAGCAAGTGACCTTTCCAAGTTGAGCAATCTTTATAAATTCAACTCTGAGTGTTTAAAAAGCTCAAGCATATCAGTATTCAGCAAATTAATGTGAGATAGAAGAAGAATGATTTTACAGTATCCAGATGCGGAATATCAAATGATTGAATTTTCCACTCTAAAAGAAAACCTTTAGTTTATGTAAATATATGGATTTCCAGTACTGCTGGGAAACATAATGCTGTGTACAGTCTAGCTAATGTTATCCTGCATCACATCTGACTCCACTTTACCCAAGGTTATCCTACATTATATATGACTTCACTTACTTAAGGTGTCTTTATAGCAATACAAGAAAAAGAGATAGGTGTAACCCCCTCCTGTTCTCTGTCTCAACAGGAGACAATATGAGATAAGGTAAAGCATTATCAGTTACCCCTTCACTTTTTGTGTCACAGCCTTGAGGTTCGGAGGGTTTCTATCCCCCCTACATCACAGTTTTGCAGCTCAGGCCAATCTCCAGTTGATGGTGAAAATAAATGTATCAAATATATAATAAGCATTTGAATAATGTCCATATTTATAACTTTATGTAAACAAAAAGAGCAATGAGAATTAGTGGCTCAGATTGATTGACTGTATGAGTTGCTTCTAAAAACCTTTTGCTAATGAGCACTGGCAGTTCAGGGATAATAACATGATAGAAACACTACATTAAACTGTAACTAAAGCATTTTGGTAGTTGAACTTGACAAAAGGGTACATATGATCAGTTTTACTCCATTCTCAACTCGCTATAGGAAACTGTAAGAAAATAGTCTGAGAAAAGGCAATCAATCATTTGTATAGTTAACACAGTGTGCTGTTAAATGGTCTAATCTTTAGATCTTTTCAAACAGAAAGTGGTACAATAGAGGAACAACTAGCAAGAAGAAAGCAACTTGAACTATAAGAATAAAGACTTTCAGGCAAAATGTACAACACTATTTTTACATTAGAAAACCAGCCTGGTCAAGGTGCCCAGTTGGTCATTCGCCAAGATTTTGCTATTTTATTTATATTTTATTCTGCAGCTATCTAGGAGGAACTTCCTGAAAAATCTATCTGAGGTCCTAAGCCTCCAAGGTGGTGAATGTGTTTTGCAAGGTGCTGAGGAGTTGAGGGCAGTTGACACCTTGCAGGAGCTCCTCAGCACTTGGCCCGTTTTGGCCTTAAACATTTTTTTTCATGTGTTCGGTGTTTACCCTCTGTAAATGTCTTTGTTTTGCATGTGTGTGTCTATGGCATAGCGGCTGACAGCATGGGTTATTTAGGGTATCACCGATCAGTGTCACATCTTCTAACCTGTTTTCCAAATGCCATTTTAAAGTTTCCAAATCTTTGCAATATCCTAGAAGAGAATAGTTCTGGAAATATTCTACCAAGCAGAGTCCAGGATCACCCTAAGAGGTGGAATACCTGTTGCTTTAATTTGGATCATAATAGTCTTTTTTGAAGACGTTCAAAGAGAATGTTAGGTCTTTACTTTTGCAAATCAAGGAAGGCAAAGCCATATGGTGTTCCTGTACTATTACTTAGATGTACATGTATTATCATGTTGCTCAGCCCATTGCTGCTGCTTGTAAACGGAGAATGAAAAATAAGGAGAGAATTAAAGCATTAACTTTCTTTAGAAAACTGAATTAGGGCTGGATGCTACCATCCTTACTCAAATAAAGTAGTGCCTTAATTTATGAATAGTTTCATGGAAATCAATGCAACTACTCATGGATAAAATACACTAATCGTGAATAAAGGTGGCAGAATTTGGCTCTCTGGTAGTACTTAAGTGGTACTTAAGCCTTGTACTAGTAATGTAACCAACTGGCTTTCTGCACAGATCTGAATTTTACCCTTAGATCACTAGTGGTAAATCACTGGTTGGGAATAGAGAGCTTTGCAAAACTGTGGTTACAAGTAGAGTTGCAAAGTAACTACAAACTGAGGGGAAAAGATGAGAATAGGGAATGAGAAAAAACCAAGTAGACAGTAAAATTTGGAAAAACAGCTCAAATTCCAGATGAAACATTTTATAACATCAAATGGATTCAAAAGCAGTTACCTCAATAATTTCATATCTGACAAGATTTTGTGATTTCATATCTGACAAGATTTTTCATTCCTTACAGGATGTAAAGAGCAAGTAATCTATTTATTTCGTACATACTTATACTGATATGAGTTTGTAATGTGGAAGTAATAGCTCCAATGTAAAGCAGCGTCATGGTATTTCCTTTTGGAATTGTCCGACATATTTAACAATGATATGTTTGGACTAGGAGGATCTTGAGCTTGTAAGACTCTAAACCTGCTAATTTGCTGCCACTGGGCATATTTTTAATAAATCTCTTTAGTCTGGTGACATAATCTCCAAGGGAATAGGTGTCTGAATTATTAAACTTGCTCATGTGGACAGGTTGGGCCAAAGCCTGATAGTCCTGATTGCCTGAAGCCCCTATTGAATTCATTGGGACTTGTAGACATGCACTCTCCCGATTTGGCTGTTTGTGACAGAGGCACAGATTATGCTGAGGAAAATGAAGACCGAAGGCCAGATTCACCATTGGGGGTGCAGCAGTATAGAGTTGGAACAACTTTACTCCGCTGGAGACTGTGACAGAAGTAGGCAGTACCTAAATACCGCTGACTTCTTAAGGGGTTGCATTGTGAGAGGGAGTGGTGTATGTAGCTATGACTCCATTTGCTGTGTACTACACCTTTAAATATGCCTATGTGCAAGGAGGCAGGGCTTTTGGGTTCCCAAATGAGGTGCTAAAAGAGACTGAGCGAGAAACTCTGCTAAAGGAGAATTCATATTTGTTCTGCCTTTTTAATTAAGCTAAGATTAGTCACCTGGGCTGAGAATGCATGTTTCTTTGAACACAGTGAACATTCAATGTCTTCAAATTCCAGCCAATGCTCCAGAGGGGCCCTAATAGCGGAGCCTGCTTGGGAGGACTACTTGGCAGAGAGCTGCTCCAAACCTACCCCACCCACCATGGGACTTTTGGTGCAGACCAGGATGGCAGAGCAGGTGTGGTAGAGGTTTGAGGAGTTGTGCCCTGGCTTGTGGCTTCTGCTATCAGGAGCCTGTACTCTGCCAGCAATGGGACATCTTTAGTGCCAGCTCTGATTAAACTATTCAATTAGTTGGATGCTTCTGTGGAATTTAAACTATTTTATTCAAATTTTAATATTTTAAATAAACCTCTGCTTTGCAAGCACCTCAGTCTCATTTGCCCATACAGGCACCCTTTCAGTCCCATATATCAAGAACAGCAGAGCAGCATTCATAGACTCAAAGATGATAAGGCTAGAAGGAGCCACTGTGATTATCTGGTCTGACCTCCTGTGTAACACAGGCCTTAGGACTTCCTTACTTTTTTTTTTTTTTTTGCAGTAGCAATGGATTTGGGGGAGAACAAATCAGCTATGGAGAATTTTCTATTTTTCTCATCTGCCCTACTCTGACTATTCCCATTTCTGCAGTTCAGTTAATGTAAGTTGTTTTTCCTCATCAAATACAGTCAAGACTTCCTTACAGCTCAGCATCTCTCCCTCTTTCTGGTGGATTGACGTTTGATATTCTCTACTAACAGGTAACACTTGGCTGGTTATTTTGTATATAGTACTGTACGTGTTTTACTTACAAGTTATGCTAAACAAACAGTACAGTCAAAGAACTGACAATCTAAAGGCATGAATAGGCACAATACAGTGAGCAGCCAGAGTGATGTGGTGACATTAACATTTGTAACCTGGGTGGAAGAAGCTGACTTTTATGAACCTTCTTTTTTAAAAGGGGGCAGGGGAAAAGGATACAAACTGGTTCCTAATCTGGCAAAGAATTTAAACTCGTGCTTAACTTTAAGCATATAAATGGGCCCACTGAAGTCATTGCAATCTCCTGTCTTCTTTCCCTGTGTAGTTTCTGCCACTGGGGATGCTCATCAAATGGCAAGTTCCTGTGTCGGTTTGGTTCCTTATGGTTAAAAATTTAACCCATTTTTGCAGGTTCTTGGATATAGTAAAGCCTATTGGTATGGCAATGTTATCCAAACAACTTTCTAGGAAACTTCTATGTGGTTCATTTAAGATTTAGTGCATTACAGTACTCATAGATTAGCAGGGAAAAAGTTATTACCTGAAAAAAGTGTAAAAAATAAACTCTGACTGTTTTGATCTGGTCTTAAACTGGAGAGAGTGAGGGAAAGAGATTGAAGTGTTTTAAACATAAAGCTGCACAGTAACTGTCAGGAACAAAACTGAAAATAGTTTAAGAGCAACACAGGCAATAACTCACTTGGGGGGTCGGCAAAGGACCAAAAGAAATGGCCAGAATGTCATTGCTTGGTTTTATTAACTCATCCATAATTAGCCCATAGCTTAGATACAATTTAGCTTGTGCCATATGGGCTAATATGGCTCTGAAAGTTACCCCCCATGCAGGTGACAGTCTGTCACACTGAAGGCAGATTAGCATAAAACAAACAGTACAGCCTTCATTATGGCTGCACCATTTGCAATGCCACACTTAAGGGTGCATAAGCACTTGCATTATAACCCCCTTATCTTCAAGATTTTATTAAGTAGCCATAAAAGTCCCACACACAGACACACACACAATCATAGCCTAGTGAATCCTTTCTTGAATTTTGGAGCTAATTTGGCTATTTTAAGCTATATGCTAGTAAAACCTTCAAATGGAACATTATAGGTGCTTATTTGTATTTTTAAGGGCTTTATTTAGGACAATGTGTAGTTTTTCAGGCTTCTTTAGGATAGGTAAAATACATTAGACAAAAAACCCATGATAATTCTTGCCTGGATGAGTGTTCATTATAAATGACTGTTGTATTAATTGAGATGGAATATAGGGATCCAAATAGTCAAAGGTATTAACATGACTCTGAAATTGTCCAACATTAAACCATGCTAAATGAGGTTCAGGGTTTGGTATACAGAGATCTCAGCCTGCTTAGTACTACGTCAAACACACCATTAAAAATCCTTTTAAACCTTTTATTAAAGATACAGGAAAAAAAGAAAAAACAGGTAAAGCATTTGAAATGTTTAGTATTAATAAGGCTTTCATTTTAACATCCCTTGTTCCCTTTCCTTTTAGCTGGAGAGAGTTTTTAGAAGGAAAAACCCTTGTTTGACAATCTCTTTAGATGGTAATGACTGTCCTTTTGGGAAAAGAGAAGTTAGTTGAGATGGGCTGGGGCTGTCGCTGTTGTTAAGAAAATCTGATTCCATTTTCTAGAAGATAAAACAATATGTACACACAAAAGCGAGGATAGAAAATGCACTTTCTTTCTCTGGTGTTGACTCTTACTTTCAACCTCACTATTGGAAAAATACAAGCACAGCACATGTTCTTATTAGCCACTTTGAGACCTGGCAAACTTGTATCAGCATCAGGCTGTTGCAGACATTGCTTTTATTTAGCTCTCTGACCACAGGCTTACAGCAGTGTTGCAAAATATGCTGTCTTGTCCAGCTAAGCTAGACTCTTCTTAGACAGAAGGAAAAAGAGGAGTTAGGAAAGAAAAGATATAAAGTAGAGAAGGAAAAGGACACAGTGGTGTGGGGGAAGAGTCAAAATCTCACATAACAGGTAGTGTTTGGGATTTAACTGGAGCCACTGAAGGTGGCAATGTCATCTGGGTCCTTCTCTCTGGTCACGACAACTTTCAGGATTGTAAGAAGATGATTCAGGACCCCAAGAGATGGTAGAGGTGGCAGCCATGATGGCTCCTTCCCTGTTTTCAGTCAGCCAGCATCTCAGTAGCCTCCATCCATTTGTCTCTTTTTTTAAGAACCCCAAAAGAGAGTGCTGGGTGAATAGCCCATCCCCTCATTATTTTGCCCACTAATTAGGCCTAATTTCTGAGGCACCAATTTTGGTTCACAGAATTCTGTTTTTACACTGTTCTGGTTTACCAGGCCTGATCTTTACACAATCCTTGAATTAGAGTTTGAATTAGTCCAAATATAGCTCACTTTTGCCTCTTTCCATTAACGTTTGTTATTACAGGTTGTTGTGACATTCTATGAACTTTGACAGTTGAGCTAAGAATTAGGGTAAATTTGTAGGCCGAATTATCCCAGCATAGCCATTTGGCTCAAATTTAAAAATAAAAGAACAATAATAAAACTCAATTATTATCACATGTCATTTTAGCTTCTGTGTGTGCACGTTACTTTTTTTCAGAACTTTGAATAATATATACATTTCTAGCCAAATAACAGTGGTGTAAAAATACATGCACTATATCCTCTATGCATGCATTTACATGATGGACAGCAAAGACTCTAAAGTCAATATTGCGAAGGAGCTAAACCTTCATCCAGTATCTATTGTGTCTATTGAACAGAAAACACAATTAAAATGACACACGTGTTACCAGTACATACTGCATTTGCTTGAATTTGACTCCATATTGTGGATATCTCCATTTTAAAATAAAGAAGAAAATTTTGTGCCAAAACCTTTTCCAAATGATTTCAGGTTTTGACACAAAACAGTCAAAGCCATTAGAATTCCCGGTTAAGGCTGTTCAGCCCTGCTGTTGAGCCATGTCTCTTTTCCCCAATCCTACCCTGCCCCCCAAAACTTTTCTTTCATCTTCTAGATAAAAAGATGCAGCTGACTCTAAGAAGTTCTACAGACTTTTCTTATGAAATGCAGTCCTGCCATTTTGCATCTTTTAAATGAAGTGAATTTTTGTTATGCAGACAGGAGTTAAATTTTTCTAGCTCTCATTGGCCATTTATGTGACTCTATGGCTTTCAAATGGTATAATGCTAGAGGATGCCAAATGTCCTGCCATTTAATAACCAGTAGCATACAGAGCTCTTTTCAAAATGCCACCGCTCTGAGCATCTGTTGTTATTAAGTAAGATGATCAAATTTTGTATAGGACTTCAATTTTGCTTTTCACATCACTTATAGAGCAGGAATAATATGCAGTTTGTGTATAAAACTAATGGTTAGGAGCACTGAGCCAATTGCTGTTTTTTGTGTTCTGCTTTATTGCCGATTGTAAAATAAACTTTGGCCTCTTTTTAATAAATGTGATAAAAATGCTTTGTGAATCAGGAGAGTGTCAGCAATTAAAGCCATTTAACATCATAATCATTTAAAAATGAAACACTCTAGTACAATCACCACTGGTTTGCAGAAAAAGCCACTTTGTCGGTCCTTAATAATCAGTTTTTGACAGACATGCTGAAAAAGAGGGAAAGGTACATGTTGTTGGTATCAGATTAGCAGCTAATACTTATTTTTTCTTGAAATTGTTCTAAAATGTCTTTTAGCTTGACTTTAGAATGCCTTTAGGAATGTCCTCAGCTTGCCATCACTTTTCTCTCCAGCAGAATATGACTGATAACTCTACAATGCAGGGCAACAGCTGGGTCTAAACACACAGTATTTTTCTGCTAAGGAAAGAGACAGATTAGACTGTGCAGCACCCAATTAGGTAACATTTTAAAATAATAAAATCCCAATAGCATATAGGGGAAAAGATGGATCTCTCGGTACAGCCTTATTTTTCTGAACTGGACCTTTAAAACATGCAAACCTTTTAAGGCTTTGGTTTGGGAATTTACCTGAACCAACCCTCATTTAAGGGTACATTTTTGAAAGGGCAGCCTGCCTTCTGTAGTTGAAATGAGGTTGCATATCTCAGTTTGTTTCCTTCTAACTTCCTATCTGAGGCTGCAGATCAGGTAGTTAGAAGGGCAGGTACACAGATTTTGCAAGTACAAAAATGTAGGCACAAATTTGAAATGTGCAAATTTCTCTCCCAGGACCACAGAGAGGCTGAGCTTCAGTTTAGGATGGATCCATCCTCTGACTACATTCCCTAGACGATGCTCCAGTCTCATACAGTGGCTCAAAAAGCCCTTCTCTGGTGAAGAAAGAATTCTCCCAGTACAGCCACTGTGTGGAGGGCAGCAGTGTGCACTGCACAAGTACCTCACAATTCCTGGCATAGAAAGTGGAGCTGGGGAGAGGAAAGGGTGCATTGGGGGTGGTAGGAAAGTCCGCAGAGTTTAAGCCGCTAATGTGAAGCCCAAAAAAGGAGAGAAAAGTTGGCTCATAGCCTCCTGAATCCTCTGAAGCCTCAAAATCTTCTGCCTTCTGCAGTGCAGAATCTCAGCCGTACTCCTTAGTGGTCTTAGAGCTGCCTCATGTCAGTATAGCCTGCCGCAGATATTTTTGTGCACTATGATTTACTGTCATTGTTTTTGTACTTATGTAAATATTTTGAAGACAGGAGTGATACCGTTTCCTTTTTTTAAACTCTAGCTTTGAATTTGTGAGTCTCCCACTACAGTCAAGTGCACTGCCAGCAAGCTTCAGGGGTAAGCTGCATGAACAGATGAAAATATGATTATAAGAGAGATGCTGATGGCTCAATATATGGAATGCATTCATTCACAAGATTGCTTGTGCATTTGGTGTATGTAACTGGGGATTTTTCTCTTTATTTGTAGTTTTATGAATATTTAAGCAACTGAGCCGCAACACTAGTAAGAGTATGGGAAAAATGCTGTCCTGTTATGCGTGTGTGCTAAGCAGGAATGGGGCTCAAGGGGTCTCCTCATTTCTTGAACAGTAGTTTGGGGGAAGTGATATACACACCCACCAGGATCTGACAGCCATGAGGTGATCTGACATTGGGTGTGAGGTGGTTACGGTTAAGCCTATGTGTCCCTTGCACATATGCTTTTTCAGCAGCAGGGACTGAGGGATGGTCATCCTTTTACAAGACCAATGAGATGAACTTCTGAGCAGGACAATCTAAGCAATCTGAACTTACACCAGCATGCTTTCCCGAGAGCCCTTTGCACAGCTGACCTAATTCCCCTGCACCAGGAAGGAGAAATGTGGCCTGGCACGCTCACTTCAAACTCACCATCATTGAAAGAGGTGTGTAAATGAGCTGGGAGCAGCAAGATTTTGTTTTCCTGCCACTCCCAACACCTTGGATAGTGACTTGACTATTAATTTAGTAGGAATTCATTGCACTCCACTTTCAGTTATTAGGTGGTTTTATTGACTTGAAAATGTTGGTACTATCGCCAATGGAGCAGGGAGGAACTTATTTATTCCACTGTGGCCTAGTTGTTTGTGGATAGAGAATATATAGACTATATTTTTAAACGATTTTTTACCACATTCAAATGAGTAAAGTATTTTAGTAATTTCAGAAGACTTTTTCTGATTTGAGCTATACATTCTTAACATAAAATACCATTGCATGAGGGCTGGCTAAGTTGGCTATTGGTATAACAGGATTCCATATTGCCATGTGAGATACCGGGGTCTGAGTGGAGGAGGATGCTATTTCATTTGAGGTTGTGGTATTTTTTGTTCCCCGTAGCAACCATTATAAATGCTAAACTGTCTAGGAGCACAAAAGAAACTATGATCCTGGCCTTGAGGAGCTTTTATCTAAAAAGTCTAGACAAAGAAAGAAGAAGGATAGAAGGGATACAAAACACAAGTGACTGACAACACCTTGCTAGCTAGGTACCAAGCATACCACAAGCCCAACACAATCATCCACTTAGTTTTTTGTAGGTGTCATGATAGCAGTGGGTTTTCAGGAGGGACCTGGGTGTGATGGATGCCTCTTTGGGAATGAGCTTAAAAAGGGTGGCTGGTATATAAGGAGAAGTGCACAAAGTGCTGAAGCTGGAATGAGTGGTTCAGCAGTGGGGTTGAGGATGACAGTGGAGATGAGGGACAATGCAAAAAAAAATAAATCAAAAGCAGATTGATAGATAGGGCAGAGTTATGCAGGGTGTTGAAGGTAGTGGCAAGAATCTTGCATTTGATAGAGCAGTGCAGGGGTCCAAAGAGATGGGTAAATGTCAGACAGATGGACAAGGAAGATGATTTTAGCAGCTGCTTTATATAGATTATATGAGGATTTGGCAATGTCAGAGAGGAGGAGGATGCAGTAGTGGATGAGAATTTTACCTGTGGGGATTTTTTATTATATTCAATGCTCTTGTACCTTGTGACACATGAGGCAAAACCAAGTCTTTCCATCTCCATCTGTCTAACGCCACACTTCTTGCTCCGTTATAGTCTGTTTCCATGACAGTGATATTTTCTCAATGGATTTCTTAGATGTCATCTGTTGTTCTTCTCTTTCAATGTTACACCAGGTGGTATCCAGTCAAGGACATCTCTAAGAATACAGGTTTTTGACATCCATACATCATGTCCCCACTATTTTAGCTTTTTTCTTGAATCATTGTCTCTACAGTCTGCTGGCTATTCCTTTTGTAACACATCAGCACTGGTTACTTTATCCCACCAGTGGACACCAAGTATTCTTCACAAGGATCTGTGATAGAATTCATTAAGTTACCGGTTTCTAGCATTTTGCAAGTTTGAGAAGCATCTAACAATGTGGGTAACACAATGACATTGTATCATTTTGTAGAACTTGTGTGAATCTCCTTATTTTTCCAGATATAATTCAGTCTTGAAAAGGACTTTCATTTTCTTTTGGCTGATTCTTAATCCTACCCTCACGTTCGACATGGGTACTCATTTTGATATTTTTGGTCTAAGGTCTGCTTGATTAGTACACAGTTTTTCATCTGTGACCAGTTTCATTCTTTTCAGTATTACACTACAGAATATTTTTCTGGGTATTGAAAGTGGTGTTATTCCTTGCCAATTGTCACACACCTGTTGGTTTCCTTTCTTTGGTAATTTACAATCATACCTCTTTTCCATTCCGCTGGGAAGAATGCTTTCTCCCAAACTATATTACAATGTTTATGTATTTTTATACTACCATTTCTTCCCCAGCTTTAAGCATTACTGCAGTGATCTTATCTTGACCCAGTGCTTTGCCAATTTTTAGCTGCTTAATTGCTTCTTCTCTTTCTGCTTCTGAAATTTCTAGCAACGAGATATTTAATTCTTCACTTTCTTATTCACATCTGTTGATTGGAATTGTTGGCTTTGGTTAGTTGAATACTTCATTAAAATGTTCTCATCATTGTTCCTTTTGTCTTGTTTGTGTTAACAGTCTTCCATCGTACGCTTTGACAATACCACTCTGACTCTGGAATTGTGAAGACAATTGCTTACACACCTGGTACAGTTTCTTGGAATCATCTCACATGATGCTTCTTTGAATTTTCTCACTTATTTTCATCTTATCTTTTCAACACAACTTCTTTAGTTATCTTTCTCTACATATTCCCATTGCAGTGTGTGGTGTTCTTCTTGTCATTTCACCTGTGCTTGCCTCTTTTTCAAGGCTTTCTGTCTTACAAGCAATTTCCATGAGCATGGCTGTTTTCCACTCTTCTTTCCTTGATCTTCTTGGTACAAGTGACATTGTAAGCTTCCTGGAAGACATCTCTAAAGTGAGCACACTGTTCTTCTACCTTATCATTCATTACCTGCCACTCTTGGAATCCATTTGCGACCTGAATTTTAAAGTCCTTCCTGATTCCTAGGTCAGCCAGTTTGTTCACATCAAATACCATCTCCCTTTATGTATTAGAATAAAGCTAAAAAGACAAGCTAACTATTCCAATGAAAACATAGTGAGTGCTTCCTACATCAGCACTTATAAGAGATCATGTATCCAGCAGTGATCTTCTCCATATGTTCCACTTGCAATATGTTCCACTTGTTTCTCAGTAATTCTAACATTTGACTTCCATGTTAGCTTGTATTTCCTGAGATGAGGGAAAAGTGATCCCCACTACCATGCACAAGTCATACCTACCTCACAGCTTAAATCTTTCACTGTTGTCCATCTGTGTTTACAAATGCAATGCTTGTAGCCAAGGTTGTCATTACCAACTTGGGCATTCACATCATCCATAACTAGAACAATATCATAACCATGGAGCTGGTTTAGTACATTTTGTAACTTGCTGTAGTAAAACTTTTACTTGCTTTACCTGTTGTTGGGAGGGAGGGGCAGAAAAATGAACTATCTTGGAAAGTTTTTGTTTGGATGTCTGCAACATGGGATTCTGTTGAAAAGAATGTGTGTACATGACAGAAATAACTTCTGATTTGTGACAATATAATCTAATAACCTTTGATACAATTGGATTTTCAATTTTTTGTATTTTATATAAATAATAGTAAAATATTCAAAAACACACTGGTCCCTGTTCCATGACTACTTGTATTTAATCCTGAAAGAGTGCATACAAGCACTAATGAAAGTTATCAAGACCAGTATTTCATGTACCCACAAAACTAGAAATGAAAATTGGTCTTTGAGAGCACATTAGACAGTCATGAAAATCTTACCTTTCTGAATTACCTTTTTACACTGATGTCTTGGCAGTTCTGGAATTATTTTAATGGGCTAACACTTGCACTAGTACTAGTTGGTACTCTTCAAAGAAAACAATGATTCAGTCCACCAGAAAATTTGACACTGGACTAAAGGATTAGTAGCTATCTCTAGCAGTTCATGATATGTAAGCTGCAAAAATAATGTCAAAACTGATATACAGATAAAAGAAAGATGTTAAACAGGATATGATTTTAAGGTCTGGTAACTGAAGACTTGCCTCATTTGACAAGCACTGGCCTTAGATGAGGGAACTGAAAATTAAAAAGAGCAATGATAACATGATTCCAAGCGTAGTGAATGACAGCAAAGCTAACAGGAATAACGGCCAATGGAAAATCTCAAAGATTAATTAGCAAAGTTTGTAAAAACAGTGTAAATATTACCTACTCCTCCAATCTCTGCTCACTTACACATACTTGAAATGCATACAAGTCTTTTACTTCAGATATTGCTCTTAGATATTATTAACCACGCTATAATTTAGTAGTGAAGTAGCATAAATTGCATGATCAGAAAGAGTACTGGATTTGGAGTACTGAAAAACAATATGTTACTTCAGCACAAGGAGAGTTTTTTAGGTTCAGAACCACCTTGTCCCCTGATTAATCTTTATCAAATGGCTGAAATAGAATTTCATCTGCTGTAGAAATCATAAATTATAAATACATTGTGAAATCAATAAACTGAATATAACAATGAATTTAAAATCCTATGTTGTGATTAGAGCCAGCTCTTTCTTAGAGAGATATTAAACTCTAACTGTACATTTCATCTAGCAATTTTTAAAGGTGATCTGTTTCATTTTTAGGAAGTTCACATGAAGTTTCTGTTTGCTCTGAGAGAGAAGTAGCCCGGAAATCAGGTGAAAATGGTCTGAAAGTAATAAGGAAGTCTCAAAAGGGAAAAAAAAAAACAGAAACCTGAAAATACTGGGATGTGAAATATAATTGTGTAGAAAAATTTAACCACCTAACTGCTGATTTTTCTCTCAGTGTCAACCAAATAAGTGTAGTGAGGGGTTTGCTGCAGCGGTCCATGGGATTATTTAAATTTATGGTTCTCTGCTTCACTGACACTGATCCATTCATAGCTGCATGGGATTTAAGTAGAAGAATTACAGAAGGTGACCCCCCTCATGAAAAAAATATGAAATCAGTTCTAGACAAAGCAGTTGCAATGAATGCAGAATCCATTATGAGGGCTGATAGTGCAAAAACAAAGGCAGAACAAATATGATCACAGAAATAAATGTCAGTATATGAACAATTAGCTTTGGAAAATCCATTATTAGGTGGTTATTAGGCCAAAACTAAAGAAACTGAACTTATGCAAAAACACTTCTGTATCTGAAGATACAGTTAGCACCGTCTCTATCAAACCCGCACAATCAGCAGCAGCAGTGACCATCATAAGAGATTTATTTCAAGGGTCTTTTAATTGTAGGAGATTTTCACCGTCTAGAAAAATTTTAATAATGCAAGATTCAAGGCATGCAAATATTTTGCTGCTGTTGGCTCAGGAACAGTAATGTTATTTACCTTTGGAACACTATTTCAGAAAAGGATGCGCTAAAGGGAGAATGGCTGTCTTCATTTCTCATTTCTAATGAACTTGAAGTCTGGGTTTTGTTGGCACAAGATATGTCTGTCTAGCCCAGGGGTCTCAAACTCGCGGCCCGCGGGCCAACTGCGGCCCGCGGGCTTGTGTCATGCGGCCCGCAGTCCGAATCCGGCTGCAGGCTTGTGCTGGCATTTTTTTTTGAGCGGAGCTCCGGGAAGCTGTGGCCGTCTTAAAAAGGAAATGGCCGCCGAATGTGGGCCCCACAGAGAGATTTGACGGCGGACAGTGGAGCCTGCAAGTCCCTGTGAGAGCCTCTCTCCCTCCTACTGTGCCGCCGAATTTTACCCTGCGTGGAGATTTTTTCGGCGGAGAGTAGAGCATGAAAGGTACAGTAGAGTAGTGTGTGTCATGTGCGGCCCCCCTGAACTCCACTCAATGTAAATGCGGCCCGCCATACCAATTGAGTTTGAGATCCCTGGTCTAGCCTGTGTCTGTCTGTCTGAGTAACAGGACTTGATTTCAACAAGTTAAAAACCAATATACTTAATAATGATGTGGCACTTCACCTGTACATCTCAAAGCTCTTTACACACATG
This sequence comes from Mesoclemmys tuberculata, assembly GCA_007922155.1. Taxonomy (NCBI): domain Eukaryota; kingdom Metazoa; phylum Chordata; order Testudines; family Chelidae; genus Mesoclemmys; species Mesoclemmys tuberculata. The sequence goes on along the minus strand of ML675609.1, from coordinate 42,476,415 downwards.
CCTGAACAACATCATTACTCAAGGTACAAATGGAGAAACTGAGCTGCAGAGAAGTCAGGTGACCAAGCTGTATCACATGGGCTACCATGATACGTGATAAATCTAGAAATCCCTGTTTTACAGTTACCCGGGTTATCATTTTTCACTTTGTACCTCCCAAACTGTGGGCCTTATCACCCCTCCCAAGGTAATGGGAGAGTGACAAAAGATTCTGAAATATCAGCTACCTCACCTAGTTGAGTTTCTGCCACATGTTCCCCACAAGGAAGAGCCTGTGGAGGAGGCAGCGTTGCATTTCCAATCTTGTGGACCCCAAGCGCTCCTGAGGAAGGGGACCTACCGATGGGCTTTCACTGCTGCTTCAGCATCACTTGAACTATTATTGTGTCTTTTGTAGGATCTGTGCTGTAATTGGCACAGCCTGGCCCCTACCCCAGCTCCACTTAGTTGCTGCTATTTCTCTTTTAGCAGGAATTAATGCTTCACCTTGCCAACTGCTTCCTCACAAAGCCTGGACTCCAAAACTATTCAAACTTAGGGCTTCAGGATTAAAACAGTCTGGCTGAATTTTAAGGACATGAGAAATTTCTTTATTCAGGTTGATAGTATTTCTGTTATTGTGTGAGTTCATGTGACTTTTTAATGCAAATTAGAAGATTATTAGTTGTTTTGTCTCCACATTGTATTTATTTTTGTTCTATGGGCCATATTTCATGTCTTCTCTTCAATGAACTTCCGTTTTTCTCTTTGTGTGTGTTCCTGCTATTGCTCTGTATTCCATACCTTTTGTTCTTAGTTGTCTCTATTTTTCCATTCTTCCATTTGTGCATCTCTTACATGTTTTCTGATACTCAGTCATTTGTGTCCTTTGTCTTTTCATTTTGCGTATCTTTTTTCTGTGTCCTCTTTGGTGTTTCTCTGTTCTTTGTCTTCTCTTTGTCCTGGGTTTTTCTTTTTTTCTGCCTGTCTCTTTATGGTTGCCTTTTATCTTGGTTGTGCTCTGTATAGATTTTGTCTTGATCTTTGTCTTTGCTGAGAACATGCTAAAACAAAGACAAAACACATGATTCAAATAAAAGTGCTTATTAATTATAACATGGATATACTGTCTAAACCTAACCCCCACACAGTGCTGTGTTCTAAATTATTTCTGTAATCTGGGCCAGGGGGCTGTTACTGGTCATGGAATTGTAGTTCAGGACCTAAATTCTGTCACATATCTTGTGTCTTCATGCTAATAGATTAGATCCCTTCTAGGAGCAGACATCAAGCAATGCCTGAAATCAGCAGAAATCCAGCTGCTTGCTCACCTAACTCAGTGCCTGGATAGGTAATTAGTTCCTTTATCACCCACTTCTCTGGCCTCTTCAGGACACTGCTATTAATCCCAGCTACCAGGACTACCTGCTATACTGCATGTAGCACATTGTGCTACTGCCAACTCCCACACCAAGATCTACAAGACCCATGAGTCATAACTGAGTGTCCAGATAGAACACATCAGAATTGAACATTGAGAGGCACACATCACAATGGAATAGCCATACATTATGTTTTCCTTATGTCCTAGAAGTGCTCTTCTATTTCATCATCCACTGAATATCCTCCGCTGCCCATTAACGTTTCCTTGGCTGATTCTCCAAAATCCACCATCAGAACAACAGGTATGATAAAAGTGATATCCAATCCCATTTAGAGCCCTTTAGGTCCACAATAGCACTAATCAACAAGACATTTTCACTCAGGTATAGGATAATGGTACATGGGGAGAGTCAAAGCGAGGTTTCTGGATATACATCAGCTACAAATACAGATCTATATTCTGGGATCCCAGCTAGATTCCACAAAGAATCAGTGTACTTGCAAGCCTCTTTCTTTTGGGATGGCTATTGCCAGTCACTTAAGATGCCCTTGACCACTGTGGTTTAGCTGTGAGCTACATGCAGGAAGTAGGGCCCTAATTTACCAACCATGACTGATGGGTGTGTGGTGTCATTTTGCCCAAGACCCACTTTTGCCCAAGACCCACTTTTCTTATGCTTGTTGGCAGTGGCAGCTGGAAGAAATAAAGGACTGTAAAGCAGCAAAATCAGTGTGTTCAGGACCTGAAAGAAGTTCCTGGGAGGCAGCCAAAGTGTCACAAAATCTGGATGTTTATCTTAAGTTTGACCTTCTCCCCACTTCCCTGTGACAACCTTCACAATCCCTTCCTCACCTTCCCTTCCTCCAACTTACTCTTATACATCTGATCCCAGCAGGTGACTGGCTCATCGAGTTCCCTTCAAGTTCTGGGCACCCTGCCATCACACAGCATGCACTTACTCAATACTTTTCAACTTCACACAAGCTCCTCAGAGCTTGCCATTTCCAGACCGCTCAGTAAGGTGCTAGCTCTCCCCCAACACCTTCACATCCAATCCCCCTATCTTTTTTGTTAAATTGCAGAGTCCAGTAAGTGTGCCACTTTCTCAGCTGGGCCTTGTCTCCAACATAAATAGAAATCTCATATCTTTGGCTTACAATGCTCTTGGGGAGCCCCTGAATATACAGCACATCAGATTTCTCTTCAGATTGGCTACAGGACCCAGACATAATATTGGCAGCAGAGCACTGGGCCGTATGTGAATTTCTCTGAATCTGAAAAACGTTTCGGGTTCCCTTGAGGTTGAGAGTTGGGTTGAGGTTGGAGTTGCTTGTTGTTTTGTTGTGAACTGACTTACCCATTCCTTATTGCAACATTGTGGTCTCAGCACCAGATTTATCATATTTTGGCTCCCTAGACTTCTTTGGATAGTTTAAAGTTCTTCGTTTTTGGTGACTTGATTGAGGCCATGATTCATAAATCACTGCTAGAAATAATAAGTGGTTATAACAGCATAGGCCGGGAACAGATCTAACATCAGACGGTCTCACCGTGTTCACACAAAATAGTGCAAGGCAGGTGAGTGTATGTAACCGCAGTGCGCGTGCATGTGTGGTCTGGATGATGTAGTTCAGTTATTTAATGGCCTTCATGCCAGGGCTCTGGCTAGGAACCTAAGGTATGTTTCCACATATCTGTGCATCTGTTTTATTAATACAACCACATTCAGTCTTTCCAGGTTGTCAGCGCATACAGGACTAGACTGGTTTTTAAGACATAGCTCTGTATGTCCAGCAGCAGCAGTCCCAGAGAGATTGTGCAGGCAGTCTAATGCACCCATCTGGGTGTGGGTGTGTGGTCCAAGTTTGGAGCAAGAGTAAACAATCCCTGTGAAGCCTCAGACTGGAGACAGCACAAGTACTGCTGTAGTGATTTAGCTGAGCAAGAGAGATCTTCTCATTTGCTCCACTGACCCTGCAGAGCCAATCAAGAACACCTCATGATCTAGCTCACAATGAAGAAAAGGAGATAGTGGAGGGATCAAGGAGTCTTCCAAAAGATGCTTTCAGATGCTGAGGAGATGCCAGGGGACAAGGCCTAACATAGACACCACTAGCGTAGCTTTGGCATCTAAGCCTTGTGCTTCTGTTATGGTGCTTCTGTTAAAGCAAGTATCTTTTTCTTGGGTAAATTGACTGGACATAGCAAGCGGTCTACTACTTCCACCCCAAACAAATTCCATTGTGTTAATGAATTTTGGGTAAAGTTTGAAATTCATTTTCCAACTGCCATTTGTAGGAAGGAAACTTTGCTTTCAGAAAGATTTGCAAAAAACAAATACAGAATGGGGGTGCGTGTATGGCATTTTGAAATTTGATTCCTTGCTTGCCAAAATGTTTGAATGATGTTTTCCACTCTCTGCCTGCTTAGTTCTGGTTTGTTCTCTCACTAGAGTATTAGTTCATCTCTTCTCATCTCAGCTCCACTGACAGCAAAGTTTATATGCTAACTGTATGTGAATCAATGACAGATCTTCACAACTGTTCCAGCTCAATCATTATGTGCAAGCACTTACACCTTGCTATCAATGTGGTAAACAGTTTACATATATGTTTTCTAGTTTATTCAGTATGTGTTGATATCTTAGGGGAAGTAGGTAATTTCCCAATCTGCATAATACTCAATAAAAATATGAAAACACTCAGGTTAATAATTTTTGTACTAATAGTAATTGAAATGATATTTTAAGTACAAAATTATTGAATACTGAAATATAAAGATATAAATATGAGAGGGAGAGAATAGACCAAATATATATTAATATCCTCCCTATTTCCCATCTCTCCCCCCTTTTAAAAATCCTCCTCCTTCATTTCATTCCCTTTGGGAGAGTTTGGGTCCTGAACTCATTGTAAGATCTTCAAACACATAATAAGAATTAATCACCATTAGTTCTCTATTTTAACAGCTGCTTGCTACCTCCATAACCCAGTGCAGCTGCAAACTTCTCTCCCTTTGCTGACATCATAATCCCATTACAGCTGCAAAAATGCATTCATAAAATGCAGATTTAAGCTTATTTTTAAACAACTTATACTTCTTAATTGCCTCAAGTCTATATCAGAAGCATAAAATTACAGCTCTCACTTGGCAATGCATCTTCTTGTTGCTTAAAGCTTGAATGTGTGTCTTCTCTGCCTCCTTTATTAGTGTACCCAAATGCAAGGCCATATTTGGCAACCTTTGATTCCGATGCCCACTTGTGGGCTGAATTTGTCCAGAAGTGGCAGCTGTGTGTCAGTTTCATTTCCTTCACCTTTCCCCAGCTGTGCTGCTGACTTTGCTAGGAAACCTTCTCTGAATTTGGGGAGGGGTTGAAGCTGTCTCTGATCTGTGCAGAAATCCTAGGTATAATTTTAAGTGAGAGAGTTTGGTGTCCCGGCACATTTGTGCAATTTTATTAAGAAGGCCTTTATTTGATAAATACAGGAATTTACTAGAGTATTTTCACAAAATGCACCAAACTCAGTTGTGGTGTAAGCATTCACAGTTTTGCTGGAGTTGAATTTGGCTCAATTACTTCAAAGGGATGAACCCTTAATTTAGCCCAGGCTTGAGTTTGATGCATTTTTTCATCCAGGGACTTTTCCAGTTTGTGATCTCAGTTCTAGGGTTACTTTCTTGTTACTTTGTAATATCTGCCCCTAAGATTTTTTTTTTTTGGTTACTCTCAAGCATTTAGGTTTGAGATAGATAATTATTTTGCTTAATGGTAAATTGTATTGCAACATGCCCAGGGGGATATGAAATTAAAGGTATTTAAAAATCTACCATGTTAGAAAAGTAAAATAATTTCAGCTAATGAGATTATCAAGGATAATCGGTTTACAAAAGCCCATTATGAAATAGATTAATCGACATCTTAAAACAGAAAAGGAGAATCCTATTTATTTTCTGAAATGGTTTAGAATAAATTGCTTTTCAGATGGTAAAAGGCTGCATTCCATTATTTTTATTTGATGATTTTTGTAGCCCCATCTGCTGTCCATTTCTGGAAGTATCTGGAGTAGGATTTGTAAATTACACAATATTTTTCTTTTCCAAACGGACAATAGATAAAATCTGGGATGTGATTTACACTCTGTCAGGATCGTGTGCAAAGGTAAGCATGACTAGTGGCAGGAGTTTGGGAGCCAGGAACCAAAGGCAGAGTCCGAGTCAAGAGTCCGAATGCTTCTGGGTGTGCCCTCTGGGATTCTATAGGACCAAGGAGCCAATCAGGGATCTCTAGGGCACCTGTCAGTTTGATCACTCAAAGTGGAACATCCCAGGTTGTGCAACCTTTGCGAACTGTGTCACAGGGAGCAGCCAGGTTATAGCTGCTGCTTGGTGAGAATGTTGGTTAGTTTGTAGGCCCAGGTTCAAGTTCCACCAATCTCTACATTCCCAAAGCAATAAGGAGGGATCCAGTTTCAGAGTTTAAGTGAACGTGTGAGTGCGCAATGCAAAATCCCACCATTATTTAATGTTAACAAAGGAAATCTTTTGGGCACACAATTTGCTATTTATGCTGTAAATTCTTCCCTTCATCCACTACAAATTCTATGTAGTTTATAATGATTCATTGGTTAGCTTAGTTAAAAAAAAGATCATCAGCATTAATTTGGAGAACTATATATTGACACAGAGGTCATACTATATCAATAGACTGAATCTCCTCTTTCTATTGTAAAATCTGCAGGAGGGAGGGGGGCTTGGAAACTGCATGGCTGACTTCATGGAGTTGCCAAGTAACTGACTCTTCAGTGGGACGGATTTTCGTGGAAGCAATGGAAATAGTCCCTGATCTTCACAGGTCTTGGAGATACAGAGGGAAGAGAATCAGAGTCGTCTTAGTAGTAAGCTGCTAGCCTTCCTCCTGGCAGCACACTTATGCTGTCACTTGCCAAGTCCCCCTGGAGTTGCACAGTAGCATGGAGGGGATCAGGCAGCATTAGAACCATAGAAGTCAGTTTGGGACGGCAAAGCTGATGTGCTGCAGCCACAGTTTATCCCATTGTTCACAGCTGTCTACCTGTCCCCTTGTGCTCCCTCCCATTTCTCAGGTACATCTGCTATCTCTTGTCTTAAACATGTTTTTTTGGACAAGGACCATCCCACTGTAATACGTTTGTGCAGTGCATGACACAATGAGGCCTTGACTCTAGGTGCTACTGCACTGCAAATAAAAATAAATACATGATGGCTTCACAGAGCTCCAGCGCAGGGGCTTTCATAGGGCTCCAGGAGATGTTGGAATCTTATTGTGGCATGCCTTCCCCATTCTTTCTGTGCCTCCCAGGAGATTTTTACTAGATTTAGGTCTCTTCTGCCCACAGAAGCAGAGGAGATGATTTGGCCCAAAGAGTGTTGTAAAGGTGCTCAGAAGTGCTGTGTTAGTATAAATAGCGGGACAGATTAAATAGCTAACTCTCTTAATAAAACTAATAATCATTTTAATCTCTTTACATAGTGTGCAATTTCAAAAGAAGTCACTTGTTACTTATGTAGGTAGCTATACTATAATGGAGCCTATTTCATTTACTTTAGCTCTGATCTAATATTTGACAGAAGCATCTATCAAGTATGTCTGTTAGTCCAGTATGCAGATGAAGAGATAACACAGTTCAGGAGATCTCCCTAATCGATTCAGAAGGTGACTCCCCAATAAGTAACATAAAATGATTTCAGACGTGTATAAATAATATACGTGTTCCGTCTCCCTTTGATAGAATGATGAATAGCATTTAGAGTGATGGATTTTCCGGCACTAACATTACCCCACTGCATTTAGAGCAGTTTGTATTGTCCTTGTATCCCTTGAATTTGTACTGTATTTCTCCATTTCTTTGTCTTTAATCACTGCAGCATGTTACTTCATCCAGTTGGTGAACAAGCCGTCCCTCTGGCACCAGCACAAATGCCAATTCTTGGATTGGCCATTAAGAGGGTATTGTAAGTGAAAGAATAAGCAGCACATCCTCCACATGTCGTATTCAAGTATGGGGATCCTAGGCCACCTCTAACTGTATCTCATCAGGGTACAGGGTTTTGTATTGCAGGTGGATCCTTTTAATTTCAGTCTTGTTAATTTGATATTTAATGGAAATAATATCATTTTGTACAGAGTTTGTTTAAACATCAGACTAGACATAAGAGGGAACTATGTTTAGTAAGACATTTTGGGAAAAATGACTCCCTTCGTTTTTAGTGATACCTGGCATTTCTAGAACACCTTTCATCCCATTTTACAGATGTTAGTTAATTAAAGTTCCTCTGTGTGGGGCTATAGCCTGCTTGCATGCAAAACTCTTCCTGAATTCCCAGCCAGGTAAGTGTTACATACCCATATGGCTTCAGTGGGATTACTCATGTTAGTCCTACTCAGCTAGATTAAGGTTTGCCCAATATGGTTCAATATAAATATTTCCCAGTAAGTGCCATTATTTTTATTTTATTTTATTCTTTATAAGGAAAAGTAGTTAACATCTCTGTAAGAAAAGTTCCAACATATGTTTAATCCAGGGCTGCTTAGATTATCGTTTTCTTACTCAGTGTCCCATTAGAGGTGTACAAGCTGCTGGAAACTTTCTACCTCAACTCAGAAGTATATCTATATTTTAAGCCTTGATTTTTACATAAGCTCTGAATGCTATTATAACTGAAATATTATTGGTGGTTTTGTACAGTGGGTTTTCAATAACATGGCATTACTGGAAATCCCCAGAGAAGTATAAATTCAATGGACTCTTATAAAAGCCGTAGATTATACAAACTTTTTTCACTCCAATGATTTGGACTGTTTGATTCATGAACACATAAATAGATAGATAGATCCATCACATAATTCTCTGGAGAACAATGCAATGGTGTTTGTGATTGGAAAAATATTATAAAAGAGCTTAAATTTAGCCAATAGGTAGGTAGGTTTGCACTGCCAATATAAATAAGGAAAGAAATCACATTTAATGCCCATGTTTATAAAAGCCATTAGACGTTTCCAAAGCAGAAGAAAGAGATTTATATAAAGAATCTAGTAATTCAGCTACATTCATTTGGATTTTGGTACAATATTACTACCAGCTGGACACTTGTTGGAGTACAGGTATGTTCACCCAGATTACTCCAAATCTGTGAAATAACATAATGGCAGAGTATTCATGGTGAATGCCAAGGTTGAAAGTCTTTTGAAGTCCTCATTTTAGCTACCACTCTCACTGTATTTTTGAAGCCAATACCTTAGTTCATGGTAATGGATCAGGATGCTTTAAAATATTCCTCTGCAACAATCCTAACTAGCGCATTTGTAGTAAGAAAAAGAAAATCTGAACTCAGTCTTTTCCCTCCATATTACTAATTTTCATTATGTGACTGCTAAAGATACATGAAAAATGACGTCAGAATTTGAACACTTAGCAGAGTGGGGCAGGGGGAAGTTCACAACTATTTATCTGTGTGTCTGATGGAAAATTAGGAAACTAGCAGCGTCTAGTATTTTGGGGTTTTTTCAAATTTAAATATGCAGTGGAAGAGAGTGATTCCATCACATATACTAAGTTTAATCAGTGTGAATGCTGCTACAAAGACATATATTTGAGGAAACATTTAGCAAGTAATGTAGTGCATTAGTGTCACAAACAGTTTATGCTACCAAGCATGTTACCCACTGTGGTTATCAACAGTAGTAGCAGATGAACAGTGTGAAAACATATAGAAATGTCAGTGCATGTTTAGAAATGTGACATGCATTAGAGAACACCAGGATATATAAATAAAGAGAAATGAAATGAAATTGGAATGAAGTCAAAGCATACATTACTCGTGACTAAACATTCAGTATACTCCAATGTATGAATTGTACCCAATACTGATAAGTGATCCCCAGTGAGTTTAGGAGAATACTATCAGCCAAAAGGAGATCAGTCCTGTAAAGGTGTGCTGTAATAATAAGGGGTACATTCCAGGACTGCTCTGGTTTTGTCATATTCTACATATCTAGTCACTGGTTGCTTGTTTACTATATTGAGAATGCATCTTTTGGAAATGCTGCTATTTAGAGATATGAGAAGAAATTCTTAAGTAGATATAACTGATATTTGGCATGTAAATAAGTTATGGAATGCTATTATATAAGCAACACAGGTCAACAATGTTCTGTCATCTTCTATTTTAAAATAGCTTACTGTAGTAATTCAAAGAAGCAAATTGTTTGAGGAAGGCGGGCAGGAGGGGGTTGGTTGCAATTTCTCTATGTTTTGGGCTGTTTGAATGATGTCTGAGGTTCATTTGGCTTCACTGGAATATTTTGTTCAGATTTCCAGCATTTCTGATTTTGACAAAACCCATACTGTTTTCAGATGGGTTTTTCAATAACTTGTTTTTTCACATGATTAATATCAAATAAGTCCCTGTAGAGAACAAATGCTGATCTGAAACAGTGATATAAACCACAAATTAGGGGACTGAGTCTTTTCGTACATATATTTACACACACATCTATAAAATACATTACACACACATATTACTATTGAGTAGGTTATTTAAAGGGATTTACCTTCTTTTTTTAAAAAAAATGTTTTTAAGACTGTTTTATGATCCTGTTGACTTGCTATTAGTGAAAGCTTAGCTTTCAACAGAGGAAGTCAAATTATAAAATCATCAAACTATTCATAAAAAAACCCAAACAAAATAAAATTACTACACAACCACAAACCCTGAAATAAAAATCTTGCAGGTTTCTCCTCATGTAATATTGCTCCCTGATGTTAATTACATTTAAATTTGAGAGTACTATTTTGGTATCATTCATACGCCTCCAAAAGTACTTTCCAGTTTATCATACCTGTCAACCGCAGTGCATCACAGGCTAATACTTTATTAAGAAAAAAATCATTAGGGAGCTGCTGATCCCATTTAAGTACATTGGGCAGAATGTAAGACTAATTAAAAAGCATATTTTTACATTATTAATTTCTGAGTTTCACACTTAATGAATGTGAAATGACAGGGCTACTATTTTTATATTCAGGCTCTATGGGCTCTTTTGTCAGGGGAATTAAATTCTGGGGATTTTTTGCAAAGATGCTGCTTGGGAGATTTGTTTTCAAGAACAGCTAAGCTTTTTTAGCTGTGTCTTTCTCTGGGAAATTATACCAAAGCATATTACAGCCACTTAAAAAGAGTAGTTAAATAGATGTTGTTGTTGGGTATTTTGGTTTTTTTTTTTCGTTTTTTTTTCATCACATTGCTATAAAAGTATTTTAGATGAGATATAAAATATAGTTTTTAAATGATATTATGATTTGCAAACACTAAAAAATAATTGCAGTGGAGTTGAGAGAGAGTGAAAACATGTAATCTTTATTGTGTAAGATAATGTGATAAAATATTTTACAGCCAAAAGCTCATTTTGCATCTGGAAAATTGTGTAAACTGATGGGGGGAAAAATCTCATTAAAACTAAAGGTTATTTTTAATATTCTTCCAACAAAGCAACACATTATAACTGCATTTTTCTCACTCATATTTATTAAATTAGACAATTGTATGACTGTCTAGCATTGTATTTAAATAAAGACATAAAATGACAGAGTCTGTGTGGTTAGGCGGGCTAATCTAAATTTATACCAGCATTTAGAGAATAACAAAGCTAAAATATAATGTTAGTGTTATAAAGGTTTGTTTGTTTGTTATGTTCAGTTGCAGCAATGCAGTTGTTATTAAGCATTAGGTGTTACATTACTTAAAACTTTGCTAGGTGAATGCTGGCACAGCGTTCCCCCTGAGCACAACATAACACAACACATTTTTAATAGGGCTGTGCAAGGAGGAGTGTAGAAAATCTTTTTTTTTTCCAAATGTGCTTACAATTACCTCTCTGTATTTTTATTGTCTTTTTACTAACCACAAAACTCACACTGGAGGCAAGGCTTAACTGCTGAGGCTTTCCTCATGTAAATATTAGGAAATTACATTTGTACAAACTGCGGAGCTTTGTAAATGGGGGCTGGAATGACTCCAACGCAAATTAATCAGGATAAGGTTGCTCTATGTTCAACATGACCATAGTTTATTTTCTTAAAGTATTAATTTGTCAACAGCTTTCCTGCCTCACTGTGAGTCATGTGGATGGCATTGAGGGAAGACACAGATGCAATCTTTGCTGCTATACCTTGTGGTTTTAGGGGCCAATTCCATTTAATCAAAACATAATCATGCTTAATTTTTCAATATTTGTTTTCATGCAACAGTCTAATATCAAATGACAGAAATGAGAATATGCATCTGTTTCAAAATACTGCTCTCCTTTTTAAAAAAGTATGAAACCGATTTAACTAGTTGTTAAGAACGTTACTTTGCATTTTTAAAGTTCTTTACAAAATAAATGCTAGCAATTGCTCTTCAGTTGGATCAGTTTCTTCTTTCTTCTTTTCTTTTTTAAAGCTAAATAAACTCTGAAATGTTTCTGCTTATACTCACCTAGCTTCTCTAAGTGCTTATGATGTCACAGTATTTTTAATTATATCTTGATCTTCCTAAAATTATTGTTCATTATTATGTTTTTGGAATGCAAAAGTGTGCGTAATGGGATCTATTTTTCAGAGTTGCCAAAACAAATTAAGGAAAATGTTCAGTTCTTCCTTTGCCAAATGTTTTAGTGCTTTTCCATGAAAGCAAATCTTATTTGTAATGTACATTAAACCTTAAGTAAATAATGAAGTCTGGCATGCGCAAATGCTATTGTACAACTAGGAACTGTTACCAGTTTTTGCCTCTGATACCCACAGATAATGTAGCTTCGTGAATAATTTGATGATAATGCAGTTTTCTAATCCCCATTTGTCTTTTAAAGAAATGTCCAACTTTTTCCACTTATGGTGGACAAAACATAAGTAACTGTATCTAACACAAGGTATTCATGGTGGATATACCATATATATTTTGGTAGGTGATGCAGATAGCTTAATAAAGATATCATTTAGAAAATGAACAGAAATTATATATCGATGTTGCAGTTAGTTAATTGAAATGCCCACTGTTCTTCTGTTCTTTTGCATCTTATATTAACATATATCCCCAAATAATATTGACACTGTTCTTGTTTTATTAGCATACATTTACCTTGTTCATAGTTTTATTATTCAAGAATATAGTTGTTTCCAAGTATTAATCAATATATTATGCTGCTCAGTTGGGCAAGCTGTACAAAAACATAGTGCCCCTAGGGTTAATACAGTCAAGAACTAGAAAAGTGTTTTAGACATGTACACAACATGTGGTTTACTATTATCATTAAATGAGGTGAACTGGGACTCTATACATATGGATTTTGAATTGCATAAATTTTGATTGATATCATTTGAAGACTGAGACCCTGAAAGGCTAGATTTTGTGAAAGACGATACACAGGCCAGCCATTACCACATACAATAATACCAGGAAAAATATCTGAAATGAGCAAGGCAGCTGGCTTTTAAATAGCTAAAACATAACATCAATACTTATTCTGAATAATGGAAAAAAGAGGTAAAAGATGTTGACCTCTGCCTGACAATAACATGTTCCAAAAGTAGAACTGGTCCCAGGAGAAAACCCCCTGCTCAACAGTAGCAACTAAGAATTTTTTTTCTTTCTCTCTCTCTTTCTACTCTCTTTTTTTTACTCTCTCTTTGTGAAAAAGGTAAATATTTTTTTGAACATTAAGCCACTATGGACAACCAGCTAGAAAAAGAATTTTCACAAATTCAGGAAACACTTGAAAGGTAAAACCAACATCCTGAGACAGGAGACAAGGCCAGCTTTTGACACCAGGTTGGACCTATGAGGCCTAAAGAAACCTTCAGCCAGGAAGTGCCTGCCACAGGGGTCAGGACCTAAGGGACCTCGGATGAAGGCAAAAGAGAGCAGAACTTTCCATGCACCATCAAAACCAACAAGCCTTTTCATGGGAAATTTGCTGAAAATTTGCTGATCTGCATTAAACATTTATTATAATTGGGGAGTAAGAGCTTTTACTTAACTTATCGTGGATTACTGATTTGTGCAGTTTTAAGTAGTGAATTATAACATATGCAGGAATAAGAAAGGTCTCTAAGGCCCTAAATTCATTTTTCCTAATGTAATACACGTGAAAATTATCAATATATCACTCTATGAGATTCATTCAATTTACTTATATTTGTTAAAACTTTTTAGAGAGCACTAGATACTTAATGCTTCATTTATGATTTATGCACCCTAAATGTATTAAAACATTAACTATATTTCTGCTATGGCATACTTTAATTCTCCGAGGGAAAAGTCAAAATGTTTCTCAGACTGCTACTTTAGTTTCCCAGAGGAGTGAGATTATTTGTGTTGTGTTACACCTTTAAGTGTTGATTAGGCTTTCATGTTACACTGACAGAAGTGTCATGCAGTGTTTCTCTTTAATGGGGTAATAAGCTATATCAACCACATGAAGGAAATGTTCCTTTTCAAGTCAGAAACAGCAAAAGTTCATATGTAAACATTGTAAAGGTTCCTTCCTTTCAGTGTAAATTGCAGGGCTAAACTCCAGCAGTGTCCTCTTCTAATTGAACTTGATTGCCCATATATTCAGGTGGCTCAGGCAAATTCATAGTAGAAGTTTGAACCATCTAATACACAAAATTGCTACACCACCCATAACATTTTAGAGCCAGCTGGGTATGCCTCAACTGTTTCACAATCTGAAAGCTTTTCAGACTTTTAAATATATATGTAGCTATTAATTGAAAAGATGGAGGTGAAAATGAAACTAATTTTCTGTTTTGTATTTGACAGTGCATGTCATTTTTGTGGGTATTTATATTTTTACTGTTTTTTTTTTTTTCTTTTGTGGGGAGGTTGGAGGAGTTGTTAGTGGTTGGGAAGCTTCACATTTTTCAGCAATCATTATTGGGTAACAATTGGTGCAAACATTATGGAGGGGGAAAGGAACATAAATCAAGAAATAAAAAAATAGTTTCTGCACATTTTCAAAAACACGTTGTGCTCTCTGAGGTCCTTTTCATTTTAACCAAATCAGGGGGAACTTGTCCTCACAGCGGCAAGGCAGATGGAACAATAAATCACAGGAACCATTGACTGCCTGCCGTGTACTCTCCACAGCTGTCACTTTTTTGTCTCTTTGGTTTTAGCTGACATGGTTTGAGGTCCACTGTGAACCAATCTGGACTTTTTTTTTACAGTCATATCCATCAAAACGACCAGTAGCCATCAACCTACTGCAGCGATCGATTCGTTTGCTTATTCTCACGCATAAGCCAATACTCGGCGCACTAGGTGAGGGTTGGGAGAAGCACCTCATTTTAGCTTTTTTTTTTTTTTTTGCCTCCAGCTACAGCTGTGATTTTCTGAGCAGTCGTGGCTAACATTATTAAAGTTGCATCATGATAGATCTAGAGCAAAGCAGATAATAGGCTCCATGCACGACATCAGAAAAATAATAATAACCGTGCGTTTTGTTGTTGTTCTCAGTGTTGCTTTTTAGGTGTAGGGAGACACTTACTAAGCTAGGAATTTCTAACTCGTTGCTTATTTTGCAAAGTAAACAAGCAAATGTTATGTGCATAACCTTAGCTGTCTCTCTAAAGGTCAGTATGTGGATGCTAATTTCTTTTTCTGCCTTTTGGTGGCACTCTGAGGCCAGTGATTACGTCTGGTGTGTTTTGGAAACAAGACGTCCTTTCTTAACAAAAGACTCAATCTACAAAGACTGCAAAATAAAAACTGATTAAATTTGAACTGTAGTATGAAAGTTTACTTCGGTGTACAAAATAGGCTGGTAAGCACTAAATACCAGGTCATCTGTAATGTGGGTCAAGGATTATATTATGCACTAGTCTGATTGCATATAAATGTTGGTTAAACGGGGATTTTATTTTTTCAGAATCAAACCTAATACATGCATCACACAGACACATACGTGTATATATAAATTGCTGAGATGTCAAAGCTGATGAGTTATCCTTCTTTTGAAGCATTTTAGGCTCAAAAGTATCTTTTACACTTAGAAATATATTCTTCGGAGCACTGTTGTCACAAATTTTATCAGGCTTTCAATGTCAGATCAAATTTTGGAAAACAATGCTTGTGGTAAAAATGAGAGCAAAGGGTTGCATAGGTATACAGTTTTAAAAAAATGTTAAAAACAAAACTGTCTGTTTTAAAAATCTCTAGTTAGGTCAAGTTAAATTTATTATATATAATTTTTTGTTATAGCTGCACTCCATGATTTTGATTTGAGGTGACAGTTGAAAAGCACCAGAAACCTTTGGAATTTCAGGACTATATATTACTATAAAGGAAGAAAATAAAGTTTCACTAATAGAAGGTAGGTAATTGCACTTAGCAAATATATGCAGTTTGAAAAACAAAACCCCAAAACATTTCTCCTTTCTTAAAAATCTATTTCAAGAAAGCAGGAGTCTCCTTTTATATGCACAGAACAAAACAGGGATTTGTAGTAAAAATCCAGTTATAAAACATGGTGCCCTTCTTGTTAATGAGGATCTTTTGCAGAATACTGAAACATTGCCACGTTGTAGAACAGTTATTTTAGGATCGCACAATGTGTTTAAATGAAAGCAGCTAATATATTCCGATGAGATTTTTTTTTCCTCTTTACAAACCTTTGAAGGGTAAGTGTCCTGATAAAATCTCATTATTAGATAAAAGCGGCAAATGGCAAACTATTGGCAAAGCCAGCACAGATTCATGATGAATTTGGAGGAGTGTGAGCAATAAACCCTCTACCTAATCTTGAAAAATCCTATGAAAGTATCAGTCCGGTCCTAATATAAGAGAGATCAAACTTGCTGGGGGGGAAGGGGGGAAGAATCACAAAAAAGCCATCTGTCTCAATGTGACCCAAGAATTCTAAATCCACCCAAGTAGTTATTACATGT
Source organism: Mesoclemmys tuberculata (assembly GCA_007922155.1). Classification (NCBI taxonomy): domain Eukaryota; kingdom Metazoa; phylum Chordata; order Testudines; family Chelidae; genus Mesoclemmys; species Mesoclemmys tuberculata. The sequence goes on along the minus strand of ML675609.1, from coordinate 42,460,083 downwards.
TTTTCAGTACTGCTAATGGATTACATATTGTTTAAAATATGAATTACAGAATAAATCAGATGAGTGACAATTATGGGCCAGATTCTGCTCTCAGCTACAGTGGAATTTACATTGGTGTAATTGAGAGCAGAGTTCAGCTCTGTGAATTCAAGAAAAGCATTGTCAGAAGAATACAGCCTATAGTTGGTCAGGTCATACCAGAGTATGGAATGGATTTTCACAAATCTTGTATGCACCTCTATTACTTCTGCAACAGACACTCCACTATACAACATACATGCCTTAAAATATACCTTTAAAATTATCTTACTCTGGGGATATGCTAAACATCACTAGCTCCCTTTAGCGGAGACCTGAAAAGTTACAAACTGAGAGTCCTATTTTAGAGTTGTGTTCAGGAAAAACTCCCTTTGAAGTAAATGGAAGTTTTGGCTGAATAAGGACAGCAGGATACAGGGCCTTGTGTTATAACAATTATATTGAAATATGGTATTTCACTACAGTTACTGTGCCAATAAAATATACATAATCGGGTAACATCATCTCCATGTGAAAGGTCACTAATTCTGTAGTTTTTGCATTTTAAAGTGAATTCCAGTACTGAGGAAGTCTGAAGCTATGCTAAAAGGGACAGTTATTAGTGTGTCGAATGGTGACTTTTCTCCTGTTTGTACAAAATGGTATGTAACATAATTCCACATTAAAAATAGAAAAGAGTTTTGTGTATTTTCCAATTTTCTGTCCATGAAAATCTAACTGTAGTGGATACTTATCCAAGATCAGAGGAAAAGACCTATAGGACATATAACTTTGTCTATGGTGCAATATTTACATACAGAACAATCACATTCAATTTCTTGTTCTTAAAAATAACAATCTAAGGCCCCAATTCTGCAAGGATTTGCATATACTTAATTTTAAGCACTTGAATAGTCCCATTGAGCTCAGTGGGACTACTGATTTGCTTAGTATTAAGCATGTGCATAACTTTGCAGTAGCAAGCCTTAAGAATCTATTTAGAGGGCTTTTTTTGTTTTTTTTTTTTTTAAGAGAAAGTATGTTGGATTTGCCCTAACAGTAATGCAACATATCACTCCAGCTGCATTCCCAGCTGACTGGAGTCTGTTTGATGAGTAATTAAGAAACCCTCTCTTTGGTTTGTTTGACATACTTTACAAAACATGTAAATCTGTTAAAAATCACTTGTTCTTTTAAATGCCACCATTCCTAAGTGATGCATGGTATCTGCTAAATGCTCTACTCTTGGAATCTGTTTTTATTAGAGCCTGAAAACAAACACAAATGACACTTTAACGCTTAAAGAGAAATTCTTTCTGTTAAGGTAGTATTCATTTGTTTATATATTTGGTTTGACCAAGAACGTTATCTAAGTAACATTATCCAAATAACAGGTGAATAGAAAAAAGGAAACTAAAGTCCCTAACTAAAGCCGGTTCAGAGCTAATGCAAAATAAAGCCTAAAAATATATTTCAGCTTCCTGTTTTTTTTACACTGAAAAGATCTTATGCTTGTTTATACAGTGTAAGCCAGTAATAAGACTTTCTTAAAAATAACAAATTGTATTATTAAACATGTTTTATTTTACTTAGTTTGATGCTATTTAGGGGTTTTTTCCCCATGTAAATGGGATTTTTCCACTTCAATTCTTCAATTGGGAAAACAAAAAGTAGCTGGTTTTTTCTTTGTATTTTTTTAGTGCTTTCCTCATGCCATCTATTTATATTTTCACAATTTATTAATGCTCAATCATACTATACATTTTAAAAAGACAAATGTTAGGAATGACAATGTTGACATTTACAAATAGGTGTTATCAGTGATCATAAGATTAAGGGTGCCCACAGTGAAGAAGTAAGACAGACAAAAATACTGCCTTTTTATATTTTTAAGATATATCTGGTATATTTAAAAAAACAACATTCCTTTTGTAATCACTGGTCAGTTACAACTATTGTTTGAGGTTGGACATACTGTAGTATTTTTTTAACTTACTGTACTAACTTGTAAATGTATTGCTTATTTATGGGAAGCATTTCATTAACTTATTAGACACTGCTTCATACTAATACTTTTTATTACTGAAAAATTACTGCACAGAACATCAATAGGTTGCATATTGTATAAAGACTATATTTAGCTTGTATCAAATATTACCATTTTCAGAAAGGCCCACACATTAAGTGAAACTGCTTCTTTTTTAAGGAATTTCAGATGTCTGTAATTGCTGTTACTTTTCACTACAGCTTAAGGTATCAATATCAACTATATTTGAATATCATAAGTAGTGAGTTGCTCTAAGCAAAATAAAAACATGTCAGTTGCCCAGGTGACATTTTGTAGTAAACAAGGAAATCACAACTCCAAGAAGTGTTGTATTTTATGCCAACAACAATATGACAGTTTTCTCTGTAAAGAAAACATGACACTTTTCCAAATATCAGAGGATGCCTCCGCTGCTCAAGGGATTCCTGTACTGTCACTGAAATGGAAGGTCACAGGCTGGTTTCATGATTTCTATAGTTTCAAAATGTTGTGGTAGAGTGTTTGCACGTTAAATGCTGTAGGCTAAGGGAAATCTTTCCCTTCATCTCTGAAAGAAGTGACAGGAAGAAAAAGGTCCTACTTTGACAGCGGTAACCCCTAGGTCTAGAGGTTCTGCCCCAAGCAGCTCTGAAGTAAAATTACCTATGTTAATATGTTGCCGTTGCTGTCATATATATAAAATATACACATGCGTGTGTAGTGTTAGGCTTATCCCTAGAAAAGGGACTATGTTGAAGCATTGAGACATTGGACTACATCTAGTGCCAGTGCTCGAGAACATTGAGTTCAACTGCCTTAACTAGGTGGAGGGGAGTCTGAATCAGTGCCAACAGACTCGTAAGGGGTAGCGCTGCTTCTCTGAGGAGTCTGAAGAAGTCATGGTCACTCTGCCCATGTATTTCTGGCAAACGTATTCACAAGGGAGAGGGGGAAATTTTATATATATAAAATAAACCTTCTTCCCACCTCACCCCTACATACATATATTTGATAATAAAAAAGTTGAGGCTGGATTTGTGTATATTTATAAGCTAATGAAAATAGTGAAGCTGTCATTTGAACGACACTGAATGCCGTGTGTGCTTCATAGTTTTGGGACATAGCTGAACCGTGACAAATGTTCATGTCCTGGTTTTACCTGGTCTTCGTTGTGCTAAAGAAATTAATGTTTTAACATGCGATTTCTTTTGAGAAGTAGGGTTTCCCTTTTAACTCAGAGAGGCAGAATTGGCAGAATGCTGCTTACAGTGCTGGTGCATAATGCTGGAAGTTTAAGTAAATAGACACTTGCTTAAAACCAGAAAAATATTAACTTTGATATGGGCAGAATCAAAACATGTTTGTTTCTAATGTTCCTCCTTTCTCTAATCTCCAGTCCCCTCACCCCACCAAAAAACCCAGCCCTCAAAAACAATACAACCACCTTCGTCTATAGATTATATATTTCCTGCTGCCTGTTTTACAAGCAATAAGAATGTAATAACTGAGGGCAACTCTATAGTAATATTTATATGGGTCAAGTGGCTTAAAAGTATGCAATAAATGTAAAGTAATGAACCACATTGCCCCTTATTAAATAATGCAGCTAGCACCAAGATATTATGTTTCATATTCTGGAAAAAGGTGTTTCAGCCTAGGCTGTAGGAGTACAACAGACATGAAAAGTTATACTGATCCCATAATAAAGTCACTGCCTGCTTAATATGGTGTGTTATGTAGAGCTCCAGATTTTAATAGCAGACCACAGCAAGAATGTCCCAGATGATATCAACAAAACCTTAGCTTTCTCATTAGCAATCAGCAAATTCTCCTGGTGTCTGCTGGTTTCAAATAAGGGCAAGTGCCTCTATTCCTAGTGTGAAGCCCAATAGGATAATAGAAATAATGTAGTCTAATCAGTGGTGAACACATGAAATCCCACATTCATAACAGGCTGGAGTGAGCTTGGTGACTACCATTCAGCAATTTTTAACAGTTTCCACAATCCTGAAAAGCAGGTACAGTGTAATGTAAAGGCAGAGAATAGAAATATGAAAATGTCATGCTTCGGGCTCCTAAATTCTTTATATGAGTCCTATGTGAGAGGATAGTTTCTTTCCTAGAGGTGGGCGATTTTAAGGTTTTTCTAAGGCTATTGCACGAAATTTATGAGGAAAAGCTGAAGGCAGTGTATGTGTGCCTGCGTGCTGCTGTGTTGGTTGGCAGGCTGGTGGGATCCAGGGTACTCAAAACTATCTGCCACTTTTATGTATTTGTCATCAGGACACAAACAAACATCCCTTTGCAACAGTAATGTCTCCATGCTCTCCATACCTGCGCTGTTACCTGTGGTTTGTCTCGTCCCCGTTCGATTGCAATGTCTGTTTTGTGTTTTTGTAAAATGCAGTGTCCAGTTGCAGCACTGTATAAACAAACCAAAGGACAACCATTCTTGTTAGAAATGATGATAAAAATGTAAAGAACACAGATCAGATTCTGACTCTTTACCACCACTGTTTTTTTGCAGCTTTTAGGTTTGCATGATGTGCTGCTGTGAAATATTGACAATATGTTTGGGTGAAATGCAGGATACTGTTAAGTGTGTGGTAGTTTAGTATTTCAGAATTTTTCCCCATTCTTTATGTGACTTTTTCCATATTAGAATATAATCAACACATATTTTAAAGCAATTTTGCCATCCTTTAAACATGCTGGATGCATTTGAAAAATTAGAATATTACGGATATGCATAAGTAAGGAAAGGCAAGTATAACTTGCTGTAGTGTAAACAAAGAAGTACTTTAAAAAATGCTTAACTATGTTTTAAATCATGGATCAGCCTAAAGTTATTCAGCAATTATATCTGCATTTGCAAGGCATTGAAAAAAAATCAGTATTTAATGGTTCCTGTGCTCATTTCTTAGCACACTGAGCTATGTTACATAATAGCATTGGTTACTGACTGGCTTAAGAATCTCAAAAGGCTCGCTCTTATGCTATATTTTGTCTTACTTTATTTTTGGTAGAGAGCTTCTGCGTAGGCATGATAGTTGAGATTTTTTAAAATAAGCACTGAAAGCCAGGCTCCTAAATTCAAATTCTGGCACCTTTGGCACAGCATATTTGAAAACCCTGTTTGCTATTTAGGTGTCTTATTATGGGTTTAGGAGCCTACGTTTAGACACCTATTTTGAAAATCTTGACCTAAATGCTTTTATAAACTTTTGCACAATAGATAGTGAAATAATGAAAACTCCTGATAGTCATGTGTGAAACATTGATGAAAGCCTAAGCCCAGAATGATTAACTGTGTACCACAGATACATGCTGGGGGGCATACCTTGCTCTCCTTACTCCTGTGTTCAGTCCTGCTTCAGGCCCTGCCTATGCAAAAATCTTTGACATTGATGTAGCTGCACTAGTGCAGATCCCTACTATAGACACAGTGCATTGACCTGCATAGGCACAGTTTATCCCAGTTTGAAAATGAGGTAAGCCACTTTTTACATTGGTGCAGCACCTACACCTTATAGGACCGTATATAGCTACATTGGTGTAACAAACCCCATTGTAGACAAGCCCCATGAAAGATAAGCAAGTACTAATGGGTCAGTGTTATTCATTCCAGGATACACTGCGTGCATCAGTTATACACTGGGATATTTTTATATTTGTAGGTCGAGAGTCCTGTAAATACTATCAGATCAGCAACATTTCCCTTTCTGATTGGTCACATTTCTGAGATGAAATATGGCAATTATTGCCAACACATAACTGATCATATTCACAAGTGTTCAGGAGTCCATCTGTATGTTGGATGTAAGAGATGATACCTCCAACAGCATGCTGTCGTCTAACACTAAGCTGAGGCATTTCTGCAGGAGGGATTGAAAAGCAAGACTGAGTGCCACCTAGGAAATGTTCAAAACTATTCCTGCAATATTCTGTCTTGACTTTGGATATCTCTAAGCCAAATGCTGACCCAAATCAATTTTGCTTAGCTTGTGAAATCTTGACAGCTTCACAGTCCAAGGTGGGTTGGCAGCGAGTTGCTTTCCTGTATCCATGATACAGAAAGAAAAATACACTGTACTATTTATGATGTGCATATTTTGTAATATTACTTGGGAAAAGCTATATTGGCAAATCATTGTGTCTATTATTATCAATTGAAAAGAAAAGCCATGTAAAGGTAATCAGGTGGTGAAAATGAAAATTAAAAATGCTCGTTTCCTAGGAACACACCTGTAAATGGATAATAGGGAGGTTCACAGAGGCTCAAATTGTATAAGTTTAAATGTTTGGCTAATTTTTGATTGAGTGTGAAATATGTAAATGAAAGCTTCCCACTAGGGCATGAATGTTCAAAAGCTGTGTGTAAACATGGACCAAAAAACTGAAAACCCTCAAGACTAAAATAACAACAATAAAAATTGCCCTAACTGGGGAGCAGAGGCCCACCCTGCAACCTCAAGTGTTCCAATTGGATTTGTTCCATTAAAGCTTGTCCAGTGGTGATTGGTGCATACCTGATAGCCACCATGATGCTTTTATACTTCTGTAGCGGCTTTAATCCACTCGTTCCTAGGTTTTATCATCTTCCACTATGCCTGGCCCTATTTGTGAAAAGTGTGTGTTCAGAAGTTTTGGTGCAAACCACCAGCAAGTCACACTTCTGAGTGATTGGTGCTGACTGAGGATGTGCCAAGCGAGTGAGAATAGGTTTATTCAGCACATCTTTGCGCAGCTTCAATCATCCAGGCTCCTGAAGCTCTCTGGCCACTAGACAAAGCTGCCCCTTAGATGGTGGAAACCCTGAGGATAATGGGAAAGGTGTAAACGCTGCAGCTTTTCTCCAGTTTGTTTAGATTTGTTGCCTAAAGAGGATATTTTTGTGGCCAGCACTTAAAAACAAGGGAGTGCTGTAATATTGAAGGCAGAGATTAAACTGAGATTTTGACAAAAGAAGGGGGAGCTGGAGAGGTTTGAGCAGCTTTGCCAGATCACAGAACCTGGATTTGGGCCCTTCAGTCCAATTTAATTCAGAGAGAAGAATGAGAGACAGAGACAAAAGAAAGGACACCGACACCACTGGGTTTTATTTTTAAGCATTACGACCATTCAATGGAAGTGGAATGCAAGGCCAGTCAGTTACCAGAAGTGATGTAACCTCTCTAATGAGTATATGTTACTCTGTAGTAAATGAATATAGACGAAGGAGGAGGGGAAGGGGAAATCTACAATGATGGCACACAGACATTCCTATAATTTGTAGGTATCCAACAGCAATTTCAGAAAATATTACCATGTTTGTAATTTGAGGAGATTTAAATAAGGATCTGTTGACCATTCTCATTTGCATATTTCTAAGCCACTTAGTTGCTTAAGGACAAAGACAACAAAATAGTACATATTACTCAAGCTTTCAAGACATCAAAGATGTCTTCTTCAAGCCTGAAAAACTGTTAAAATGACACTTCTAAGAACTGAGCCTAAGAAGTATAGTTGAGCATTGTAGTTTTCATTGTATCCCCATGTAAAGAACGGAGCCTCTGAGGTTTTTAAGCCTTGTGTCTATCTTTTTTGCTAGCCTAAAAAGGCATAATTAGTAACACACTGATGTCTCTTTCTGTTTGTTCTACCTCACAAGACACTTCCCAACTAATTTAGAGCAAAGCTAATGCAATGCTTGATATTTACTTGATTTCACAAAATTACATTTTTTTCCAACACAGCTGCAAAGGCAGGAACAAGACTACATAAACATGTTTAAACTTAATAAAGGCTTGATTCAAAAAAGCAGGGCAATTCAAAGCGATATGGGACCAGCAAAGCAGAGTGTGTGGAGGAACACTTAGCTTCAAATTAGGGTTACAAAATGCCAGGAAGATTCTCTTTGAAAACATGAGAAAATGCAAACGAGCAACACTTTGTCCTCCAATTAAAGACTTGTAACTGGACTAGACCATTTCAAGGTATAAAAACGCAAGATAAATTCAAGGAATAGCTACTGCAGAGCAATGGAAGGGGACAGTCACCTCTTTCTTTGCTAAAGCTGACTGTAGCTGCTGTATGTGGCAGTAAAATATTTCTACAAATTAAATGAAGATTTTTAAGAATACTTAGTGGTAGACTATGGTGGGGGAATTGTCACAGGCATTTACACAAGGTAAAAGTGGAGCATATGATAGAATGTGAACTGTATGTCACGGTAACTTTGGACTGCAACTCCACGCTGAAAGCTTTTGAAGCCTATAAACTATGAAATTTTAATCATTAACAACCTCTTGGGGATCTAGTGATAATACCTATAGGACAACTTACAGCTTTTCTGTCAGATGTAAGAGAGACCATAATAGCATGTTATGAGCACCGTTGATCTCTCATTTTGAGCAGTTGAATGGTCAAAGATGAGCTCTACCAGTGAACTCTTCTGTTTATTAAGCACACCCATACTCACAATTAGCCCAACATATGTTGTGAAGGAAGCAACATTATCTGATTGGTAATTTAACCACTTAAGGATATTTCTCAACATCGTTCATGGTTGCTGTGCCTTTGAAGAAAGATGGTTTTTTTATAATTAGCAACATTAAAATTGACGGTGAGTTGGGTTCTTTGTGCAGATGGAACAAAAACGAATTACTTTGTGGAAACTGAAAAGGTACAGTATATAAATAAAAATGAATCGTAACCTCATTATGGGGGCTCTTTTGAATAAATGTTCAGCCTTTAAGTGCCAGCTGTCATTCTATGCATGGCCTGCCTTCTTACAACTAACCTTTCAGTCACCTCAGCTTGTCTCCCTAACTTGTCCTATTATGCAGTACCAAGCTGAGTCATTGTTTCAAGCAGGAGGTGACATGTTAATAGCTTAATAATAGTATAATCTCACAAATAATAATATGCTGTCACACTGTCTGAAGCACAATGTTTACAGGAGAAGTGGTAATGTATGATGACAGTAATTTGAATAAAAATGAATTTACTGCTCTTGTCTCATTTGCAGTAAATTTTCGCATCTTTCATGCACAACTGGTGCTCCATGACCTCTTTCATTATTGTGTTCTCAGTAGCTGCTGCTTGCTTTAAAGTGAAAGGCAGGCAAATGAAACAGAAACCTGCAGCTTAATAACTGATTTCCAGAAAAGAGTTCACACTGTGGCTTCTGAAAATCTCACTTCATTTGTTTACTAAGATGATACCGTGTCAGGCAGGCTGTTTAATTAATACAATCTGGAGGTGCGGATTGAAAAGCAGGCATGAGCTGATATGATTATGTATTGACAATTTACAAAATTATTGTCATTAAAATGTGTCAGAGGGAAAAATTGTTTGGAATATACAGAGAATCATTTGATTTGAAATTAAAATATTTGCAGCTTAAGGAAAAATATTTTAAATGTTCTTGATGTTGTTTAACATGGAGAAAAGCAATCTCACGCTATCTATTTTGTATTGGTGAAGCATCAGAAGCTATTCTTTTTGGCTTTAGTTAATTATAAATGCACATTGGTATGATAATGGACAAGTTAAACTTCAAAATGCTTTCTGAGTATATAAAGTATTTTGTTTTGGTTCACATTGTAAGAGATGTTTTAACTGGTTCTGATTCAGTGGGCTAGTTAGATGCTGTGAAATTCTACCATTGATTACATAGAGATACATAGTCGGTGTAGTTGTTATTCTGGCAAATAAATATCAATTCCATTCTAGATAATTCCTTACTTTCAAAAATCTAAATTAATACATTCCAATGACAGTGAAGTTTTCCTTTAAAAAGTACTATTAAACCTGTAGAGTATTTGATAAAAAAGAATAAAGTTTATAACACATGACTGATATGCCTGCACAAAATTTAATTAGATGGAATGAGGGCAACTAATTGAAACTGGCTAAGACTCAAAACAGTGAAAAGGATGACTTTGCAGAAAAGAACTATATTTCATAGGAGTACAAGTGAATGATAAACAGAGAACAAGAAATGATGTTCCTGAATGACCTACTTCATGGGTTAAAATAATTAAAACCACAAAGTATTAATATGTATATTCTGTTTTTCATTTACTTTTACCTGTGAATCCAACATGTTGAATACAGCAGATTCCTTTTCTTTTCTTTTCTAGTAGTAAATTAAGTAATGCTAATTGAAATTGGTTGCCTAATTAATTTTTCAGGCATAGCTTATCAGTTGAAAGTGATTTTCTCCTTTTCTTAAGTGTCAATGAAGTTTTTAATTTTGTAAGAGACTATGGTTGATATGGTAATAGTTATGGTAAAACAACACTTAAAGTACTATTTGTGTTTACAAAAATATAAGCAAGGTACTCAACACCATTTATGTCTTTAAAAGCCTGATCCTGCCATCAGTGAAAGGCCGTGGGTTTTGTGCAAAATGTGCTCAGAGGTTTGTTTTTTTTTTAAATAAGAAAGTAAATTCCTCACCCTAAAATTTGAGTCAAATGAACATGTTAAAGGAAAAGATATACTTTTAGTATATTAAAGCTCTGATTCTGCTAAGACTTGTACTATGCTTAATGTATGTCATTTGGGTCATCCCATTGATTTAAGGTATCAATCCTGCTATACTTATTTATGAGGATAGATCTCACACAAGTGAGTAAGGACTGCAATACTGGGCCTTATTTTGCACCATTCATGCAGGTAGCTCATATTTTGCAATAGCCACCAGTGGGGCCCTAACTTACTTGAGCAGCCGCTGGAGGAAAATAGAAAGTGTGTGTTAGAGAGATTAAATCAGAAGGGAACAGCCAAACAGCTACAATTCACAGATGAACAACGTTTTTTGCAGTTAAAATTTTTAAAACAGCATTTGTTTTAAAATTCTGCCTATAGATATTGTCGCAACTCTTAAAATAGATAGCAGGTGTATGCAAGTATTGACTGAAGAACAGGGATCATTACTTTTAAAATATATATATATACTGTGAAATATTTCTCTATATATTTCTAATTAAAAGTGAATTTTTTTAATTTTTATTTTTAAACTGAGTGTCACATTTTCATTATCAAAGTAAATGAGCCAAAGCTTGCCATCCTTACCCAGGTAAAACACCAGTTGATGTCAGAGCCTTGTCTTGTTACAGAACAGAAGGCATAAACCACAAAGGAGCTCAGCTGCCACGGTGATGGACACAGTATGAGAATAGTTCATTGAAGATGATTAGCACTGTAGCTCCCATTACACCCAAGAGGAGCTGTAGAACTAAGCACCTCCTAGATCAGGCCCTGAATAAGAGTGGCCGTTTAACAGCACCTTTTCTTATCATTACTACGTGCTAATACTGTCAATACAGTATAATAAGTAGGGGCCACATTAACCATTGGATTACCTCTTCACATAAATCTCCCATTCCCTTGTGGAAGGGGCAAGAGGATCAGCAATCTCCATGACATTGTTCTCCTCTACCAGGACCCAGGGAGGTCTTCTGGCAGGGCTTAGGATCTGCACCCAGTGTGCCTGGGACAGGGCTGGAATGGAAAACACATTCCCCCCCCCCCCCTGGCTCTGAAAGGGTTCCATTCAGAAGTGAATATGGACCAGGACTGTATTAACTTTTCAGAGGGTGGTCCCTTTGTGTCATTCCGGGACTCCCCTTTAAGAGGCTCCAGGAGTGGTGGCTGTCAGGGGAAGGTGGAGATGTACTGGAAGGGAAGCAAAAGGAGATGCAGGCAGCCTTGAAACAGCACAGGAATTCAGGGCATCAATGTAGATGACCCAGTGCCAATGACAGGGTTCTTAGGTGTGGGGTATCGGGGGGCAAACCATGCCTCCCCTGATAGAACAATGTGGAGTGAACTTTCTGAAGGAAACATGAAATTTTACTCATCCTTAATTTACTTCTGAAGGACATTATGGGGAAGGGGGACTTTTCTGTCCTTATGCTAGCAATTACCATTGAAGCTGAAATTCTAAGAAAGCAGTTAAAGTATGTTATACAGAAAACATTTTACCAGAGGTACAACACTGCTGTGAGTCTCCAGAGAACATATGTGGCTCCCATATTCTTTACTGGCCTCTGCTTCTATGTATGAATGGCAGAAACTCCAACAATATTGCTAATAATCAGAGGAAATGGCTGGTCTTAGGGGCCTATCCTGTTCTTATTGAAATTGAGAGCAAAACTTCTATCACCTTAGCTGAGAATTTCAGGCACTTAGGACTTAGTCCTGCAAAGCACTGAAACATGTGCTTAACTTCATACGTGTGAGTAATCTCAGTGAAGTCAGTGGGACTATTTGCATGCATAAAGTTAAGCATGTGCTTGAGTGCTCTGTGAGGTGCTTGAGCACCTTTCAGGGTTGAGCCAATCTTTAGAGCCCTGCCTTGCGGTTTTGTTTACATGACTACTCCCATTGACATCCGTGGGGCTACTCTCTCTAAGCAAGGGTGCTGTGAACCAGCCCACTCAGAGAGAGAATTTATAAGCAATCAGTTCTCTTAAAAGAAGAGCAAAAATATTTTTCATTTAAAAAATAGGTTTATATTCTCTTTACGTGTGCTTAACTGTCTTCCTGTTACATCCAGTCTCATTGTCTTCTGTTTGCATCTGCTTAGTATCCTGTTTAAGGATTGGCAGTCCTGTAGGGAAATCTCTGAATGTGCCACTGGGCCCTTAAAATGTTCTGTATATGTGCCAACATGATGGCAATAGGATAGGTGCTTGCAACTTTCTGCCTTTCTTTGCAGAGCCTTATCTACCACAGCATTATTTCTAGAGGTTTTCAGAAGAGAGAGGATAAAAAAATATAATATTATCTAAGTCCAGGAAGGAATTTGGGTTTTTTTCCCTGACTTTTTTTTTTTTTTAAATTTAATGTTCCTTTTAGTTCAACCTGGGAGTGTTTAATCTTTCTTTGGAACTCCAATCCTGTGAATTTTAAAAAGATTTTCTTTGTGACATCATTACACTAATGTATATGAAAGATCTCTTTTCCCTAACTCACTGATGTTCAAGGGGACATCTTGTCCTCTGTGTCATGGTTGAAACTAAAAGGTCCATTTTGTTGCTAAATGCTCTTTTTAACTATTTAAATGCAGAAGAGTCTGATAAAGCTCTTAATTAAATGTTTATTGCTCTCTAAAATCTGTGCTTAAAACAGCCAAAACAGTCCTAAAAGTGTATGAGCATGATAGTTAATTTTCATTTCAAAGGTTTTAAGGCAAAAAAATTACATTATCCTGATTTTACACATATTTACTGGAAATAATATGTACTAGGATGACCAGATAACAAGTGTGAAAAATTGGGATGGGGTTGGAGGGTAATAGGCGCCTTTATAAGAAAAAGCCCCAAATATCAGAACTGTCCCTATAAAACTGGGACATCTGGTCACCCTGTTATGGACCCAATCCTGCTTATATGGATGTCAATGGGAGTTTTGCCACTGACTCCAATGGGGAGTAAGTTCAGGCCCTTAGGGTGTTTGGTACTCAGTTACAAGTTAGTGCTCGCTCTAATCACCTTGTTCTCGAAAGGAAATAGATACTAAACAGGAACCATCTGGTAATATGTTCTGTACCTCTTAATTACAACGTTTTGAGTGGCACCTAAATAAATTTCATTTACAAGCACATGACTGCTGGTCAAAGGCTCTGCTGATAATTTTATTATTGTAGTATACTTTCCTGCTTAATGACTCAGGTCCAGTAAAGTTAGGAATATTTAGATTTATAGAAAAAAGTGATTTTTTTTTTAAAGACACAAACCTGTTTCTTTTTCATGCAATATATGTTTATAAAATGATTTGGAAATATATTACCACTATAGCTAGGTGTACCTTTAAATACAGTTTGCCACCTATTAGCTTCAATAGATAAAATATTATAGCAGATAGTGATTTCTTGGCAAACAGAATGAGTCCATGTAGTTCTGCAGAAACAGAATGAGTTCATGTAGTTCTGCGGAAAGTCGTGATGTTATTATAAGGTGTCCATGTTAGTTACCGTACAATCTATATGTTCCTGTACAGATGTACTGTAATATTTAGACAATTTTCTCTTTGTTAGCTGCAGGAACAAATCAATATTACAAAGAGGCTAGGTGACTCAGTGTATTAGTCTGCTGGCTTTTCACCTCTGGATCCTTAGGATTAAATCCAGTTGTTAGTTACAAGGTGAGATCAGACTGAGCCACAAAGTTTGATTCTGGTTCCTGATTGGAACTATAAAATGAGGATGAGGATTTTGGATCCAGTGTTTTTATTCTGGTCTTTTTGCAGTCATAAGTGAAAATAACTTTGTTAGTCTCCTACTAATCTCTGGTGAAAATTACTCTATATTATAAAATCAGCAGATAATTTGGCACAATTCAGCATGACTGGCAGTCTCCTCTACAGAAAAGCCCAGAACTGAAATAGCTTGGGCATTGCACATTCAGGCTAGAGGAGTATATGCAGAGATATGTGGGTTAGCTTACAACCAGTGCCTACTTACACCGTCTGGTTTTGGCCTATGTTATTACCCTTTCACTTTTATGAGTACCAAACTCTTCCACAAAATGAAATGAAATATAAACTAGGGAGAATCCATCAGAATTATACATTGAATATAAACTGTTTTTCTTATATTCAAGTAAGCATATGAGTTTTTCTTCATTGAATTTCAACATACCTTTGTCTTGTTTCCAACAGCTAGAATGGCTTGGTAGGCATCGTACTTCTAGACAACAGTGACTATGCTGTAATGCACTTGTTCTAAAAGGATGCATGCTTTTCAGCCTCTTGGCAGCTTTTTCAAGGACAGCCTAATAGAATTCAGGACGTAAGTTACATATGCAAATATGGAAATTAGATAACCTCTTTAGCACCCTGTACAGCATGTGGGCATAATAAGGATCACAGCAACTCTTTTGTTTCACAGACCCAGCAAAGAATTTTGAACTATTGCGTAAACTAACTTCACTTTCACTTATTGTGTGCTTGTACAGTGCCTAACACAACAGGGCTTCAGTCGTGGTTGGAGCTTATAGGTGCTATTATAATACAAATAATACTAAATATCGGGTGTTGCTAAATTCTGCCAGTAATGCACCATATCCTTAACAATATCCCATATTGTTTGTTTTTTCAGTTGCAACTGATCTTGTCTTCAGAAAATCCTC
>ML675609.1:42387415-42439915 GCA_007922155.1 Mesoclemmys tuberculata | reverse complement strand
AAGTGTTGTTGTTTCTGTTTCCTGCCTCCAATTACTATGACTATAGTTAACAGTCTAGACAAAACTGATGAAATCATCACCTTTGAAAAGATCTAATTACATCATATGCTTTGAATTCCAAAGTTCATCTTGCCAACAGAATCTTCCTTTATAGCTCTACACTCTGGAATTAAACAGCAGCAAGAGTATGCACAGAAATCTCTCTTTCAGCAAGAAGGAATTCATCTAATCAAAAAGAGAAACAGAGGTGGGCATGGGGGAGGTAAGACTACATAGATAAATGGTTCAGTATTTATGAGATATTGATTCTGAACATTATCATCTTGTTCTCTCAGTTTTAACATTTGTATATCAGAGTTGTCTCTCCTTCCTACAGTTCATTCCCTGCTGGAAACCCTCCTCCTCCTAGTAATGGAGCTGCTGTGACACTGCTGCAAGCTTCCTCACAGAGGTGCCTGGGCAGTGCAAACTATGGTTTCAGTGGCAATAAGGAGCTCATTGATTAGGATGACCTCTCTTCACCTCCCCTTCCTTTGTCAAATACTTAAAAGAACGCTGCAGGTAGCTAATAAGCCCGGACTTGAAAAGTCTCCACTTAGCTTGAAGGAATATTTTATCCCTTCTGATGTGGGCTGCTGCTTTAGATATCTAAATATTCAGCTGCCATAGAAATGCTGTTAGTTGACCTTAGATTTGTACCGTAATGGACCTCAGTGGCTAGACAGTTAATGCCAGAGGTCTAGTCCCTTGGGCTTACTTTTATTTATGTTTCAGATTGGCTTCTTTTCTTAAAAGTGTGCACTTGTAAAATCCATTTTCTTTCCCACCCTTACTGATTGTGCCATAATTTTTATTCTTGCTTCATCAGCAGCCCCTAGATTTACAGTTAAGTACAACCCCCACCCCCCCTCATGTTAAGGTTGTGACACACACAAAAGCAAGAAGATTCAAAGGTAAAGGTGAAACTCCATCCTTAATTCATTGCCATCTCTTTCTTTTATAGGGACGATTTAAAAAAAAGGAGAAGAAAAAGCAATGTAACATTCCTGAGTATGTAAGACTCCCATACAATTAGCAAGAGCCAGATATTGAGCAGTTAGCCACTGTAAAAGCTTCAATGTCAAACAATTCTGCCAAATTCCAGTGCACTCAGAAGCTGACCAGCAACAAACCCATTTCAGGGTTGGGTGTTTCTTCAGCAGACACTGCCAATTATAGCAAATGGTGCCAAATTATTTGGCAGATTTGTACCATGGTCATAGTCATGCACTGATTTTCTTAAAGTAATAGCCATGACAAATATACTTTTTTTTTTTTTTTTTTTTTTTTTTTTAAGAAAGCATTTTTCAAGACAGAAAAAAGGGGCATTGGGAGAATGGGGAGTGAGCAAATAAAGTAGCCTGAGACAATTCAGTCAGTTTCACTGGTGGTATAGATAGATTTGGCCTGGAACCGCACGGGTTACATTTTCAGATGTATCTCTGAAATTGCACCCTCCAGTTTTACACCTGTTTATCCCACAAACCTGGATTTGCACTCATGAGTCAGATAGTTTGTTGCACAATTGCCCCGGTGTCATTGAAGGGATATGCAAAATTAGCTTGCCACACTGTTAAGCGCTTGTTTGAAGTTATATTTTAAAGTGTTAAATTTTGAGTAACTGCACTATCCAACCTTATATCCTTCCCCTTTATTCTTACCTTTCCTGCTAAGATACTTCAGGAGTCTGAAATTGCTGATATAATATATGATGCACAGTGTGTTTGGGTCTGTGCCTAGGGAAGAACTCTTGACCCTAACTGTGACGTTTTGTTTTTATCACAGCTATAATGTTTGGATAGTATTTTGTACTTATATTTCACCTCCCATCAGGAAAGCTCAATGTGCATTACACTTGGTTAGCTTTATTATATCCCTGCAAGGTCTGAGTATCAGCCCCTTTTTATAAATAAGAAAACTGAGTCAGAAGGTGATATTCAGCCAGATTTAGAGAGTACCTGCGAGGCTGTCTTGTGTTACTTAAGCCATATGGGAGGCAAGAGTGTACATGGAAAGGCCAGAGAAGAGAGTTTCTACAAAAGCATTCCGTGCCACGGAGAGGGCTTTCACACTGCTTCCCAATATGTTGGCGTGGAAGAGGCTATGGTGATGGACTGTGGGAAGGATCCATGCCAGTGATCCAGAATTCATGCATGAGTGGCATGGAACTAATAAGTGGCAAAAGAGAGAGATAGAGAGAGAGACTTATTTTCCGATGAAATTTGAAAATATATAGAGTTGAGGAGGCAGAGCAGATGTCAGGAACTGCAGAGGAAGAGGTTCTTGCACAAATGGCATCTAGACTGTCTGAAGAATCAGAAAGGAAGCAGGTGCTAAATGCACAGAGACAGAAGGCCGTAAAAAGACCGTGGGTGGGTATTTGACAGAAGAGGGCCAGAGTTTATGGAGCTGGCTTGCTGTAAAAATGAGGAGCTCAATGACTAGATCTTGAAATGAAAAGAAATACAAGCAAAATACTTTTGTGGCGAGCCAAAGTTTATAGCTGTGACATTATCTTAAATCAGCCTGAATGGCAGTGCCATTATGATGCCATTTGCACCTGAAGTTCCATGGGAGTCCAGCAACTATGGCTCATTGTGGGAATGGGATGATCTGGAAATGCTAGGACAGGAAGCAGTTCTCTCAGTGCAGGGGAGGTTCAGGGGAGTCTATATTCACACAGGGATATAAATTATGGGCAAGTCAAGACCCACAGACAATGATTGCTGTGTGCAGAGTTAGGGGGGGAAGTTCCCAGTTTGTGAAGAAGCTGCATAGACGGTCTCTGCTCCCCTGTGTGCTTTGGGAAAATTCTCTGTAGTGGTTCTATTTGCACTGTCACATTAGGTGTTTGGGTGTGGATCATATTTCAAAGTGCTGAGCATCTGTACCTCCTATTCATTTCAATCAACATCATGAGTCCCACTACCTATGAAAACTAGGCCCTATATTTGTGGCTTCATGGCTCTCCTGGCTAAGGAGAAGGAACACAGCCTGTAACATTGGCTGCAGGTTTGCTCTTCATGATCTGTAGGGGTGAAGCTGTTCACCACAGGAAACCCTTTCCTAAAGCATAAAGCCCATTTATGTGGCCTTTGTGAAAGTGTAAGGGTTTGGCAGATGAGGCATGGGAAAGGCCAGCCTTGGCAATAGGTATAACAGATAAAACGCACAAGGATATTTAATTCTAATGACATAAAACAAAAGGCATACCCAGCTTACTGCAACCTTAGAGCAGCAAGAAAATTAGAGACTGGAGGGAGGTTAATTCTTTGTTAATTAAAAAAAGTTTGTTTTTTTCCTGAATATGAATTTTAATAAACTAGTTCAAGGGAGCCTACTTTTTAATTTCTTATGTCTTCATTTCAAATTCTCCTCTCTCTTGGAGATATGTGTACTTAAATGTAAGGGAAAAGGAGATTCAATGAATTACAAAAAGGTTACTTTACATTGAAAATGTGTATTCCTGGCTATTTCTATTTAAAGAACATGACATTCAGGTGGAAATTGCCCCTTATGAACAGGTCATTAATGTGAGCTCTAGTAAAACTGACATCACCTGCTACTATTTTAATTGTGTGTTTTACTAATGCTAACCATTTTCCTGACGATGGCACCCCCCATGGCCTTAATGAATCTGTGTAAAATACATAAACCATGGTCAATATGTAAGAAATGCTTCAAAAAAGAAGTACCTTTATAAAGCCAAATGAAAAGTTTGTTGTTTTGTATTCATGAGAATAACAAAAAATGGAACTCCTGTACAATATTTTCCCCAGCTTTTAATATGTAAAAAGCTTCAAACCTTTTTGGGACTCACTTTGATCAGCTACAGTTTTATATGAAAAATAGAGGTAAATTTCCAAGGTATAGACTTTATTTTCTAATACAAGTGGTATATATTTTTTTAAAAACGAAAAGGCTTCTTTAGTGTCATATGTAACAGTAACATTTTTCCCAGGGCTTGCGAGGGTAAAAGAGAGAGAATGAAATCCAGATTTTTAATTCCTAACAGAAGAAATTTGATCCTTTTCAATGTTTAAATAATATTTCCTGTAAAACATAGGAGGCCATCTGCAGAGCTGTTTCCAGTCACATTTTGAAGTGGCAAGGGCAACTGAAAGAGACAAGAATGGAGCCTGGCATTTCACCTCTGGGAGATGAAACATTAAAGGTTTCTAAAAGCTGGTTCTACAATTTTACAAAGTATTCAACCACTGCATAGTTCATAATTTGTTTAATTTACCTACTTTTTATAGATATGGGGGGAACCTCTCTGTAAGAGACAATATAAAAACCAAGACAGCTGTAAAAAGCTAATGTACAGCTATCAAGAATGCTTCATGATTTTAGTTGATTGAAATTGCATTTTATTCTCAACAAGCCCCATACAGAGATTATAGGGGACTATTCACCTAAAGCAACTATACAAAGTATAACATATTTGGATAGACAACAGAAACACTGAACCTTTTTTGCTATTTATGCCTATTATAGAGTTTTGTTTTATAGTTGATCTCTAGGGTCACCTTATGAATTCGTGTTAGTAAAATGTTACGGCCCCACTATAATACTCACATTGCGAAAGGGCCTGTATTTTCCAAATCTCATCCAGAGTCGAATATAAATGAGAAACTTGTATCTCTCTTCATGGAATGTATTTCACAATGGGATTATTGTTTTTTGTTTTTCTTTTCTTTTGAACTACAGACAAATTCTAAAACAATTCTTGTTCTCATGCCAGAGTTCAGTAAAACGTCTGAACAGTGAGGTTTTCCTTTTGATGTATGGCTTAAATTTTAAAATGTATATTGCTCAAATAGTTAAACTTAGGGCCAGATTCTGCCCCTATATGAGTGTCTATGAACCCCATTAATTTCAGTCGGAAATATATGAATATCCAAAGGCTGCAAATAGGTCAAACTGCTCAATGTGTAATTAGTAGACCCCTTTAATGATATGCACTATATATTCTTTAATGATACGAACTATATGGTTATATCGTTCCATTTTTAAAATCAATATTTGGTGTAATTTTGCATTTTTTTTCAATTCAATTCAATTTTGTTGACTGTTTCTGATGTTCTTAAAAATAAAAAGCTACAATAATCTGTTGGATCTTTCTATATGTTATAAGGTTTTCTTTAGTGTCCATTATTGTGGTATCTAAATGCACTGCAGGTAAATAAGATTAGTATAGCATAATCTCTAGAGAATTTCAAGTAGTTCTGATCTACTGCATTCACGGTTACAGGAAGATCTATTTTGGGCGGGTCACGGTGGGGAAGGTAATTGTGATATATAATCCAATTATGATGGGAAAGATTATATATATATATAGTCTCTGTGTATTGTAGTAATACAATATATAATAAAATATGCATGGGAACAATATTTTCATGGGAATTATATATATTTCTGACATCTACAAAGAAATGAGATATGGTGGGCTATTAAGAGAACTCCTTGAGCCTACCACTACCAGCCATGTTTTCTAATCCTTTACTTAGGCTGGGTCTATCCTGATGGCGGCTATAAACCATTTTGTCTCCACTGGAGAATCTGAGCCAATGTTACATCTCAATCAGACTTAATTAATCAATTTGAATATCTACAGTTATTATCAGAAGAGCAACAGCTTTTTTATGTTTTCAAGTAATAAATCAAATATTGTTGCTCATATGTATTATTTTCATCCTCTCCCTTACTGACAGCACACATGTTGCTGGTACATTTGAACATATGTGAATATATGCGACATATCTGTCTTTACCCTTATCCATTAGCTCACTTATGTTTTTCTTGTTCAAGCAGAAGTTATGACATTGAATTTCAAAGTTAAAACAGATTGAGTGGTAGGATACATATGAAACCAGTTTCAAGATTAGCTTTTTCACAGTATTTTGCACTTCCCATCAGCTTTTTTTGGCACAAGGTACCATAAAATTATGACTGCAAGCTCTGATCCTGTATGAAGTCAGAAAGAACCTTCAAAACTGTCACTTCCATTTCCTATAAAAGAAAAACACTTCCTACGAGGAAAACACATATTACAGTGGAATTATAAATGAGGGCTTGTATTTTTGTGAGGTACTACTATTCAAAGGCATTCTCCATATTGTTAGAATACCAATTTTATCTTATTGGTGTGTAGAACCCACTACAGTACTGAGTCCCCAGAGATTCATGTAGTCTCATGAGATTACTTCAGCATCACATTACTGCTAACACCTATCCATTATATATACACTTTCAGACAAGTGGAAGTGTTTTCAAAAAACAATCTGGAGTCTTGGCTTAAAACTCAAGTTTGCTGTCAAAGCAAACAGAGTAGCCTCAAAGAGGACTTATTTTTATTTTGTTCAGGCAAATATGTTGTTTCTGGATTATTATAGGGGGAATACAGCAGCTATCAGTCTTCAGTTTATTTCACAAACTTCCTTTGACAACCTGGTAGGAATAGGGCCTAATCCTGCAAACCTTTATTCATCCAAGTAATCCCTGTGACATCAGTATGTTTATTTGTACGATTATTCTTCCTTCGTATGACTTGGGATGGTAGCAATGATTACAAATTTATATCTAGTACGGGTGTTTGCCTCATGTTCCATTTAAAGAGGGTTTGTCCACATTTCCCATGAGATGTCCTGATATGGTTCATTCTGCACCATTCTTTCCGATATAAATCAAAACCTGGTGGTTCCTTGGCACGGTCAACGATGAGTTGTTCGTTTTGAGCCATTGAAATGCTCCAGGTAGCTCTCTATTGAGCCTCAGCATCAAAGTTGAGTGTAAAGGTCTTGGTGGAGTTACATAGAGAACTGCAGACTTTTAATCTTGTCTTTGGCAGATTCTTCAGGTGCAGCTGAGGGTATGGAGAATTGTGTACTGAGTTGCTAGAGTAAGATCATCTGCACACATGCATTTCCTCGATTCTATCATTGATATAGCTCTTAAAAAGTTTAAAAGTTTCAGGGCCAGGACAGAGCCCTGAGGGATATCTGAGTTAAGAGTTCTTTGTTTGCTGATCTGGTCATTAAGGTGTACCTTAAAGTGGCAGTACTTGGACATCGTCTCCAAGAGATGGATGGTTTGCCGGCAGTGAATGATGCAGGAGATCTTGAGGAGGAGGCCCATCTCCAGACAGTGTAATATGCCGATGACAAACCAACAAGGGTGATCCCTGTCTTCAACTTATGTTGGAATTCTGCCTCAATGTCTATTTCCATCTTTCCAGGCACCAAATATAACACTCAAGCAGCGCAGTGGCTTTATTTGGATCGCTGCTCCTTTCATTTTCCCTCAGAGGGAACTCAGATTCTTTTGTCCCACAGTGGGTGAAAGCCTTGTGGTGACTGTGTGGGATGTACTTCTTAGTGGTTGATTGTAGAATGTTTACAAAATGGCCAAAGTTCTAGGTATTGGTTTGAGCTGTATGATCAGATGTTCTGTTTCCGAAGTGTAGGGAGCCAGTCAGCCCCACAGAAATTCCAATGTGCCTTTGGCACCATCTTCAGAAGAGGTACTTCCAGGCTGATCTGGAGGATAATTGGGCAATGTTGGTTATGTGGGAAGTGACTCACGATGGTTCTTGTTATGGCCAATGGGATTCCCATGCTGTTATGGGTCACAAAACATGTCAGGGTTGAGATCCGTTGTCCACCTTGCAGACTGAAAAGATCTGGATTACTTCGGATCATAGAGCAGAAGGAGGTCTTCAAGGGAGGCCCATTGTGTGATCTGGTCAGCAGCTACATCATTTGAACAATATCCCCAGTCTTCGTGATGGCTGTTAAAATCACCTATGTAAATGGCTGGATGAGGAAGATAAGGTAAGATGGGATCAGGCCACATGATGTTAGGTGGCTTGTATGTATACGTATATGTTCATTATAATGACGCCCCTGATTCTAACTGTATTAATCTCTCTTCCACGTCCTCTATTCCATTCCACATGCACTCTGCTAGCCCATGTTTTGGATGATTGACACCAGCGATTTTGTTGTAACCATAAATTTTTATATCTGGCAGCATTGTCTTTTTCCTTTGCATGTGTTTTTTGGCATTTGTGTGATTAAGGATAATGTATGTGAGTAAATAAATGTTCACAGATTCATAGACTTTAAGGCCAGAAGGGACCATCAAGAGCATTTAGTCTGACTCCTGCACATTGCAGGCCATAGAACCTCACTCACCAACTTCTGTAATAGACCCTTTACCTCTGGCTGAGTTACTGAAGTCTTTAACTCATTATTTAAAGATATCATATTAGAGAATCCACCTTTACTCTAGTTTAAACTTGCCCGTTCTCCATGCTGCAGAGTTAGGCAACCCACCCCCACCCAGGATCTCTGCCAATCTGACCCAAGGGAGAATTCCTTCCTGAACCTTAATGTGGCAGTCAGTTGGACCCTGAGCATGTCAGCAAGATTCACCAGCCAGACACCTGGGAAAGAATTCTCTGTAATAACTCAGAACTCGCCCCATTTAGTGACCCATCATGGGCCACTGGGGATAATTGCTGCTAGCAGTAGCAGATTGGCTACATGCTGCTGCAGGCAGTCTCATCACACTATTCCCTCCATAAATTTATCAAACTCGGTGTTGAAGCCAGTTAAGCTTTTTGCTCCCACTTTGCTCTTCTTGGAAGGCTGTTCCAGAATTTCACTCCTCCAATGGTTAGAAACCTTAATTTAATTTCAAGCTTGAACTTTTTGATGGCCAGGTTGGAGCCAAAAGCATGGAGTGATATTTTTGTTATTGTCTTTCTAGTCTGGGTCATCCATTAGTTGTTTTACAAAGTTTCAAAGCCTGTGCTGTTGTTAGATATTGTTGTATCAGTCAGTATTCCAAGCTTGTCTCATCAGCTATCAAACAAGGTCAATGAAAAGTTTTAAGTGAGGTGCTGAGTAAACAAATGTAAATTTAAAATCAAGTGATTTACTGTTCACTTTCATTAAGTTATTCCTTTAGAAGTGATGTTTTATGTAACACAAGGGACCATTAGAATGGGTCAGATGTGGTTCTAAAACAAGGGGTACTACGGTAGTTTTCTCACACATCAAGTTTAACAGCACAGAACCAAACAGAGAAAACTACTTTACTTGGAAAATATGCACCATAAATAGATAGGCATCCCTTCACCTTCCAACTGTTTTCCTCTGTAAAATACTTGGGGGTAAAGTATTCAAGTATAGATATTACTTTAGACTAGAAGGCTCGTGTGTTTTCCTTTGAACATGTTGTATTATAAGTGGAGCCTGAATAGTATGTGTAAATTTATAATTCAGTCCTTTTTAAGGTATAATTTCAAATGTGTTTTAGTTTTCTCTTTCAAAGCTGACTTATTCTAGGGTAGTTACATCCATTTGTGGTATAAACCTGCAATGTAATTATAACATCTATGTTGCAGAGCCTCATCAAGGGGAAATATTCTTTCAATAACTGCATCTTTACAGTTGTTTTTCTCTTTAAGAAGCAGCTTCAACCCTGTGCCATTTTTGTGAAAAATTCCCACTGACTTCAATGAGTGCCCTGCATACCAAATGATGACAGGATACCTGTGTTTTTGTTCTGAACACCAGCTTCATTGCCAAGAATTGTGGCACAATCTTTAATAATCAGCTCTTAAGATAATGTTTTTTCTCCATTTAAATCTAGGATCAGGTTATTCAGAAAATACTTTGAAATGCCACTTTAATCCTCTGAAGACTTCTGATCTTGTAGGCTCCACATGAAAGTGTTTTAATTTGTAGAAATTTATTAAACAGATTCAGAATAGCACACTCAAGTATTATATATTCAAATATTTGTATATTCAGTTTCCTCAGCATGCTAACTTTGTTGTGTAATATGCTGGTTACTAAAGCCTCTTACAGTAAAGAAGCACAGTTTGGATCCTGATTCTATAAATCAGATTGAGATTTTACTATAGTTACTACTTAGAAAGAACTTGTCACTTGGAGAATGCAAAACACTGAGCAATTCAGATTGTTTTTCCATTAAGCTCATCCCTTGATAGTACTTTACTCCCTTACATCTTCCTAATACAACATTGTTTAAATGCTTTTGAGAGCAAAATTATGTTTTTAATCCTTCTTTTCCCACACGATATTGGCTTCCATGCAAATGCATTGGCTAGCAGTCACAAATTTCTTATCTGACACTTATGTATGCCTACATAATTCAAAACATTACTATCTATTTTAAACTGTTCTGAAATTTTGCAAGCAATTTTTACAAAGAAATGGTTTTGTCTATGGAATTTCTATATTTGTTTTATAAATTGTTTCAGCCTCATAACTTGGTATAAATCTCCCAATTAATACTGAACAAAAAATCTTGTATTTTTTTGTAAAGTTTTGCATAAATATTTTACACAGATTTCTTTTTAATTAGGTTATAACATAATAAAGTGGCAAAGAGTTTTCTCTTTCTACAAATTAGCCCTGAGAACCACAAACAAATTAATTTGTGTCTCAGGGTTTTGACTGGGCCTTTTGGCCTACTCCAGCACTAACATGAGCACTCCTGACCCTCTGGATTTCAAACGCCTGAGGGTAAAAAGCAATTATAAAAACATGACTCTCCCAGATCAGCTTTCGAATCTGCCTTGTCTCTGGTTTATTGATGGAAGACTGAAGGAAGATTCAAATCAGCCATCCTTCAATTCTTTACCAGCAGCAAAATGCAAAAACTATTAACTTTTCCTGTGTAAATGACTTTGTCCTGTCTTATTATTCAAAACTGGCTGGGCATGTGACTTAAAAAGGACATGTTGAATATTTATTTCTAATTTTCAGCATCCATAAATAGTATTGTGGTTTGCTTCTAATTTTCATCTTTATTTTGTGGAATAATATTTCATAGCAATTAAAGCAGTGACTAATTAATATGGAGTTCTAATTTAAAAATAGCTAAAGAATGCCAATTGACTTTATTTAAGATGAACCCTTTCTTGGTAGGAAATCATACCAAACACAGTTTGAAAATATAAGACCAGGTGGTTCTTCTTCTTCACATGATTACTAATAATTTGGTATCTCACATAGAATAAAACTGCTACTAAATGGCCAATGCTTAAAAGAAGTGACAATAATGTGACATTTTCATTTACCTTAATGAGAGTAGAATATAGCTATCTTCTGTCAAATTGTGATAGTTAAATTTTGATTATGATCAGATTTTTAAGTCAGTCAATATTGATTTTAGTGATGTAAATAATTCAGCATGTTCCTTGTTCTTACTCTTATTAGTTTTTCCTGCCTAGATTCTTCCATGTTTGAAAACCATGTAAGCTTCCTGATAGCTTGTGCATTTTCAAGTAATCACAGGTGAAGAACGGAGCTATGTGACAAGTCAGAGTAGGTTGGTCACCCAATGAATCTAAGCCAAATTTGCAGGTGAGCCTTGGAGTAATTCATGGTTTCATTTTAAAAATAAGATATGCACAACCTGCAAAATTTGGATCCAGAACCTAATTTTGAACCTGTAACATGGTAACTGACTCTAATGTGAGTTCTTTGGTTCTGTCACCCGAGGCTCAGATGCTAGTCTTTTCTAAGATCCAGGATAATTACTGGCAATCATGCTGCCAGGACCAAACAACTCCAACCAAGATTTAAAGAAAGTGTCTCTCTTTGGATCAGAAGGAAATGGGGTTGTCTCTGTCAGAGGCAATGCATTTAGACTAGGTCATGGAGGCTCAGAGAAGGAATTCAGATTGAAATGACTGTAGTTGAATTACTTGGAAAGGAGTAAGTATGGATACAAACTCAGATTCTGTGTGTTTTGTTGAGGATGCAGGAAGGTCTCAATTCATTCAGAGAACCCCCAATGTTCTTGGGTGTTGGCAGTGAGGGTTTTGGTTCAGTCCATTATTATTGTTGTTATTAATTATTATTATTATTTGTATTACAGTAACAACTAAAGGCTCCAACTGGGGTTCATCAACCCAGAAGACTGTAAGCTTAACTCAAAGTATGTGAACTCTTGTGGAACAACTCCAAAGAAAACATTCCTTTGGACCTCAGCAAAGAAAAAGCCACTGATTTTCACACAATTCTATTTAAGATATACTATTTAAGATGGCAATGTGGAGTGTGTGTGTGTATGGGGGGGTCTGATTCTTTTCTCACTTAAATCAGGAGTAACCCCATTGAAGTCAAAGTAAAACGGTTGTAAATAAGAGCCCAGTCAAGTTATGGCAAGGCCATATTACAGATGGCAGCTGTTTTATTTGAAATTTCTATAGTTATAGGTGGAGTTTAGGAATTTGTGAACAAGTAAGAATATCCCACAGCCTATTTGATGTCATAGTTTTTTTTATTCTAGATGGGTATTGAATATGAAAAATGCAATGCATTTAGAAAAGCAACTTAATTAATACAACATGGTAATTTTGTCAACTCCTGATTAAAAAGTTGGTGCTTTATTTTTGGAATCCCAGAATATGTATGGAATTTAAAGAGCCTAAAGCGATAATGTTTCACTGCTCCTTTGATAAAATTTATATTTAATCATATCTTAAAAACTGTTCTCATTCTGCCACTTGATGTTACCAACCAAGCGGAACCCATCAATGCAACTCTATCTATCACTGTTTTTATTTCATTCTCCTATAACTCCTTTTAATGGTACATGCATTAATGAATTACAATAGAGTTTATATGAAGTACAAATGACAACCATGCTCATACCAGAAAGTGGGATTGACATCCAGAGGGTTTATGTGTATGGTTCAAATACTCCACTGTGACCAAAATGCTGGATTTGAGTTATTTATAACGAGGAACCTCACATAGAGAAAATAAGATTCACCACTGTGTTAGTATCTTTCTTCCCCTTTGAGCAATACAAAAGCTGCTTTTCTGAAAGGGCCATAAAGAAAATTCTCTTTCCATTATGTTCAGATGGTCATCCTATTTCTTTATTAACATTTATTGGGAAACCTTTGATAAGAAGTAGAAACATTGTGGAACAATACTCATGATAAGAAATGACAGCCTAGCTGATGAGGATAAACAATTCATTGGTAGCTTAACTGAACTTTCAATGATGCCCATTTGCTGCTGGCGGTTATGAGATTATACAGGAACTGGTGCATTGTGATACCTGTCTCTTTATCAAATTAGTCTTCAAAAGAGTAGTTAGATAACTAGAGCCTCTGCTAAACTCTGCCTGCAGCTGCACCTATTGAGTCCTATTGAGTAACAGTGTTATATGTATGCAACCGGGGGTACAATTTGGTCTTCAATGATATTATCATTATTTAATTTTCTGTTCTTGCTATTCCTATAAAATGGCTTGAATGAGTTAAATATATTATTTTCCATCTTTTTAGGAAGTGAAACATGTTTGGCAAAGTTGGTGGTCTTCACAAGAAATTGAAACTCTGCTGAACAAGTGAACACACACATGTGCATGTATCAGGAGTATACATAATCTTGGCTGAAAATCAGCTTCAGTGGCAATTTACTCAGTGAAACCTTCATTTTGTTTCCAAGTCTTAGAAATTCTGTTCGTCTTATGCAGTTAACTTACTGACTTTCTTGGCTGTTAAAGATCATTCCCTGCAAAATGAAGACTCTCCAATTTTATTTGCACATTAATGGGAATTAATTTTTGCCTCCCTTCACTTTGAAAACATCCAGTATTGGTTGCTGTTAGTAAAATGATCCTAGACTAAATGGACCATTCGTCTATTGGTATGGCAATTCATGTATCAATATCAGTTCATTCAGTAGAGGTGATTTGTCCATGATGAACACCAAAGTAACAAGCTAGTCTTTTCATTCCAGCCTCATTTCCTAAAGGATTGAAAAGAGTACCCCAATGCTGTTTGTTCTTTTCCTCTGTGTGTGTAACAGGCTGGGGACTCATATTCAAAATTTGGCTCAGAATTTTCTGATGATAGAACTTTAACATCAGCAATGGACTATACTGAATTTTACAGCATTTCTCCCAAGTATAATATTGATCTCTTTTAAATGATTGGAGTGATGCAGGAGTAATTCTCTAAGTTATTGAGAGGATGTCAATAGGGGAGATAAATGAAAAATATCTTTATCCTTGATAACAGTTTAGATGCACCAGTTAATCTCCTGATTTTTTATATCTGGACTTTTTCAAGAAATAGTTAGGAACAATCCCTTTTACAGTAAACCCACTAGAAAGGGGGTGAGTGAGAGAGATTGATTCCTTCTATTGCCCAGGAGTCACCTTTAATTAGAGGACCCTCACTTAGCAACCCCCCAACTCTGACAGTCAGTGTAGGTGGGAGTGGCCATGTAGTGTCAACCATTTTAGGAGGTGCGTGAAAGGGCAGGCGTTTTTTCCCTCTTGCGCATATACAGCTAAAATCTGCACGCTGATGTATGGAATTCTCTTTGCCATTTGAAAAAGAACTATTCCCACATCTGATGCATTTTTAAAACAATCAGGAAATCTCTCCCCTTTGGCAGGGATGTCTAGCCTAGGCCTTGGGGCTCTTAATTGCAGCTCAATGGTGACTGTGTCAAGAGAAAACTTTATATTTGATTATGAATTACAAATGTGGTGTTTTTCTTGTCATGAGCAGAGGGGCAGTGAAGAGCAAAGCAGTCTCTGAGATGCTGCTTCTTTAAGAGGAGGGAAATGGGTAGTGAGAGAGCAGAATGGGAGCAGTAGAGTAGGAAGTGAGCAGCACCGCAATCTGTGCAACCAGGAAAGACAGCGCTAGGTGGAGGGGCAGAAGCAGCAAAGAGGATGTGGCAGGGCTTGGTTTTTAAGGATGGTGTCTCCCACTGCACTTTATTTCTAGAGGGTTGTGGGGCCTCAACAGTTGACTTGGATTGATTCAGTATTGTTAAACCCAAAGGCTTAAAAATTATTAGTCAGACTCTCCCCCCCAAATGACTTAAAAATAATGAGATTAAAAAAAATATAACATTTTGGGTTCTTTTTATTTGCCTTCTTTTGTTGTAGTCTTTAGTGTTCATGTTTTTGAGGTTTTTTTCTGCACTAGAAGGCTAGAAACACTATCACAGTTGCGACCACTATATTTAGGGGAGGGCGGTGGCATGTTGTCTAGAGCAGCTCACACTGAGAATGCCAATCTCAGGTCAGGTTGTCAGAAAACAGGGCAGATACCCCAAACTGGAGGTATATTCTATAATTAGATTTCACCAAGCCAGAAACAAATGTGTATTCCTGGATTACTATATTAGTTTTACCATGGAATCACAAATAATCCCCTCAGGCTCTCCAATGCATCTTCCTGTCCAGACAAATTAGACTTTGAGAAGAAAGGTTATTAAAACCAAAAATCACCTCACTTTGGTTTACTCCCAATCCCAAAGGATCAGTCACTTACCCCAGCTCAATGGATACTCTCAATCTT
Source organism: Mesoclemmys tuberculata (assembly GCA_007922155.1). NCBI lineage: Eukaryota > Metazoa > Chordata > Testudines > Chelidae > Mesoclemmys > Mesoclemmys tuberculata. The sequence continues at coordinate 42,424,497 of ML675609.1, read as the reverse complement.
ACACTAAAAAACAACTTGGGCAACCAATTACTCTAGTAAACTAACAAAAAAGGTATTAGCTAAGAAAAAGAAATGAGAGTTATTAAGAGGTTAAAGCAACTAAAATAGATTAACAGGTGAGGTCAAGTCAGTAAATTCAGTGTGATAGTAGAGATGTAGTCATCTACTAGTTGTCCATAAATCTCAATCAGGGTTACCCAGAATAACTTTGGGGATCTCTGTCTTGCATCTGGAACACTTCCTAAAAGTGTTGAAACAGCTCAGAGATACAGGATTGAACCCTAGATCCATTCTTATAGTTATTTTCCCTGGAAAGCAATCTGGCAAGTGTTTTCATCACAGCATGGGCTCTTTCTCTGTTGATTAAATGCAAACACAGACTGTGAATTTCCATTGTGGAACACAACGACCTATGATTTGAAGTTATCAATCTTTTACATTTCCAAGGCTCCAGTCTCGTGATGCGTAAATATAATGTAAACACAATGTGATAGCCAGAGACAATCTTTCATTAGTTTTCATGAAATTTTACACATCTGGTACATTTACTTCTTAATGGTAATGTACACTTTAAGGTAGGGTTGACTAATTACTGAGTATACATAATGTAAATGTATTTACAGGGCTATATGCAATGCAAATGTAATGTAATAACAGAAAGCCAGTAACAGATACAGAATACAATCACATCGCTTTTGATCTCTATTAGCATTAGTGAATTAATCTGAATGCATACTAACACTTAACACATCTCTGATATTCATACACAAGTGAATTGCTCTATTGCTCTGACCTGAGCTGGTGTATCAGTGTCACAGGCAAAACTAGATTTCGGGAGGGGACAGGTCAGAGTGAAATGGGGTAAAAGGAGGGAGGCAAGGCTATGGGCTAATGGAAGAAGGGAATGGATATTTCCATCAGGGGCTGGCACCCTGGTGGGTGGTTACAGTGGGGTCGGTTGGGACAGAGGGCAGAGATGGGCATGTTTCTAAGACACAAGGGCATTACAAGCAGGAATTGAAAAAGGAGGCCACCAATTCCCACTCCCAAGCCAGCAGGTACTCTGAGAAAGCTGATAAGCAATTTGTTGCTAAAGTTTGGTGTTGGGAACCTGGCTTATAAGCTATTTTTACTCTTCCAGTTCCAGACGGATAGCTGTGTTAGTCTGTATACAGTAAAAACAATGAGAGTCCTGTAGCACCTTAAATACTGTCATATTTCTGACAAAGTGGGTTGCACCGATTAGGTACTTTTTGGACCCCTAGTCTGTTTAATTCTCAGCTTCACATTTGCAAACTTCCCTTCCTATGCACTATCAAACATCCTGAGATCTGTGGGATGATTCAGAGGGACTTAGAAATCTTCCCAAAGCCTGAGGCTAGGCAGGTCTAGAAAAGGTGGAGGCTGGTGGAGCTGTATCACAGGTGGGAAGGAAGCTCTGTAATATACACACTTGCCTACAACAGGACATTGAAAAGCTTGACTCCAAATCTTGTTTTTTGCTATTTGAAACAAAACTGGCATTAAAATAGTAAATATATAGGCCAAAATTGCCACTCCCGGGAATCTAATGTTTGGCACCTAAACAGAGCTGGCTTGCTTTCCAGAGGTCCTGAACTCATAGTCACTGAGAGCTCCATGTTCTCTGACTTCGAGAAAACCAGGCTACTTCTATTTAGCTGCTTCTGTAAATATTGAGGGCCTTAAATTAAGCGCCCAGTTTGGACAGTTTTGGAAAACAAGAAAATACAAAACTTAAGGTTTTCAAGGTAGGGTAGAACAAAGCACACTAGGGAACTATCAATGTGCAGTAACAAGGTTCAAATGGACACTTAGTGTGGGGCAGGCTAGTACTGCATAGATTGACACCCCAGCTTGCCATAAACTAAGTATTTGTGACACACCTTTGCAGTGAGTTGGGAGCACAACCCATTTCTCTATTCTACCTTTGTTTGTCTCTATTCTACCACTGTCCCTTTCACTGCAATGATATCCACTCCATAGCATGTGTCAAGACAGGAGACAAACCATATAGATTGACTAGGAGTTCGTGCCTGTTTTGAAAGGATGGAAATACCCAAAGCCTCCCATATGGAAAACTTTATAAGCAGATCTATATAGAAAATATGGGCTGAAGGAAAGCATGGACTTTCCTTGGCCTGATTCTCATTTCTGCGGAGGCTCTTTTTCATTACTCCAGCAATGTTAAGGCACATTAAAGGGGCATAAATCTACTTGGTATCAATTTGTTTTATAGATTATCTGATTTTTTTTAATGAAAAATTTCAGTCATAACTTTTTAAATGATTCTGTTAAAATCTTTGGTAAAAGAATCAAGAAAATGTTCCCCAAAAATTAAAAAAGAGTCAATTTTGAACCATGCAAAGCGGAAAGAATGTTGAAATTCTGAAATGTTTTGCAAAATCATTTTCCTGTTTGGTTGACCAGCTCTAACACAAACTCTTCAGGAGATTTGCAGCCTAGATTTCCACCTTTGAAGAAGTTCAGACTCACATTCTGCTGGACATTCTTCAAGGTCATTAATATAATGTTTAGAAATTGTCAGTCGAAAGTAGATCAAATCAGTGTTTTCCTTTGTGTCACTTTATGTTCTGATTTCAGAAAGTTTCTCACATGTAATAGCTTTTAATCAATCAATCATTCTACACTTGTATATTACCTTTCATGCCACGCATCTAAGGGAACTTCAATGATACAATGTGATAAGGTATGCAACTCAGACAGGGCCACGTTTTGAACTTTTTACTTGCATAGCTTAACAGTTACTTACTTAAGTATTCCCACTGAAATCAATGAGACTACTCAGGTGAGTAATTCTGCACCAAGCCAAGTAAGTACCGTAGTTCATGATTTGGTAAAATGGTCAGAGTAAAAAAATTAGACTTAATTTTAGATTAAAAACTGAACTCTGGTGGATTCGACAAAGAAAGATTCAGAACTCAAATAATTAATTAGCAGAGCTTGTTGGGCAATTATTTATTTTCCCTCAGAGAAAATTCATGATTTGATGAAAAATCAAAAACTGAAATGTTTCAGTGGACAACAGAAATATTTTGCTTGACAACTGAAATGTATTGATTCTGAAATTCTGCTGTGGTGCTTTATGGGAATTCTAGTTTGGATGCCTCAAGCTACTATTCTCCTTTATGAGGTGAGCTCACCTGTTGGACTTCAGCTTCTGACAGTTAAGATATACTGCCACCCCTCACCAAGAAGGGATATCATAGTGCATCATGGGAGATATAATCTGACCAGGGAACCTGGCCTAAGAAAATAATGGGAGTGTAACCCACCTGAATACGACTCAAATGGGGCTTTGAGGTAGCATTTCAGAAATAAAATATTATTTTGGCCAAAAATCTATTTTTTTCCCCCAATTTGCAGGTGTTCAGTTTTTCAAGAAAAAATCAAAATTTTCTTCAGTCATCTTTTAAAGCAATTAATAAGCAAGTTCACTTAATATAGAACTTCCTTCCTACTCATGCTTCAACTCCGCTTACCTCCAGCTTTCAAAACCCGCCTAGCCTCAGGCATTTGGAAGATTTCTCAGTACCTTGGAATCAGTCCACAGATACCAGGACATTTGATGGTACTGCAGCTACTGATGATGAAAGTAACTTTGCAATTTTTTATTTTTGCAAAAAAATTTATTTAACTGAAAACTGAGATTTCTATTGAAAAAATGATTTTGTTATGTAAGCCCTGTGGCCTGAAACCCTAGAAAGGAGGGAGATGGCTAGTGACATCTGTTTGTAAACAGGGAGAAAAGAGGCTAGAATTGCTTTTGAACTCTAGTTGGACAGAAGCTGAATAGGTATCTCTGCTGCTCTCTGGCAGTGTCTGATGGTGAGCAAGGAGAAATGACTGAGTGGGCCAGATCTCATTTGCATATCTGTTCTGTGACAGTTTGGGACTTCTTGATCAAAATTCAGCTAGGTTTTAAGTTTGGAGGATAATAAAATGCTATTATTCCTGTTGGGAAATGAAAGAACAATAGTGAACTGCATGAAATGCCTGGGATGAGGGGTCACCCTGACCGAAGCCTCAGTGTTTCACTGCTGGACTGAGGAACTGATGGTTATGCTAGGCAGTGAAGAAAAGTGTTGGTGGGATAGGTGCTTGTTTTTGCAATTATGTTGGTAGGGGTTCTGTATGCTAGTGCTTCCTAAGTGACAATTGTGCAGAGGTGGTTTTTGCTAAAGTCATAGAGGGAAACAGCATACCTGAAAAACTCAGGTGAGAGGATTTGTTACCCAGTAATCCATAAAACTGCTGTCAGTATAGCTAGGATAGGTGGTAGAGCTCTTGGAATAGACCAGCTATAGATGACCTGCTTGAGCTCTGGACTTCCACAATACTGTGCAACAAACAGTGAGTGTGGTACAGGGGAGGAGGGAAGTCATTTTTACAGGAAGACCTTGCCTTATTGGATGCCAGCTCTTCAACTCAGTCTTCCACTTGTAGAGCTTTGCACAAGACACTTTTGGGAAAGGGAGGGGGGAGTTGATATACAGATATTGTTGATTTATTATTACTGGCTTTCCCAAGTTTATATTGTGTCCCCCTTTTCCCCTCATTAAAGTTTTGTTTTGTTTTGTAGAAAAACTCAGAGCTTGCAAGTGGGAAAGTATTGCCTATCAAGGGCACCAGGGGAGGTAAATTAGTTTTCACAGGTTTCTGGAGGGTGAAGAGGGGTTGAGCTGCTGGTATCTGTTAATCATTAAAGGCATCTTAATATGTTTGAGCCCTGGCCTTTGGTGAAGCCAACACCATGTGGCAGAAGGGTTACAAATGTAAAAATTGTGGTCAGCCTTTGTAATTAAGAATTTTCAAAAAACCTGCTGCACTTCACTTTTTATATATGAATTTCCCCCAGGGCAGATTGGCAAAGGACCTGAAGGTTTTTCACCTTCCTCTGAAGCATGGGGCACGGGTCACTTGCTGGTGGGTTCTCTGGTGGACTCTCTGTATCTTGAAGTCTTTTTAAACCATTATTTGTAGACTTCAGTAACTCAGTCATAGGTTAAGGGTCTATTACAGGAGTGGATGGGTGAGGTTCTGTGGCCTGCACTGTGTAGGAGGTCAGAATTGATCATCATAATGGTCCCTTCTACTTTAAAGTTTATAAGTACTTAGGGTATGAAAATGTCAATAAATGGACTGATTAGTAAAAAAATGTGTATGTGTGTATATATGTAAAATATATATATATATATATATATATATATATGTAAAATATATATATATATATATAAAGACCATAATGGACTGATTTATGCTCACCCTTATGTTGTGACTTCAATGATTTTATGTACGTAAGGTATGCAGGATATGACCCATTATAAAATGTTCACTAGTTAGAAGCAGCAGTAGAAGAAACTAGAAAATGGAAAAACTAGAGATGTATGGGCTGTGTCCCATAGTTGTGTGAATGCATTCAATAGCAGAATGAGACTGCAAACTCTTTCTTGCAGGGACTGTCTTTTTATTCTGTATTTGTATAGCACCTAGCACAATGGGATCCTAGCCCATAACTGAGGCTACCACAATACAAATAAAACAATAATAATATTAATAAGTTTTAATTTTTTACAGAGTTATAAACACAGAGTTCATTATCCAGGACATTATTAAGAGCTGATTTTACCTTTACAAAAGAACTTTTTTAAAAGCTTAGTAGATTTCCATTCAAACTTTGTTTTCCTAACTTACAAAAACAAAAAGTGTGAGATTTCCATTTCTGTGTAGATGAGAATAAAAGAGAAATCAAGCACCCAGGAAAGAAATTCATCCGATGGTTGGGAGAGAGTCAACATTTCCTCACTAGAGTGCATTTTTATTACCCTTTCTGGATCTGTGGAAATGATCATACAGCTTAAAATCCCCATAGATTTTAAATGAAATTCTTATATATCAAATATTTCAAACTTGGATATGACTTCTTGAAATAAATATATGTTTTATTTCTTTCTTGAAAGCATCTAGATTTTAAGACCATAGCATAGTTATCTCCTCAAAAGGTTTGGTTGTCAGGCTTTTGGTGTACATCAACAATATCTATTTAGTGGCCTCCCTAGTGAAGGCTTTTTATAGCAAGACCTCAGCTCGTTTTCTGAAGGATTTTATCTAGGGGTTTGTGATCAAAATCTTGAAGCCATAGATTTCCTGTAAATAAATCTCTAGAGTTTGTATGGTCATTGATACACACAGAGGTAAAAGGTGGGATTCACAAAAGGTTTAGCGAGCCAGAAGCAGATAAAATATTAAAATTCTGATTTGTAGAGGGTTTTTCCCCTCAACTTGATAATTCAATTAAATGTTAACTAAGAGATAGAATGTTCATCTGGATAAGTGAAAGTCCCTTACACAGGGAATTGAAGTTAAAAAGTTGGGTCTAGTTTATCAGTTGATCTTGCATTTCATTTATAAACTTATTTTAAGAACAAATAATAGATTTCTTTTGTTTTTAAAAGACCAAAATTAAATATAGGTTGTTAAAAGAGAAGAGGGAAGAAAATTCACCCCCAATTTCAAATGTTTACACACAACAACTTTTAATTCAATTTTTGGAATATTAGGAAAATAACTGCAGGCATAAAGGAAAATAAATTGTATGGAAAGCAAAAGTCATTCAAATTTAGCTGAGTTTTTGTTGAAATGAAAGAGGGTATTTCAGATTCCATTCATCAGAATGGAGATGTGTTGCAATATAGATTGTTACAATATGGATTAGGAAGTTGTTTTTGTGTGTGGGAGAAAAAGGAATGATGTTTAAGTGACAGAATAGTTTACCCCAAAAATCATTTTTGCAGCTAGAAAGTTGCTTGTAAATCTGATTTGCCTTTAGTTGAAATGTTTGTGACTGAAGGAAAAAAATTCAATAATCTGTGTGAATCCTAGCCCACAATACTCTGGAGAGTACGCTTTTAAAAAGAGTAATATATAACAACTATATATTTTCAATCAGTCCTCTTGATCCCAGCTCTCTTTCATTCACAGGAACTTGCCAAGTCTGTTGAGCTTTCTAGGAGTGACCCACCCATCTAATTCATGGGCCATTCTACATTTAAAGAGAGGTCAATAAAAGCTTTCCAGAGCTGCAAACCTTTCTGTAATGGTTGTCCTAAGCAATACTGAAGATCCCCAATGGGAAATTGGTAGAGCAGCAGCCAATTTCCTTTGGCTTTTTTTTACTGCCTTTTGGTCCTCCTGTTCTTTTCTTTTCCCCAGTGTTGAATTATTTTATGGATTAGTGGGATACCTTATTCCAAGATCGCATAAGGAAGAGAGGTTATACCAATCAATTAAAGACTTTAATATAAATCTAGCCTAATATTCTAACAGTTAGCACATGGGGCCAATAATAAAAAGTTCTGAGTTCCTTTTCTGGTTTTGCCTTTGTCTCACTATGTGACCTGGGACAGGTATTTAACTTTCTTCTTGTTTTCTCATCTTTAAATTGCGGCTATCAATACTCACATACTTTATAGGCAGGTAGACAGGTTTAATTTATTAATTTTTGTAAATGCCTTGAGATCCTTGGATAAAAGGCAATGCTATTATTTAACTCTTGTCTTCTCACTTGTTACCCCTTACACAATATGAATATTGGAAGATGATGGTATCTTACAGAAACAGAATGAAAGGATGTGCTTATTTTTAGAATAAATTCAGAATAATTCATATAATTATTTTTAGAATAATTCAGAATAATGTCTTTGCCGTTCAAGATATGGACCCTTTCAATGACCTATAGATCAAAATTGGAGAATTTAATGAAAGATGCATTATACTAAGATAGAGCTATTCCCTTGATTATTTTCTTAGCATTTTCAGTCCTTTTTGTCTTTATGAAGCCCTTTAGTTGAACCTATTTGTCACAAAATATTTGAGTGTAGGAAATATTCAATATTATGATGACTAAAGAAAAGAAGGATTTAGTTTTTTGGGGACCAACAGAATTCTCTAGTAATTTTGTTTTTTGTTTTTATTCAGGATTTCATTTAGTTTCTTATGGATGCAAAGGCTATTTTACTCATTTATGCCTAGTTTATAAGGCCTTGTCATCAAAATTTGAATCTGAATCATCTTTCTTATAAATCCCTGGATTTATTCACCTATGGAAAGAAAGGAAGTAAAATCTCTTTGTCTCTCATATGGAGAAGACTCTGCAGCCATAAACACTAAAATGATTGGATTACCTGTCTTGTAACACATCATCTTTCTTTTGTGCTAGTAACCTATTGTTTCAGAGCCACAAAAATATTTTATTCTGCATATAAAATATTTTCTCAGCTTTGTCTCTTGATCATAAAAAAACCTGATTTTGTTTTTTGTTTTTAACAAGGTTTCTTGTAGGTTTGAGCTCTTCTGCTATTAAGTCATATGCTTCAGTCTAAAATTTGATTTTTGTCAGTTAACCTCAAACCTCAAATACAGGTTTTCACTCCAGGCAACCACTTTGATTCTTTTAGTCAATCCCAAATTTAGCAAAACTAGGGATGTGCATATCCTTTTCTCATAATTATCGAGTTTATACAATTCTTCTCCCCTTCAGGAGTTTTTTGGCAAGCGTTCCACTCTCCTGGGTTTCAAGGTTGTAAGTTATAATTCATTCAGAGTTCAAGCCTTTGGTTAAGACAATGTCCCAAGGGTTATGCGGTCTGTTAAATGGCAGAAGTAAAACTAGTGTTCTAGTTCCCCTATTTGGCTCTATTATGTCGGATGCATTGAGGAATGTGTCTATACACCCTGGCATATTTAGAAATTCAGGTCAAGAACTTGAAATCTGCTCCACTGCATCCGATGGAGCCACATTAACTTCAGGGAGCTCCACATAGGCACAGGAGCTTCTCATATAGAATAGCTTTCAGGATGAGGGTCTTACACTGGAATCAGAGATGCGGCAAGAGGAAGTTAGGGAGGCCATAACCTTTATTAAGGGTCCAAATGCATTATTTATTCCCTCGGCTTACCAATTTTAGTTATTGAGACCATGCTTTAGCCCACTGTTAATGATTTCTTGCATCTCCTCTCTAACAAATGATTTGTCACAGAAAGGTATTTATCTGCTTATATGTTCCTTTAAATGTAGTGATAAAAATGCCTCCTATAAAATATGAAGGTGTGATATTCCCCTTGTGCAAACGGCCATTCACAACTCACATCCTCAAGATTGTACATAAGTGGAATTTATGTAGTGCTAGGCCTTCTGCTGGCCAGGTCACACAAAATGAAAAACTGCATCTTGATATAAGTGCTCCAAACAGCCATCACCATGTTCCTTAGAAACTTACCTCGTCACCTGTCTGTGTGGGAGTCTGTGACATACAGTTAGTGTCAAGGGCAGTTGTTTCTTGTAGTATATTTTCTCTTGCTTGTTATATGCTTTTCTTTATTTTCTTACCTGTATAATTATATCAATAGTGTTTTGGAAACTGGTATTCTAGTCCTGGTGAGAGAGATGAGATCAAATAGTGTCCTTTTCTACATGTTCTGACTGTACATGCAAAATAAGGACAGATGAAGCTCAGACAACATCACAATAATAAAGGTATTATAAATCAATATAATTAACAGTTGATCAACATGCCGATGAATTGTTACCCAGGTAGTAATGTTACGACAAGAGTGCACCATAATAATGTAAGAAATCGCATACAGGCTCGATTCACTTTTGTATGAGAATCTATAAAAGAAAGAGCACATTGGTTATTTGGATTAAATGTTTTTAATTTATTTCAACTTGTTTCTTGTACTGTGGTTTTACAATGTTCATTGTCATATTTAACATTAATTGATACAATGTGGGTGTTGAAAAGCATTCTCTGACTTCCTGGAATATGATCACTAATAGGTTCATTCATCCTAAAGTACACTCACTTGGTAAAATAACGTAATTTCACTGTCTAGTGATTCAGTCAAGGCCCTCCTGTAATATTTATTAAATTTACTTGCATGCAGATCATTTATATTTGTTCTTTTCTTGCCTCAAAAGGCTGCATGGGCTGTCAAATTCATCCTGGTCCTTGGTGATATGGCTTATTTTGGTGAGAGTGTCCAGACACCTACTACTATAGAACAAAGTAAAACATGGATTTTATTATCTAGCAATGGTTTGCTTTCACTGCTAACAACTGAATCCAGATTACACAGTTCAGGCAGGTCATAAAGTGCAGATGTTATTTTACCCAAAGTACGCAATATTGACTTGACTACTCCAGTGCATGCTGACCGCCATTTTTAATCAATGATCTCTGCATGTTCACCAAGTTAATGCCATCATTTGATCATGGTGACAAAAGCAATACTGGTCTTGATCTTCCAGTGCAACCATTAAATGGATGTTCACTTCCTTGATTACAGTGCGCAGCATGAGGAACAATCTGATTTTCCTTATGATACAAGCAAAGCAATTATACTGCTTCTTATGCTTTTTTAAATACCAAGTCTGTATTTGTTCATAATAATACATTTAAACCATCGAGAGATTTTTTTGTCGTCTTTAGTTACTTAATTTCAGTCCATATCATTCATGATGGTTCTACAAGAGCCTTGCCTTTTATAACCCAAAATGTAATAAAAAAATCCTTTGTGCTGACAGCTCTATTGTAATCAGTGTTCAAAATATGAAAGGATGAATGCTAAATGTTCATAATGTAAAGTGTCAAGAGTGCAATCTGGGATAATAGAATACATGTCTTGCAAACTTGCACTTTAATATGGCAAACTACTTGGTCAGCAAGCAAATTAATTCATTTATAATTTGATATTATTGCAAGTAGTGGGTCAGCTTTTGCAGGCAACTCCATCCTTCACAGAATTTTGCTCTCACACAATGTATTTTATCGTTGTAGACACCTTGCAATAAAAAGAGTGAGTGGCATTCGTTTGGGGAGCATACGCCTAGTATATATTTGTGTCTTATCCTGTGCTTGGAAGCTGTTTGTGTTAATATTCTAAGAGAGAGACGGCTGTGGAACAATTTCTTTTTCTTCTTTTGGAATCTTGACTTACTCAAGAAAGATGTGAATCTTTCCAGGGGAAAAAGTCCAAGGCCCAATTTTTCAAAAGTAGTCTAGAAGGTTGTTTGTTTGCCGGAGTAAAGAACTGATTAAAAGAACAGCTCTCTGCAAAAATAATTATACAAGAAAAAATATACATATTTAATATACTGTAAAAGTTACTACTGCAAAGAGAGTTTCATTCCATTGCACAAAAAAACAAAGGGATTACTAACAAACTTTATTGCTTTTTTTTTTTTTTTTTTTTTTTAAAAAGAGAGAAAAAAATTTGGTAACATGATAAAGTCTTACAATTCTCATGTTGTACAGTTTATGAAGCATATACATCTGTTACCTTCATATTTCATCTGCTGAGACAGTACCATAGGTGGGTAAAAGCAAGGTGTGTCCAGAGGTACCACAAGCGGAATAGTTTGGAAACATTTGCAGAATGGTTACCATTGATGGAGAAAATGGGTTCTGAGACCCGCTCAAGGTGCTGGTGCAGTCCTCATTTCACAAATAGTGCAAGTTATTACTGACCAAGTCCTGTCACCTTGCGCAAGACTATGCTTTTTAAGGGCCACAAGGAACCACTTCAGTGTGTCTGTGTATGGGAGGGTTACCTGGTAGTGGCTGGCCTTTCTACTATCAGATAAAGGAGATCTCCTTGCATTAAGATGATGGAGGCCTCTGTATTTTGGAGACCTGAAGGATAAGGTGTATCAGCGAGAGAGAGATTTATCTATTAATTGTGTATGCTGTATGCAATTATGTATTTGTTATACCAGAAGAATGGGCCTTCTTATACGTGGCCCTAGCTTTAAGTGAATCTCTATTGGCTTTAGGGTCTACAGTCCTCATCTTATGATGGAAAAATTACAAAATAATTCCCTGCATAGGAATAACCTGGCCATGTGACAGTCTTATGACAATTTTTGCATTCATGAACATTTTATCAAAACTGGGCATGCCATATTTTTGTGCAATCTGTTGGCATAGGGTTCTTTTGAGGCATTGTTTTTCAGCACTTTTAAAAATGTATAACTTGGTTGGTTGAGATGCAATAATTCCCACAAAACTGGAAAAAAGCTTGAGAATTGAACTTGAACACTAATGTCATCTGCAGCCACTAAGTGATTCTGTGCTTGAGTGTCTTCTAGAGGAGTGTCTGATGGCCATAGTTCCCCTCTCCTATTACCCCCGCCCCCCATTAGATCCCAAAAGTAGCATCAGAAAACTATAACAGAAAAGCTGTCTGGGTTGTTAGCTGACAGAATGTATGCCTTTGGTCCTTGTGCACTATCTTTTATTTAAAAATCGGCTCCTCATTACAGTGTGGGCCATGGCATTAATACAGAGACCAGCCTTTGCCAGTGCCTCTGCTTACTGTCCCTTGGAAGCACATTTGGTGAAATCTGTGCTCATACATTAGGCTGTTGGCTGCTTATATTCAATTTGGTACTCATCTATGGTTGGGAATTGCTATTGGCCTAGTTTTTTTTCATCTATTTTTTTTGTAAAATAACTAGCTAATCAGGGAAGACATACAAAACTAGCTGCATAATTTACCAACAAAACCAGGGCTATCAGTGACCTATAGCAATTGCTACTATTCTGTATTCATGAGCAAGTACAAGTCAGACTATAGTTTAAAGGATTTTGTACTATTTTAATGGACGATAATTAAATCACCAGATGCATTTGCAGGTGAAAAGGAACTTGCTGTTCATTGTAATTTTAATATTATTAATTTTTAATCTAATATGGTAACTATTGAACAAAAATACAAATCATGCCCTGTTCTTATCCATATTACTAAAGCATATCACTTAAAATAAGATATGCATTTCTCAAGGTGAAACCAGTATTCAATATTTGGCTCAAGGCAGCTCTGGTATTTGTTACAAACTCCTCAAGTTCTACAGGTGCTCCCATTTTGTTATATTCCCAGGATTTATTGTTTAGATGATGTTTTGTTGTTAAAATTAATTGCACATTTAGTATTTAATATTAATTATTTTGCCTAGTTTATTTACTTTCTCTTTTTGTACTCGGTTCCAACAATCACAATGGCCCAAAGCACCCTGTTTCTTTGGCATTCACTGAGGCAGAAGGAACAAACTGGATTAGGAACCCCATGAGTAAGTGATATGGCACGTAAAATACAGAACTTCCATTTAGAAAACTGTTGTCCTGTAAGTACTGAACATTTGGTCACATCACTTTTGCTATGATTATGTTCAGTGAGTGTGCATGCTATGCTTCTTCTGTAAATCCCCAAATTTCAACCCAATAAAGATGGTAGGGCACTCACTGAAGCATTACAGTTATTAGAAAGCAAAATTATTCAGCAAAGAAGAACTGGTGATGAGATTAATTAGGAAATTCTGCTGAGAATGCTTGCCCATGAAATAGTGCCATAACAACCATTCAGTCCTTGGGGATGCAAATGAGACTTGACCTGGCTTTAATAAACTTTGGAAAAGCACTGCATCCTGTTGTGTCCAATTTACCAATAAAACAGAAACATTTAAAAGAATTCCAGGTTGTGGATATGTCTAGAATCTAGATGGTGGTGAAGTATGGGTCAAATACAATACGTGGTGGTTGGGAAACCCTGTAAAATTCATAGGTGCTGTTTAGATAAGCAATCACAATTTTCTAAATTAACCAAACCTTCGGCACTGAGCGGGGGAAAAAAACTCAGGGGAATAGATTTTTTTGTGAGTGTTTTGCTGATTCAGACTCACCATAAAAAAAGGATTTTCTTGTGGTAGTTTGATATCCATTCCCAGAAACTTGGAACCAGGAAATGCTCAGACACAACAATGAAGTGAGGGGGAAAAAATCAAAAAGGTTAACAAGCATTTTCCAGCCTCCAAGAAGTGAAATTCAGGACCAGTTCAAGTTTCGGGTGAAAGTTCTTTCTGTCTGTCTGGTTATTTATAAATATCTAATTACTCTGGTATCCTGGTCCTGCCCCCATGGTATTTCAAGGGGAATTAAATTCAGTGGGCTCATTCATCCCTACAAATAATACAACATGGTCCTCTACTGATATTCACCATGGAGAATGCGTTGTACAAAGGGGGTGCTGTTGATCTGTTTAGTTCTCCAAATTACCGCTAGGTATTTGGTAAGTAAGGTAAACATACAGGCCTATGCACATTGACACTTTCCCTTTAAAAAAAATGGCTAGATCCATTAGCAATGGTACTGAACCAGACTGTACCTTAATTACAGTAATGCTCAAATGTCTTCTGATTCATATCCTTACATCACTTCTTGGATTTTAGATTTAAGTCCAATTAAATGTGTAGTGGTCTATTTTCTCTCTGTGAAAAAGTAACTCCTAAGAGTTACACATTAATATAAATGAGAGACTAAACCACTATTGTCTGGCATACTATGTACCATGACTTCTAGCCAGGGGTGTGCATAAGGGGTAAACAGGGGCACGGCCCTCCCCAGTAATCATCTCTTCCGCCACCCCATCTTCTGCTACAGCCCCCCACCCAAGGATTCCCTCCACCAAGCCCATCCTCTCTCCTTTCTACCTGGGAGGGAGTCGGGCTGAGAGAACCTGAAGAGATGTGCTTGGGAATGGCACTGATGACAGAGCTTCTGTTGACCCCCACTAGATAGCTCCTGGAGCAAAGAAGCCAGACTGGCAGCACAGCTCTGTCAGAGAGGGTCTAGGGAAGCCTGCGAAATCCCATCCCTTCCTCGCTTTCAGTGTTTGGAGCCTCCCTGGGCTGCACAGAAAGGAACTTGAGATGATGGGGAAGAGGCAGTGGGGCCTAGGAACTTTGCAGGGATGGGTGATCGGCAGCCTGGGGCTGGTGGGTGGGGGAGGCAGCAGGGACTGGGGACACTGGATGGGGAGCCAGTGTTTAAAGTGCCCTGCCAAGTGTAGTCACATTTAAATCCCTACACATGCCCCTGCTTGTAGCAATATCTCATGTATTTAAAAGTGTTAATTGCTGAATAAGCTATTACATGCTTTAAATTTTCATCATCTTTGGTCTTACTTTGCACATATGTATTGAGTTATATTTTGGTACTATAGAAAATAGTGGCAGACTTTAAAATTAAAATGAGTGCAGAAGAGCAAGGGGGTTTCCAAGAAACCAGTTTGGCTCCATTAACTCCTCTAACCCAACCAGCTCTGATCTAAAGTAGCTCATCTAAAGGGCAACTGGCATATGATCTCTAAAGGGCCATACACCTGGTAGGGGACAACTCCCCCTTTCCCAGTTCTCTCTCTCTCACCAAACATCGCTCTGAAACCCTTCCCAACCTCCCTTCCCCACCCAGGAATTCAGGGGACATTTCTGCTTCCTTTGTGCTACCTGAGCAATGCACAGAGAGCACAATAGGCAGAGAACCTGCTCCTTAGTATCGGAATTACAAAATAAATTTAAAGCAGGAATAACTGAGCGGCTAAATCTACAGTAAATTGTGATGGATTAAGTAATATCAAAACTGAAGAAGGGGGTACTGGGGTGGTGTTTTCTCATTGAAATTCATAATTATCTGTACACTTAATGGCAGTTATTGTACTTACACAGCATCTTTACATGTTAGTGACAGGCCTAAAATTCTTAAGTTACTCCCCCTCTACCTGCTGGATTTACTTTTTCCAAATGATATATGCAATTACTTTGCAATCAAAGGCAGAGTGAAAGTTTCTGGGTAGAGTGAAACCTGTCTTTTATGAACTATAGGGAAAAGTTTAGTAGCGGTGTCCTTTAACTACAGTTCAAACAACACTGTACTGGAAATGTTATGAATATTTTAAAGTGATCTCTTAAAAAGGGGAATTGCCTATTGGAGTACCAGACAATAACAAGCTTTTCAGTTTATTAATAAGTCAAATTATAGCTGTTAAAATTTCCTTTTATATCAAAGAAGAGGTACTGGATTATAAAAATATACTACGGCTAAAAAAGGAAGAAAATAAAGAACTACATAAGATCAAAATCCACACAATGCACAATATATTGTGTAAGCATTATACATTGTAAAGTCTAAAAGGTCCTTAAACAACCCTGGAAGCAGGTGCAGGGTAATGTACTGTTTTATCATGCATTTTCCAGGTTTTTTAACATGCCATGACCTCTCTTTATTGTTGCTTCTACTCTAAAAGCACATTACTCAAATCCAGTTTCTACTTAAGTAGAGCGTCGGACTTTTTGTTTTACTACGTAATTCATTAATGACACCTGGACAAGCCTTGGGTGGTGCATATCCATTATACTCATTAATAGTTTAGCCTAAGGATGTTTTTCAATATAAATAACTTTCCAAAACACTTAGATAGCATAGCTGGGTTTCTTTCTATAGTAAACTGCAATTCTCTAACTAAATTTGACTCTTTTGCTTCTCACGGTGAGCATGAATTGTAGAATACAGTACATCAGATATGGAATTTGCTCTTTTTTTTAAACAAAGGATATAGTGTTTCACCAGTGTGACATACCCCTCACAGACAGAAGTTCATAGAACACATGTTCACATAATTTTCCCTGTGTAGCTTTTAGCTGGCCAGGTAGACTTTTAAACTCCACTTGCTGGTTTAAAAGTAGTTTTGACTTGCACCTAATATTTGTTAGGTAATTCTTTAAAGCTTTTTGCACCTATTCACAATAGAAGTGGAGAGCATTTTTCATGTAGCCCCTTTGGTATGTTAGAAGATCCAAGATTACAAATGGACTCTGGATCCAAACCTGAGCTTTGTAGTTTACTGCAACAGCAAAATGGCAAAAATCAAATGTTGCTTTATTAAAAGTTGCTCAGGACAGATCTTCCTTGCAAAAAAAGGAGCTTAATTCAAAAACATTACCTTTCTGGGACTGAATTACTAGCACTGTTACTCAATTTATAGTT
Source organism: Mesoclemmys tuberculata (assembly GCA_007922155.1). NCBI lineage: Eukaryota > Metazoa > Chordata > Testudines > Chelidae > Mesoclemmys > Mesoclemmys tuberculata. Next base: position 42,407,581 of record ML675609.1, on the reverse strand, counting down.
AAGGACAAAACTGTAGGATTTCCACACAGTGGACTAATTAATAAGTCCACTAAATAAGCTAAAACCCCCAGAAAAGAACTTCAAGTAAATGAGTGGAGCTTCATAGGGGTCACCATTGCATCATTTAATGTGACAATATTGTTTTCTTTTTGTGTACGCATATGAGAGAGGAAACACAGGAGTCAAAGGAAGTCAACATTGTGTCTTAACGGTGATAAATTCGCATGTGATGCATTCCCACCAGTGTACTGTAATGCTGAAAACTTCATACTACAGTTTATCATTGTTGTTTTTTCTAAAGTCACCAGCGTTGTGCCAGATTGAAAGAACTCCTATGTTAATTATGTCTTATAACTTCATTCTTAACACTAGTGCTTATTATCTTTATAATATTTTAATGTTCTCATAAATTAACTTATTTTGGAACCATTGTTATTGATGGAAATAAGTCTACTGCATCTATGAATCTATTCCATGATATTTTAGAAAACTATAAATTTTCCCTGTAAATAAATCAATATTCAATTCTTTCAGTGAAAATAATTCCACATACTGTAGCTGCTAATGTTTGTGCAATAATAAAATATTTGGTGGATTGTCTCATTATATTGCTTTCATTTACAGTCAACTATCATCATCTTCTAAGAAGCTAACTTACATAAGATTACCATAGCCAGTCTTCAGGATCTATTGAATCTAACTATTTTTAATTCCTCTGTAACATCCCACACCTAAGCAAACAGTGTTTAGCTCCAAAGAACAATCTTGCACAGCAGGTGTATTAGCATTAATATTGCTACTATTATGCACAAAAGAAGGTTGAAGGGAACAATTGCCTTTTAAATCAGTATTGTAGGCACCATACCAAAAAAATCTCATAGTTCCCTGATAAATGTTTTAAGAGTACCTTGTAAATCATTTACATTTCTCTGCTGCTAGTTTGCTGTTTGTAGTGTTTAGCCTGGCTCCAACAATACAGGAAAGTTAAATTTTCATTTTGTAGAAAAGAACAAAATACTGTGAGTCTTTTGCTCACTGTCTGCTCTTTCCGGAAGTGGTAGTTTCCCAATCACATACATCACAGATGTCCTGTCAGAGCTTATATACGCTGAGTGAAGTATTTGCATCCCCTTGCCTGCTGATGGAGCGAGCATGTTTGTCTACAAAGTGGTTTTAAATGAACTAATATATGATTCATGTGGCCTCCTTTGAACAGAACACTAATCTGTCTGGACTCAGTCGCTGTAGGCTGAACACTAGAAGTGTTACTGTAGGTGAAACAGGTACAGTGCAACCAATACAAGAAATGCTGAGATGGACAAAGCACGCACGGCCTAAATCATTTGCTTACTATAGAGCCACTGGACTACACATTAGACTTGCCTCACAGAGCAAGATCCTTCCCTGTCTTTAAGGAGTATTCAGTACTATATCTTCTCTGTGCAATAATAAAATGAACTGGACAGAAATAGTGTCAATTCATTCATGTTAGATCAGGAAAGAATTATTCATTTATTTTGTTATTAATATATGAGTGCAATAAAACATCTTTGTGAAAACAGCTGATCTAAGTACAATGAAGTCAAAGGAAAGATTCTCATTGAATTAAATAAGCTTTGAAGTGAGCTCCTAGGCCTTAAAGTAATCAATTTAGCAGTTCTGACAAATTAAACTTAGGTAAACTATGGCTGGGAACCTCAGAGGAGTTTAAGGGAGTTAGGCACTCAACTCCATTTACTTCGAGTGGAAGTAAGATGCTTAGGTCCTTTAGCCTTTTTGGAAAATCCCTGCCCAAATGGTTAAACATTGAGGTCAAATCCTGCAGCCCTTGCTCAGGCAAAAGTACCACTGAATTCCAGCAGAGTATTGCTTCAGTAAGATCTGCAGCCTTTGACTGGCAAAAATGGATATAAGTGCCATGCAGACATAAGTTAAAGAAAAAGCCTTAATCTAATAAAGTAACATCGGTGATCTTATTTGTAATGCTGCCTAATTCAAGTCTCACTAATATTTGGCATGGGAGCTTCGTTTTGGACCATATCTAGACTGAAACCCATTTAAACATTTATCTTTTCCTGTGATCCAACTTGTATCTCATTACAGCATGTGAAAGGCGGGTGCCTAATGACAGCACCACACAGGGAGTGCACAGTAGTACCATTCAATACTAAAATATTAAATTGATTCTAACACTGCACTTTCACAGTCTCTCTCTTTCTCTCTTCTAAAACTGATGTTCCTTTTTCTATTTTGAAGGCATTTTGGCAAAACGAAGCTTGAAAATTTTTTAAAATAGGACACTGGTTATTTCTTGTTTTTTGTTCTTATTGACTATCTTAGAGTCCATAAGAAATCAGAAAAAGGATACTTAAGGATTTATAGCAGATGAATAAATAATATTTTTTGTTTACTCTTCCAAATTCTGAGTATCAAAGACACAATGTAACTGTGCCTCATTCTCCAGACTGGCAGTTGGCAGCAATACAAAGGCGATACAAGGAGCCTGAAGATTACATTGTTAGCCCTCCTGGGCTTTTGTTTTGTTGAAAGGGACAAACAACTTTATACAATTTAACCCCCTCCAGCATAGAACTTCTCATATCCCCAAACCGTTTATGTAGAGTAGTGTAAATATGCTAATATATGGCACTAAAAACCTACCAATACTTTTAGTTAAATGAAAAATCCACACTTTAAGATCTTATAGCTACTGTTCATTGGTGAAAAATTATGTTCCAGAGACCCGATACAATAAAAATGCCATTATTATTAAAGTAAATCTAATGTATTGCACAATCTTGTATTACATGAGGTGCTAACTTAACAAATCATATAACTTTGTTAATGAAAAAGAAAATCAGTTTCCACAATTAAATTATTCTTTAACCTTTGTGTGCAACCAGCAAAAAATCATTTAAATAACAAGTACAACATGAAAAAATGTGACAAATACTGGACTTCATGTTATTTACATGTTCTATTTGAAAGGATAAATATGGATCTTTTATGTATTTCCCCAAAAGAAGCATGGACAAAAATAAATGTAGTGCTATAAAATCAAAAAGGTTTTAAAGTTCTAAATTACACACACACACATTTTCTTTTCTTCTTTTTGTATGGCAGTTATAGAGACCTGGATGTTTACTTTGAGAAAATATTAGTCAAATGTTTTTCTAAATGAAAATTCTTACATAGCAAAAAAGTATCCCACTAGCTATAGCAAACCCCTCGGTGATCTTTTCATGTATAAGATGTCAGATCATTTTGGAGAGGCCAACCAGACCAGATTTGATTAGCTGTCTTCCTGTGAGCACTGCGTACAGTGTTAGCCAAGAAAAGGCTAGGAAGTGGGGGTGGTCATGCTTTTTGCATTTGGCATCATGCGCAGGATGCCTTCTATCCCAAATATGGAATAATTAGAGTGTATCTATTTGGTTGCTGAGTACTGCAATGAGTTTGATTTTTGGAATCTTAGTGGCATACAGACACATGTCTTCTTTTGATTCTGCCAGACAAATAGAGATTGTGCTGGGGCACGCATTGCCATCATCAGTGTTTATAATCTGTGTCTAAAATATTTCTTGGGCATCCATCCCCATAGTATTTGAGTATCTGTAGTATCCAGTGCAACATCAATATTTATTCCAAAATTAAATCTAATTTGTTGGCTCAGGACCTAATGGCATCTGTGGGATTATCCTACGTGATTTAAAATTTGAGATGGGCATGATCTGGCTCTTATAATTGAAATAGGACTGGAGATTAAGTTTTGAAAATGGCATGATTGGCCATATCATTCTTGCATTTTGATTTTGGGGTCTATGCCATCTGCTCTTTGGGGGCATGTGAATGTGAATGCTCAGAGGCCACCACTAATGTAGCTCATATGTTAAGGTGGTCAAGCGTACATAAATGAACCTTTCAAAAATAGCACTGAGCACGTAGAGTCTCCTTTTTTTCCTTCTTCTAGTTTCCAATGTTATGTTGAACTCTCCTCTCTACCGGTGCATTTCCTTCTGGCGCGGTTAATGCTACTCAGTGTGTTGGCCAGAAGAAGTGCTAGAGAGAATATAAAAGACATTTTGGCCCACCTGGTGTTGAAATCTTGCCTTCATAGCTTGCCAAAACTATATGTAGGAGGCTGATCTCAGGTCTCTGAGAGGGATCTCCTCTGTCACAATGATACAGAGTTGCTTGGGCTGTCTGGTTATGATAATGCTTACAAGCATAAGGAATTTATCTGCCAATTTTTTATTTCTTTATCTTGATGCTGCTGCTGCATCTCTTTAACAATGTATACCTTTTTTTCATATGTGAGTGAAACTCAATTTACACATGGTAAGGTTACGATAAATCATATAGAGATAAAGAAGTAATTCACAATGTACTCTTGCAATTGTATGGGTTCCTCAGAAGGAAATAATTACATAAATTTTGATTATCTTAGTCTTGCATCTACCTTACAATAAGATAAAATGTTTTTTCAAGGGGGGAAAAAGGACAGAATTTTTGTTTTTGTTTTCCTGGATCATGTGGGGAGAAATTAATCAGATAGTAGTGAATAAATTGGGACACTCCATAGAACTGCTGAAAAGGGAATGTTAGGTCAAATTCTGCTCCTATTTACACCAGTATAATTCCAGATTAAGCCTATTTAAATCACTGTAGTTTTTCTGTTTTAACATCAGTGTATGAGAGCCAGAATCTGGCCTACTGCTCTTGGCAATACTACTTTTTTAAAAAAAATAATTTTTTGGCAGATTAGGCCATTTATATTCTCAATGGGTTTTGAGTTTACATTTAATGGCATTACCTTTATTTTAATATTTGTAAGTAGCTAGTGTAAATTGATTTCCCCTAACAAAAAAAGAAAAATCCCTGTACCCACCAGTGTTCATTTGTATTTCAAACAGCCCATTACATTTTCACTAATAGTCATTAGAGCATCTTATTGAAGATTGGTCTTGGATTCAAATTGTAAAATCTGCCAGCTCTGGATTTTTTTCCAGTGCTCAAAGCAGCACAAGAAATGGGCTCTTTCATTATAGAACATGATCAATTAGCCTGAATACAGTCATGCCACAGTGAAGAACTATGCTGCAGTATTGTTTTGGGTCTTCCAGTGGAAAATGTGGATACAGCTTGGATCAACCCTGATGAGGTTTGCCATCATTCAGATTTAGTCACAGCTGTTTGCTGCACTTTAATTTCTAGTCAAAGCAACATGAAAACATGTTAGCCTGAAAACTAGAAAGCCAAAACCATGAAATGGAACTCGGGCATGAAAAGAACCATTGACAACAGGATTTACGTTCATCTCTAGTGGTAACCCTGCTGTTACAAAAAGCCAAATCCTAAGCTTGTCAGGCATGGTTATAAAGAGAATGTTAGCCCCCTGACTGCACCTAGGCCAGATCTGCACCTGTTCAGAAAAGCCAGTGCAAAAAAGGATCCCTGAATCCCCTGTGCCATCGAGACATAAACCTGCTTGAGAGAAGTAGGGAAAGGAAATGGGTAACTCCTGTTACTCCAACATTACCAACCCTTCAGGCAGATTCTGGGCTTCAGATCCTGTGCTTTGTCTATCCTGGTATCCCTGAACATAGCTATCAGTGGTTGGTGGAAATTTTGCATATTCTATTTCTTTTTTATAGGCATTTTATAGGCACTCAGTACCCCATGCCTTTGTCCTTTCAATCCACAGCTCATCCTAATAACTACTGACTCAGTTATCCTACCTTTGACAAATCTTGTCTGTTCTACCAATGTTTGCCCTTTGTCTTCTACTACCAACAACGCTAAGCCACCCATTTACAGCCTATATTTTACTGGTGAAATGCTCAGTAATTTGTTGTGCAAGATGACTGAGAACATGAGAATGAGGTCTACTCCTCCCAACTTATATCTTCACCTTACATTTCTTGATATTAACCTGCATGCTCCACTTATCTACTCATATACCACTTCACTTAATTTTAAATCATATCACTCTTCTCTTTGGTATTTTCTTCTCCCTCACCTTCTCCCATTTTCGTATCATTGGCAGATTCAGTCCTTTTACTTTACTTCACTTCTGCCCAGTCATTGATATTTAAAGTGAATAATGTTGTGCTAACATTGATCTTGTTGCACTCCAGCAGTCACCAAGAACAAACAATATAAGATTATGGCATTGATTTCATGGATTTCAGTTTTTCCCAATCATGCTCTTGTTAAGCACCTTGTAAAATACATCATGTCACATGCTCATCTCTTTTGTTTCATGGCAAAATGAAACTAGTGCATGCAATGGGTTTTACACTGGTACAATCTGTCCTCCCAAGTGCCAAGACATTAACAACCTTTAATTCAGCGCTGTATGCTCCAGGGAAACCTAAGGGCAGTCCATAGCTTTCAGTACAGTATTTCACATTGCCATAATTTGTGAGCAACTGGATAACCTGGCTACTGCAAACCGGTACGACGGTTTAATAAAAATCTAATAAAACTTTCAAAGTCATTCTCCTGTCCTCTGGGGAGTATTATGTAATGCTTGCCACTGCTGCAGGAACCAAGTCCATCCATCTACTCTGCTGTGAAAGCAAGGTACTAGCGTGGCATGCCATGCCTAAATGGCATTTCATGTCACAACTGTGGAGCACTTTTTTGGATTAATTCTGGACTTTTTTGTTGGCATACAAGTCATTAATAATAATTTTCAAAGTGATCATATTGCAGTTGGCTGAAAAGGGAGATAAAGAGATGACACAGTATATGTTTTATAAACAAATCTATAATTGGATGTCTCTCTTCCTCTTAATTATTTTATATCTTAATATGCTGTGTCACCATTTGCCAAATAATCTTTGACTTGGAGGAGTATGTTGAAAGACGTCAAAACCAAATTTTGTAGCACTCGAAACTGTACAATTTGGGAGAGTGTTGACTTTTGTGTAAAAAAAAAAAAAAAAGACTTAACAAAACAAATAAAAAGTCTCCCAGTGCTAGAGATTGCATCACATTCCCTGAATAACTCTTGAAAGTCTTTCTTAGAAATACCTCTTAGAGTACATGTTGGTTAAACAGATAATGAAGGGTTGTTTGTTTGTTTTTTTAATCTGTTTACTAAAAAATATTATTAACTCTGTCTTAACTGACCACCCAGAAACCAGCAAATATTGATTGGTTACTCAAGCGTAGACAAAATTGACTGAAAACTAGGGAGATACTTTACAACTGGTCAGCTATGATGGGTTTTCTTACTGGAGGACCTTCTTCATGCAGGCTTCCTGGTATTTCATTAAATATGTGGCACACAGTGATAGGGTCAGCATAATAAACAAGGTACAATATAACAATCGACATACAATTAACTTTCTTAGGGTCCTTTCTTTAGGGCCCAGTATGTCAAATAATTCCAACTCCCATTTACTGGTGCAGGATTTAAGGATGTTGAGCGCCTGTTAAGGTGGTCAGCACCTTTCAAGATTTGGCATTTGAGCCTTGATTCTGCAATTAAATCTATGCAAGGTAACAAGATCTCTGCATGGGTACATATTTGCTTGCACAGTTGGGGTCTTAGATCAGATCTATTCTCCTCTCATTTAAACAGGTGTGAATCAGGAGTCATTTAGTTTGTCAGTAGAATTGCAATAGTGAATAGTTAAAGTAAGCAAGAAGACAGTTGGGCAACTTGTCTTCTATTTGTCCATGGAGTGTAGTGCATTCCTATGGTGATGTGTATATATAATAAAAATAAGAAAATCTGGGGTACAGAAAGGGGAAATCAGCCCCTATTATAGAAAATCAGCACGTGCAGAGCTTTAAATAGCTGAGCAAGTGTTTCTCAATCTTCAGAATGCAGAACAAAATATTTTAAGCACCATTTTATTTGGAATGATGTATCCAAACTATTTAAGAGATTTTATTGAGGTTTACTCTTGTGCAAATTTTAAAGACACTATAGAAAAATATATAAGAATTTTCAGTAAGATTCCATCAGAATTACCTCTAAATGTACAATTGATTTCATATTGGAAATAGACGTGAGGCAGATTTTGCACATCAAAAGAGTACATTACATGTAATGTTGCTTTTTAAAAAAATTAGCCTGTCTCAGGTAATTGTGCAGTCTATTGCAATGATCCCAGGAGGTATCTAACAATAATGCAATTCCAAGTTTTTATATTTGTATTTTCCTTAAAAAACCCCAAACCTTACAATAGTGATTCATTAACAGAACATCACTTTCTTATTTTTTATTTTGTATATTGAGATTATTTCCTTGACATTGCTCATCAAATCCCCTAAACCTTTAAGAGTACCTGAACCGTTACCCCAGGATATTGCACAGGAATTTGTGAAGAGGTATCAGTACATTGATTTTCCTCAGTCAATGTCTTCTTTGCCACCCAGAAAAAGACTCAAGCCCAGATCCTCAATTTTTTTTGAGGATGTGGGCCTCATTTCTTTATCATTATATATTTTAGCACTGTTGCTGGATCAAGAAAGTGCACCTGTTATCATGCCCCTGCTGGTCTTGGGAGTAGAGAGATCAGTTTAATAAAGTTTTTGTTTATGTGATTGGTAAATACCCTTATTTTTTGTACCCTGTTGCAATACACAGTAAACCATGCTTCACACTTTGATTTATGATACTCTTCACCAACCTTATTTCTACAACCAACCATCACAGTTAAACGTTTTTCAGTTTGCCATAACATTTTTATCAACAGAGTCACAGTTTCACCCATCACTAGTCATCTTCTGGTGGGAAAACAGTGGCAGGGGTCATGGAAGAGACTAGGTTGAGGTCTATTTGGAAGTCCTGCTTAGTCAGAATTTTTTATTAAATATGATGAGAGTAGAAAGGCTGAGAGGTAAAAATGGTTATTGAAACTGTAGGTGTCCAGCTTCATTCTGATTTAGAGCTGAGGGATTGCTAACAAGAAGACTGGATTAAAATTCACAAAAAAAACCCCTCTCGTACTAGGTTTTACATTGGTGCAGCTGCATTGATTTCAGTGAAGTTACCCCTGTTTTATGACCATGAGAGAGAAGAATCAGTCCCATTATGCAAAAATAATGTACATGTACCTTTACAAATTATACTGCCCCATGAAAGTATGTTGAGGACTGAGCAGAGAGATGTTGAGGTGGTCCAAAGAGCGACCTGTGACTAAATATTTAAGGAGACAGAGTGGGTATTTTGCCATTAATGCTGAGATGATGGATAATTCAGATGTATTGTTATTTGTGTGGCTTGGACCTGGGTCTGGACATGACAGACAGAAAGGAGAAAGCATTCTTCATCTAGGCTTCTTTTTATAGTAGCAAAAGCTGGGCCAGGTAGGGAATAGGGCCAAGGTAATTTGAGATGACAAAGGCACAGATTATAGCAGCAATGTCTGCTTCTGAAAGAAAAATCATCTCACCTTGCCAGATGCAGCTGGGAAAATGCCTTCTTGGCAACAACTCCAAATCTCATTCACAAATATTGACTGCCCCCCCCTTATTTATTGTTGCTCACATAGCCCTTATAGCTTCTTCTGTTTGGTTCCTTCAACCTACCAACATAACATCAAGATGCAATGATTCCATTACTAATACCTACTAAATGTTATACTGATTAACACAATTTAAAATGAAATGTAATTGAAAAGTACAGTGCACACAGTGCTATCTATTCTATCACTGAGTATTCACTATGTGAAGATGAGAGCAAAGAGGAAGAAAAAAATAGGGAAAATCTGGAAGGTCAACTCAGTTTTCTCCCTATTTACCTTTCCCCCTTCACACACACAGTAACACTCTCCAGAATAAAAAACTATTGTGAAATTGATAGATAACACCAGAGTCCTTTGAACAAATTTGAGCCGTTGTTTCAAGACTACAGTGACACTGCATTCAGTAGAGGGCATGGAAAACATGCACACAAATGAATAACCGAACTCCAATAGGCTGGAATAAAACATTGCAGGACTAGTGTGTAGACTGATGTGATATAATTGGTTGGCTGGGAACGACATCACAAAGCTAAGGTCTATGATCTCCTGTGTCTATGATCTTTCTCCAAATTTTTTTCAGAGAAAGGCTAATCCACTTTTATGTAGATGTAAATGTTGCATAAGAGCAATATATGATGAGAAGAAAGTTTAAGGGTGACTATGTTTGCAGGTATGAAGTCCAGTGTTGAAGCAATAGTTTGTGTCAGTTATGCACATTAGACAATGTTCATGTCTGTCAGCTCTACTATGCTCAGGAATTCTAAAACAAACAAACAGGAAACATGTACACATTAAAGATTTATTTTTAAAATGACACACTCCAATCAGTCTGCTGCTGGAGTCACAGTAACAACATTGTACATGCTTTGACTCCAGTATCTAACAGCCTTGGATAATTGTGTCAGAAAATGATGCCAGTTGAATTTGTACAATAAAAGAGCGGTTATACTTACTATATATGATTACAGAACATTTTAGACTAGGAATGAAATCTGGAGACACTTTACCCATGTGGAGAAGACCAGAAAAATTATTTAGCTTGATGCAGAAGAGAAAAAGGCTAGTCAAAAATTTCCAAACCAAGCAGGAGGTTTCAACTTGTTTGAACTCCACTTGATATAGTTTTAGGGGCTTTTGGAACAACAATGGATTGGCAAACTCAAGATATGAAGAGCAGATGTCCTTCCCTATATCCACTTAATTATGGCTGCCAGTTTAGTTAATATCTTCCACCTCATTGAACTGTCCAGTTGGAAAATCAGCAAAGATAATGGAACAGCAGAATAAAGCTGAGGGTGTCAGTTATCTGGTGTTTGTATCTTGTGCTAGAAAACAATGAGAAGGGACCATTTGTAAACAAAGGAAATCCAGAAATTTTTACATCATACAGTACTACTGGCAGAAATCTTAGCTTCCATCCAGTCCTCATCCTGAATGTTACCATGGCTTGAATCCAAAGGCAGCAGCTGTACAAGATGAGCCAAAGAGACTCTTCCCTTTGGTTATGAGGTGCGCTAAGTTTGTTTCGACTTGAATGCATTCTTCATCTGATTGCTGCTTTGCAAAATTCTGCCCACTCACTCACAGAAAGCAAGCATTTTCTTTAAAAAAAAAAAAGTTTTTTAGAGCCAAGTTAAATTATTTAATTGTTTCATTAATATCATGGGATGAGTGTGTAGATTCTGTGCCTAAGCTATTAATTTTGCAAGATTGTATTACACTGTCATTTCTCATCAGAGTAAAATGAATGTGGACTCTCCAGACAAAATTAGGCTGGTGGCATATTGGTGACAGGCTATTTCTATGATGAAATAACTTCAATGGTTAGGAAAGACCCTTTAGAAAGAAATGAAAAGTTGTGTTGGGCAAATGTTAGTACAAATTTTGAGTACTAGGTGATTTGCTGGCCATCTAGCCTAAGCTGGAAATGTATTTTCGTTATTCTTACAGTAATGTTTCAAACAGAAGAATACTACACAGTAAAGCTGGGCACCTTGTTTTTAAAAAAGTAAATCTAGCAATGGAAGATCTAAAGAACCAATGTTTCTTTTGTTTTGGTGCTCATCTCCTTAGGTGAGTGTGGTTCAGCCACTGAGCCAGGCTGAACTGACCTATACTGCATTTATGGAATTGGATAGCCCCTCTCTGACACGCATGACTTTAACACTATAATTTCCCATCTTTTTTGGTTGGTTTAGTCAAGTAAAATTAAATTGATATTTTCCCCCCAACATGATTAGAAATTCATAATTTATTTCAACAGTAACTCAGAAATAGAGATTGGAAGAACTCATCTTTCTTACCCAAAGTCTCATTGGTTAATTTTGGTTTTATAAAACCAAATCAAATGGGGGCTAGTTCTGGCTTGCATTTAATCCAACCCACAGAATTTCATAAAGAGTACAAATAAAAGTAAGGAGGAAGAGAGAAAAATTCTAATGTACAAAAAAAATCTGTTAAATAAAAGCTGTAACTACCAGAAAATGAGGTTTCTAAAGAAATAGCCATACTAGACAGGAGCTAGCAATTTAAAGGTCAAGTTTATCAAGACATACTTGTTCTTTTTTAATTTAGGTGAGGTGGTAGTTGTTTTGTTTTGGCATATGGGAATTTTTTTTCTCATCAGATTTTATTTAAACCTTAAGCCAGTCACAGAACCTAGATAAATGTCTCTAATAAGACCAAAATTTCCACCTATGTTTTGACCAACATATAATATAGAATACAATATATATACATATAATACAGAATATGATACGCTTTGGATATATAATACATTAAAATACAATATTACAACATAAAATACACAATATAGGTCTTCTCAGAAACTTAAAATAATAACAATATATTTTGGCGCTTTAAACATATAATTGATAATGTAATTTGGAAATGTGCATTATATTAGCTGCGCTTTGTTGCTGGAATCCAATTTATGACGTTAGTTCCTGATGAATGGCTTAAGACGACAGACATTTGGTAAATAAAGCAGCACAAACTTTTTCAGTACAAAGGAAGGAAATTATTTTCATGTTCATTTTAATCTCATTCATTTCTTCTCTTAAAATAGATAAAAGGAAAAAAGGAAATAGTTCCCTAGTCAAAATATTTTTGCCAAATAGCCTGGGCTGGGTTGTGGGTGGCTTGTGTGCATGGGCTGAAGAATTGAAGGTCAGTCCAGGGACAGGCCAGGTCAAAACCCCAGAATCAGAGGTCCATTACCAAATTGAGAGCCTGAGGTGAGAATCAGGGTCAGGTTGGGCCAAGGTGTTGCACCGGGGTCAGCAATGGCTCTAAATTGAAAACAGTAAACTAAGATCAGAGTCAGGGACTGGGCCAAGATCAAGAATCCAGTATCCAGGTAAGTCACAGCAAGCAGCAGCATCTGAGGCAGAAGTACACCAGGGCTCTGCATGCTCAGACAATTTCCGGAAGTGGCTTCCTGGTTCATAAGGAGAGTGCCAGCCAATCAGAGTATCATGGAAGTCTGTTGCTCATGCCCCTTAACAGCGAGACTTCCTGCAGGGATTAGCCTCGCAGTGGTAACCCTCTCTAGCCACATGGTGTCAATGAGGAAGTAGTGTTTGCTTCAGACCTTGTAATCCATGGCTCTAGGCCTGTGGGTTCTTACACAGGTGCAGTGCTGTCAATAAAGAGAGAAAACGCACAGGATAATTGTTAGCCATTTGCAAATGCATCTTTCACAGTTGAACTAGTCCATTTTGTTCTGAGGGATCAGGGAAAAGGGAGTGGGTGTTTTGATTGCATTATTCATCTCAGAAAGAAAATGAGCTATACAATACTGTGATGAAAATATTTCTTCCCTTATGAAATCAATTAATGTACTGTGGGCAGACTTTATAACTTACCAAATATTTAGCAAGATAAAACATAGCCTGCAAATGTACATTTACTTTGCATTAGCTGCAGAAAGCCTATAGAAGGAGTTTTCTTATTACACTTCTAAAGTAACTGAACACTGAAAATAATTGTAATGTTTATTTGTACTATTTCTTGCTGAAGATTCCTTTTCCTTTAAAAGTTGCATCCTTAGATTTAGAAGAAAAAAGCAGATGACAGCACCATATTAAATGTAAAAATACTGAATATTACCACATAAAATGTATCTATTTAGAAAATAACAGAATATTTATGATGACTTCCATTCTTGAGAGCTGCTATAAAATTATGGAAAACAGAGGCTTCAGTGGATATGGGATTGATCTGGGACCCAAAACCTATTCCTGGCTCTGCCATTGACCTGTGTGTGACATGGATGAAGTTACTTATCCTTCGTGTGCCTGTTTCCCCATCTGCAAACAAATGCGGATGATATTGAATCGGGTTAGCTGGCCCTTCAGGTCATTCAGGTAGCAGAAAGAAGCAGTGAAGTCAACTTGACTGGCCTCTTAAGGATATCTGGCTACATCTGGCCAAAAGGGCATGGTTGGGGAGCTGCTGTACTCCATCTATCCCATGGCCCAACCATTTGGACTCCAGGGCAGAAAGGTTCATTTCAAAACTAGTCTAGTCTAAGTTGTACTAGAGGCTGAATAGGCTCCAAGTCAGCGCTATTCAAAGATAACGTAAAGCCACTGTTGTCCTCCATGTTGGATCTTGTGCCAAGCACACTTCTAGTGTACCCAAGAACTAGGCCCACTATCCTCTTTGTGAAACACTTTGATGGTACTTACCCTTCCTGAAGTGCACGGAGATCTATGGATGAAAAGTGTTATGTAGGGGCTAGGTATCATTTAGTGATGTGAATACATTTCAATTTAATTTTGAATCCCGCTATAGAGGTGAAATTTACCACGGGAATGCAACATTTGATGAGGTTCTATCGTCTTTGGCTTTTAAATTTGCCTTGGCAACAGTTATGATGCGTGGTCAAAGAGAATATCAGAATGATTCTGACAGCATATTGAGAGTGTAATAGGAAGTAGAGTACTTCCCATTTGTGACTATCATTATACAGGAACAGAATGAGAGAGGCATAGAGAATGGGACTGGAGAAATAGAAAGCAAGTGGAACAGGCTCCTGGTAGCAAAAACAGAGAAAGGGAAGTAGAAGTTAAAAAGGAACAATATGATTGTTAGCCTGAGAGCATGGTGGGAAAGGGAGGAGAAAGAGAGAGGGAGGGTGTAGCAGGAATGCGTAAGGCTACGCTGAGGCCACCTTCTTAAGAAGTAATTAACTCACAACCTCAAGTAGTCAGGGGGCATCCTGGCTCATGAATGAATGAATGACTATTCTGTGTCTGTTTCTTTCTGATTTTTAGGCTGGCTAATAAACAACTCAGACTCTCTATCTATTTCTCCTTTTTATTTTTCTGGAGAGGTTGTTCCTGCAGCTATAAGATGCCTTGTCCACACAATCACTGCAACTATGTCAGTAGAACATGATGTTCTGCCACTGCAGACCTAGCAAAAATATGACCTAGCATTTAATACTGTGCTTATAATCCATGGTCAATGAGTAGAGAGTGTTATAAAATCATTATCTGAGCATGGTTTCAGTGCCATGGTGCCTTATTTCTTCTAAAGAAGGAGGTAAAGGATAAAAAGGTTTCTCTGCACCTTAAAAGAAGGTTGTAACCTCATCTAAGTGGCTGTACAGTTGTTAAGGCTGAAATGCTATGGGTCAGGCTCTCCATTGCCCTGGACCTTGTGCAGTCATTTATGCCAATGCATAGTGGGTGAAAACACTATGATTCTGATATAATTATGTTTTATACCCTCTTAGCATTGACTACGATGTTCAGAGCAATGGAAAAATCAGGACCTATGTGCTTGTTTAAACAAGAAATGGGAAACACCTTTACAAATAATTGTTAGGGTAGGATTCATGTTAGTCCACAGTCCTGGTGCAGGGAGTGCTTGTTTGCTAAGTGTGGCAATAAATGGCTGACATATCAAAGGAAGGTTGGGTTTTACAAACCAGTACTACCCTGGGAGTGTCAGATTTTTGTTCACATATTTAATCACTCATGGCCTTAGTCATAAACTTAATAAACAGCTGCTTAGAGCTAGTATCTTGAAATAATTGGCAAAATTTTCCCCTCAGCTGGTGATCCTTTGTGCTGGAAACTACAGACAATGTAAGATGCTCCCTCTCCCCAGCTCCTTGCACCCTACAGCATTCACCTGCCTCTGAAGGTTGCTCCCCCACTATTCCTTGCCACTCTTAGAAAGAGAGGACAACAATGACAGAAAATATGCTTCTCCCACGCTCCAGGGGATATGGGCAACTGAAACAGCTGGAGTAGACTGGTCCTGACAATCTGTGTGCTCCTGTAAGAGCTTTCTTGGGATCACAAAACTTCAGAGCAAGCTAATGGGCCAAGTTTGGGGACAGAATGGCAATAGGGGAAGGAGAAAATGAGGTTGGGGAAGGCCAACAGTGAGAAAAGACAGGGAAAGTGAGACGGCAGAGGGAGAGCAGAGCTCCTGGGATGTTCCGGTCTAGGGCCTAAGCCTGAGACTGTTGGCAAGTGTAAGCTGTTTCCTTTTGTCTGATGCTCACTTGGCAGAAAGAGTGGCAGCAGGGGCACCTGAGTAACTAGTGCTGGCAGCCACTCTGCATAGCTTTCTGTAAACTCCATTCTAGCAGGACTGTTCCCTCAGGCTCTGCTGCAGACCAGAAAGGCTAGGATGCAGTGCTCCCTGCTGAACATGTAGGCACCTTTATGGCTGGTGGTATTTTTTGCAAAGCTCTAGTGGGCGAATATTGGTTACTGAAATGTGCTGCATTCTCTAAAGCAGGTTATTACAATGTACAGTATATTTTGTCCTTGTGGTTCATTGGCATTGGGGAAATAAGCTTGCCAAAGGCTTGGAGTCGCTACCTTTTCAGCACTTAAGGTCAAACATAAAAGGTGACATTGACAGGGGGTGCCTGGAGGTGTCCCAAATTGGGCATCTAAAAAGAGAGGCATCCAAAAACAGTGGCCATTTTTTAAAATGTTGGCTGAAAATGTTGGTTACTTGTACTGAACCATGTTTTTGCCTTTCTGGTTATGCACTAAGGCCCCAAACCTGCAAGTCCTAGGTATGTGCTTAAGTTTACATGTGTGAACAGAACTTAATAGGACTACTCATGTGTACAGAAATTCTGCTGGAATTAATGGAAATCAAGCCTTAATGTAGTAAACCTTTTTTTAGCATAATAATCCATTTTACAGTATGTACTGTATGTGTTTGTGCAGACAGAATCTAGAACTAAAATGAGAGCAGCTTGAAGAGATTTGCAATTTACTTTTTTAAACAGTGAGCAGCAGCTTAGTTACACGCTCTGTACTTCATGTAACAAGAAACCAAACATTGTAAGCGGAAAGTCAAACAATTGGTTTGCTCATGAGAACTTTCAAAATCACATCTTCCAGTAAAAAATATAATTTCTTAACCCTTGAAAATCTGCAGGCATTCAGACAAATCTGGATAATGCCAAGTTTCAACAACTAAGGAAAAAAGCATGCATTTAAAATATAGCCTTGCAGAAAGCAAAACTTACGCAAATTAGGGATTTACAGCTATTAAGGTGTATTTTTAATCTTTATATTAGATAATTGCCTAAGCATTGACCCCAGCTGTGGACTGTGCTCAGGGCCCTCTGCATTCTCCTGCAATATAAAGGGGTCAGAAAGCTGCCAGGTAATGCCAGACGCAAATTATTACCAGGATGGTGTGGAGATGTGTAATGGCTTTCTGCACCCCCCAGTGTAGGGATGGGAGGGGTGAATAGGTGTGTTTGAGCACACTGCTATGTTGCTATTCTGGGCTATCAGACAGTCCCTCAGGGACATTTCAAATAAGTTAGAGAAGCCACAGCTTGGCCCCAGAATCCCACAGGTAGGAGGTAGTATAAAACCACCACTGCCCCACTGCCATGTCTCTTGTGCTGTGCCTCCTTATAGCTGAGAAGTGTGTCTCCAAACTCCAGATCTCAATATCCCTATGCTTTTGGGTGGGTGGGTGGTGAAAATCTTAATCCAGATCCTTATCTCAATTTTTAAATGTTCTTTTCTTTCAAATGGGACAAATCAAAACCACGACTTTGGGTTGTTTGAGATGCAGATCTGAACTGGGGGCTTGTGCCAATGTCTTCTTTACATGTATTTTAGCTAACTGAATGTATATCGTTGCCTATGGTCAAACTAAATATAAACAGCATGTCTCCTCAGTAAATATCCTAATTGTGAGGGGAACCTCAGTATTACAGCAATGTTCGTCATGTTACTTTGTTTGTTGGTACAGAAAATTTGATAACTCTCTATTTACACAGATTCAGTGCAGAGCCTTAGCTTTGGTCTGTTGAAATTTAGCTAACAATTAAGCATTGTGGCCTAATCTTGTTGGGTGCGAAATGCTTACATTCAAAGGGGGTTGAAGACACTGAGTACACTGCGGCATTGGGCTCCAAGCTCTAATTTAGGATCCTGGGTGGATTCAGGTATTCTTTGGAGCTCAAGTGAACACTCCGGATATTTCATTTTACATAATGCTTGTGTGATTACATAGTTTTTGTGATTAAACACAAATTCTAAGGATAATTTTTGGATCAAGATGCATTGCACACGTGCAATGGCAATACCCACCCTACAGATAGTGATACTGACTCTTAAGGAGCTATTAGAGGATGTTGCTTCACAAGTAACTTCACAGACCGAGTAGCTTCATCAGAAGTACTATATCCTATGACTAAACATTTTCTAACTAGGCTTTTTCACAATAGAATAGAATGTCACTTACGGAGCTATTCCTCTACATTCTGTCATGTCAAACTACTATTGTTCAAATCCAATAACCCTCTAATTAGGCATTTACTAGATCCAGCAAATATTAAGCATTATTAAAACCTCCTTTATTTATTACCTATTAATCAATAGTCCATTCAGACTATTGGGTAAGTAAATGATGTTGTTATAGGTCCTTTTTTTTAATACCACTGTTTGAGAAATAGAGGAAATGTAAGTAAAGAAATAAACACAAGCAGTGTTAAAATTGATGCAGATCCACGCAGGATCTGTAGAGTGAGAACTGAATATATGCACTGATGCTCCAGCCTTAACACACGCACACAGGCACATTTTTCTTTCTTTATCATTTCTTTCTCACAATGACATAAATTAGGGGCTATGGTCTCATTGTGGATGCTCATAGCTATGCTGGAACTCCATTCCATTTGTGGTTTAAATTAACACCTATTTCAAGAGAAAACAGGGAAGAATAGAGATTTTGGTGAATAATAATTTCATCTACATGGACATCATTTTGTTTGCCATTATTTTGATAAAGATTTCCCCACCATTGCAATATGTGAATATGTTTACTTAAGAAAACATCAGTGAGTCCAGCAGCCTAATCAGAATCCACAAAGGAACTCTGAAGTGCTTACAATATTGTGTTCCCTTTTGGATTGCCCCCAGTACCTTCAATGATCACCACTCTAAAATGCTCACATTGAAGTGACTGTCTTAGCCTAATTATTTGCTAGTATCTGATAACATTTTGCCATAAAAATGTTTGTTTGAATGTATCTTTATAAAATAATTTTGTGCCTAGGATTAGCCACTGCTTGGCTAAAGATTTATGTAACCAGCTTACTTTTAGATTAATTCATGAATAAAAATAAAAATACCTATTACCACTTAATTTGTGTATTAGCTATTTACCTATATTTTAGCAGTGCAATTAAAAATTAATATGGACTGTATAACCTTAAGGTCATAACATTAGACTGTTTACATATTAGTTCACTTCTCTTGTATCCCAAGATATGATTATGCAGCCCAGACCTTTCAGGTTTGCTGAATAAAAAAAGGTCACAAATGAAATGAGATGAATATTCTCAAGTCACCCCTGTGCAGACATATACACAGCAACACACTGTCTCCCCTAATTCATCACTCTCAGATTTGAGAAGTGGCAGAGGTTTCATAGAATGGAAGTGGATTGATGGAGCCCAAGAGGTGAATTATCCCTTGGGTAGAAATCAAAAGCTACTGAAAGAGCAGTCAGATAATGCCTTCTGTTACCCTAGCCCTATAGTTTGTGTTGCACCTTTGTGAGGAGAGAGTGCTTATTTTTGTGTTTAAGACTCTCTGGTTTTGGCCTTGACTGTGAGGTTAAAATATCTCTAGCTCCAAAGAATGGTATTTAAATGTTCCATGTACATCTCATTGGCTTTCAAAGAGTTTTCTGTTTTCACTGTTTTATATCTTTAATTAGCTCCTCCTCTTCTTATATTTATTCACTGTCCAGTCATATTCAGTCTTGCCATGCCTCCAAATTTTATGATGTTATTGTATGCAACTATCTCTCAAGCGTCCACCTTCAACTGTCTCTCAAGTGTCCACCTTCAATGAATCGCCATCTTTATGTAAAAATCCCAGGAGGGTGACCCTGCAAAGAGCAGAAAGTAAGAAGGCACTGAAAACTCTTCTCAATTCACTTTGGGCCTGATTCACCTCCCATTGAAGGCTGTGACAAAATTCCCATTGATGTCATTAGGAATAGGATCAAGTCCTCTGTAATTTGGGAATCTGCACGTAAAGGTTGAAAAACAAATGATTCAAAGATGATTAGAACCCACAATATTTGAGACTTCTCTAAACCAACTGAACCCTTTGGGTCTGCAAATCTTCCAATAATAAATGCTTCAACAGGATTTTCACTACATTCT
>ML675609.1:42367012-42387015 GCA_007922155.1 Mesoclemmys tuberculata | reverse complement strand
ATTCTGCCTCCCACTGGACTAGAAATACCATAAAAACAGCTTTTCTCACAATATTTCAGGACTCTGCTTCCATTCTGGGACAGAAGGAGGAAATGCAGAGGTATGCGGAAATGAAAAATAATTTGTAAACAAGTTTTTGTTGCTGGTGTTCTCCCTCCCGCCCCTCCCCCCCGCCCAAAAAAAGGAGAGAGCTTGTTTCAGATTCAATCTGTGTTGCAAGAAAGAGTTGAGTCTAAATAGAACATACTTTCTCGAAACAAATTTGGCCCTCTCTAGAATGTACCCAAATGTCAATTCTGAGCTAACTAAAGTGACCTTTACCCATCGAAAGTCCTGAACTCAGCGGGAAGTTAAATCTGGAAAAACCTGGAAGAAAATGTAAGAAATTCTTGCCTTCTGATTTTACAAGACTTGTTTTGAAAAGACAGGTCCATTTTTTTATGGACCTTTCTACAAGGTCTTGTCACAGTATTAAAGGAAATGAGAATCTGTTCTTGGCTAGATGAAGGAGGAGGTTAGAGCTAGGGTGTGCTTCAAAAGGGTGGAGGTTCAGTATATATGAGCATGCAAATGTTTATATGCACCCTGTAGAAGTCTCTCCTTTCTATCAGCCTTTGAAACCCTCTTCCTTCCCAACATCAGCTCTCTCTCTTTTACACTGAGCTACTTAATCCTTAATCTCGACCCTTTCCTGCTCAGAAAGGCAGAGTGCTAGATAATTTGAGCTGAATGTTTTGCCAGGGCTCTGAAGAGAAGCCAATCAGCCTGCTGTGACAGCATCTTAAAATGTAGGAGGAAGAACTCAGCAGAGAGGGAAAAATATTAATTAGATCATGGTTGCAAATCCTTGGCAAGTGGGGGTCAGAGACTGCATTGGGGGTTTGGTTGGAATTGGAAAAGGAAAGGTGTCTGAGTAGCTTAGAGTGGAGATTTATTTTAAGCAGAATATAAACATCTGACTCAGCTCTTGGTGATGAATGGATGTTTGTTTTTCACTTTGCATGGGTTGATTCATCCATGTCCAGATTACAGCAGTTTGATTGGCCCTACTACTTCCTTTTAAACTGAGGCACAATATTCCACCCTATTTGTGATTTTTTTTTCTTTACTCATCTGAGAGCCAAAATTACATACAAAAACAGTGTTGACTGGCATTATTTAAAGCATTTCTAAACAGCAGTATAAAACTCTATCTCTACTAGATTTTACAAAAGTAAGACACTATAAATCTGGTTCCTACAACAAAAAGTAGTTACATTACATTTACTGTGAAAAAGAAAAACATATTTATTCTGCAAAGATATGAAAGATCATCTATCAACTTTTAAAATGTTTATATAGATCATCAGATGCAAACATTTTTGAAGGAAAAACAAATAGAGGGCAAAACTTTAGCACAAAGAAAAACTATATTGTTTTCACTGTAATGTAATACTAGAGAAAAAGAAAAAACCCTCCCAAAGAATGTATTATGTGAGTATTTTGTTCCACCACAAAAGAGGAATAATTTAATATTGTGAAAATACATGCACAAAAAAGTTATTCCAAGTAAGATTAAAACCCTTTCAACTGAAAAATGAAGTCATTGCATGTGCTCTAAAGTGCACTGCAAAACTAACCCTGTGTTCATACCATAATTTTAGGTAGCTTTTGGAGGAAAGCTGTTGCAAAGACCTTGAGAGGTATGAATTTTAGTACTTGTTACATGTTTGATTTATCTTGTCAAGTCCATGTTCCCACCATCATCATCACCACCACCTCCTCGAGAAACACACCCACATATAAACAAACTCCTCAAAGAAGTTATAGGTAGGTACTGGCCTTTAGGCTCTGATTCAGTAAATTACTTAATCATATGCCTAACACCAACCTAGACAGCTCATGTGCTTAAAGTTAGGCACATACATTGCAGTCCATAGCCAACTGTTATCAAAGTAAAATGTTATGTGATTCCAACAGGTTCTCTAACAATAATTTGTCTACTTAATAGTTAGGAGATTAGGGAGCCTGCAATATGTCACTAATTTGATTTCAACCCAGGAACACATTAGCAAACTGTGATGGGAAGGCACTTCCATTACCTGGGCTGTCTCTGTTCTTTAAAAGAGTAAAGGTATCTAGTTTCCACTACTATCAACCAAGCATCTTTGACAAGTACTACATTCACTTCAACAAAACAAACTCTCCCACCTCTTAACATTAGCTATACAAGAAATAGGAGATTATGAAAGAATGACAGCAGTGATTTCCTGCAAAACATTGCAAAATATGTCACTAGGCGCTAAATATTCACCACAGACTGTGACACTCCAATAAGATATTGCTAATATTGTACTTCCATAAACATAAATATGACTCCATCATCAGTGTGATCACTGCCATTTCTAGGTGTCTTACTCACATGCTTGTTGACCATTGTAGATGTCAGTTGGGTGGGAAACAGTTTTCCTGTCCTCTGAACAATTTTGAGATTTTGAAAATTTTCCTGTTCTGATTTGGGACGAAAGTCAAAATCCTGAAATTTTCACCAACTGATGATCCTTTTTAAAAAGTGTTTTCTGGTTTAAGTCAGTCAAAACATTTAATTTTGATTTTGACCATTTTTAATTTTCTAAATTTTAATTTTACTCATTGTGAATGCCAAAGCAAAACATTCTGTTTTTTTTCCCCAAAAATATTTCAAACCCAGAAATTCATCAAACCTGACCCTTTTTCATTAAAATTTTCAGTTTCAACAAATCGGTATTTTTTAATGAAAAAAAAAGTTAATGAAAAATTCCCAAGAAACTATTTATAGACCTACATGTGGAGTAGGTTGAATCATTACTAGGCATGCTGCTTAGTATACTTCATACTGAACTCTATACAGAAAAAAAAGTTCTAACACTACATCAAGATAGCTACCAAATGAACAAAATAATGTATGTCAAATGGCTAACATCAGATTTCTCCTTGCTGACTCCCAGAATGGCTGCAATGTATATAGACGTGTTTTCTTTCAGCAGGCAGAGAGCCTAATTCAGCCATTGTGCAAGCAAGTATAAATCCATTGACGACTTGCACCGATTTATGAAAGGGATGATTTTTGTTCAGTGAATCTAATTCCTGTCCAGAACTTATAACCAAGTAGAATTTACAAGTTACTGTATGACAAATCTCTTCATGTCCTGCCTAAAACATCTAACAGATTTATCTTCTGAAACCTCTTTGTTTTCTCTCACTGTTTGAGGCTCAACAGATCCTTCTACAGAGTGAAGAAAGCAGCTTTGCACTATCTGCAAGTGCTCATTGGACCACCACCACATGATGGGAGCCACCATTTTAATAGAATGAGAATTGCCAATTTCATTCTTTTCAGTGTTACTTAAGGTAACTTTGCAACTTTCTCCTCATTTTTTCAACAGGCTATATTGAGGAGCACAGCTATGGAATAACTGCCTATGCCTCCCCAGCGCAAATGCTGACTCTACCTTTGCTATCTGGCTAAATCCATGGTGTGCAGCCTAACTATTATGGAACCGGTATAGGACTAATGTGCTGGAGAGACAAGATGCCTCGATTCTATGCAGAGGTCTGTGCTGTTACATGGAGCTGTGCTCTTTGACAAGTCCTATGGACTGAGATAGAGAACAAGCAGGACCAGTAGCTTCTTGATTAAACAGAACTGTTGGATCGTCCATCTCATGAAGATGGCTGTGGCGAGATAGCAGGGGCTTGAACAGGACAGTTGCTGCCCTGCTTTGCAGCCTAGATGAAGAAGAATTCCACCGTCCTGAATGCCTGCAGGTTTTTGCTGTTTATTCAGGCCGCAAGCTGTGTAAAGGGCTTACCCTGGTATGAGTTGATTGGATTAAAGTTTTAGAAACTCTGTATTTGCTCTGACTCAGCCTCTGGTCAACATTCTGTTAATGGGGTGGGTCCATATTTTAATTAATTAATTTGCATACTAAAATTCTGAAGGTGCTCAAAACGTTATAGTTTCTGGTTTCTTCTGGATTTGCTTTTAGTTTAGTTGAACTTTAGATGGTGAGCCAGAAATGTTGGTTGGACTTCAATTTATTTTCCCTTAGATACGTACTACAATATAAAACTATGAAAACCATGTAGCAGTTTCACGTTAATTTGTTGTTATATTTGCAAGCTTATTTCATTGCATTATTAAAACATTTAGTACCGTATGTGTCATTAATATTCCAAAATGTAATTAGCATATTTAATCAAAAACAATTAGAAGCAAACACTGCTTCCCTTTTTAAGTAATAAAATATTTATGGTTGGAATAAACAAATGGAAAACCAAAAAGCACTTTGAGGTGTTGATTTCATAAGGAAAAATAAAACGCACAGGAGAAGACAACTTCCAGTGTCTGAAGTCCCTCTGGAGGATTTCTTGCCTGGTTTTACTCTTGGGACCTTCAATCGTTGTGTGTCAATTCCAAAGAAATAAAATTACATTGCACTTCCTCAATACTGTATAAAAGAAGATACATGAACTCAGGGAAGTTGTGTAAATTTCATGTTGGAATTAGCTGTGCTTGCTAAAACCTTTCTTGTGGGCCATAAAGTGTTTGAATACTGATTAGGGTTTGAGAATCTCGATAATAGCAACTCAGCCCAAGATCAAATAAACTTAAAAAATAATTGATCCTATTTCAGCCAAACTTTAACATCTTTACTACTTAACCCAAGATGTGGGGCTGTGAAAAAATGCTTCTGGTTTTTATTCATTATCTCTACTATGCATCATACTGGTTTAAAGATATCATTATAAGTGGCCATGTAGGATTATGGGTCAAATAACTCTGCTATACTTCTAAACACTCTCCAACTCATTGGTAATGATATCATGGATGGCACACACCTAACCAGCTGTTTTGAGTAAGTCCAACCACTTAGCAAAACTGCATTTCTTCAATCTGTTCTATTAAACCTCAGAAAATGCTACCTACTATTTTGTGAATGAAGCATTATTCATTCAAGACTACAGTTATCAAGTATCACTAGTTTACATGTTGTCATCTAAGTACAACAGAGCATTGTATTTTCTATCTTTTTTTATTTATTTCTCGTGAAAATACTTTTTATAAACCTGTGGTGATTTTTATTCTTCTTCTACCCTCACGTGGATTGTAATGAAACATTTCACATGTTGCCTTTTCATACTGAAAAATGGGAAACCCAGAAATGATGTTTGAAAGGCCTTTGCTTACTTCTCTGTTTAGATACAGACCGTTTGCAGTTAGCTGAAAAAGAGACCAAAAAAACCCAGAACCCCCATGATGGGGTCACGCATCTCTCAGCTGGACTGATCTGGGAAGAATCTTTCTGGCAAATGTATAACTAGGCCACTTTTCACCTCCTGAAATACTGCTCCACTTCGCCTGTTCTGTAAATTAGAATGTTCCTTTTTAAACATAGTCAAAAGAAAACAAAATGCATATGCAATGCTGCTGCCTCAGACACGTGAGTGGGGCAGAGGGAGGAAAACTTCTGAAATGCAGAAAACATTTGTTCAAGTCTCCAAGGAAAATGAAGTCAAACCAAACAAGCATATAATATAGATGTATGCCTCATGGGCAAAGTTACCTCTAAGCCCATATGTTTTAACAAATTAAGAGGTAAATAATTTGCTGAAGTTACAGTGCAACCACATCAGAACACCTCTGAAAATGAGATATCTCTATGTTCCAACTGTTATTTCCTGTGAAAATACTTTCTTTTAAGAGAAATGTGCTGTTTTGTTGCAAGATATGCTACTGTAAATAACTATTAACCCTTTATGGCCTCACAAATGGTGCGGTCATTTGAAGTCTAGCCTTCCTGCTACACTTATATCTGGCAAGCGACTGAAGGAGATTGATAAAATTCAGTATTTCAGTTGGAAGACACCACCAGGGACTTCCTTGTGAATGAAAAGAGATACAGAAAGGTTACTACATGTACCTTAGGATCTAGCACATAATTCTACCATTAAAACTTTAATATATGAAAAAAATGCTAGTATGGTCCCCAAATGGTTAACTTTCACTCTGTAACTTTTCATTTTAGTTAGTCATGAATATATCTAACATACAGAGGCCATCATAATCTCACCCACTAGAGACTATAAAGTCTACTTACATAGGGTTCCTGGGATTTTTCATGTTCTTATGGAAAATATCTCTGAAATCCCCGAGCTGAAAATTTTGATCTCATTTGTGGATGTGAGTGATGCTGAGAAAGGGTTGAAGAGTGAAGAGAACACTTTTCTCGCATAATTTCATTTGTCAGGAGAATCTTGCTGCTGACATTGGAAGAGTGATTTAATTGATTTTAATCATACACCTGAGATTGGGAAATTGAGCCCTCTGTCCTGAAAAATAATTCTTGGCTTCCATGAGAATGTTTAATTTGCAGCTAATAGTTTTTTCTTGAAGTTTTGCTATGAAGTTTAGAAAATACAGATCAAAGGCTGATACACAGAACTGTTTACTTCAATCTAAGACATCTGGAGAGCAGGGTTATTGTCTTCGTTTTACAACAGTATTAAAAGATGCCCATTCACATGCAGCCACTACTTCTCATACATGCAGGAATAATATAGATTATTTCAGACAGAAAAGAAAGCAACAGCACTATCTAAAGATTTTATAATGCAAACGAGAGAGAGAGACAGCAATATATTTTTGTATGTGGAGTATGTCCTAGAACAGTCAGCAGGGCTTTGATAACTCATCACTGGTAACATTTAACCAGATAACATCCTGTGGCTAAGCGTGGTTAGATGCTTCAGTTGAATATGTTTCTGAACAACCATCATATACCGGAGTAATCTTGGTAGTATTTTGCTCTATTTTAATGATGTTTGAGTACAGAGCAATCTTTTCCCTTGTGTGACTGTTGCTTTTATTTAGTCTAACTCTAGTCATAATAATCAACTGTTGTTCCGTTGTTATTGTTGAAATACATAAATAAAGTCAGATTTTTTTTTTGCCTGGCAAAATGCCAGAGCATTTTACAGTTGTCATAATAAAACCTACATAACCGTCATGTACTATTATTAACAGTTAGTCAGATAGATTAAGGTCAACACAAATTTTTTCCTCCCCCAACCCAAATGTACAAACATTGAGGAAATACTTATTATTGCCCTGTAAGACCCTCACATATTCCTGATGCAAAACAGCAAGTTCAAAATATGTCCTGTTCCCTGGTGATCCTGAATATTTCCATAAAATATTTGAATTAGGAAAGCTCTCTATTCAACAATGGGGGTGACAATGCTATGGAAGGTATTGCTCTTTCTATCATATTGGAACAGCAGACTATTATCAGAGTTCAGCAAAACCCTGCCAACATATCAATGTCATAAGCTAGTTAGTCTGTTTAAGCCCCTCCATTCTAAATCACCACAATCATACCTCATTAAGTTAATGGGAGGGTATGATATTTCAGGATGACAGGGATTTTGGTGTGATTCTATTTCAGTAACTTGCTAGCATCATATTAGTGATTGCCACTGAAACAAAAAAGATCAGATGAATTCCTAAACAAAGTGTGTAGTATCTTTGGGTCATGTGGTCCTGTTAAATCTCTCCTCAGACGAAAGGCAATGAGCTAGGAAGAAACTTTTCTCTAACTGGGATATCAGATCGGCTCTACACTTCCATGGTTTCCCTGGTGCAAATCCTTATTGCCTACCTCTAGCAGTGAGGCTGGGCTGGGCCTATAACTCAAGGGAAGACGAAGGAGTTGGGTGATCACTTAAATGTTACATGGCAGCATAAGAAGGAAGCTCCACTTACCTGGTCAGATTGTATAGCTCCTGTGGGCTCTACATCGCCCACACTACTGGGCTCAGGATTAGGCCATAAGGAATTTGGACTGAGTATGGGCTTTAGGTTTGGGACCATAAGGATGCAGCCCTGAGCCAAATCAACTTTAATTTGAGTCACCACCCTGTCATAGATTTGCTTGGAAACTAGCACTGTTGTTAGGAGACAGTGCTCTGATCCAGGTCTGGGGTAAATTTAAACTGGTTCAAGGCTGAATCAAGACTAGAGTGAGGTTTGTGTTTATCACTGAAGGCTCCAAAAATCTCGTCAGCTCTTCTTAAAGAACTCTGGCTCCAAAGGATGGAAATCTCATGAGGTCATCTCTTCTTATGAGATTTCAGGTGCAGAACTGGAGTATAGCGCTTTCCTGATTTCTGAATTTAACCTTGACCCAAAAGGGCTAGGGCAGGTTTAGATGGAGGCATTTAAAGGGTTCAGTTTTATTATTCCAGATTTAGTTTATCTTAGACCCAGTGATCATTTTGAAAAACTTTGTCTATAGGAATAATACTACTCATAGCTTTTCTGCATTTCTCCTTCTCTTTTCCAATTACTAGAGACATTTTCTGAAAACAAGGATCTCTTTTTTTGTAACAAGTTCACCAGCACCTGCTGCTCATTCCTCTCTTAGCACATCATACTTAGCAGCATGAAGAGTTGTCTAACAGGTGATTAGAATTACTTGTATTTGTGACAAAAATGTGTTTGTTCCTGTACACTACACGTAAATAAAGACCTGCCCCTGTTGACGTCAGTGGGAGTATTGCCATTGACCTCAGTAGGAATAGGCAAAATTGAAACATAGTTTTGCAGTCCAGAGCCTAACCCTGCCACAGACCACACCCGTGAATATTTTGGTCCAAATCCTCAACTGGAATAAATTAGCATATCTCCCACTGATTTACAACAGCTGTAGGTCTGTCTCTTTGCAGCCAGGAGCTCCTAGGTGTGAAGAGGCTTCACATCTTCTACTATGCACCTTTGTGGAGTGCATCGAAGTTGGTCCAATAAAAGATATTACCTCACCCACCTTGGTTCCATCACTTGGACAGTTAGCTGTGCTGGTGGTGCATGAGGGCAGGGGTGTGGGTTGGGTAGAGTCATGTCTGGGCCATTTTCCTATCCTCATTTGGGACACCAGTTGTCTCCAAATGAGTAGGGACAGCTCAAGCCTTGAATTCTCCAGAATGCAGGTCTGGAATTCTGTCCAACCCTTATGAGGTTGTGCAGTGCAGCACGACACACCTATTCTTGCCTGCTTAAGCACCAGGCAGCATTCCAGACCCTGCATTCTGGAGTGTGCAAGGCTTGCTCTGTCCTTTATTTCCTAAGGAATACACATCAGGTGAAATACTAAACAACAGCAATTCTGTTTCATGAAAACGTTCCTAGTCTGGCAAAAGGAAAAGGGAAATAAAACAATATGGTCAGTTCCTCTGCTGGGCCAGATCTGACAATATGGGCCGGATCCATTAAAGTCAATGGATGTCAAGCTATGTCAAGATACACTAGCTGAAGTTCTGCCCCTGCATAGGAAGTGTCAGCAGAATTGCTCATATATGGATTGTGTTTCCAAGTGATCAATCCTGCACATTAATCAGCAGTTTATTTCATCCTATTCATCTATGTTTAATAGGCTACAGTGTGTTGGTTTGCTGAGCTGGTAAATTCACATGGATGACACAAACTGGTAAAAAATAATAATAATAATGAAAACTGAATACATGTCTGACTCATAAGTTAGTTTTCGCCCGTGCAGCATGTGAATTTGCACAGGTGGGGAATGTATTTAGCAAACAGACCCCCAAGCGCTCGTATAATAATTAGTTAATGTTTGGAGGTGAACAGCACAGTGCAAGTGTTAAGTAGTAGCATTCTGTAAACTGGTGTAGAAGATCCTCATGCTCCTTTAGCTACAGCAACCACAGCAATCTTATGATGCCTGTTAATTTTGCTGACTTTTTTATCATTACCCTCCAATGGTGATTAAGTATCATTTGTCTTATAATTTTAATGTTATCTTTAACACACATAATAAAGTTTACATAATTATAGCCTA
This sequence comes from Mesoclemmys tuberculata, assembly GCA_007922155.1. Classification (NCBI taxonomy): domain Eukaryota; kingdom Metazoa; phylum Chordata; order Testudines; family Chelidae; genus Mesoclemmys; species Mesoclemmys tuberculata. The sequence continues at coordinate 42,377,143 of ML675609.1, read as the reverse complement.
TTAATATAATTTGCATGCATGTTACTGGAAAGGCAAAGAAAATTTTTCATCAGCCAGCGTATAATTTGGCTTATTTAACTATTTCCTTTTAGTCTTCAACAATAGGTTGTTATGCCTTATAAATGGAGAGACCCTTAATACATTTCATTTTGAAGAGTCTTCGCTGTGTTAACTCTCTGAAGGTATAGCTAGCTGCAGAATGAAAAGTGCTGGGTGTTCTAATACAGGAAGTTATTTATTTATTTTTTTTTAAATCACACTTTCTTTAGACAAGCATGGCACTGCCTAATGAAATGTGGGAACAAGCTGCTTTTTTCATGAAAGCTTTGAAAGTGTGCCTGTACTGTACTTCATAGTTGAGCTATAACAAGACTTTAAATGAGTAAACAGTGTTTAGATTGAACACGAAGAGAGTCAGCATGAAAAGACAGGTTCAGAATATTACATGATGCTTTGCAAAAGTGTAAATGTGCCTGCCTTTATTTATTTATTTTTCTTCTTGGTAAATGGCAAACGTTTACAACCCAACTAAAACAGTACCAAGAGAAATCCTGTGTTTGCTCTTTGGAAGATATTCAATAAATTATAGTGAGCTGCAAATGTCACTGGATTGGGAACTGTAAGAGCTTTACCTTTAAGTCTTTAAGTAAAGACTTGCAGCTGGTGCAGTGGCTAGGTAATCCCTAATGATAAGCTCCTTTTAATGTGGGGGGTGAGGCAGTTTTCACATAGATATTACTGCATTAACCTTACTCTAGGTATGTGCAGGTGTGCACAATATTGTACTTTGCAGCCTTCCCTACTTTATTCTTCCTTCTTGTATCTCAACCCTGCTTTAAAAGATCCTCTTATACCTGGGTAAAAAGATTGCAGTTCAAGCCTATTATCAACAAAAACCTGCCAAAAGGGCTACATTGTCAGACTTTATGATGGTACTAACTATTCTGTTGTTCTCTGGAGACCCAAAGTTAGACCATTAAATTCACTTCATTTGTGATTTCAGTGCCCTGGACTGCAGACATAGGTCTTTTGATGTAAAATGCTAGTACAAGAATCAATGGTACTATCTAGTTCCCCTTAAAGTATATCATAAAAGTGTAATGGTGCTATTCTAAACAAAAGGTGACACTACTCTTGTATAATACAATTATATGAGGATGATGTTTTCAGTAGACTTTATTTGATATTATGATGTACAAAGACTTTACGCATTGGAATAAACTGCGTAGCTGAGTTCACTCTATTATTTTCAGGAGACTGACTATATTGTCTGTGCTAAAGTACAGATAATTTTTATGCAATGGGGAGCTATGTTCATATCCTCTTCATGTAATAGATGAGATTATAAACAGGCTGGGATTACTCAAAAACCAATACATGCCTTGTCTACAGAACCATTAAAGACAAAGGCTGCCTTCCAAATGGTCGCCTTTGATAGGGAAGCTCCCAGGACTTGCTTAGTTGAGCTGACAGACTATGGCTATTTATAGTAAATGTGAAACGTATTTGAAAATTAAATTTTTACCAATGGAATTTAGCTAATTTTTTCCTCAAGAGACTGACTTTCTGTTGCAAGACCCTTCTTGTATACCCACAAATCTTCAGTGCTAAATCTGTTTGTAAATAAACACACAGCAATAGCTCATTGGCAAACAGTGAACAGGTTTACAATTAATGAAATTGCTGCAACAGAGTACACAGAAGAGTAACTACGGTTGCAGTCATGCTCATGTCATTGCACAGACAGGGAGATACTGCAATGCACTCTACAGTGACATCCCCCTGCAGCAAACCCTGCTTTAAAATGAAAACAATCTCGACAACAAAAGGTACGTGTTGTGCTGAAGCGCCAAGGTTTGCATTTGCCAGTGATTCATACTTAAGCCAAAAAAAAAACCTCATTGGCAATAAACTACAAAATTGGCCAAAATATTAAATAGCAGATTTTTCTCTCCCTGTGAATTACTATACTGTTCCCAAATGCAGGGTTTGGAGGAAGGTTCTTAAGTAGTTCAGTTCTGATCTATAGTGGAAGGAGAAAAAAGCGGTGATGATGAGCTGGGGCCTGATTCTTCCCTCAACACCCTTTGCAAGATCAGTATCGCTTCAGTGGGAGTTACTTGTATCCTGCAACAAATGAGCAGATAGAAAATCAGGTCCCTGGATTTGCAATGTTCAATCCTACCAAATGTGAATGATTGATCATTTTTTCCCCTTTCAAGTGAAGTTTGGAGAAGGCAGGATGGCTCAACAAGCTGCTATTGCTTCAGTTTTTACCTCTCCCCCCAAAAAACCAACCAAACAAAAGAAGACATTTTGTTCAAGTTCAGAAACTCTTTAGATGAAGGTAGTAGCATAAGTAAACATGAGATATATTCCCTGAAACAAACATGCAAGACTGCAGCAACAGCACCTAATATCAGGGGCCTGGCTAGGATTTTAAAATTGGGTATTATAGGGTCTCCATAATATTTTTAAAACTGGGGTTGAAGGGCAAAAGGAGGCCAAACATGATGCATAGCATCTACAGAGTCAGATGGATAGTCAGGTGCCTAACTTCCTATAACACTGTTAGCTACTGTACTTGGGGTGCAAAAAGAGAATTATTCCAGTATATGATGCTTATGAAGCCATGTTTTAGAGATTCTGCTCAGATCATCAAGTGGTGTATCACTTGCTCGCTTAACCTTGGTATTATGGCTTTGATAATGGCCCAAAGGTCATGCCTACTTCACCATTGAGCATGGGGAAATTTTTCAGTTGACATGTTTTGCACAGCCTTTTAAAGTGGATTTTTCATGATTTCTTATGTCACCCCCACCAGCATGTTAACTTTCGTTTTGCTTAAGTTTTTGTTCACAGAGAAAAATTTAGGGGCCTTGCTCTTTACAAAATAATAATTCCCATTTAACTCTTTCAATCTAATGTATAGGACCTTTCACTCTTTTTCTCTTTGCACGGCCCCACCCTGATCTACCACCAAAATGGCAATAAAATGGCTTTTAATGTCAAAAGTGCTGTGCTGGAAGACAAATTTAGAAGATCGAAAAGAAATGTTTGATTAATGCCGGTTGTGAAGACTTTGTATTAAGCAATTTCGCAATTATGCGTATTTATAATTCCAATATCGATATGACCTTCCAGCCATCTCTGAACTTCTGTATTTTATGAAATATGACCTACCCCATAGCATTGTTCCTCTATACACCTAAAATATGTTAGAAAGGTTGTCAAACATTATTATTATTACTAATAATACCACCTTGCTCTCATATAGTGATTTCCATCAGAAGAGTACAAAGTGTAACAACAGGGATCAGTCATTATCCTCATTTTACAGCCGTGGAAACTGAGACACAGAATCATGAAGTGATTTGCCCAGGCAGCTCACTGGGCAAACCGGGAATAAAACCCATGTCTCTTGATTCATAGGCCAGTGTCCTAGCCGGCTTTGGTGATCATCTTGAAGGCAACATTTTATAAAAAGAGCAGGCACAGCAATGTGTGTTTTAATGTTGAAATTCAGTTTGTGTGAAGCTTTCAGAATAAGTAGTTACTTTTCTTTGGTGTAATTACTTTTTTCAGATGGCACATAGACCACACTTTTTCAGGCAAGAATTAAACATTTCACTCTTTAACAAACATAGGGAAAGTATGATTCTTACTGTTTACATTGTGGGTACAAAGGGCCAACATCAGACCTGGTATGAGTGGGGGATTGATTTCACTGGAGATCTGAATTTGGTGTAAAATATGATGCATAAGTTTGGAAGACTGAGTAGATGCTATTCTTCATTATTTTATTTACTAAATCTGTTTCAGCAATTAACAGTTGTCAAAATTTAAGATTTTTTTACTTTTGATGAAGCCAATTCTGCCTCGCTCCTTTCCATCAGCATTTCTGGTGCTGCACAACAGAAGCACCAATGGTTTCTGCCAGTGTTGCACTTCTTTCATTTTAAATACTCTCTGGTATTATTTTACTTAAAAATGAGGTCGCCTCCCCATCACTGATTGCCCAGATGGTCATCTTACAAGCCTAGAGGAGAGCAGCCTAACAACTGGCAACCATCCAACTCTCAGAGAAGATTCATACCATTGGGCATAAGTGCCAGTATTTTAGGTGGGTTGAATAAAAAAGATGACAGTGATTAAAGGAGTAATGCTTAGTAAGTTTGAGAGTAGGCTGCTATTACTATGTACATTTGTTACTGCGTTATGCTGGGAACTTTCATTCCTTTAAGTACTCTTGTACTTATTTGTACCTGTACTTAGCTCAGAAAGGGGAGAAAGGGAAGCAGAGAGTTTGCTTTTCAGAACCCTGAGTCTGCGGGGTATTGCAGAAGCACTTCCGAAGCAGCAGTTGCATTCTCCTGGCCATCAGTAATAAAAATAATAATAATTATTAATTAATAATATCTAGTTCTTCTGTAGTGCTTTTCATCAACAGATCTCAAAGCACTTTACGAAGGAGGTCAGTACAATCACAGTGGCCCCATGGATGGATTTAATTATGTCAGATTAAGTTGGAAAGGTGAGGATCAAGCTTTTTGCTTTTTTTATATGTATTTTTGATGTGTCCATTGCTGTTAGAGCATTACAGATAAACATATTGTAATAGGCATAATTCAGCCTTGGTGTGCGTGGACACAGCTCTACTGATATCAATAAAGTTTCCCCAAAATAGACTTTGATCCCTACTCTGCAAATAACAAAGTGTAATGTAATGAAATGTTCAATCGAAAATTAAAAGGATTACCTCCCCATCCCAGGTTCATTTCAACCTTAGACTTGGAGCCTGAGCTGGCATTCCTGGTGCACTGCAAACTGCTACAGAAGTCAGTCGGGGGTTATAGAGACACAAGAAATAAAAGATGGCCCCTCTGGCTCATTTTACTATGGGGAAGAGCAGAAGAGTGAGAGATTTTCCACACCAATGATGAAAGTCTTTTGAAAGTGGTAGTTGAATGAAAATTCAAAAAACCAAACCATTTAGATTTGGTATCTGTGATAGAATGGGCTTGCTTTATAATTGACATTAAAATACAGTGGCAGAGACTGATGCTGTTATAACAAAACACCATGCTACTTGAGAGACAGCAAAATAAAATAAATAGGTAAGATACTAAAAGTGAATGTTTTGCTTTTTGTTTTGGCTTGTTTTTGCCTCTCATTCTCCCTTGCCCTCTAGTTTTGTTCTTGGAAGAAAAAGAGAGCTACTTGTCATTGATTTCCTCCTCTCCAAATGACAGAGTCCTTTTAATAGCAAAATGTCAATACTTATAAAAAATATCATGTTTTAAGTTAGTGACGCGTTTATAGCCTGGCCCACTGTTTCGGTACAAAACAAGAAATTTTAAAAGATCTGGGATAGTACCCTGTTTAACCTCTCAAAGATAGAAGCACAAGGCTATTGTTACTTGTATGCAGTTTTTAAGGATGTGATTCACAGTAGGTATGGCCTTAAACACTTGCAACACAAATGACTGGTTGGAACCCTGCTTAGCTTACCAGCACATGGCCCAAATCCTTCTTTCATCAGTGGACCATAGTGGAGGCCAGTTCAAGGCCCCAGCCCATTCCCCTTCAACAAAATCAATGAAGAAGCATAAAACCAATTGTTGCCTAGGGTCCTGTGAACTAAGTTTGTGGACTGCTATATTATACAGATGGTGCTACCTGTTGAGATTGCAAAACAGTGTGAAATAAACTAAACCTCAGAATAAAAATTCATCTAAATTGTTCTGAGTTCAAACACTGATTTTTAACCTTTTGGGAAAGTTAATGCTTTAGGCACAGCTTTTCTACAATATTTTACGCTATAAATATGAACGTTCTACTGCCAAATTATCTCATAGTTGACAGTCTTTCTGGTGCATTAACTACTTTACTACCAAAGATCTGGACAGATTATTTTTCTTTTTAATTGCAGAAAAAAATATTTCCAAATAGTCGATTCTGTGAAATCTTTGAGTCAGCAAACATATTCAAGTCTTAAGCAATTCTATCACTAATAGCTCAAGTCCATCAAACTACCTTAGCATCTTGATTGATAAATATGCTATGTTTACATTAAGATTACCGCATACTATTTTCTGTCACTGCTAATTTATTTGAAAGTCTTAACCTGGTAGGTTATGAATTCAGTAGCATTTTATAATGAGGGCTGTTGAAATAAATCAACCCTTGAAAATAATATTCAAAGAACTGTGCAAAATCTTTCACTATATAGATCCCAGAATATGAATAGATATGACACATACAGAGACAGACAGACATATTAACCTCTTATAAATCCTTGGAATCTAAGCCCTTTAAGTGTTACTGCGTACAATTCTCCCATAAAAAGAAGCATATAACATTAAAGCTCTATATCACAAGTGGCTTTAATATTGAAAGCCTGCACTATAGGCAGACTGAGAAGAGGGGGAGAAAAAAAAAGACATCTATACCATATGTATCACACATAGATTTATTTTATTATGATCATATTATAATTATTTTTACTTCAGGCTTCCAGTTCTGTTTGCAAAGGAAACAATTTCTTTTTGTTTCTAGCTTTTCACAGGGCGCATACACAGACCTCTGTGGAACATGGGGCTCTATTAAGCTGCTGTTCAATAGTTTGGTGATATTCAGACAATATTGAAACATTCCCAAATGAACTTTGCAGGGAGACATTTTCATTCGCTACCTCCCTCCTCATGCATATTAACAAATGGTATGCAAGGCCTCATTTAATTCACTGATTTTACATTCGGATCACTTTCTCTTTTACAGCTATTTTTACCGGGCTCCATTAATCTTTGTTGAATACAATGGCATACATCTTTAATGCGGCCGCTGTCAAGTCATATTTCAGTAAGAGCTGCAAACTGAATGACAGCAAGCAATATTAATAAATTTAACATAGACTATATCAATTTTTAACAGAATGAATGTGGAAAGCTAAATGTATTATTTTTCATTTAAATCATAGGGTTTATCACCAGTTAAGTAGCAGCGATTTCAGGAAACTTGTGACGTGCCGTACAAATAGATTTACATCTCATTAATAAGTAAATTAGGCAAATGCCTTTCAAGTTCAGACAAGTACATAAGTGTAATCTCCATATTAAAGGAGTAGTCTTTGATAAACCACTGAGGAATTGCAGCAGCCAACTATGTGACATGTTGCCAGTGCCTGAACTCTTGCACATTCCCACCTTTAATTACACTGGTTCATTACTAAAGAGATAAGTGTCTCTCCAGTTAAGATTCTATAAATGAGCAGCATGCGGGATCCTCCCAAATCATTTTTGCAGAAACCATGAAAAGGTGGTAACAGTTATGAAAAAACGAATTATCACCTGCTCTCTTTCTTCCTTCTCTGTAATAACATTAAAATATTAAGATGAATTCCTTTTAAATCTCAGAAAGAAATTGTCCATTAAGGGATGCTATTTTGTTTAAGAAAGAAAAGGGGGGGAAAGGGGGTTAAAAAGAAAAGGGGGAGGCAAAACTCCTGTGAATTTTTTTAAAAAAATTTTCCTTCTTAAATCCCAACAGAGATAATTTGCTGTAAAATTTAAACCCAGTGAGAACTTGTCTGTCTGTGTTAAATAAAAAAGTTACGGTTGGTAGGAGACATGTTTTTGCAGTAGCTTTAGCGATTATAGGAAATTACATGCAAAGCCAGAGTTCTGATCCTAAGTTAATTTATAATTGGAAAAAACTTATTAATTAGCTATGTCATTCTAATTAAGAATTAGAGGAGTGTGCATTAGAAAGTCAGTCAATATCCAACTGACAGAATTTTAAAAAAGTCTGCAAGCTGTTTAGCTCTGTCCACTAACTCTCTGGACTTCTTTTTAGGAATGTTCTGATTCCTGTTAGAATCTAGCACCCTATACCAGTGCATACAGATATCTTAAAGAAAGAAACATGGTTTTTTTGTGTCATTGAAAGAGAAACGAAAAGTGAGCTGTAAGACGATCTCTCTGTATTTTGTTGTGATGCAGTTTTGCCATTCAAGAGATATATTGAAACTGAGCTGCATATATGTACCTTCAAGATCCTGTCCAACGTCCAGTCAATGGAAGCAGATATACATTAAAACACATGCAGCTGTACGCATGAATACACACACATATGCAAGAAACTAACCAATAATCAGGCATACATACACATACATTTACACAGTATAGAAAAATATACACGCATGCAGACAAAGGGACTAATTTTGAGGCCCTAGTAGACTCAGGTGGGAAAGAGCTGAAAGATTATACCCTACTGTTGTGTATAAGCAGTACACTGACATATGTATGCACATACATGTATATATAATATTTCCCAGGCTGCCATCCTTCCAGTCCTGTCCTCCCCTGTTTCTGAGCTGGTCACAATTCACCCTCAAAAAAACCCTCCCTCTGAGTCTCTTGATGTTTTCTCTCAGTATGGTGGAATTTTCAAAGAGCAAATTAAATATTAAAATAGATACAAAGTTCAAGCTTATTTTTTTAAAAAAAATCATGTCTGAAAAAATACAAACTGCATATTTAGGGACATAGTTTTCACAAGTTTGAAACATATTCTTATTTGGACAAATATTGCAAAGTGACAGCTGCAAAGAGACCCCCACAAAATATGAAACACAGCAGAGCTGAAAATGGGACCAATTATTCACATTAGGAATTGAGAGTTTGGAAATACAAAAAGACAAGCAAGACTGTAAAATGAATGTCTCACTTAATTAAACCCTCAAAAAAAAAAAATGGAAAAGGAAAATACTGTGACCTAAACCTCTCACAACTATATGGACCATTTTCTATCTTGTGGGTTTGCTTTCAGCTAGACTAGGGGTGTCTAGGGAGGGGGTAGCTGGAATGTGCAATGATGGAATACAGTTTATTTATCTGAATAGCAAAAGATGACCCACCACCAAAGCTATAAAAAATCTTTTGCATTAATAAGTTTCTATTCTGTATTTGTTTTGCTAGCACAATACAATATTCATTTAATATGCTACTAGTATCTCAGAAAATTAATGATCTGTTGTATGTATAGAGGAATCTTTGTTACTCATTTTAAATCAGATACAAACTTGATTTCTATGAAATTATTGGACTTTATTGTTTTAACATTCTATGTACAGATGTGGCAACATAACAATAATTTGCCATGATACTAATACAGCATAATATATATTGGTTCTGCCTAACATGATTTACTAGATCTAAAAAATATCATGTATAGTTTCTCTTCTTTTCCAGATCCTCTTTAGATCAAAATATAACAGTTACTCCATAAAATCACATAGTGGGTAGGAGTTTCAAAGAGGTCAGCTTTGGTTTAAGTCAATGGAATAACTCCCATTGATTCAGTAGGTACAGATTTAGACCAATGCTGAGCTCTTGCAAAAACTTACCCAAGAGATATATTTGCATAAATCCCACAATGCTATAAGGCACTGGGATAGAATTTATTGTTTACTGAGGTAAAAGTCTTTATGAGACCACCCAGCTTCAATGTTGACATACTTTTTGGAACATCACACTTTTAAAATCATAATATGAAGATTGCTGACAATATCAGAAGAGTGAAATATATAGTTGATTGAGTTTTTGTCCTTTCTTGCTGTTCATGTAGAAGCCTTCTATGCATGCACACCATATACTGCTAATTAATTAATGACAGTCTAGAGCCTAAAGATGAGGTATTTCTTATCAGTCAGAAATGAGACAGAGGAAGAAAATACAATGTCATCTTTTTCAGAAGAATTCTCCTCTGTGTGATTTGTTTAATTTTAATCTGGCCAAAAAGGAGTGCAGGATATCCAATTTATAGAAGCACTTGCATTTTGAATGCTAGGAGAACATTAGAGTCCAGAGAACATAAGTCAGGGAGCAGGACATACCTGCTTAGTCTTCCTTGACAACTCCATCACATTTAGATTAGCAACTTCCTTCTCAAATCAGCAGTAGCTTAGTGGGTGAAATCCTGAGCCCACTGAAGTAAATGGCAAAACTCCCACTGGCTTCAATGGGATCAGGATTTCACCCAGTATACATAGGTCCAATTATCCAATTAGGATCCTCATTCAGTGCTTTGCTTGAGTAAGGACTGCAGCATTGGGTCCATAGCTAATGAAAA
>ML675609.1:42352012-42362012 GCA_007922155.1 Mesoclemmys tuberculata | reverse complement strand
CTAGCATTGTAAGGTCTTGGAGGGAAGATGCCTTGGACACAAGTCTCCAGTATCGTGCGCAATATATCAGTGAAAAATTAGTAGAAAAATGGGTGTAAAATGCAGTCAGATCAGAAGGGTCTTGTTTTACGCCCACTTTGTAGAGATGCAAATGATTGCCCAAGGTGCAAGGCCAAAGAGCACCAGGCCCTATGTACAGTTGAAAAGCACCATCTAGGCCACTAATACAGTACCAATAATAACATAGAATGTTCCATGGTTCTTAAAATTGTATTTAATATTTGTAGCTTTAATCACATGGAAATAACAATGTAATGTTGTAAATAAACCTTACCTGTCCCTAAGAGACAGTTTGCAGGCTCCATCTGGTTCTGTGGCAAATGTACCATTCCTTTGAGTGACTGTTTGAGGTCATAGCTGGTCTGGACTTTTCAGGATCTCTAAAAGAAAAACAGGTAAATTTTAAAATATTTATTTATTTATTTAAATGTGTTTTACCAACCCTTATATTTGCAGGTCACCCCTTAGTTGCTTATGTAAGTTTAAGTCAAACCGTTCTTATTACATAAATGCTGTTTTTAAAATCTCTAATGCACGTTTAACTGGTAATATTGAAAAAGAGTGTGCCAGCTGTCATTGATATGCAATGTAGGGCACTGGTCCTTTGAACCCATTATAATGTCACTGGCCCTGTTAAATCCAACTGTTTCAGTTACTCTTAATTGGCCTTGTTGCATATAGCAATTGAGAGTGGCTACAGTTTATGCCATGAACTGTTATAACAACAATGTCCATTGGGTGGCATAGATCAATAATGGTTCTATCTGCATATGCTCAATGATTAGTGTACCTGAAGGCCAAAAACATTTCAAATCAGTATCACAAATTCTGCTGCCCTTACGCATGCTGAGTATTACCTCACTCCCTAGGTAATCCCATTGGATTCAATTTGGCTTGCCTCACTCTCATGCTGGGTATTATTGTACATCATAAGTACTCCCATTGAGCTGGATTCTGCTACCCCTCTTACTCACGTTGAATGTTACTTTACTCCTCTGAGTTGAATCATCAGTTGCACTGAGCTTATCTTTGATGAGTTGAACTGGTGCCTAGCACAAGTTAGAGCAGCCTCTGGCCCAAGCTGGCTGAGCTGAGGGGAGTGAGTAATATATAGCTAGCTACTCTGACTTTATTCCATTTTAAGATTTTCACACATAAGAGGAGTCCTCATATGCTTTAAATACTGTATGGTCCTGCTTTCATATCTGATGGTATGAAGGGATCTTAGCAGGTGCCAAGGTTTGGGGCTTGGGACTTCTCATGAAGGAAGGTACTGCTCAGTATAAATAAAAGTAGCAAAATCTGGTAAAACTCATTCTAACTCCTTGTTGTAGAAAGCAGCAATACTGTTCTTCTTTATAAAAAAAAAAATCAGAAGTCATTTGTACTAAGGCCAAAGTATTTCATGGCAAGTTCCAGTAACAGAAAATGCTTACATCTGATTGATAAATATTTTATATATCGGTCTAAATGCAAGTCAACATATAACTACAGAGACACTGGCTGTCATACGATAATAATTAGAGATTGGCCTATACCAAAAGCCTGGATCTGGACATGCCGTAATGTTGGATATAATTTTGCATCTTAACTGGGCCAAACCAAAACCTCAGACCTAATCAGCCCTGACATGTGGAGATATCTGGAGCCAAATCTTGTAGTCAGGGACTATCTCCAATAATTGGCATTATTCTTTTTAAATATTGGTGGAAATCACATATTTCATCCTTTGTAGCTGGTTGTGCATGCATACCCTTTCCTCCAGCCTTGAGCTCCCAAAGATCAGATAATTAAGAATAAATAAAACAGGCCCAGGGTGAGTGCCAAACTAAAAGTCCTCATATAAAACTTGTACTAGTCGCAATAATAACAGTAGTGATGATGGTAACAATCAGTTCTAGACTAGCAGGTTTTTTAAAAAAAATGTTAGTAAAAGGTGCAGAGCTGGAAACAAATGACTTTACTTCAGACCCTTTATTGCAAAAACATAATGAAGTGCCAGCCAAGAAGTAAATTCATTGCAAATTGTATTAAAGGTTTTGGACCAAAGTGAAGCTGTTTCAAACTACATCTGTAAAAATTGTGTAATTATTATGGGTGGGTAAAAGTCTGGCAAGAATTATTTTCTTAAGTAAAGCCTAAAAGAGAACAGATGTGCTGTAACTGACACATTTTTCTGGCCAGTAACTAATTCTGTACAAAAATTTGTTCTCATTTTATCATATTATTTCAATGTATTTCAAATTAACAAGATAACAGCATTGAAAACCCAAGTCTTTTGTCAAACAGAGGAGAAAACATATATTTGGAGGGAGAGCTAGGTCATTGTAGTTAAATGTCAAGGTAAAATCAAAGGTAAGAGGGACAAGTGACAAAGAAATATAAGTAGAAAACCATAAATGTAAAGAAACACCACTATTTTTGGGATAAGGTGGAATGAGAAAAATAGCCAACAACAAAGATAGGCAGCTTGGGTCTGGAAGTAATTACGATCAAGTGAAGACAACTGAATTCCATATTACCTTGTTGGATGTCTGTAAAGGCAGTTTGGGGAGGTATTTTGGTAAGGTTTACTTTTTGGAGCTTAGCAACATAAATTTGTTGTCACTGAACTATTAAATAAAAGAGACACATTGGCAAAGAGCACACAGCAGAGGGATGGAACTGATTAAGGGACAGCCTATGAAATAATAGCTTAAATGGGCCCAGTGCAGGATTTTAATATCCCATGACAACACTCAATTGTCAAATTCAGCTAGAGTGTCCAGGATGCTACTAAAATTAAGCCAGAAATTCCTAGATTTATTCTACTTTTTTTCTGCAGTTAAGAACAGGAAATGCCAGTAAGCTGTGAGAATCTAAGCAAGAAATAAGAAACTGGGAAGAAAAGAGGATGGCCTAAAATTTTATGAGATTTCTGCCATTAAATCTATAACAAATGTCTTTCACCTACACACGATAAAGAGGCAATGAGGGATTTTAATTGGACTTTTGGCTTTTCTTCATTTGATTTAAACCTAGGTAGAATTTCAAACAATAACACTGGAACACCTGGTTAACACGTTAGATGATCTGTAGAGTTGTAAATTGTGGTTTTAATAGGTGTTCACTGGGGGATTGAAAAGGGTCCCATTGTTCGACTTGGCAGATATTAAAAAAGTTCATGAACTACTGGGATTTAAAACCTGCTCACATGATTTTAATATTACTCCAATAATGTAATTTGATAATTTGATCTAAGTTGTGGCCAATTTGTGGATGGAGACTCTAATGGCCATGTGATGTGATTAAAATGTCCTGATACACCACTAACCCTAACTTCCATTTTAATGTCTTATAACAGTCCAATTTAGAGGACAGCAATGGTTGCTGATATCCAAAAAATCATCATATTGTATGGGCATAATCAAAGAAATATATAGTGGAGCTCTGCTTTCAGAATAAACGCAACCTACATATTCTCTACACATATCTCAGCTGTGAGGACTTTAGAAGACACATTTTTCTTTCTGTTTAAGAAAAAGGAGTTCTCAAGTTTATTTAAAGTAATTTACTGGTTGTCACTTTAAAATATATTCTTATCCGCTTTACCTATGTTTAGAGATACGCAGATGTTATACCAAAGAGGAACTGAGTTTATTTGATATTTTAAAGTGATACATTTCAAAATTAAAGTTTTGTGTTTGCCCCTTCCCTCATAGTGGCAAAATTTCACCCATGCTTCTTGTGACAAGAGGTTTAAAATAGAGACAATCAACTTTTCTTAGGCTCATAGAATATAAGGTCAGAAGGGACCATTATGATCATCCAGTCTGACCTCCTGCACAAAGCAGGCCACAGAACGTCACCCACCTGTAATAGACCCCTACCTTAAGACTGAGGTATTGAAGTCCTCAAATAATGATTTAAAGACTTCAAGATACAGAGAATCCACCAGCAAGTGACATGCCCTATGCTGCAGAGAAAAGCGAAAATGCTCCAGGGCCTATGGCAGTCTGCCCTTGGGGAAAATTCCTTCCCGACCCAAAATATGGTAATTGGTTAAATCCTGAGCATGTGGGCAAAACTCACCAGCCAGACACCCAGAAAGAATTCTCTGTAGTAACTCAGAACCCACCCCATCTAACATCCTTTCACACGTCATTGGGCATATTTACCACTGGTAATCTAAAACCAGACAATTGCCAAATTAGGCTGTCCCACTTTACCATCTCTTCCATAAACTTCTTTCACTTCTGTCTCCCAGCTTCAAATTCCCATCACATTTGGAGCCATGATTTAATTTCAGCTGATGTTTTCCCTTAAATCTTTTTCTCTCTGTTTGAGATTCATCCTCTGACCTCCAATAAATAAAAACAATAATGATCGTTTCCCTTTACACCGAACCTTCAACTCAGCTTCAGTTTCCCATCCTTGTCCCCATTTTCATCCCTATTACCTGAAAATATTTAATAGATAAATGTGATCCCCTTAGGCCCTGATTCAGCAAAGCACTTAAGCATTTGCTCAAATTTAAACACATTCTTAAATGCTTTGCTGAGTTCCTCTTCTCATCTAATTGTTGTTCTCCCATGGTTACTTTAACTATGTACTTACAGAAAAATCTGAGCAAACAGCTCATAGACTTTATGGCCAGAAGGGGCCATCGTGATCATCCAGTCTGACCTCCTGCACTTTATGGGCCACAAAACCACACCCACCCACTCCTGTAATAGACCTATAGTCACTGGCTGAGTTAATAAAGTCCTCAAATCTGATTTGAAGACTTCAAGTTACAGAGAATCCACCATTTACCATTTACACTAGTTGAAACCTGCAAGTGAACATGCTTCAGAGAAAGGTGAACTCCCCCCCCCCAGGATCTCTGCCAATCTTCCTTAGGAAAAATTACTTCCTGATCCCAACTATGGTGACCAGTTAGGCCCTGAGAAAAACCCACCAGCTGGACACCTGGGAAAGAATTCTCTGTAGTAACTCAGCGCCTTCCCCATCTAGAGCCCCACTGAAAATATTTGCTTCCAGCAGTCACAGATTGGCCTCATGACATTGTAGGTAGTCTCATAATGCCATCTCCTCAATAAACTTATCAAGTTTGGCTCATTGATGATGTCAGCAGTTTCTATGTCACATAAAAATGCAGCATTCAGCATAAGGGAATGAAGAAAACTAGATGAAGGAGCTATGTGAAGGGGCTGTGCATTTCATAGGGGAGTTAGACCAGGTCTACACTAGACTTTGATCCTGAAATTTTCTCACCATTGCAACCATCAGTTCAATTCCATCAGTGGTAGCAATGGGTGCTCAATGGCAGACAGGATACCAGAATGTGGCAACATTTAACTCCTATTTCATCTAAGCTTCCTCTGAGCAGGCTTAGACATGATCATGGCTGAAACACTAGCTGCTGCCTGACAGCACCTTATTTACATTTACATTACATCACTGATGGTAGCAATGATCATAGAATCACAGAATATTAGAGTTGGAAAGAACCTCAAGAGGTCATCTAGTCCAACCCCCTGCTCAAACCAAGACCAACAGCCACTAAATCATCACAGGCAGGGCTTTGTCAAGATGGGCCTTAAAAACCTTTAAGGATGGAGATTCCAAACATTTTTCCTAATATCCAACCTCGACATTTCCCACTGCAACTTGAGACCATTGCTCCTTCTTCTGTCATCTGCCACCACTGAAAACAGCCTAACTCCATCCTCCCTGGAACTCCCCTTCAGGTAGTTGAAGGCTGCTATCAAATCCCTCTTACTCTTCTCTTCTGCAGGCTAAATAAGATCAGTTCCCTCAGCCTCTCCTCATAAGTCATGTGCCCCATCCCTCTAATCATTTTTGTTGCCCTCCACTGGACTTTCTCCAATTTGCCCACATCTTTTCTGTAGTGGGGGGCCCAAAACTGGACACTATACTCCAGATGTGGCCTCACCTGTGCCAAATAGTGGGGCATAATAACATCCCTTGATCTGCTGGCAATGCTTCTACTAATGTAACCCATTATGCCATTAGCCTTGGAAAAAAGGGCATACTGTTGATTCATATCCAGCTTCTTGTGCACTGTAACCCCCCCAGGTTCTTTTCTGAAGAACTGCTGATTAGCCAGTCTGTCCCCAGTCGGTAGCAGAGCATGGGATTCTTCCATCCTAAGTGAAGGACTGTCCACTTGCCCTTGTTGAACCTCATTTGATTTCTTTTGGCCCAATCGTCATTATTAATTAATTAATTAATTATTAATATATGTTTATATTGAGGTAGTATTTAGAAATCCCAAACAGGATCATGGCCCATTATGCTAGGAACTGTTTAGATACATATGATGACACAATGCCTGGCTTAAGAATTATATTAGAAAGCTGTAAATGTATTCTCTCAATTCTACACTTCACTTTTCTCTATTTTTCTTATTTTTTTATGTACTGAAACTGCAGTCTGAAGTCTTTTGTAGGGGTGCATAGAAAACCAATACACTGGCCCATTTGCAAAGCTGAATGCATCACTGCAAGTATGAACATCTTTGCTCTACAGGAAGGCTGATGCAGAACACAAATAACTTACACCTTTTTTTTGAAAAATGTAGAAAAGGCTGATTAAAAGAATACCTTCTATTTAGAAAGTGGTAGTTGTGTAAAATATACATAAGTAAAAATCTACTCAGGGCAGAAAATCAAGCTGGAGAAAGAACATGATTTAGCTTCTGGTGTTGTGCTCACACAAGAAAAAATGCTTTCCTTTGCTTCTGTGTGTATAAGCAAGCTTCCCTGGTGGATTCTGGAAGGTGCAAGGGTGCATACCTGAGGAGTCTGTCCTCTCAGGCCTGGTGCCAGCTTTCTTTTGGACTTACTGGGGCTCTGTGATGGCAGGTGGGAAGGGTGGAGGCCAGTAGTTCTTTGCCAGATTCTTCTTCCTAAACCTAAATGACATGAGATAGAGTAGATAGAGACCTGATTTCCCTACCTTGTACCTCATGTCATCATTTATATATGTGCTATGTAAGTGCAGACTGGGTATAAAACATAGAGGAATGGTAGCATTTTATATCTACTCTGCCCTTACTCTGCAGTAACTTACATTGTGTACCCCATCTTTGTTGGTCTAGTAACATCCAAAAGCAAAGTTGATAGGGAAGAGGGGCCTCCACGTGGATTCTTTTTGTCTGCTTTGGAAGGGGGCAGCTACTTAGGCATAAGGGGTGAAACTTTCTGCCTCTTTAACTGTTTAACTCTTTAACTGTTTAACACCCTAATGCCAGGTGCACATGCACAAGGAAGGAAACAGACTTTCCACCTCATTATGTAGAAACTTTCAGCATAGCGAAAACAGTGACTCAGTTAAACTGAACCTGTAGTTTCGATACTGACTACACTCCCTTTGGCGCATCTGTGAATAAACTGGAGGTTCTGTTTGGCTTGGATAAGCACCCAAATTATGGGAGGTGTATCCATATCTTTTTCACGTCCAGGAAGTCTTCAACCATTCTTACAAGTTCCATCTAAGTCAGCAGCACAGCAAGAATGGTCTTTTCTGAGGTATTCTGGTAAAGAATGCTGCTAAAACATTAAAGTATTGTTATCCTCATTGTACATAACACTTTACAAAACATCTGAAACCAGGAACCGAAGAGATGTGTGACAATGAACAAAATAAACACTTTCAAATAATTAATTGCACTTTTTAGAATCTGAGAATAGGTCCAATCTGAATGCATTTTTGAGGTGGATTGCAAACCCCGTGTGCATCAAAATCCCTCCAGAAGCCCCACTTCTACTGTGCTGCCTCCAGGAAAGTAACCAGCTGATCATGACGAGATTATGTGTACTTGAGGATAATCCATTTGTATATTAAAACATTGTGTTACCAAGATGTGACCCATTATTACCTTGATAACCTTATTTATATATTGTACCTCTCTGTCTATTTATATTTTAGATAAAAAAGCCTTTTGGGGTATGGACATTGCCTTCATTTATGTTTGGAAAGTCCCTAACACACTGAGGATTATACTGGAAATAAATAATAATAATTAAAAATCATTTGAGTCGAGGAGGACCTAAACCTGAACAGCAGATTCAAAATCTTCTCCTTACTTTCAGGAAATTTCGGTCTGGAGCAGAATGTGCATCTCAAAACTGTGACTTGAACCAATCTCTAATTCTGAGTTTTGGTCAAAGGATTGGGGAAATTCTTATGCTATTGAAACTCTCCTAAGAGATCAATACACGTAAGGCTAGATCCGTATCTCATTACACCATTGCAAACGCAGAGTCATTCCATTGGGTCAATGGAATTATTTGGGATTTATACTGATGTAGTGAGGTCAACATCTTGGCCTTTACACTAACATATAAATAGTGCTTGTTCTAAGAGCCATAGCTATAAAATATTCCCTGTTGCATGGAAAAAGTTATTGAAATAGAGCCTGTTCCTGGAGTTCTTTTGTAGGTCAAACTCCCATTGAACTGGAAATACCATAAAAGATCCGTATGTCACAACTGTGTGAAACACTCCATAAAATGTTTAGTTATATTTTATATCAGTGTGGTTTGGTTAAATGTCTAGTCTAATGGGGGCTTATCCAAACCAAACTGAACCTCCAAACCTTGTGAGGTTCACCATTACCAAAACACATATTCTAAACACACAGTGCCAGCCACTGAAAGATAGCACGGTCTCAATAGTCCCAGAGTGAAATCTTTTGCAAGCCCCATGAGTGTCTCATTCATTTCAACAGGCAATGCCATGGGAATTGTGAGACTCCACTCATTTTTCAGCAGTTGGCACTAAATGTATATGATTAAACATTGCACATAAAGCTAAACATGCTTTTGAAAAAAAATTTCACTGCCAAATGAACCATGCAATTTCATAATAGTCTTGCAATATTTGGAAAGCAGGCTTAATTAGAATATTTCTTTCCATGTGTAATACTGGTTTATATTTTACTTTCTTAAAAAGGACATACTGTAAAATTATTTTGCATGATTTAGTTCATGTATACTACTAACAGCTGAACTGTTATCTTTAAATGTTCAATTTAAGCACATATCCAGATACCTATCCACCTCTAAGTCAACAGTTTTCTTCTAGAGTGATGTCAATAGCCTGCTGCACATGGTAGGCTTTTTTTTTTAATAATAATATCTTCATTTTAATGTGGATATTGCCTTTTCACCTGGGAGCAGGATTCTATTGAAATTCTAATGGGAGAGCGTATTCTTTAACATTAGAATACTGAGGGCCTGTGTAGACCAGTACCGAATGAGAGCTGTGGTATTAACTGATTTTTTTTTCTTTTCCATGAGAAGGGCCTATGTGGGTCAGGTTTGCAGGTTTTCCCTTCATATTTGCCTTCAGTTTCATAGCAACAATAATTTTAAACTTTATATTCAGTGGAGGAAAAAGGAATCAAAATGCACCTGAATTACTGTACAGTACAAGGGAATTTAATTAAGAATATACACATTAGAATTTCAGTGGGATTGCCTATTTAATGTTACTTTATTAAGCCTTCTATCAAATCCTTTTTTTATGTATATCAGTTGATATACAATTAATCTGTTCTCTTGTGAGAAAAAAATAGCACCTGAGGTGGATGAAAAGTGTCAGATTATAATAATTATAAGCAGCTGTTCACTTGGAATCACCTCTGGCCTACATGGGGGATGCTGTGAGTTACCACTCCTCACCACAGCCCACCTCATTAGACTTGACCTTCCCAGCTGGGGATTTCATTTGTGTTTTTTTAATGGGTTTGTATACTGCAAATCACACCACCTCATGAAGACTGGTTCTTTGTCACTGTAACAAAAGAGAGCAAAGCAACTTTTTTTTAAAAAATGCAGCTCCTGTATACTGGCAGGCTACCAACAGTAATGTAGGTGACTATTGAGCTACTGACTGGTAAAATAGACCATACCTATGTCTTTGCTGGGAT
>ML675609.1:42337012-42349512 GCA_007922155.1 Mesoclemmys tuberculata | reverse complement strand
GAATGAGCAGGCAGTGGTCCTAGTATCATTAAAACCAGGCTTAGAGGCAATACTCAACTCCCCTTCTCTCTCTTTCTCACATACACACACATGAAAACAGATGAGTTTCTTCCCACAACTCCAGGGACTTTTGGGCTTGATTTTTAAGGTGCACAAAGGGCAGATCTGGGCAGTTGAAGAGAGGCTGCAAATAGCTTAAGGTCTTTAGGCAGAGTCAGTGACATGTCTTGAACCCTAACGATAAGTTTGCATCAGCTTATATTTTCAAGGTTATCTTTATAAGGAAACGAGCTAGAAAAATGGGTGCTGAAATTCTTGTTTAGGGCCCTCTGCTAAATCAGGGTGTTCTAGCACTGCAATCATTATGTGTCCCAAAGACTGCCTTGGGTTCCTCACAACACCAAATGAGGGACAGACACAAAGGTTTCTAGAAGTGAAAGTTTCTGCTATAGTATAACTTTCTTTGGGGCAAGGACATATGAATATTACTTGTTCTTGCTAGGCTTATATCTGTCTGAGTATCCTGTCCTTGATTTTTTGGCCTTACTGCCAAATTTATATTGCACTGTATTGTACTTTTATCCTTTCATGCCCAGGTACTGCAGATGGCTCAGTCTGGGTGAAGTCTGTGCCCATACAATGTCAGATGCAGAATCATGGCCTTAGAATGAAATTTTTTGAGCAGAGGACTTATACAAGGCTTACGTACTCCACTTAAGTGGCACTTAAGAACTCAATCCTGGAAGGTGCTGAGCACTCTGGTTGTGTTCCAGCCGAGTATTTAAGACTGCTCTTAACTTTGCACACAAGTCGTTCCACTGAAGTCAATAGGACTTGTCTTTTGCATGAGGAGCTTGGCCGGATTGGGACCAGACTACCCAGTGTTTTGTTGGCTCAAGCCTTAACTCTTTGACATGATGTTTAAATGGCAGCTAAGTGGTGCATAAGTCCTAGTGGGAGCTCTCTGCATGGATATGAATTTCACAGTCTACTGCTACAGTGACATTTTGGTGGATTTCTGTTGGTAATGGGTGTAAGGACAATGCTGTGGCAATGCTTTGAAGTGCCACCATTTTATTTTATTTAGAAGGAGGAGTGCTCTAAAGAAGAAGCAAGTAACAAATAGCACAATATTTCCAGACATCTCTTTTGCAAGACACATTCAAGAGGAAAATAATTTCCATATGTTGGCACCGTGACTTGATTTTTATATGGGTCAGAGGGATATTTATTCCCCAGGGCCATGTTTGGTTTCCTTTAAAAAAAATCAATCTACATTTCCTTAAAATCTTGGTCTTATCACTTAAAACAAGGCTTTGAATAAAACTATTTATGTAATTCTCCTCTAACTCCTGTTGAGAATTGGTCTATCTAAAACTTTACTTTTCTTAAGAAGATGGACCCTGTAGTACATCAATATACAGTGAGAGAACAATGCATAAAGGAAGACTCTTTTCAATATGCCCAATCATGAGATTAAATGGACATTAAATAGCAGGAGAAAATCATATAATAAAACCTGCAGTTATCATGTTTCAGAATGAGAGCACCCCCAAGGTTTGAAGGTTTAGTTAAACATCTAAAAGTGTGAGTACATTTCCAAAACTGTTTGGGCTGGAAATGAGCAGGCATTCTCACAAGATTTCCAATAACTTCTGGATTTGACCCAGGATGGAAACACAATGAGAAGAGACTTTGTCTCAGTACTTCAGTAATCCCACTAGCTGGATAGTTTTTGGGGAAATTGATAAGACCATGTATTTAACGTGTCTGAATACTTTCAAATCATTAAAGGAAAGTTGATTTTCTGTAAGAATCTAAGCTTCTCCAGTAAATTCATCTTTAGAGATATCTACAGAAAAAGGCATTTTGATTGAAATTCACTTCTATGAATGTCTTATGGTTACCACCTGCAGAGGGATAAATTTCACATACAGTTGTGCTATGAAATGGTTTTCCCTGATTTTATTTTTTATTTTTTACTCCCTATGAGAATTAAACAGATTGAAATGTACTGAGTGAAGTGATTAATGTCTTAATTAACTGCCCAGAGAACAGTTTTACTAGCTGGTTTGGTAGCACAGTGCCTCCACAATGAGCCTTCTGCGATCCAGAGACAGGAAGCAATTGAGGTTTCCAAGCTTCAATAAAGAGTTGAAATCTTTCTTAGGGCCTGATCCTTGAAATCAATGACAGAGAAGAACCAAATTCCATACTCACTCACATCCAGAAAGAACAATATTTTTTGACAGCTGGGTAAAATATTAGTTTTTTTGTTAACTTCATCATCACTGTAAATGATAGGTGAGTATATTTTGGCTGTGAGCTTGTACATTTTCATGACCATTTCTCATAGCTGCACTTGAAGCACAGACCCAGAGATCAGCAAAACATTCTTCTCATTAGAAGTCAAAGTGGAAAGACTATATGATTGGGCATAAGATTCAGGTGGCATTGTATGAGCAGAGACTGAACAGACATGGTATCAAGGCATCTAAGGGAAATTTGACAATAATAGTTCATGAAATAACTAGACCAACCACAAAGAGAAAAACATAACTTACTAAAGGCTGAATAAGAAAGCCTGCTTGGAAATGCATCAAGAGCACTTAGAATGTTTTCATGTCTTTCAAAAATTGTTTGGCCCCTAAATTATTTCAAACATTTTGATACTTCATTTTTTTTTAGCCTATCTTTTCATGGACATGAGCAGTCATGCAAGGACTGTCTCATTAAATAGTAGGGCAAAACTCAAGGCCAAGGAGTGATGTTAAATGAGCTATTCAGAGCATCTCTTATCTGATGTGAAAAGAGGCAAACACAAACTACATCCAGAAAGAGAATTTTGAAGATGTGTTTTAAAATGCTGCTCCAGCTACTTCTTGAGACTAATTCGACGTGAGCATGGAGAACCATGTTATTTAAGTACTTGAAAGAGGCTTAAATCTAATCTTAGACACTCCAATGCAATATCTCCAGGTATCTTGAAAAATCCACAACTGCGTCGGCTCATGCATGCCCAGAAATGTATTTTTCTAAAATACAGAGAGATGCGAGTCCACAGATGAAAGATTAGAAATGAGCTACAACAGTTGATAAAAAGATTGGGTTTTAAAAAAAATCTTTATCATGACCTTCCATTACAGAAGAACCATTTGGTTCCATGTTGCTGAGAATGTAGGTTTTCTAAACATATGATGAATTACATTCATGCAGAGGTATTTTATTTCTTTTACTTGTTATACCACTGATTGACTTTCTTACAATTTACATCTCTAAGGATAGGAATTTAAACCACATAGGAAACCTATACTATTACAATCCTGTAGCTTTAACAGAAACATACCTATAGGCATTTTCATTTTCCAAAGTTCAAAGAGAAATTGGGCCTTTATGAATCAATGGTAAGAATGATTTTCCTTAGACCAATAAAACTAGGGGCCCTAATACATTGTTCTAAGAGGACAAGAGAATAAAAGTGCTTGCACACTCAGGAAAGAAAACCAGCCCTTCCTTTCATAATAGGAACACAAATCATTATAAATTCACAGAGTCCAGAAGGTTAAAATATCATAGAAGGACTAAATTGGAAAATTCAGCTCATTAGTGAATGGGAACTCCTAGCCTCTGTAGAAAGAAGTAAGAAATGTAGCTATTTCTGAGTCAAGCACCTTTCCCTATTTAGACTATTTCACTTGTTCCACTTTTCCCCTTTGTTCCTCTCCATAAGAGGACCCTAGTTTGGGTTTGGACATATTGAAAGACAAATGCAGCACCTCTAATGACAGTCTAATGACTATTACCTTGGTCATCCCCAGCAACTGAACTTGTGAAGCATCGGAGCTGCTCTAGCTTGAGCTAAAGGAGCTAAAGGTTGCTAACTAGCACCTGTAATTAGACTCGTATCTCCTGTGTAACACACACTAATCAGGAGGTTCCAAAAACATTCAAAACTCCCCAATAAATGTCTAATTGAACCGGTGTTTGTATTATTAGAAAATGTTCAAACAGAGGAAATGAAGTCAGAATACCCCACAACTGGAATCCATTTATTCTCCATGTATAGCTAAAAATACATCAGCTTTATAGAGTCCTACTGAAATTGGATACCTTTTGGCCAGCCATAGCTTGTCTCTTGTAACTTTGTGGTATGCCTTGCCAATGCGTTAAGAACATAACAATCTTTCTGGCATATTTCCCATCCCTTTCAAAGATCTGGTGCAGGAGAAAAATCTAGGCAATAACATGAAACACCTGTGTTCCGCTTCCTTTCTGATGTCATCTGGAATAGGCTGTGCTCTGCTCCCAATATCTTGGCTAGAGGAGTATGAGAAAATTTGGATTGCTGGCAAAGCCAATAAAAAAAAATCTTGTTTTTGCCAGATATGAACAAAAGGGGGTGTGGAATTGGCGACTTTGTGCAGAATTTTTTCTCTCTGACAAAAGGCAGTTTTGTCAGATCAAAATCTGTTTTCTCCATCCTTGACTCCAGTTGGACACTCATTAATATTTGCTGTTTGTTTAGTACCTCAGCTGTGGTAGGTGCTTTATAAAACATGCAGAAGACATGGTTTCCACCCTGTAAATGTAGAAAAAAGATGAGAATCCAAGGGTTTCAAGAAAAACAAAAGGAAAAAAGAGAATGAGAGTGACAACTTCAAGCATATGTGATTGTTCACCAAATTGTTCATGCAACTTGCGGGGTTTTTAATAGTGGGTTATTCTATTTTTTGCTGTTGTATTTTCTGCTCGTTAGTTAATATAGTATGGAAATATATAATTTGTGAGGGCAGAGGGTTTTGTTGCTCTTCTGAAAATATGGCCACATATTTGGTGCTACATTGGAGCTGAGCTCTTCTGAAAGTCTGGCCCTTAATATCTTTTGCCTTAGTTTTCCATCTGCAAATGGGGGATTGAAATCATTCCTTTGTCCTTTGCAGTTCTGATGCAATCATGGGATTCCAGGATCTGAGTCTCTAGTCATAAGCCTAGATTGCTTATGCCTTAATTGGGAGCTGATACTCAGTGAATCCTAAAATATCATTCCCATGGCCCAGAAGGGAGTCACAGGTGCCATCCCAGGAAAGAGCAATTGCTATGAAATAGAATGTCTAACGTGGAGAGGGAATATTCTTTTGTCAGTTGGACAAGCATGTCCTTTAGGGCAGGTCTGCTGTTTACTAGATTCCTTAGGCCCAACTTGTTTACAGCTTCTGGTCCAAGAATAATTAATGCATACATACATATTTACACAGGGTAAACTAGTTCACCGCATTCTTAAGAGGCTGTTGTCCCTCACAAGGCATTTGGGGATTCTCAGGCTTGATACAGGGACAGTTCAGCAGAGCAACTTCTCAGTTTAGCAATTATTCATTGGCCATCTTATCTTGGAGTTACAACCATGTGCTGAAATAAGCAAGCTGCTGGTAAATCCAGGTGACCAGCTGGTCTTTCATGCATTAGGCAAAGGCCTTTTTCCCCTGTCCCAGCTGAAGCTAACACTGTGCTTAAATTTTGCCATGTTCTGGGCTCACACTATCCTTTTGAACAACTTAGGAAGTACCAGGTTAATGATGACTCGCTGCCCTTCATGGAAATCTGCTTGATTGTGGCAGTGGCATGCTGAGTAGAGGACTCTACATGTGACATCCTTGGCTCTTGTATTTCCTTACTCTGTGTCTGCTACCAGAGGACAGCGTTCCTTTACCCTGTTTATTACCCAGAGAGCACGCTGCCCTTAGAGACTTTCTTATTTTCAGTTCCCATAGCAAAACCAGATCACTGGATACTTTGTTCCCTGGTTCAGTGTGGGTTTCCTGACTTGGTTTTCCATTCGGATATGAAATGTATCATTTTAGGGTGAAAATATATAGGACGCAGTATCGTCTATCTAGGGTATGTTCCTTTGCTGTAACATTTTACCTGCACCTACTCTGAGCTAGCATAAACTGAACAAAGTGAGAGGTTAACTATATCCATCCAGGAACCTTTGCATTCCAGATTTCTGGTATATTTTATGGACTTATCTAGGTTCAGTCTATTAAGCAGTAGTCACCACAGGTACTCTGCATGGCTCTTTGCTGAGTGTTTGGGGCCTACACCCAGAGAAAGGTAACGTGACATTCAGTTACGAGTGGGTGCACATGATACCACAATGTGACAGCTGGATTCAGGAAATCATGGCAGCTGAACATGAAGCTAGAGGCAAAGCGCCCAGGGAGTTTGTGAACTCCACAGCAGAAGCCAAAATTTGCAAAATTTCAGCAATGGCCGTCATCACCAATACAAATTCCTGCAGTCCTGAAGTGAGCGCTTAAATTCCTGCTGTGTGCCCAAATCACCCACTTTGAGAATTCCCTTGCATGTATTTATATGTGATCACCCTCATCTGAGCCAAAAAAACGATTTTTGAGCTAAAAGTGCCAAAACTTTACTGAGTAGTAGTTACTGCAGATATTGTTATTGCTATAATGCAAAAACTGTTGCCATCAGTTTGTTCAAACAAATATAATTGGGATGTGAATAATCTGGATTGTGGTTTTCTGTTGTCTTCTCTCCTCTTCTTCTTTACTACCTCATTCACATCCAGTGAGTTGAAAAAAGGAAAATGATTCTTTACTGAATTGGCAGGTCTTCCAT
Organism: Mesoclemmys tuberculata; assembly: GCA_007922155.1. Taxonomy (NCBI): domain Eukaryota; kingdom Metazoa; phylum Chordata; order Testudines; family Chelidae; genus Mesoclemmys; species Mesoclemmys tuberculata. Next base: position 42,342,873 of record ML675609.1, on the reverse strand, counting down.
GAATGCACCTCCAGCAATAGAAAATGTAGATGTGCTTCTGTGATTTATTGTAGAATCAGTGGTGTTGTTAGTGTTAAGGAGTCTATAAGTATTTCCATTTTAAAACCTTATTTTCATATAACTGGTCCATGAAAATTTATTCCATTTTGAAGCTTGTCATACAGGCTCTCAGCCAACCAATGGTTTAAAAATGGGGAAAAAAATTAAAACTCTTTCTAGCTGCTTTTTTGTTGTTGTATTGTTCTTACAATAATGATATACTATTTTTTTATATTGTTTGTCCCCCAGCAAGTGTAATTTCAAAATAGATTTGACTGGAAAAGTGAAGTCAGGTAAATGTCTAAAAGGTTGGGATTTATTTTTCAATGAAAGATGTTACTGGTATATAAATGTACAGTTATCAGCCATTAAAACTTGCCAAATTTTTGGCAAATAAAATATAGTTACCAGAGCTTTGTTATATTTTTCCATACCACATACTTTTAACCTGGATTTGTGTGTGTGTGTGTGTGTTTTAAGATTAAGGGAAACAAGAAAACAAAAGTAAAATCTTAAGGATCAACTAAGGGTATGTCTACACTGCAGACTGAAATTGATTTACTTTAAATTGAATTTCAACCGCTGAATTTCAGTAGTCACAGGAGTTGATCATTCCACGCTCCCTGCGTCAGGCTCTTTCATCCCCACTTGTCACACTTGGGTCAACACTCAAAGCAGTGCACTGTGGGTATCTATCCCACAGTGCAACTAGCTGCAGAGGCTTTTGGGAAGCTTGTCACAAATTTCTCATGGCTTATCCTGCAGTATTTTCAAAGGCAAGAGAGGAGCTGCAGCATGGAAAATAGCGATGTTACTGAGGCCACCCTGCTACACACCATAGAGTGGAACAATTCCCGTTTGCTGCAGGCTGTCACACATCATCTTCAGTCCATGGAGCACTGGTTCTGTCCCAGGAAACAAGCACAGACTAGTGCGATTGCATCGTTATGAAGGTGTGAGGTGATGAGCGGTGGCTGCAGAACTTTCATATGCAAAAGGCCACTTTCACTGAACTTTGCACGGAGCTGTCACCAGCCCTGAAGCGCATGAATATTCGCTTGAGACCAGCTCTGACAGTGGAGAAGCGAATGGCCATTGCTCTTTGGAAGCTGGTCACCCCAGACTGCTACAAGTCAGTTGGGAATCAATTCGGAGTCAGTAAATCTACCATTGGAGCTGCTGTGATGTAAGTGTACAGAGCCATCAACTGGCTTCTGTTAAAAAGGGTAGTGACTCTGGAAAACGTATAGGACATAGTGGATGAGTTGTCGCAATGGGGTTCCCAAACTGGGGGGGTTGGGGGCCAATAGATGGCATGTGTATCCCTATCCTAGCACCTGACCACTTTGCCACAGAGTACATAAACCGGAAGGGATATTTCTCAATGGTGTTGCAGGCCCTTGTGGATCACCAGGGACGTTTCACCGACATCAGTGTGGGATGGTCTGGAAAGGTGCATGATGCACACATCTTTAGGAACTCAGGTCTGTTCAATAAGATGCAGATGGGCACTATCTTCCCTGACATAAACATAAACATAAACAAAACATAAACACTGGGGATGTGGAAATGCCAGTAGTGATCCTGTTTACCTGATGCTCCCTTGGCTAATGAAGCCCTACACCGGGCACCTGCACAGTGAGAAGGAGTGTTTCAATAACAGGCTCAGCAAGTGGAGAATGGTGGTGGAATGTGCATTTGGCCATATAAAAGCCAGATGGAGATGTCTGCTTACTACTCTTGCCATCAATGAAAAGAACATCCCATCAGTTATATCTGGGAGCTGTGTGCTCCATAATTTGTGTGAAATGAAGGGGGGAAAGTTCCTCCAGCGTTGGTCTGTGGCAGCTGATAGGCTGGCTGCAAATTTTGAGCTGCCAGATTCCAGGACTATGCTCAGAGCCAACCCCGTAGTGCTTCAGGAAGCACTGTAAAACCGGTTTTGCAATGAACTGCAGTAATGTATGTCTATCCTGTACCTTTATTTCCCATCTCCCACCCTTGCTACAGCAGTCCCCTCCCCATCTCTTCCTGCCCAAACTCTGAATGAATAAAGACAGATGTCTTTTAATGTTACAAAGTTTTATGTTTTAATGTGGGAAAGGAGGATAACTTAACATTGTAAAGTCTCACTGTGCAAGCAACTGTGGTTGTGAGCAGTTCTTAAAGGGGGCCATCGCATCCTTCTGCTCACCTCCACCAGTGTGGAATGCAGCACGTACTGCACCCTGTTCGGTCTCCAAGACTACTTGGGGGGTGGGGCCTGATAACAAAGTGGTAGGCAGTGGAGTGTTTTGGAAGGGCTGCAGAGAGGGTCTGTCCTACCACTGCTCTTCCTGGAACTCTACCAACACCTCAGCATGTTGGATGGATCACTCATAATTCACAACATCTCCTGTTGTGTATCATGCTCCTATGCAGATCTTCTGTGTTCCACGTCCATGTCTAGATTTTCAGACAAGGACATCCTCCAGGCTCTGAGCTCTGTGTCAGCAGCCGTGGAGGAGTTCATTAGTTTGCTGAACATGCCATCCCATGTTTTTTTCCCCCTGCTTCCTAATTTGAGAAAGTCTAATCTTTGGCAAGCGGGGGCAAAGGCTGAGGTGTGTACTGTAAGAAAAGAAAAGAACAAAGTTGCCATTGTTAACTGATCCAAAGTAGTAAAGGAAATGTTGCAATGTAAAAAGTACTCCCCTTCTTGTTCACAAGGCTAAGCCAGACCCACATGCCATTCTGTACATATCGGAAGGCTCAGACTGGCATTACAAGCATGGTTAGCAAGGGGCCCTTGCGTCTGTTATAGAGAGGCTTCATTAGCACGAAAATCCACAATCCACATTTGAGCAAGGAGGGGGATCACCAGGCTCCCCTGTAACATGCCAAAGAGCAGTTTGGGAGGAGGTGGGCAGACCAGATTAGAGGACACTGCAGGTGAATTGTAGTGGCAGAAAGCATAGGACACCCAGTGTCCCAAAGCCAATTGCAACAGTATTAGGATTAGGAATACTCTTGGGGAGGTGTCCAAGGGCCTGAGCCACAGCACAGGAATAAAACGTAGTGACTGTATTGGTCGGGTATTTTAAACTTGCCCCATCTTCCCTAGTGTGTGATATCATGTGTGATATCAGCCTCCTGAGGGTAATGCAGGTGGAAAGGGAAAATTTGCTTCAAGCATCAGGGTACAGGCCTGGCCCTTATGCTGCTATGATGATGCCTGCTCACTTAATAGCAGAGTAGCAAGGGAAAGTATCCTACCATGGCGGAAGAAATAAGGCTGCTCTTCCCAGAATCCTTCTGCAAAGGTTAACAGATTACCTAGGTGAAAATTTCCTTGAGATATCCACAGAGGATTCCAAGAGCATACCCACTGACATAGCTACTGCCGTTTGTTTAGGTGCTTTTATGATGTCGGTGGGAGAGCTCTCCCTTTTAGATCTTTTCGTGTGAAGTAGCAGGGTTCACATGGCCAGTTAATGCATGATAGCTGTCGAGTCACACCCCCATATTACATGCACTAAGACCTTGTCCACACAAGCACTTATGCTGGGAAAATTTGTCACTCGGGGTGGGGGGAAGGAAGGTGTTTTTTCACACCCCTGATCAACAAAAGTTTTGCTGGCATAAGTGTCAAGGCCTAAGTGTCTGTGCAGACAAGCCCTGAAGGACCATCCAGTGTGGATTTCCTCTGTCATGTACTGGGACTGACTTTGCTCTTCAAAATGGACAGCCTTACCACAAACATCCAGACAAACTCGTTAGAGCTAGATAATGGTTTGCCACAAGCCCTGTGTAGTGAGCAGCACGTGGGCTGTCCCAGGATCTGACCAGGAACCATATGTGATTCATAATCACCATCTGTTCTCTACTTGCTCCGTGGGAGAGGGAGAAGTATAACTGGCTCACATTACCCCATCCCCTCCCTCTGCCCCGCAAACTGGAGCAGCAATGATGACTTGTGTGTTGAAAGAAAGGAGAAACCAAGGCTCAGTCAACACCCTGCCTAAGCTGGAGGGATAGGAGTAGCTCTGTGGAGCTTGCCTGTCCCACAACACTGTTACCTGTGCTAAACGTAGCCCATGACAAGGACTAAGGATCCCTTATGCCCTGGTACTCACTTGTGTGGGCATGTAATACAGGTCATAATCTGGTCATTAGATATTTAAAAGTGCAGTACACAGACAACAGAATCATACTAGTTACAAAGCTACATATGCAATATTACTCAAACTTCCTTCTTCTTATGTTGGGGGACATAGTACACAGATCAATGGAGATCATGAGGAAAAGATAATCAGTTATCTAAAGCATCTTTTAACTATAAATTGTTGCTATGATAGTTGTAAATTTATCCATAATATCAATTTACCACATATAGTGGGGAAACACCAAAGTTGAGTTTTAAAAAATCATCTCTCATCACTTTTCTGGAGCATATCGCAGAAGAAAATGTACAGTATTCCAAGTATAATGTCTTAAATCCTGGCTCTGACTGTGCTGCAGCTTTGGAAGAGAAGATGCCAACTGATTGGATCATTTTTCAAAATGTCTAAAATACATATTTACTCAATAGAAAAAAATGGCTTAAAAGAAGTCATTCTACTCCAGTGGTTATAGTGTAACTTCTAATATGCAGGCCTTTTTCCAATGCACCATAGAATGCCCTATCATGGTTTGCCAAGCCAACACCCTATCTGAAGACTCACATCGGAGTCTAATTTCAGTTGTTGGCTTTAATGTGCAGCTGCTGGGTGGTGTTGATGCCTTATGTTTTACAGCAGGTCAGACTAGATGATCTGATGGTCCCTTGTAACCTTAAATTGTACATATATATTGTTACTCTTTTGCAGAGTGATAGGAGAATTCAGAGCTTTGTAAATCAGTTTCCTCTTTGGAACAGATTTTAGTGACATGGCGTCAAGTACTTTTTTAGTGTAATTTGCTTATTTACAAAATGTGCTCAAGTCCTGTTTTCTTAAACAGGAATGATAACAAACAGCTCACATGATACTTCCTCTGCTGGAAACATCAAACCTGTCCTCAGAAGGATCTGTTTTGAACCTATGTCTCTCTCCAGGCCTTAAAACAAGTCTGATTGCTTCACAGACTCTGTTCCCGTTTTGCCACTCATTTTCCACAGATGAGACTCCTAGTCTTACGCTGCTTACTGAGGCTAAATGGCATGGAAAGGGGAAAATCCTCCTTCTGTGTAGCTATTTTGCATGCAGGCCTATATTAACTGTCTCTGTGCGTGCAGTACTATGAGACCTCTTTCACACTTTTTCTTTGGAGAGCTTCAGCCTGCATGTTTATGTAGTGAAGATCCCTAATATGGAAGCCATTTGCACACTTCGCCATAACAATATATTTCCACATACACATATGTAGTGATAAATATTTATAAACTCAAATTATTCCGTCAGAGACAAGTGACAAAATGACCAGAAGCATAGAAAGATTTCCATATGAAGAGACTGAAAAGACTGAGGCTGTTTAGTTTAGAGAAAAGACAAATAAGAAGAGCCACTATAGAGGAAGCCAAAATAATGAATGGCTATGAAAGGGAAACCTTTCTTTTTTACCCTTTCCCATATACAAGAATAAAGGGATGCATAAATAAAGTTGATATGAGGAAATACTTTCTTACATAATTAAGCTATGGAACTCATTGCCAAAAGGATATTATTTTGGCCAAGAATTTAGCAGGTTTCATAAAGGATTAGACATTTTCATGGGTAGGGAGGACATCTACAGTTACATGAAATAGGCAATGCACCAGGTAGAAGAGATATACACTCTCATGCTTCACAGCATAAACCAATCCC
>ML675609.1:42314512-42332012 GCA_007922155.1 Mesoclemmys tuberculata | reverse complement strand
AAAACAATATCAAGTGAGCCAAAAGTGATGATAAACACACACACACACACACACACACACACACACACACACACACACACACACACACACACATGCAGAGCTCTGAAGTTATTACTTCCTAAACCGAGAAAAGGTTTTGCTTGCAAAGTACTTGGAGTTAGTTTCATTCCGAACAACTTGGAATGACAGGTTTATTGTTAAATAAAATAAATGAATTGCTTCAACAATCTTAACTAGTTGCTAGACATGAAAGGATTTTTCACATTTATCTGCCAAAAATAATGAATTAGAAATATAAGCATGTTACAAAAACTGGGAATTCCCACAAAAACCAAATATAATGGCCTAATTTTGCCCTGGGCAGATACATTGGGGCAATTTCCAGTGTCTCTAGAGGGAATTTCACAAGTAACTGAGAGAAAAATTTAGCCCAAGAGTACAAGATATTAGATACTTATCTCTATTATTACTGCATTCTTTCATGTGCATATGTACAGATTAGTGTAAATTTAATAATTTGCTTATATTCTTCACAGCATTTACCTCTTTATGTAGAAGAAATTTTGGCAACCCTAAAGAAAAGGGGGGAAATCATTTAAACTAGGTGCAGTAGAAGTTAATGTTTTGAAAAGCTTAGCTGAAATCTTTACATCCAGGAAAACTGGATGTTTTTCCTCCCACGCACATTTCCTGTTGTAAATGGACAGAATTTTGTGGCCTCTGGAGCTGGAAAAAAGGTATAGGGAACATTCTGATGAGGTAAAAAGGAGGAGTAATTTAATTGTCTAACTCCTTCTGTGCTAGAGAATATCAGACAGATGGGGAGGATAAAACAAGGAGCTCAATAATTAATTTTCATGTTCCTCACTAGTGGGACCTCTTTAATCCCTGTTCCTGTGATTATAGAGAAAGGTTGGATTCTGAAGTTTCACTCATTAGCTACGTGTTGTATGAAAATACCTGTATTTTCAAAAGGGATAGTGACAAGAATGAAAAATTTCAGCTATTAAAAATATCCTGGTGTCAGGGACTTTTGTGAAAGAACAAAAACTCTCTGATTCCCTCAGATAAATAATGAAACAGATGGTTGTTGAGAGGTTAAAGGTCAAACCTTCCCTGTTGACTAAAACACAAGGTTGACTTAAAAGATTTTCAGAAGTTATTCAAGATGCAGTACATTAGGCTCTGTCTCCTGCCTTTTAATGAAATGGTCTTCCTTAAAAATATTGTAATAGGCTGTATTCAAATTATTCATATTAAGGGGACTGACACCCTTTCTAACACTAAATTGTGCTTCTGCAAACTGCATATATAATACAGAATATTGGTGAATAATTAAATGATCTTGTCCAGGGATATGGGCTATCCAAGGGGCTAAATATTAAGATTTAATTGATTTACTGAATTAACTGTTCGCTTTCTGCTTAAATTGGTGGGTGATAAAGTCGTCACCGCGAGCTTCACAGCCTGAAAAATTATCAATAATGAAATTTATAAAAAGAAAAAAAACAAACAAACCCTTTCTTTTAATGTTAAGATTCTGAATTCATTAGTAGACTTAGATCAAAGGACAGTAGGGCATTTTTTAAAGCTGACTATAGGCTAACTAAAGAGGCAGATGGTCTATATCATACAATTCAACATAATTTTAGCACAAATTGTGCAATCACTCAAACACACAAACATTTCAAGGTAATTTTCATAAATCCCTATTGTGATCTAATTTCTTATTAAAGAGAATAAAAGCAGGCTGGCACTGCAATTAATTAGTTCTTTGCACTGCAGAGCAACTGCTGAAGTTCATTTCATGCTTTTTTACTAAAAATTGAATAGGGTTAAATTTCTTAAACTACTATAAACAACTTTTGAGTAAAGATTTAATTTTATGCCAAATGTAACTTAAAGCTAGATAATAGTTTATTCTTGAAATCTGGGATAAATATATAAATCAGTTAAACTATATGGACTACACAGCTCAAGGCTGTTGTGTGACTTTTAAAACCCAGACTGTGTTAGGATGTGGAGGGGTTCTGCTCCGGTGACTACACTGTGTCCAAGATAGAACATGCTCAAGAATGCCATGCACCTTTAAAAGGGTGCAGTGTGCACTCCTCATTTGGGATAGCTTCTGCCAGCAGCTGGTGCCCTAGCCCTACTCTGCCTATCAGTGACTTCTTCGTAGACTTTAGCACCACAAATAGCAGGTGACTTCTCAGTTCTTGCTTACCCAGGTGCAGGTTGTCCTTGGATATCATGACTGTTCGCTCCTCAGATGTGCCCTAAGGGCCATACATCCAAAGGGAGCAAGGAGGAGGCGGGGCCACATCCCTTTCTGCTCCCATTACTGGCTGATGGCGTAGGCCACGAAAACCAAAAGTGCAGGTTGTACCATCATTAAGGATCATGCAATCTGTGCATTGAGGGGCTTGATAAGGGATTGGGCTTTTCTGTAGTACAATCCTTTCCCGAGCTAGCTTTAGGTGGTGTAGACCTGCAACATTCCATACTCAAGGCAGTACCTAATGGTTCAGTCTAACCCGAAGTGTTCATACAGTGGGATGTGGCTGAGATGCAAAAAGAGAGCACCTGGTACCCTCTCCCCTACACACCTGCATAGGGCAAGCAACAATGTGGCCCACAGAGATTTGACCTGTGGTTTTACAAACAAAGCGGTAATTGCCATTTTGTGGTTATTTATAGCAAACCATTATTTCATGCTATGTGTGTGTGTCAGCACACACACACACCTACACCACCAATACAGGAGTAGGCTCAACTAAATACGTGATCTCATTTTCAGGGCCGTTCTGTTATTGCCACCAGCAATATTACAAATGATCATACTTACAGCAGTAGTCAGATGAGTGCAATAAGCAAGACAAATAAAAATCACTTGCACTGTAATTTAAAAATGAAAGTTCATTTTCCTTTAAAAGAATAAAGAAAACAGCTGTTCTGTGCTCTGTATATATGGAGAAAGGAAATTTTATGGAGAAAGAAAATTCTATGATTTTTTGCAGCAGAAAAAAATGAGATATAGTTCCATAATTTGACCTAATTTTTTTCCAAATAGAAAATGACCTGTTACAACATCCCAGAGAGTATATGAATTAGCCCAGGTCAATAGTAGGTCAAATAGATAGAGTGCTAAAATCCCTTTACTACTTTGTAGTATCTTATGCTAATTCAGTTCCCTTCTCTGTGATAAACAAAGACAGTTGAACATAGATAGCATCGCACAAAGATAGGTCCCAAAGCTACAGTTTAATACAAATCTAGTAATTCCACTGTACAACATATCCAGTTCATTTAGAAGCAACAAATACTAAAGAAAGTCCAGGATTGAAATGCCTGCCCTAGTCAGCAGATATCTTTAGAATATGAGTATTCCTGCAAAGCTCCATTTGGCATATAAACCTAATAGGTGTATGTGATAGAAATTCTAACTTCCCTTTAAAATGGCTCTCTAATACAAAAAACCAGATCCTAGATCCTTACATACTACATTATAGCTGTTTAAAACACACAATAATTGGTTCTGTGCAAAAGATATTATTTTCACTTGCATCTCCTTCTGTGCAAAAACTGGTACTTAATGACTTTAATAAGAATTACAAATTTGTTCAAGGCAGAACCCTTCACAATATTTCAACTAATTCCCAAAGACAAATAGTCTTTTTCATCCTGCAGTGCATTACAGCCAAATTCACAGAGAGCATCACTGAAATGCAGCCACCTTGGGGGACATGGGGGAGGGCAATCTCCATCAGGAGTCAGGAGAGTGGTGTTGGTCAGGGACCTTAGGGCGCAGAATCTCTAATTTCTACTCCTATATAACAATCCTCAGATGTTCAAATTCTTGAATGCCATCACTTTGTAATGACCCCTCCTCCAGACTCAGTGGGGAAAGAATCTAGGATCTTTAGCACCAAAACACTGGCTTCTACCACTTGAGCTAAAGGACTAACTGGGTAGCCATAGTAAGCGCTAATCTTTTATGCAAACCAGCCACTAGAGGAGGACACAATACACTGTCTCATCAGGGACAACTTATCCCCAACATCTGAGTTCCCTGAGAGCTTGTTTGAAGCCAATAGGCAGTCTGCCGACCATCACTTTCCTACAGCTCCTCCACAACAGTTTGGAAGCAAGGAGAGAGCACAGGATCTTCAATACCAAAATACAGGCTGCTACTGCTTGAGCTAAAGGAGTTAACTCTTGGTAGGCACCAGGGAAAGCAGCTCTTCCAACTCTAAATTTAACACTACAGCTGTGTGGAACTCACTAGCTTTAGTTTCCCTGAAGTTCAGCAAACCATAGCTGTGATTTCAGTTCACAAGTGCTTGCACATCTGAAGTTTTGCTCTGGGTTTCAGGTTTATATGTTCCTAAAGTTCCAGGTCGGTATTACCCATCCACCAACCCACCTGGCGAAGAGGCTAGACCAGCAGAGGCAAAGACAAGACCTGCCTTCATTCCTTAATGGATATGGGGCTGAATGCTGAGTTTCTTGGAATCCGGTTGAAACCAGTAAGCAAATAGGGGAATAAGAAATAAGGAGGTAGCTGTGAAACAGAGGCAGATAAAAAGCCCTGAAAAAACACAAATAATTTTCTGAACTTCAAAAATTTAAAATTTCTTTGTGAATGCCCATTTTACTGTAGCATGAGGCTCTGTGATAGGATGAGCTATGATCACCTGGCTGGGGAGTGAAAGGATTAAAGCTCTCCATTGAAGTGAGAGAACAGACCCTCCCCCATGAGCTGCCAGGCCCGATCCTTCTGAGGACAGATCCTTCAGCTGGCTCATTAAGAGAGCAGAAGTTTATTGAATAAGAGGATTCTGGTTGGGAGGAACTGTTTCTTCTGCTAACCAGGAAGGACTTTCAACCTGTCGTCCTGAAGCCAAATGGACACATATTTTTATGTTTGTGTTTGCGTGTCCTGAAAACTTTGATGTTTAGTGATTTTATTTTGCAAAGAGGAAATCTACTGGTCTCTTCTGGACAAATAGGCAAGACAGATAGTGTTGGATTTTGGGTGGGGGATTTTAAGGGTGGGGATAGGGGAGGAAGGATGGGAGAATTGTTTCTGGTTTTGGTTTTTGCTGCCAAGAGGTTTTGGCCTGGTAAATTGGGATCCCTTTATTATATCCCACTAGGAAGAGGAAAGAAAGCTGTTTATTTTAACTCTTCCAAAGAAGTAGCTGAGGTGACTAGGAGGGGACTTCTGAAAAGGATTTCCCTGTATAGAGAAAATACTTATTATGAGCAGACTTTTTAGTACATAAATGGCCAATTGAGTGGCAACAACCCTTCTACAGCTCCCTTCTGTAAAACACACATCCTATCTTTTCCATCAGACCTGCAGTAGCAATCCTGTGAGTCAACATCAGATGAGTCATGCCAGATGCAATGATATTTTAAATGATCGCATCACTTAGGTAAATATCCATTTTAAGAGTGGCAACTTCAATTAGTTTTATGATATCAGGATTATGGCATGATAAATTAATAGCTTTAGAAGATCTTGTTTAAGGTTTTTCTTAGCATAAGTAAAAAGATTATAAACCTATTTTAACTTTGATGTTGATAATGAAATTAACCACGTACAGATTATAGATTAATTAAATCAGATGCATGTTCATGTTCAGGCTTTCAGAAGGCAGCAGGTTTCATGCAGGGTGTATTGTCCAGTAGTTGGAGCATGAGACTGGATGTAAGGACTTCCAGGTTCTATTACTAACTCTGCCTCTTACTTTGGGCAAGATGCTTAACTTCTCTGTGGGAAAAGCTCCTCGACACCAGATGGTATTGTTTATTTACAAAGTGAGGGTTAACAACTGGTCTTTCTGATGGCTCTAGAGTATCTTTCCTCTATGCTTTATTATTTATATATGTACATTTTTACCTACTTTTCTTGGGCCTGGCTTCTTTACAGGACCTGAATATCTTATAAATGTATTAAAGTTAAGAAGCTTTCTGTACTGCATGCTCTCCATCTCTCTTTAGTTCCATTCCACAGGGAGGTTATTTTGTTTGCTTGTTTGGTTGTGTTTGTTTGTTGATGTTATATAGGCAGGATTGCCAAAGGAAGACTAAATTGAAGAAATAGTTTTATATTTCATTGCAGAAGTGCTGAGATTTGTAGTCATTCTGATCTCTTCCAGAAGCAAGTTCCACTGTTACAGGGTCAGCTACGTAGAAAGTTCTGTCTGCTGTGCTCAGGAGGACAGGATCATCCAGCGCGGGACAATTCCTCAGGTAATTTGGGTCACTGGCCTGGTGAGCTCTGAAGATAAGGACCAACACCCTTGAACACTTGGTATTCAATAGACAGCCAGTGAAGGAAGTATGGCAGTAGAGTGATATGCACTTGGTGTCTTGTGTTGCTGCGTAAGCAGGTTGCTGTATCTGAACCAACTGATGGTTGGTTCCTAGATAAAGGAAAGATTAATGGTTCTTCTTAGATACAATCCACTGAAGTAATGAAGCCTTGAGGTAAGGTGTCACCATCACCAAATCTGAATTGGTGTGCATTTGGAAGGAGACATTTTTAGCAGTCCTGGCTATTTGGGTATCCAAAAGCAGTGAGGTGCCTAGATGAGCTCTGATGATGTGGACCATCTTAGTGATTAGAGGAAAGAAACCTTCAGGGGAAGATGATATGGACATATTCTTCCTTCAGCATCTCCTTCTACATCTCCTCAGACTCAAACTGTATTAAACTATGTTCTGGCAATATACATTTTTAGCACTAAACTCTTGTTGAGACCTTTGCTGTCATGAATAAGACGTGTTCCGTGTTCTTTAAAACTTGATACTGCCACACAAACTCATGTTGATTTTAATGGTTGGGTAGCAGAGGTGGAGCTGGATCTCGAGCATAACCATGGGAATCGCTTAACGATATTGACATACGGTATACATTACAGAACATTAAACACTTTTCAAATAAAAACAAACAACTTTTTCCCTTTTTTATTTACTTTGTGTTAAAGAAATGTGACTTTGCAGTTAATGAAGCTTGTGTTTAGGTTGTAGTGCAATAAAAATGAAATCACTGCAGTTCTAGCCAGTGTGAGTAACTTTAAAAATGTTAACCACCAAATCAGATTCTCACTCTCTTCTTTGTGCTGAGGACATGTACCAAGTCTGACATTATAATCACTGCAGCAAGTTACAAATGATGCATAAAATAGCCCTTTCTCAGCGCACTGATCTTTTTGTGTATGCTACAGTATATGTGTCCACAGTAAGTTTACAATGTTTTGTTTAAACAAGAAGTTCCATTGAGCCTACACATTTCAGATAAAAGAAAAAAACACTAGTGTACAATTTTTCATTATTTTTCCAAGTTTTTCTCTTTCTCCTCTCACTAATGACTTGGCCTACTTTCTGCACTCTGATACAACTCCCATTTATTTCAGCAGGTTTTAAAAGAGCTGGGTGCATGTTTCTGTGGGCAGATTGTGGCCCACATTGTTCTTAAGTCTGGGAAAAAAATAATCTGTTCCCCACTCCAACATATACTGCCACCTCTAAAAAAAAGAACAACTAATCATCTTAATGTACAAAATTGCTTACACTTTAAGTTTTAAATGTCTTTCTTATTGTCGCCCAGAAGCAACATTGAAGTGGCTGCTGATTATGTTGGAAAATCAAATAGAAAACTCATGTTATTGAAAGAGTGGTTTCAAAGAAGACATGAGTTCTTCCTTAAGTTTAATTCTTCCAGACACAAAATACACAACATACTTCCAAGTCAAACACTGCATAATATCTGTCCATTGTTTGAAAGTAGATAGACGTAACCAATATTTACAGATATTGAAACATTTCAAAACTGGTTTTTGGCCATCTCTAGGCGAGATATGTTGTGTCTTGGCAATTTTGCCAAAGAAATGGCAACCAAAAATTGCAGAAGGTTGGTGCAAAGTATTTAGTTAAACCTGAAATGCTGGCTGTTCTTGAAAAACAAGCCTTGGATTTCCTAGCTTGATATACAGGAGACTTTAACGAGTCACATCTGGTTCTTCTTCACGTCATGTTACATTATGAATCTTTATGGGCAATTAACTGGCTGGGTATGAAAACACCCACAGTAGTAATGGGTCAATGGGCACATCCAGTTTCAAAATTCAGCTCAATTGTTAAGTCTGTCTACGAAGGAAAAACATACTATTTTCATTTTCATGAATTTGACGAGACAGTTTAAGACATGCAGTAAACTGAGAACTTTCTCTGACACTTTAAGATTAGTTTCTAGGAATTAGTGGCTAATGTTCTTCCTTTCCCGTCTTGTACTTTAAGGAAACCCCAGTAACAAAACACAGCTTCCATGCAATTAAATTATAGTGGTCACAAAAATAATTCTTTGAAATAATCAATTCACATGAGTCCCTGTTTGTTTCAGATCTGTATTTAGTGGGTTTAACCATACAACTTCTACTGGTTTTAATGGGAGTCACCCAGCTGAAATCTCTCACCCCACTTTAAAAATGTCAGAGTAAGATTCTCTCTTTGTTTCATTTTTTACTTGAAGTGCTGTCCTTTAGCATTCGTTGTTGGGGTTGATACAGTCTGGTCATTTTCCACAAAATTCTGAGTCTTAGGATGGACAGATTGTTCCTGCACAGAGTCAGTGACCTGTGTGATGTGCACAACATGCCAGTCTTTTAGTAAATTCAAGACAGCTGAAAGAGTGGTGTAGTTACACTTACCTTGACTACCTTCTGAGTTTTATGGTTAGGCTCCTGCCATACTCCAGCCTGGAAGAGTTGGAAGAGAGGAAAGTGCCTGCAGAAGTATATAGTATTCCATCCTTCCATCTGCTGAGGAATCTGCAGTGATCCAGAGTAGCTCCAAAAGAAGACATAGCTTGCCAGGGAGGAGGAATGGCCAGGGTATCCAGGGGCTTGTTGAATTAGTGCACCTTCTCCCCAGCCTTTACTGGCAGGGCTCCTACTCAGTCCATGTCAGAGATTAACCTACCTTCCTCTTCAGGAGGGTGGCAGTAATGGCATCAGCTGCCTTCTTTTACGGAGAATCCCAGGGGCAAGGCCCCAGTCAGGGCAAAAGGAGTGCAATTTGCACCTTCTCCATGTCGGCAATGTTAAAGCCCTATCAGTCTAAATGTAAATAGTAGTTATGTAGTAAATGTAAATGTAGTAAATGTACCAAATGTAGTAGTTATGCAGCAGAAACAATAATTAATTTTAAAACAGCCAGAATCCAGGAGGAAGAATCTGAAACAAAACTCGCCATTGAACCATACATCGTCAGCACCTTAATTAGATGGAATCTCTATATTTTATTCTCCAGTAATTATCTATATCCACTATTAGCCATTCATTCCTAACCTGGGCCTCTGGTTTAACCAAAGGTAGATATAGAGAAACAGGGATAGATATAGAGAAAAATAGCATCTATTTAAACCTATCCATAATCTGTGGCTACCAATTCAGTCACTTGTCTTCCCAGGTACCTCCAATATATTGTCTTCTGCCTCCTTTTCTGTAACCTCCTTTTTCATGTCCATAAGGTGAAGTGCTGGGAAAAAATATGCTTCAGGTTTTAATTCTGTTGTTGAACCTCCATATTGCCTGTTCTTCATCTAAACAGTGTAAAGTTATCTGTTTCAGAAACTATCAACCTGATTTTTTTTCTCAAGGCGGTTTTATATTATAAGTACAATAGGGGAATTATGCCCTTTATTTAATAAAATAAAATAAAAATAAAAGTGTTGAAGAGACAGAGGCCAATAGTTTTTAAAGTGTGCTCACAGCTTCCATACATATCTCTACATACCACTCGTTTAAATTGGACCCAGCTGTACAAAAGGGAAAAGGCACACAAGAAGTTAAACAAAACATTGTGCAGTCAGATCAGGTCTGAACTGCCTGCATAAACAGTAACATCTCTAGTTTTTACATGAATTGTTAATTTTAGATGACACCTTTGACTGGAAGTGACAGTGGAGCAGATCATTTGTGTAATTACAGCAACAATCATTGAGGAAAGAGAGAATATCTCCAAAGCATATAAAACATTAAATGGATTTGATAGTGTCTGAACCTTGTAACCGGAGCTGCAGGAACCTCCTGGCTTAGTGAGGCTATAAACCTAGTAACTTCTTGGCTAAGCCACTAAAAAGGCATGAGATCACTTTTTTTTCCTCCTTCTCTTCAGGTAAAGTATGCAATTAATAAAGTGAAAAGTGAACTTTTAATGACTTGGAGAAGGTTCAGCCTCCCTACTAAAAGAAGAAACAGTATGCATGTGTTGGACAAAAGCAGGTGGAAGTGGTTGCAGAGGGGACATTTAGCACTTTAAAAATTCCATACGATGGATTTCAAGTGGGCTGCTTTACATTATGTACATGCTGAATTCCAGCCAGCGTGCAGTATGCACTATAGGCTAATGTGAAAACAAAAAGAAGTTTATGCTCTTTCCCTCCTGATGCAAAAGGCAAACCAATATCATAACTTAGTTTTCACAGTGGTGTTTTGAACACACCCAACATTCTGTAGAATAAGTTACTGTAATTAAACCAACAAACCCTTCATGGCACCCTTGCTGTATAATAAAAATGCTTTAAAATAATTTGTTCTAGAAAATGTATTCATGCATATAAGAGACTTGTCTTAGAATAAGTGCATAAAGCAATTTGCTTTGGAAAGAAAGGCTTGGGGGTTTATAAAGAAATGTTAAACAAGTATATTGTTGCTATATGATAGCTCTAGTATAAATAAACATTTAGGATTTTTTATTGCAATAGATAGTACGTGTAAATACAGTATTTGAGAAAATGATCTTGGGCATAATAATTTGTGCACATTTAAAAACTTGACAATATTCCTAAAAGTCTATTTTGGAAAATAGTTTTCAATTTATCAGCTATTTAAAATGCTAAAACAAATGTGATTTGTTGTTGTTGTTGTTGCTTATGTGAAGATCACAGCTAATTAGGCTTAGTTAAGTAAAGCCTATCCTTTGAAAATTAGAAACAAGTTCCTTTCCCCCCTGAAGGATTGGCTGTTATTTACATTGTTAATATTAATATCCTGCAGCCTCTTAACTGTGAGTCAGTGTCATTGGAGACAGCGTTGGAACAAACAACTCAGATCACTAAAATAATGACTTTTAGAGATTTTTCTTTTCTTTTTCTTTCTTTTCTTCCAGTAGGCTGAAATAAACAGTGGTGAGTGCAGCCACATGTCCTCAACTCTAAATTCAGATTCAGGCTGAAAGGCTTTGAAATTGTAATTTGTACCTTTCCCAGCATATCTTGTGGGCAAGTCAAGCTTAAGATACCAGAGCAAATGATGCAATTTCACAAGGTTCTGGTGCGAACTATAAGAGTTCTAATTTGGGTGAGCAGCTGGGGTGTGAAGTTTTTCAAGGAAGCGAGGTCCTCCTCTGGTGATCCCATTGAATTCCCAGGGGAAAAGGGGCTTTCTGAATGCAGTGAACTTCAGAGGGGTAGCAATTCATTAATGACTGTACTGAGTTCTGAAGGAGGGATGCTATTCTCTAACTACTGTGCTAACTTCATGGTGAGATCCACTCTCACAACTGCTCAGTCTCAGACTCCTCCCTTTTGATCTTCCCGCTTGATCACTGTTCTTTTGTAGTAGATGGAGCTGACAAGTAGAACTTTTGCAGATGCAGTCCCTGGTATCCCACTATTAATTTTGTTTATGTACCGGATATTTGTCATCTATTTTTCTTCACTAAAGAAAATTTATCTAAAATTTATTTAAAATTTATCACATAGACCCTTCCATGAAAATATCTATGCACCAGATAAATCATGCAGGATTACTTCTTCAAAAAACAGCCCCTAATTTTGTACTTGTTGTTTTGCAAGCATAATCAGTTGTGAGCACAAATGATTAGTTATCTGATCTAAAATATTGTTGCCTGCAAATCAGGTAGTTTTACTTCTAAAGGTTGATTGTGGGTACAAAGTTACTGGCATAAAATTACAGTGCAGGATAAAGTCCCTTTTGAAAGTTTACTCACAGAATCTAAACAACTCCAAAACATTCCCCTCTCCATAAAATACTCACCTGTTCTAAAAGATCCAAAAGAACATATATGAAAAACCCAATAAACAGATGTTCAAAAGAAAGTCTGACTAGCCAAAGAGGACTCACTGAAGTGTACGTTTTGACAGACAATCACAGGTAGAAAGTTCCAAAGGTGTAACCTTTAAACTGAGACTTATAACCTTGACCACAGAAAAATGACCTCCCAGCACCAAGAAAGGAGGCAGTCAATGGCTCTTCAATGTCCTGGCAGGATACAGGGAAGAAATTGGTCTCTTTTATAACTGGAAGAGATCTCTTCTATACTTGGTATCCTCTATAAATTGGAAGCCTGTCACTAGATTCTGATCAAGCCCCTGACTGCCAGATGCTGGGAATGGACCACAGGAGATGGATCACTTGATAGTTTCCCTGTTCTGTTCATTCCCTTTGAAACATCTGGCATTGGCCACTGGTGGAAGATGGGGTGCTGGAATAGATGAACCATAGGTCTGACCCAATATGTCCATTCTTATGTTCCTTGAATTTTCACCTGGAAGGAGAAAAGTAGACAGAGGATGGAATATAGATATTGAGCATGTAGAGACATACCATGATTGGAGGACAGAATGGTTTGTTCTCTGCTACCTGGAGCAGAGAGTCTTTGGTCCCAAGCCAGGTAAAGTGCACTGGAGTAATCCAGCCATGAGGTGGCAGTGGTGAGATAAATGTGGTGAATAATAATAAAAGGTTAATGTAGATAAATCAAAAAATTATATAAGGTGTTATGGGCAGGGAGGAAGAGAGAGGTGGTATATTAACATACACAAGAAATTGAATAAAGGGGATCTAGGGTTTGTGTGTCCATTGATTCAGTTCTTTGTGCATGCAGAAAGAATGCAGTGTTGAACATTAATGCTTATTACTATTTATATAATGTTACCGACCACCCGCAGGCCCCAATGAGAATTGGGTGCCTCACTATGCTAGGCACTGTACAAATTCACAGGAAGGCTCAGTACTGGCCCTGAAGAACTTAAAGTTTAATAATGAAAACAACATAGCAAAGCCAAACTCAGCAATTTTCAAACAAGCATGTTTGTGTTTCTCCCACACTGCATCTCACACTTGGGAGGAGGTCCCAATGATCATCGTCATTATCCTCCTTCAAATACCTCCTTAAAGTTCTCCTTTTGCTGTGTTTCCTACAAAACCCGGACACTGATCAGGCTACCGGTGTGCTGATACCACTGTTTGTCATGTTAACAATATTGTTTAATTGTCTCCTTTTACTTCCCGCTCTGTCTTTCTGCATCCATTTGTGGTCCTCTGGCTAAGAATTAGATTGTAAGCTTGATGGGGTAGGAATTATCTGTTTGTTCTGTGTTTGTACAGTAACTATCACAATAGGGTTTGGTCCATGACTTGGTTCATGGATAGGCACTAGAGTAACACAGATAAGTAATAAGAATAACAATGAAGTCATGAATAGAAACAAAGAGATTATTTCAAGAGAGAAACAGAATGTAAACTCTAAATGGTAGTGTGGGTTGAATCCCACTGTTCATTTCATTAGCAAAGAGTGAAGCTGAATGCAGGTTAAGATGAACAAGTAAAACCTTTTTAAGCCCTGTGGACTACTCTGTCCATGTAGCTGAGTTGCTTCAAGCCTACCTCCCCATGCTCCCTGTGTTCCTCAATAACGGTCCCTCCAGGGAACATGGGCCCTCTGACTCCAATTCTACTGATCATGATACAAGAAGGCCTTAGACCTCTGTGGGCAAAAGCAAGAATTTGTCCCAGAAACTGGATACAACTGACAGCATTTAGGCTGAGATTTTCAAAGATTACTAGATTTGGATGACCATTCATTTTAATGGGAACTGGACTTGCAGATCTCCTAGGTGACTTTGAAAAATCTCATCCCAAATCTAATTTTCTGCTCAATATTCATGAGGTTGAATGGAAGCAAAGTTTCTGGGGTATAGTAGATTCATATCAGTGTAAAATTAAAATTACTGGAGGCTAGAAGCTCCAAGATAATAGGGGTTATATATTGGGAAATCTTTAACAAGATCATTGAAAAGATTACTGGTTCAGTAATGGAGTTTTTATCTTGGCTCTTTTGAGAGAGGGAAGACACCTAGGGACTGAAGAGAAGCAAATACAACCCCAGTCTATAAGAAAAGGACTAGGAAAGAGAGCCAGGAAATAATACACCATTATGTCTAGCCTTGGTGGTAGGCAACATTCTAGAAACATTAATAAAGGATGAGATCACAAAACATCTGGAGAAATAAAGTAGTCAGTATGGTTTCATAAAGGGTATATCCTGTCTGACAAACCAGGTGAAATTTTTTTAGGGAGATAATGTAGAAAGCAGACACAGTTGACGCATTGGACTTAATTAATTCTATTTGGATTCTAGGTACAGGTTTTGACTGGAGAAAGGATAGTTCAGGTAACTGAAGTGAGGATTAGGTAGCAATGATGCAAGGTTATGGGTAGGAATGAGAAAGGCAATGAATGAAGTGAAATAAGGATTTGTACCAGACTAGGATTGAAATTGAGGGCCAAACTATCGCCCTATATATGAATAACCTGGAGAAGGTTATCACTAGCATGGCCTAGCTGATTAAGGAACCTAAATCTCATTTTCAAATATGATTTTGGCACTTACGAGCCTAAATCCCATCAACTGTCAATGGGATTTTGGCTCAAGACATTAAATACCTTTTGAAAATACAATTTAGACTCCTAGTCAGTCAGGAGTTGCAATACTGAGAGTATCAAAGCCTAAATTCCTTTAAAAAATTGGATCTAAATAAAGATCTTCCAGATAACAGTGGAGAATGAGTGGGACAAATGGTTCATGATTTTCTGCTGAGGCAAGTGTAGATTTTGAAGTTTGCAACTCAAAATAGAGAGGATATATGTTAAACAGACACCTTTTGCATAACCAAGAGCAGGAAAGTCATCAGACTGATAGTAAACAGAAGTTTAAACCTTTTCCCACAATGCACTAATATGCACTATCAAAATAGTAGAGGCATAAAACTGATGTTGGAAGAAATAAGAAATTAGCCCAGCACATTGTAAAGTACTTATCAGACCACATTTAGACAACTTACCCAAGTCAGGACACCATATCATTGAATTGACATCCTGGGGATTGAAAAGGGCCAGAGGATAGCAAAGAGAATGATAAAAGTGCTCATGAACTTTCTGTGTGCAGAAAGGCTGGGAAACCTGGAATTGTATTCACTAGAGAGAAAAACAGACTGTTTAAAAGATTATATGATTTGAAGTTTTCAAGATGCTGAAGCGGGATAGAGAAAGTAGATGTACTGTAGATAAACTCTTTAAACTAACACTAACTCCCAGAACGCACGAACATAAACTAAATATAAAGATAACAGCAGGAGAAACAAGAATCGAGACACATTTTATTCAAGCTGAGAGGGAGGAACTGTTGAATTGCTGATACAGGGTAAAAGAGGCAGCTTGCGTCATTGCATTAATACACTGAAAAATAACTAGAGGTATACTGCACAGAACATTGGACAACAGTGGATTAATCGAGATCCCATAGTGTTAAAAAGGAAGCATTAGGACATATTTGTGAGATGGGGGAATTTTCTTACCTGCTGATTCTATAGTCAGTACTGCTTGGACAGCTAGTTGGTAGTATCATTTGAATGAGATGCACAAGGAGGCAAGGGCAAGAGTTCGATGTGAAAGAATTATCTTTATTTTAAGGCCATATCCTTTGTTGCTTGACATATCTGCAGCATTCCCAGAGGCCAGTTTTTCTTTGACTGCCAGTTGTGAAAAAGACACCACATTTGTTGTGTCAGGTGGAAAAACACAAAAATGGAAAAAAAAAACAAACCTTAACATTTTAATTAATATTTATGGAGAGATTTAAAAAAAAATTATAATGGCAATTTCCCTGGATTAAATCACACATAAATGAACCATGAATTTAGATTGCTATACATTAGGAGTGTGTATGAATGTGCTCTTTAAAAAACTGATGCAAAGGGACAAGAATTCTAAGCAAGAGGAATGTGTGTATATTATGACCAATGATAATTAGCTTCCTGAAATCTTATTAATTTTAGGTTGATCCACAAAAAAAATCTTGCTGTGTATATGACCCCCAAATTAGTCTGTTTACAAGATTGCTAACAATATACTAATTTATGCAAAAACAATATTAGAAAAAGTGAAAATAATACACATTTATTTTTCTGTGATAGGAGCTGCATGCATGTTCTCTCACTCAGTGTGCACTGAACTTTATGCACAAAAATAGAAAAACTATTGTTCCCTCGTGCTCCGTGACATTGTTGATGTGATGTGAGCCAGAACAGGCAAGCAGAACATTTTCCTATCTGCATTAAAGATCACTTTTTCTGTTAGATCCTATGAGCACCACATCAAATTCCATCATATTTTTCTCAGCTTGATTCAGTATCACTTGTTATA
The DNA here is from genome assembly GCA_007922155.1 of Mesoclemmys tuberculata. NCBI lineage: Eukaryota > Metazoa > Chordata > Testudines > Chelidae > Mesoclemmys > Mesoclemmys tuberculata. Next base: position 42,315,492 of record ML675609.1, on the reverse strand, counting down.
CCATGTTTGTTTAGCATTTATTTGAATTCATGCAAAAGATGGGCAAAATTGTGTGGCTAAAATAAGAACCTGCTTGAATTTTCAAACAAAACCTTTACCTAACCCAAGAGAGGCAAACATTTCTCTAGGTCTGAAGTTGTTCAGATCATTTTTTATTTTTGTGTAAATGGTACATGCCTCTGCACGCTTGGTTTTAGCTAGGACTAGTGATTCCAAAATATTGTAGGAAGTGTGTTCTTCTGTTATCTGACCACAAACAGGAATCTTGCTAGAAATTCTGTTCTCTGAAGATTTCTAGCCAACTGGAAAACCCATGAAGTAAGGATAGTTCAAGTGTGTTTCAACTATCCATCTTAACATTCAGGTTCACATCTTAAACAAATCGCTGAACTTATGGATGCCTCTCCTGTCATTTCTAGCTCAAAAAAGGAATATTGTTTACATACAGTTGTAAGAGCTCCTGCAGCTTCATTGGTGCAAGAATTACTTCAGTTTGGTTGCCATGTATGGTACCATTTGTGGCTGACCCTCTATGCAGGCGATTTATGTCGCATGCAGCATTATGACCCCTCCTTACATTGGAGGTTCCTATTTTCCTAAGCCATTTTGGAATTATTCCTTCACATGACCATTATATCCACTCAGCCTTATACAGATGTTTGCAAACCTCAGGCATCTGATAACTTCCATAGTTTTTCAGAGCATGAAGCCACAACGCAGAAGCAGGTGATGTCACTTTTCTTTTTCCTTTTATCCCATTTTCTTGCATTTATCTGCAACTCTCATTGTGCCATACTGCACTCCGCCAATATTCGCTGCCACTAAAGCAAGATGTCAGTTCCTTCCTCTGGGCATCTCAGTATTTGCAAACCACAGTTTACCTTCTGGTAGTAGGTTTGTGAGAAAAGCTACAGTTCATGTGCCTAATCAGGCTAGAACCATTTTATACTGCACTAACATACAACCAGTGTTTTGTATAA
>ML675609.1:42191156-42314112 GCA_007922155.1 Mesoclemmys tuberculata | reverse complement strand
ATCTTCCTGTAAAGATGATGGCTGAAATCCTGGGATTTCACCCTTTAGCCTTGAAGTTACTTACTATATCTGCTTCCTAATTTTTCAGTTACTTGTATATCTAGCTGAGTCTCTAAATGACTCGTCATGTCACACAGAGTGTTATGCCCTAGTCAAGCTCCATACAATTCTAACCCATAGAATGTGATGGAAATTGGTAAATATTTTAAATCTGTCATGCTTTTTCTTGTTACATATAAAAGTATGCTGATTTGTCAAACCTGACTGAGAAATGTTGCTACTGCTTGAACTATTTCCAACACAACACTTGTTTTCTTCATAAAAGACCTTTTCTATTAATCTGAATTGACTTGTGCAGAAAAGCATTGTGAGTTCAATACAGACTGTTACCATGCACTTACTGTGACCTACAGTGCAAGGCAAAAGGAAGCTTTTTATGTATATGTACAATGTATGTATTTCAAGACATGTCTCACCACATTGATCTTTGATCTGATCTTGCTTTCAGACTAGTGAAAAGCAGTCATTTAAGTCTTTGAAGAGAAATGTGAACTCACTTAGACTTAAAATCTGAGGGTGAGCGAGTGTTTTAGATAAAGTAAAATCTAATCTGTGCATTTTTCCAGAATTCGATCCAAAACTGAACTGAATCTTTCATCTTTGAAAAAGCCTAACTTTTTTTTGCTTTCACCCATGGTATGATCCAGAAGCAAAAGAACCCAAACACCAGCAGAAAAGCTACTATAGTTCTATTTCTCATCTTGCTGGAACCAAGAACTATCCTAAATGAAAGCCTGTTTTTTTATGAGACTAGGCCAAAGGGGTTTGGCTGAGTTTGGGGTAAGAAAGAATCTCAACTCTTTGGATATTTATTATCCACATCCAACCTTTGAACACTATGAGGTTCACAGATCACAACTAGAAGCACTTGGCTTAAAATCTAGACTTTGTCCATTTTGTAGCCTGATTATTATATACTGATTGTATTGATTACTTAAGCATTCTGAGTTATCACTTTGAGGGTTGACAGGTTCTTGTGCCTAGATCAGGCCCAGTATTATTCAAATTATTATACAGTTGGGAACCCTCAATGTGTACAGCTGCAACACTCACACTATAAGAACTTTTCCTATATTTACAAATAGTTTATTAATACATTTAGCATAGTTGTTTATCAGTTCAAAGTTGTCTATTCAAAGTTCATAGGCCTCAAGCCTTATGCTAACTTGCTGAAGCTAATGTCTTACAGGATACAGGCCTATGGGTTCCTTGCATTACCGCTGAATATAGTAAAAACAGCTAAATATAATGAAGTGAAGGCAGTAAATATAATAAAGATAAACTAGCTCTGTGGGCTACAATTTCCTGATATACTGGTCTGAGCACATTTAGGGCAAAATCCTGCTTCCCTCCGTTGTGCAAGTAGCCCTTTTTTTGTCAATGGCAGGCATCTGTCAAGCATAGTGAGCAGCATTTGGCCCTGAAGGTGTTTAATTCTAAGTGAGGAATAAAATGATGTGCTGTGATGAATATGTAAAATTCAGTAGCAAAGTCATTTTCAGTGTGTTCTCTCACTTTAGACACTGTAAAGCAGGGGTAGGCAATTATTTTTTGTCAAGGTCAAAATTTCTTCGTCAAGATATAATCGAGGTCCAGACTCCAGAGAAAATAATAAAACATAAGAACAATAATGATAAAAATAAGTAAATAAAAAGGGTTGGGGGTCCATTCAAAAGTGTCTGGTGGTCTGGATTTGGCCTATTGACTACCCCGGCTGTACTTAACGCATTCATGATTAATTCTTCAGAAAAAGGAACAATTTGATAATAAAAGAGGCAGACTGCTACATCTTTTGTCCATTAGCAAATGCTTCAGATGAAATAATCTGTTTCTAGGGCAGGAGCAAAATGACCTTTCAGCACAGACACAAACCTTGCCGTTCCCACTCCATGAAAACTCTGGGAGTTTTACCTGAGTAAGAACATTTATTTCTGGATGAGCAGCTAAGAAATCAATCTCAGTTTTATTCTTATGTTAAAAGGTCTTGGAGGGAGGGAAGGTTACTCTGCAAACTCACTTAATAGGTTAATACACTGCTGCACAAGAAAGACAGCTTTAGGAATATTGCTGCCTTGTATGGCTGGAATAGGAGGTGTCTATAGAAGCATTGCATGGCTGGACACAGGCAAGGCGTAACTTGAACTGGGTTCCTCTTTCTGGATCAACGATGCATCTGTCCACCCTTTGGGCTGCAGGGTGAGTGTAGCATTTGCATCTAGTATACTACAACAGAGAATTGAATAATCCAGGTGAAAATTACCACAGCTCAGTCCAGCTAATGTCCTGAGTGACTGCTTCACACAACCCTCCCTACTAGGTTTGACAGGTTGAGGCACATCACCAATAATCTCCACTGTCCAAAATAAATAAGCCTTCTGTTATCTCATGTGGCAGGAGACACAATTTTTGTTTTGTTTGTGCCCTGTGAAACTAGCTAAATAAGAGGAAACAAGCAATGAATTCTAGTTTAGTGACTGCATAACTAGGCTAGATTAGTGTGAAGAACATCAGACACTGCCAAACACTCCAGTTCCTCCTGAAAGTACAATCCATAAAAATCATATGGCCATTCTGCCACCTGCAAAATGCTGATGGTCTACAATGTTGCCATGTTATTCCTGGAAGCAACACTTGATAGAAGCTTCTGGGAGTAATATAAAAATCACTGAGTTCCCCTACCACCTCCACTTTGCGGCTGAAGAAAGCGTTGGGGCCTGCAGTACGTACTGAATAGAATATTTCTGTTCTGGCTCCTCTCTAATTTTAACTGAAACTGCCTTCCTTTTATCTGTTCAGGCTAAAGTTGCAGTTCGCATGTTTGTATTATTTTTAATGTGCAAAGGGAATCTTTAAATAACTGATTTACATAACAAAGAAATCAAACCTTTTCTACTTACTCTTCCAAACCAGTTTGTATTTTGCTGGTGTGTTCAGAGCTTTAAGAAATGGGTGGAGGGGAAGCCTTTCTGAAATTTTCAGCTGCTGTTGAACAGGAAAATCAGTGCTATGCAAACCGCTGATCCAATGAAAGCTGGGATCAGGATTAGTTTTGCATTTCCTTATGCTGTCTTTAGGGAATGTTGAGACACTTTCCCTTGGAGGCCAATGTTGGCACTAGTTCAGGAGTCACAGTGGCCTATGTTGGGGCCAGTGTAGGTTACATATTGGTAGGTCACATATTTAATACTTTAATAACTATTTCTTCATCAAGCAGGTGTGTTTCCATTGGGGTCCCCCAGGGATCCAGGCTTGGGCCTATGCTATTTACCATTTGTGATACTAGGCCCGAAAAAGCCAAGCAACTTTACAAATTGCATGGCCCAACTCTGACCTTTCAAGCTATATTATAGGAAAATACAATGGTAGTGAGGGTCATACCTTATAAATAGACTAGAGCTTTGATATGCAAGTGATGTTGTTTACATAGCTCATGTTAGAGGTTAGCAATGTAGATAAACTGCTTTCCTGTCTATCACTGTTATATTGATTAAGCTTTCAAAAGGAACATATGAATGTTTAGATGGAACTTTGAATATAACAATACTAGTGTTTGTATTCCTCTTTGAAGTTTTAGTAAATACCTGTCAATGTTTGTAAATGGCCAGTTACCTTGTGCTGATGTAGCTAGTTACCCGTGTGCACAGGACATAGGAGATGATACTTCAGAGTCCCAAGTAATCATCTTTTAATTGTTCAAGGACACACCTACTGTCAAGAAAATATGGGTCAGCCTGCATGGATCTATAAAAGACTTTAGTGGATTGATCCTTTTTATCTCAACTTTGTTCAAACCTATCAGGGAAACTTTGGATGGCAAGACTGGGATCTGAGCACCAGCCTGGAACCACCCTGCTAATTCTCATGGGAGAATTTGAACAAACCCTGCGCATGGACAATTTAGTCTTCTTTTCTCTAGACTGGATTTCTAACAAAGAAGCTCTAAACAAGGACTGATGACCCCCAAGCTGTTTGGGTAATTTCAGAGACTTTGCAATTTAAGAACTTTGAAATTCAGTTATCATCTCTACTTTGAAACTGACCTAAGAGCTTTATTTTGATCTGTGTATGTATACTGACCTTTTAACCATCACTCTCTTTCCTTTTTTAAATAAATGGTAGTTTAGTTAATAAATATTGGCTTTAAGCATGTATTTGAGTAAGATCTGACCTATTCATTGACCTGTTTGGGAATGTGTCCGATCCTTTGGGATTGGTAGAACATTTTTACATATGATGGATAAAGATTTTCAGTCATCCCCATCGTATTCATCTGGGTGCGAGTCAAAGGGCTGAATAGTTTTAAGAGAACTGTGTTTTGTCTACTGAATGACCAGTAAGGTCATCATAACTTGTTTGTTGCTGGCTTGGTATACCTTATGGAAGAAAAACCACCAGTATTTAGGGCTTTGCAGTTTGCCCTGTTTAAGCTATCTCAGCATGGCTCCCCTGGAGGCCAACGTCACATCATTTTTATCGATGACCTGGAAGAACACTGCTAAAGTTGGCAAACGATACATAAATTGGAGGAGTAGTGCACAAGGAAGAGGAAAGGTCATTGATTCAGAGTGATCTAGAAAGCTTGATAAACTCAGTGCAAGCACCAATATGCATTTTAATACAACTAAATGTAAATGTATGCATCTAGGATCAAGGAATGTAGGCCATACTTAGAGGATGGGGAATTCTATCCTCTGAAAAAGATTTCAGGGTCATGGAGGATAATCAGGTGATAATCAGCATCCAGTACAGCTAATGCAACCCTTGGATGCATAAACAAGCAAATATCAAGTAGGAGCAAAGAGGTTATTATACTTGTGTATTTTGCACTGGTGCAACTGCTGCTGGAATATTGGATCCAGTTCTTATGCCCACAGTTCAAAAAGGATGTTGACAAATTGGAAAGGGTTCAGAAAAGAGCCATGAGAATGATCAAAGGATTAGAAAACATTCCTTATAGTGATAGACTCAGACAGCTCAATCTATTTAGCGTAACAAAGAGAAGGTTAACGGTTGATTTGATTGTAGTCTTTTAGCATCAGCCTGGAGAACAAATATTTAATAGTGGTCTCTTCAATCTACCAGACAAATGTATAACATGATCCAATGGCTGGAAGTTGAAGTTTAGACAGATTCAAACAGGAAATAAGGCATACATTCTTAGTGGTGAGAATGATTAACCATTGGAACAATTTACCAATAGTCATGGTACATTCTCCATCACTGAACGTTTTTAAATTAAGTTTGGACGTTTTTCTAAAAGATTTGCTTTAGGAATTATTTTGGGGAAGTTCCTTAGTCTGTGTTAAAAAAAGAGGTCAGACTAGATAATCACAGTGGTCCTTTCTGGCCATGCAATTTATGAATCTATGAATTTCCAACAGATTAAAGCTTAAGGCCAGACTGTGCCTTCATGAGACACATAGGAGCCCAGGTCCAGCAAGGGGTTTATGCATATGCCCGATGTAATGCACTTGTGCTCGTTTCACCAGGACTACTCATGTGCTTATGTGTATGTTGTTAGATCAGGGCCAGGGTAAGCAGAACCAGCCTCACCTCATCTGTGGGAAACATATATTGGGCTCTTTTGAAAAGTTGTTGCAGCAACCACACTTATCTTGTGCTTTAAGCAATCACAATGGCTCCCAGAGCACAATGCATCTTGGAGCTCCTGCTTGGATGGTTTGCCTCCAGCGTGGCTAATGGCTGAAATGCCTGAAGGCTGGGAATATTGAAAAGAGCTTAAAATGATTTAAGTACATGACTCCCATTGAATATCAATGCAATATGAGCACATTGCTCCTTTAGGCTAGGATTTTAAAGGCTCCTATGTGTTTAATCAGACTGGTCATTTGAGGTGCCTCAATTTCTGGATGCCCAATATATGATACCTTCCACGGGCCTGATTTTCAGAGGGCAGATGATGAACACTTTCTGAAAATTGGGCCCCTCTAAAATGTCTCAAGTTGGGCACCCAAAAATCGGTCCCCCAAAATCACTAACCATCTCTGAAAATCATTCCCAATGGTTTTAGAAGGCCCCTGTGTTGATTTAAAAAGAAGGGCTAAAGAAAATATGGGAAATTTACCATTAACGCTTTAATAATAATAATTAATACTCCACACTTCTTCAGTGTCTTCCATCAGAAGGGGGTAGAGGGTGTCTCAAAGCATTTTGCAAACATTCGTTGGTTAAATTGCCTGACAGTGCTGTGAGATAAATTATATTCCTAGTTATTCATTGGACAAACTGTGGCTAAGGAGAAGTTAAATGAGTTGCCCAAGGCCAAATAGGAAATCTAGAGCAGAGTCAGGAATGAAACACAGATCTCCTTACTTCAAGTACTGTGGTTTAGCCCAGACCATCCTTTCCCTCTGTAAAGCACAACGGAAAGAATGGTCACTGTCAAAGAAAAGAATGTAGTTCAGCTAAAGCTGAATTACAATAGTACCACTATGGAAGTACATGTGCCATTCCTATGAATACCAAATGAATTCATTATGTTCACTGCTATTTCCATGAATACCAAATGAATTTATAATAACTGGACTCTTAAAGAGTTACTATTTTACTGAAAAAAATGAATGCCAGAAATAATGGGAAAATTAACCTCACTACAATCTGAATAGTTTAGACAAAGTATCTGAAAAAGATTCCAGTAATTTGTGATGGTTTGTGTCCACTGGCTTTTTGATACTATCTCAAATTTCTCATGGTTTCGTAAGATCTATTTCAAATGCTAAATGGTGACTAATATAGATGGAAGTTGTTTTAGTTGCTCAGTCGATGCATCCAGGTATATTTGACCTGAGAACAGGTGTGTGTGTGTCTTTTAGATTTTGGTCCTGTTGCCACTCAATGTATAAAATTCATGATCACTTGTATCAAAAATACCTTCACACCTTATGCTCATGATATAAGGTCACACAACATATGCAGAGGAATACTGTATTTTCAGATCATATATGTGTGCTTCCATCACAAATGGAACTCATAAGGCATGTTAGCTAATCATGAATCGAAGCTGCTTTTAGCAGCTTCCTAGAGATGAATCCAAACCCTCCAGTCTAAACAGCTTCAAACTTTGGGAGAGTTAAGTACTGAATATGGACTCTGAAGTTCAGCTCACTTTTATTTCTTGCTTTTGCAGCGTAAAGTCTGAATTGACATTACTGTTCATTCAAGCAGATTTCGTTTTGCCTGTGGTGTTGAAACAGATCTGAAGTATTGGCCACAATTTATGGGATCTGTATGAATGTGTGTGATTTGGAAGAAGACAGGATAAATTTACTTTTACTTATCGACCTTTAGTGTGAAAAAAAGAAAGGTGAACTGCAGCAAGGCTTTTCTTGCATTCTGGGAAGATTTTGAAATTCTAATTAAAACCCTGTAATGAGATCTTAGGATGGAATCCCTAAAATAAGAACCTTCTAGGTCAACTAGGAGGGTAGCAATAATAATAATAATACCAAGTACATATCCTTATTTAACTTTGTTTTTTATTGTGTGCAGCCTGCAGCTGAAATTTTTTGTGTTTTTTTTTTACCATGTAACACAGTCCCTAACTGAGACTCATGCAGCTCATAAGAGGCTTTCAACAAGATTCAGCTAGCCACAAAAGTCATTATCTCATTTTCATTTATTAACATGATATTTCCAAAGGGTTTCCCTTTTGTTGCTTGTGCTATGGCACTAGCCCTGGAGGAGCTGTTGCTTCTTTCCATCTCAAGTGACTTCCTACTCACATTAGATTACACTAATGTACATATTATAGGAATGACATTTATTATACTTCTTGAATTAAAATTCCCCATTTGAAAGTAGTTTTAATTGCTGGAAATAATAGAATGAATGGACTTAAATGTTGATTTTAGTAATGGGCAAACTAACTTCTGTTGGAATTGGGTGTGTTAAAGCCAATACCCCCAAGTCACATATATGCCTAGGAATGTTACATAGCAGCGATACTTCTTCTTGATACTAATGCCATTGAAAGACAGAAATTCTGGAAAGTATGGTTTAATATCAGCAAATAATCTTTTAGGAAACTACAACATTTTTTCCTGAAATACAGATTTGACTGTGTGGGGAAAAAATGTTAGTGACTTCCTCTATTAACTACGACATGGATAGTAAAATGTTAGTGCAAACTTTTATTTTAAATAAAATGATTATCAACTAGCTGGTGACTATCAACTAGAGAAGAGAAGACTAAGGGGGTATACGATAAAGGTCTATAAAATCATGACCGGTGTGGAGAAAGTGACTAGAAAAGTGTTATTCACCCTTTCCCACAATACAAAAACCAGGGTCACCTGAAGAAATTAACAGGCAGAAGATTTAATACAAATAAAAGGAAGTACTTTTCCACACAACACACAATTAACCTGTGGAATTCATTGCCATGGCACGTTTCAGTGGCTAGAAGTATACCTGTGTCCATAAAAGAACTGGGTACGTTCAAGAAGAATAGGTCCTTCAATGGTTATTAGCTAAAATGGTGAGGAAGCCACCACAACCTCGGGATGACTCTTAATCTCTGACTACTGGAGGACAGGAAGGGAAGACTGGGGTTGATCACTTCAACTGCCCTTTTCTGTACACGCCCCTGAGCCTCTGGTACTGACTAATGTCAAAGACAAGATGTTGGGCTGGATGGACCACTAGTCTGACACATTATGGCATGTTCTTAGCACAGTAGGGAAGAACATTGTGCTTGTGGTGTGAGAGATTTGCAAATCATAAAACAACATGAACCCCAAACCAATTATTTTCTCAACCTCTTTTTCCAAATTCTATTTCTGCTGACCCGTAACATCTTCCTTACCCCCAAACATCCCCAAATCCATGTTACAACAAACTTCCACAGTGTAACACTTCCAGACAGTACCTGCCATTAGCTGACACATTATTTAAATCCAGGTTCCCTGTCTTGGCTTCCCATTTTCCTCATAAGGACCTAAAATCCTCAGCAAGATGCAAAATTCAACTCTCACAGCACCTTTGCAAAAGGTAAATTGAGCAATTAAGATCAATGTAATCCATTTCAGTGCAATCCGGACATAATTTAGAACTAGGGATGTTGGATGGTACAAAAAGCACCTATGCCCCCTAATTTTTAAAAAAGCTAATGACATAACACAGATATTTTCTTCTGGTTTTGTGGGTATATGTGCATGTAAAAGTATAAACTCTATGCACAGGTTATTCCTTTGTTTATGGGCACCCCTGTAGAAATGTACTGGAAGAAATGGCTGATAGAGTGATAAACAATGGATATTTGCAGCAAAAATGTACTGTTACCTACTGACCTGATAGGAGTATGGCAAGGAGCAGACTCCTGTAGTTATACCACACCACTTTCTGTTCTCTCTAGTCTCACAAGCTAAACAGGGTCAAATCTGGCCAGTACTTGAATAGAAAATTTCCTCGATGGTTCAGGGTTCTTCAGAAAGCAATGCGATTGATTTAGTAGGTGGCTCTCTTGAGTCAATACTTAAATGACTCAAAATGGTGTGAGGATGCTCTGTGCTGTTAGAGATGCTGCCTGTGGGATGAGATGAATAAACAAGGGCCTGCTCATTTGCGATCTCTGAAAATCCCATAGTCTTTTGTGTGATAATGGGAGTTAACCTGGAATCACAGAGTAGAGTCCACTTGGGATAATCATATTCTTCTTAATTATACCGCACTCTCTACAGTTTCAGTTGGATACAGTACGCTTCTTCACTACTTGTCCTATTTCAAATAGCTGCCACACCCCAGCCCAAAGTAAAGGCATTCCATTGTTCACGTAGGAGTGGTTGGTTGCAACGCAGGGAACAATGGTTACCAAGCTGTTTCTTTTTCCGAATCATCATCTAACAAACTCAAAAGAAATGAAAATCTTCTAATGGAGCTCTGCATCTTAGAAGAGGAAGAACTACATTTTCCTTCTCCTACCTTATTTGTTAAGGAAAAATAGTAGTGATACTTACACCGTAGAGACCATTCTATATCTTACAAGATTAATCTTACAAGATTAATTATTATGGACAGATCGTTTAGCAGATTTTGTATAGACTGGCAAAACAAAACAGCCCTGGGCTGCACATTGTGGAATTCTTCTGCCTTCTCTGTTCTAGAGGGTCATCTCTGGGTTTTTTGATTTTGGGTTTTTTTTTATACCAATGATGTTCTCTTGGGAATGGAACTGTCCTGGTCAATCTTGAATAGCTGACAACAATAGCAGAAGCAGACAAGCCGGGCAAATATCTGAATATACTTGCTCAGGTAATTTGGTGTCATATCTTTAATAATTTCTAAGAAAATTTTCAGATGGGCCTGTAAATGGGACTTCTACTCTAGGGGAAAACATAAAATACTCTGTGCAATATTTAAAGATCAATTGTAACATGAATACTCTCTCATCTTTTCATTTTACATGTTTTTGTAATAAAAATGTAATTTTAATAAATAAAAATGGTGAATTTCATTACTGCGTTGTGTTTTTATTGGGACTGGTTACAGAATTGCTCTTAAATCTTAAAGGTTTATTTCATATTTTAGTTTATATTGAAAAAGTTTTTGACATTACTTTAAATGGATGTTCACTATATAAAAATCATATATTTAAAAATGTTTCCTTTCCTGTTACAAGTAACACCTTAGATTATAAAAACAAAATAAATGTTCTTTCTTTCTCTTTCCTTCTTTCGTGTATTTAGGCTTTCATGTTGTATAATTAAGCAGAGAGTTTGGAAAGGTGATCTGCATTCAGTGGAGGGGTTGGAGTAATAGAACCTGTTCTTATTTGATTTTATAAAATAAACTTGAACAATTAGATTAAAACCTGTGTTTTGGAGGAATTCCAATAGTTTGTTTTCAGTTGCATGAGATAAGATGCTTGTCAACACTTAATAACTGGATTCACCTCCTTTTTACTTTTTGTCTTTAAGGAATATTTTTGTTGCATAAAGGAGTGCTCTGCATATCATGCTTCCATCTCCATACTATAATTATTAATGTAGGGTAGAGAGGTCACCTATTTTTTTGGCAACACTTGCATTCCCATGTATAAATCATGATAAAGTACTATAATTCTATAGGGTACACTGATGTTTTCAATTTGCTTATGGAGAATTTTTTTCTTTGCTCTCTATTTTAAAAACTATTTTAAACCAAAATGTGTCATTTGTACCAAAAACATGGATAAACTCACATATTTCATGCCCAATAATATAATATTAATAAAAAAGGGCATTGTCACAGAGTAGATCCTATCTATGCAGCCTAATGTTTCAGTAAGTCTGTGTTGTACATCCTTTTATAGCCAATTAAGAGGATGTTTTATTTCCCTCATTAAAAGTGCAGCTCACAGTCACCATGTTGAATCAATAAGTATGAGCTTGCACATCCTGTGCGCAACCTTTCCTTGAGGCATAGTAGCATTTGTCATCTTCATAATAAAGCTTTCCAATTTTTCTGATTAATATTTAAAAGAAATAACATGACCTGAGGAATATATATACACACACACACACACACACACACACACACACACCATCCTCTTTCAAAGGGATTTTATACTTTGCAACTTTTTCTGATTTAGGGCTAATGCACCATTAGATAACTTGTAATCTGCTTCCTTCTAAGAACACATTTTCTTGTGTAAATGCAGACAATAGAGTGATAGTTCTGGATCACCTCTTATTTTGATTACCATTATGCTCCCTTTTTTTCTCATATTCAATCCTCCTGCCTGAGTGGAACTAGATGCTACAGCACTGCCCTTAAGGTTGTCATGGTAGCAACTCTTGGGTCTTCTTTAGACCATGAAAAGGCAGTTTCTGAATCAACTATGAGCTATAACGAAGTACCAATCCTTTAGCTGCACCACTGGGCCAGGGCTAAAATCTTAACTGTTAGGATCTACATATTTTTCCCAATAGATTTCTGGTGAGCTACATAGTCTGGGGTGTTCAGTTCTGGGGTTTTGTATCAGGTACATCTTCTCAAGTTAGGTTGACAATGTGATGGAATTATCTCTCTAGTTGTCTACCCTAGTGCTGACCAAACTTGAAAAGGTTTGGTGTTTTGGTTTTATGTGGATAAATAACTAAATCTTTCAAACTACCCATGTCTCTTGAGTCTACAACATTGGTAGGGTTCCTAACGAGATTTCTGGTACATCCTGTTTGAATGTAAACATGGCAAAAACAACCTTGTTCATGGCATTCAAAGGTAGGTTAAAGCAGATTCAGTGAAATCTGAGACCCATGGTCAAAGGCCCTTTTGACACAGCAGTGAGTCCAAGGGCCTGTCTACATCAGGGAAATATACACTGGAAATTTGTCACAATGATGTAGTTATTCTGATATAGACCCCTCATGGGGATTGGAACTGTGCAACTTACTCCAGTCATTTAGGGGTTTATACTAAGTAACTCAAGCCGTGGGAGGCAGACCTATCCTTGCTTACAGACAGCCCCCCAACCTGAAGCAAATACTCACCAGCAACCGTACACCGTACAACAAGAACAGTAAGCCAGGAACCTATCCCTGCAACAAACCCCATTGCCAACTCTGCCCACACATTGACTCTAGTGACACCATCACAGGTCCTCACCACATCAGCCACACCATAAGGATCTCATTTACCTGCATATCTACTAATGTAATATATGCCAGCAATGCCTCTCTGCCATGTACATTGGCCAAACTGGACTGTCGCTGCACAAAAGAATAAATGGACACAAAGCAGACATAAAAAATGGTAACATCCATAATCTAGTCGGAGAGCACTTCAATCTCCCAGGACACTATGTAGCTGACTTGAAAGTTACCATACTTCAACAAAAAAACTTCAAAACCAGACTTTAGCAAGAAACTGCAGAGCTGGAACTCATATGCAAACTTGACACAATCAGACTGGGTCTGAAATAGGGACTTGGAATGGCTCTCTCATTGAAAGAAGTAATTGTCACTAGTCACACATTCTCACCTTCTAATCAATGGTTGTGAATAGGCCTCATCTACTCTAACTGAATGGACTTTGTTAACACCTACCCTCCCCATTTTTGTTTCTTAGCCTTGGATGAGTGTGCGCGCGCACACACACACACACCCCTCCTATCTGATTTCCATTTCATGAATCTCAGGAAGTGGGTTGCAGCCCACGAAAGCTTATGCCTGCAGAAGTTTGTGAGTCTTTAAAGTGCTACAGGACTCTCGTTGTTTATACCAATATACGGTGGCCTTTGAAAAAAAAGCAAGAGCTCTGTAACTGAAGGAATACATGGGTCCATCTGGCTGGGTGAGTGTCTGACAATGCCTTGTGAATTGTGAAGTTCTGGTGGCTCCAGATGCTGGATTAAACTCAATTTACCCTGGCAGAAGTTTAGCAAAAACAGTAATAAAGACTAAACAACTTTTATAGCTACTCAAACACTTTTTATTCTAATTTTGGTAAAGGGGTAGGTTTGTTGCTTCGGTTGAACTAGTTCATCTATTCCTTAGAATACCAGTTTTGTGTGTATGTAACTTTTAAAAATATTTTGAGATAAACTGTCAGGTGTTTTAGTGATGGACCCTAATATAAATGTCTAAATAAAGGACTAACTATCTTCCTGGAAAAGGCTCTTCAAATTGTAACTGTCTCTGAATATGTCAAATATCTACGTATCATATATATATATATATATATATATCAGAGAATGGGCTCAAACCAACACCTCAGATCCAACCTCTTCACCTACCTCTTTGAAGGTAGTGGTAAGAATTGAACTTACACTTATGGTTTTGTCTCTGGGCAGTCCAAGATGGCAGAAATCTTATGAGAGTTGCTGATCTTGTAAGATTTCACACACCGTGGACAAAAAAATCTCATGAGAACAGCTTGTAAGATTTTAGTGTTGCTGTGTCCTTACTCTCACCCTGGTCCTGGTTTGTTCAGTTTCTAGATCTGTACTCCACACCCTTCATCCATGCTTAATATATGCGTGCATGTGTGTATTATTCACACTACATGTCAAACATATATAGATATTAATTAGCATTGGGATTTGTGGAGTCCTTCATTCTAAGGCAAAGCTGGTTCTTTGCTTAGAAATTTTATTATTATTATTTCTACAGAGCTAGAGGTGTGCATTGGAGGTGATAAAAAGACAAGGATCATGCCCCAAGGAGCTTTGATAACTTAGGTTAGATATAATGCAACAAAGGAAGATGATAAAAAATGGGTAGCAAAAGGGGTATGGGACAGTGAAGATAATGAAAACATCTTACTTTTAATGCAAACTTCATGTTCCTTTCCATCTCTGCTCTCCTTTCATCCCCCTCCCTTCCTTTTTTGGTTTCATTTATATATTAATATTTGGGTGCAGACCCAGGAAATTGAACAAGAGCGTCAGTTGGCAATGGTCTTTTATATTGGCACCCACCATCAAACTGCTTTGGTGCCTTAAATCATTAAAAACAATCACTCCCACAATAGCAAAATATATGCCTTTAAACTTAAAGGCTCAATTATTTAAGGCTTTCTGTAAATTACAGACAAAGCTAACAAATTTCATACATTAGTCATGGTAAAAAATATTAAATTTCATGGTTTGTCACAGACTAATAGGAAAAAAAGATTAAAACGGCAAGTTGTGCAAGTAATTTAAACAAATGGTTGTCAGAGATTCTGCATGTTTGGCAAAGAATGAAATAAATGAACATAAGCAGCTGAACTGTTCACAAATGAGCCAAACTGGTCTGGAAAAGTTCAGGTACTTTGGAACATGGGACCACATTTTATCCACTCCTATAATAATAGTTCCAAAATAGCTGTTATGCAGTACTCAATCCAGCCCAACTAATCTTCCCCCCAATATTGCAGGATAAGGGGAATTTTTCATATGAACGGGAACTTGGATGCTAGGGACAGGAATAAGATGAGTGGCAATGATACAAATGTTTCTCTAATAAAGGGAAGAAAACATTTAGCAACACTGGAATTTCATTCTATTGAAACTCACTAGGAAATAATTCCAAGAACTCAACATTCTGGCTGATGGGCTATTATTGGCTAGCAAGCTTATCCACTCTATGTTCCCAATCCTACAATGAGCTGGACACAGGTACTGTGTCCTACTGATTTAACTGGGTTCCATGTAGGTGAAGAGGGTCTGCCCACAGAGAATTCATTGGAGGTCAGGGGCATAAAGAATCTTCATAATGAGTATTATGTGATCTAGCCACATACGGCACTTTATTTCATTAGAGCGGCTTGGGAGAATGACCTTTTGGACAGACTGAAGCCATATTGAACAAGATAACTATTTGTATGGCAGCAGCAGGAAAGATTTGGTAGGAGCGAAATGTGCATAGAGACACCCGTACACTCATTCATCCTTTGTACATTTTTAAACAAGTGTATCACTGCTTCTTCACTGACTGTTGAAAAGACAAGGATGGCACCATATAATTGGAAGTTCTTTAGAACAGACCTATACACTTAGTCTTCCACTTCAACTGAATTGTTTAGCTTGCTTTTTTTTTTTTTAAACAGTTCTCTCCTTTAAATGTGCTTCTTTTGTGGGTGAGAGAATAGGGTAGGGAAGAAGCAAAGAAGACTAAAGCAATGATTAAAAATGTGGAGACAATATTTGTTCTACATCAGACTTTTTTAATGATTTGAATGTTCCCAACCCTAAAGTCACCATTGTTTCTGTGTTCCAACAATTGGTGATTACAATCAATTGCAAATAAGGGAGAAAATCTTGTACTTCAGTCCCGTATATCCGGGGGAAAAGATTGTTACATTTGGAAATACTCCACTAACAATCATGCGTGACAGATCATGTTGGGTCCATGTTACAATTAAAAAATAAGCATGCTGCATCTGACAGTGTCTGCTAACGTGTGATGCATTTTGTGCTGCATATTGCTAAAAGTGCTGCTGGATAAAACCATGCCTTGTTTCTGTCTTTACACGAAATGCAGAAAGAGTCAATCTAGAAGACTTTTTAGTTTTGTATTTCACACTGGAACCAAAAGCTCAGTTAAATTAAAACAGAAATTAGAGTGGATGAGATTGAGTATTATGTACATGCCTGAATCAACCCCTTTAATGTTGTATCAGAATCCAGCGTCAAACTTTGCATCTCAGGTCAATATCGATTTAATGATCTGTTAAATCTAAGTAAGCTTTTTTCACTGCTCTTGAGCGATGGACCAATAGGTACAGGTACCCAGTCTCAGCATCAGCAGAGTTATGGGAAAGCTTGCTTTGTTTGCACCATCAATACAGATTTTAGTATCTTCAGTAAATCTCCATGTCACTCAATGCAATTTCCATAAAATTCATAGTGAGAGAAACAACCGTCAGAAGAAGGAGAAACATCCAGTCTTTGTGGTTTACCACACTTAATGCAAAGATTCATTGTTTTCAGTCGAACTTCTTTGGAACCTTATCTCGGTGGTTTTTACGCTGAGTAAACAAGTCATCTTCATGTGGTCTGTGTTGGTGAGAGGCAGCATTTTTCTCTTAAGGGCAGAAAGGGGGCAGTATGGAGAATGAGGCTGCCGACAGATTTAATTAAATCAGCATTTTTGATATGCTGTTTTCACAGCATTTCCAGCTCAGACTGAGCCAGGAAGTACCAGAAACCTCCCATGGGAATTTGTTGTCATGAAATTCCCAGCACAATTTCTCAATCAAAGAGGTTAGAACATGTTTTGATAAGGTTTGGAGAGACTCTGCTTGCAAGACTCATCCAGAAGCTGGAATCATGTGGTTTGCGCAACATCATCAAAAATACTGGTTCATTTCATCAGCTGATTCAGCTGCAACATATGTGGTAAAACTGGTAATTATCTGTTGCAGCTCAAGAGGCAGCTTGTGGGCCCAGATTAAATTTAGGATAGGACTCAGAGTTCCAGCTGAAGGCTAGGATTCAAGTTTAACATTACCAAACTGTCAAACAATTGTGGTCCTAAGAGGACCCAATATTAGCTGATTTTGCTAGTTTTCCACCAATTTGAGTCTCATCTGAACCAGATCGAGAATATGCATCTGTCCAGTTTTGGATCCAATTTAACCTGAAACCATAAAGGCAGGTTCAGAGGTAGGGTAAATTCCCCCTTTCTTCCTGTCCTGATAGGGGGTAGGGAAGGAATTCAGATTAAGTCCACTGCACAAAGTGGCCTAAGAGCGCCAATAAAAGGACATTTTCACTGTATTCATTGGACAGGATCATGTAACAATCGTTCCCCCCTCAGGCAGGCAACCTTATGCAGGACACATTAGCTTCATACGGTGCTGCATGTATGGCTTCTCTTCAGGCACTGACATCCCCAACTGCCATAGTACTAACTGCTCCTCATGTTCCTACCCGGCAGTAGCCACTTCTCCTCTAGTGGCTCAATGCCACTGGCATCATTCCTCTGTGGAGGGGAATGGTCACAGAAACTGTGCAGGGCAAGCACTCCCTTGCCCCCCAAATCCCTTCTGTGCAGTGGCACACAAAGAGCTCCTGCAGAGCTGGGTTCTATGGTGTTTAGAGAGCTTGCAGCCCCTCAGCAGAGCTCCCCAAATCTTGCCCCACACCTAACACAGCAGCACTGCATTAATTCTAAATCAGAGTTCTGCGTAGAGACAGAATCATAGTTTACTCATAAGAGTAATGTGAACTGCCTCTGTTCATTTCAATGGGTTATCAGTTCTGAACCTCTCTGTCTGGCTCAGTTTCGCTCCTCAAAACTGCTATACACTTAACTCTTCTAGGTGGCTTAAAGCATTCTCCTTGTACCCACCTTGCACTTTAAGCACTGGCAGGAAATAGATTAATTTCTCTGGCTAGTCACCTACTGGAGGATTTTGTCAAGGCTGATTGTGAATGCTTTGCTTTTTGTAAGAATCAAAGTAAAACAAGAAGAATCAGACAGAAAAGGGTTAGACTGAGTTCCACATATTTTGCAGCCTTTTTATGGCTTAAATTATACTTTCCCTTGTTCTAGTTTTAAAAGATAGAACAGAAAACTTAATTTTAGCATTGAAAAATGAAGGCACTTCAATTATTTATAACATTAAAATGTACAAATGTTTGATCAATGAACTTGAAAAAACCATGTAACTACAAAAACATTTCACAGTGCTCTAAAGTTCATGTGGCAGAAATAGAGAAGTGAAAGGATTATTAACAGACAAAGAACAGCATTTTAATAACATTCAGACTGTAATAATGAGGCTGACAAAAGCAAAGAAAGTCAAAGCTAAGTAAGTGTGAGCTGATGCTTCTTCCTTAACACCTTGAGTGTACCTAATTTAGCAGAATATGTGGTATTGTAATATAAAACTAACAACATGCTTGTCTGAGACCCCCATCAGCATTGAAGCAGAGAGGGGTGAAAGCAGTCTGAAATATTAGCCTTTAGTTTCAAGAGTTTGTTTTATAATTAATGTTAAAGTAAACTCAAAGTTTTGCCTTCGTTTTCTTTCAACAGTATTTTTTTTTGCGCTTAAAAATATAAAAAGAGGTTTCTCACACAATTGTGTTAAAAGTCAGTCCATTCTATCAAATAACTATTTGTAAAACAGATGAAAAATTATGACATTGCACCATCCCAGGATATGGAAAAGCAGAGTATTATGAGGAAGCACTCTTGTGACACTAATGTATGAAATATAGATTGAAATCTGTTGAGCCCAGTTTTTTGTGACAATGGCACGTTGTTGTGGAAAGGAATCACCCTGGGCAACTGATAGCCAGTGGTCTTCACGTAAATGAAGGAAGGAGACACTCTGAAATTCATTGCTGCAAAGGGTCATTGAGTCAAATGCTGTGGCCAGATTCGCTATGACCAATAAAAGCATTTTTAATTATAATGCATAGTAATTCCATAGTGCCTTTCATCTAAATACCATAAAATACTTTACAAACATGAATGAAGCCTTACAAATCCTTTGTGAGGTAGATGGGTACTACTATCTTCATTGTACACGTAGGGAAACTGAGGCACAAGGGGTTGAAATCATCTCTGAGCTGCTGCAGACCCTATTGTAGGGACAAAATAGGAGTCCAGGAGCCAATCCAGCCTTAGGTCTACCCTACCTTCCACTTGGCTGCCCAGGCTTCCAATGGGGTCTGTGGCAGTCAGGGAATAACTGGAGCTCAGGGCCACTGCAGCTATAACCAGTCCTAGTCCTCCCCCCCTCCCAACACAGCTACCCACCTTGTCACATCTTGGAATGGAATGCTGGGCCTCCTCCCCCAAGAGTCTGCTCTGGAAGGGATACATGGCTGTTTGATGGAAACCCAACCTCTTCCTTATATGTGTGCAAAAAAAGGGGGGGGGGCAAATTTTGAGTCAATACATATTTTCAGTAGGAACTTTGCTTTTCATATCCTGACTATTTCTAAAACCAAAAACAATTTGATTAGACAGCTGTACTACAGTTATCCCAATAAATCCTATTTGTTCAGCACTTTTCCAAGACGCCTGTTAATTCTTATTTAAGGGCCTTGAATATTAAGATGCTCTTATGCAACAGTGAACTGAAAACTGTCTCCTTTTATTGCAAAGCACAGAAGCTGTGAAGTTTATAAATAGAACTCATACCAAGATGGTGTAATGTGTATAGATGTTACACATAAAGGCTCCTCAATGCAACAGCACAAATACTTTGTACATGAACTCTATGCAGAAAGTATGTGAGATCTTATTCACAACCTTGCAAGAGTAAGAAAATTCCCACTGTCAAAGATCAGCCAAAAGACACTGGGGCTTGATTCTCAGCTCCATCTTTGTGGAGTTGGGAGCCGGCTGCTGTTCCCTGATTCAAAGCCACCTGGCTCCGGTACAAGCAAGTGATGCAAACTGACACCATTTGGGTAAGGGACCAGGGCTAATGGAGGATTGGATGTTGCAAATGGGCTACTACTCTGCCCCTGGAATGCCTCCTTCTCCTTAACACACTGGGTGTGACTGGGTCAAGAGTTCTACAAAGGGGAAGAGGAGAATATTTCACAAGTCATCTCTGGATGCTTTAAGGACCAGAGAATCTGGCCCAATGGCGACTAAGTAGCCAAAAATAACCATTAGGAGATTAATTCCAAGTCAGCCCAGATATAACTCCATAGATGGTAGCGTAAGTAACGGAACTATCCACACAGCTGTAGCCAAGGAGAAAGCCACAACTCCAGAAGCTGCCTTTTGAAAAATAGGATCCAACCTTAATGTCTGGGTCCTGCAGCTTCTAATTATGCACTGTATAAGGCCTCAGATGTTGTCTGCTGTAAGAGCAGGACGATGATGACGATGAAAGGGAACAACATCAAAAGTGTCAGCAAGAGGAGAAGGCAATACTATATCAGTGCTGAAACTACATGCATATTCCAATTTGCTATGTGACTGTGTTACTAATTTGGAAGGGGAAAAAATCAGATTATACATAGAAGAGCATCCCATAAAGTATATAAGAAAGAGGAGCTGAAGAGGAGTTTTTTAGTAGCTGGGTGACCTGCCACTTGCAACACACAAACATTGGATAATTAGGCAGGAAACTATGGCTGCTGGAGCCCAGATCAGTCTGCAGACACCATAGTAGGAGTAAACTGGGGAGAAATAAGGATGAAAAATACTAGGGGGGAGGAGGAAGGCTGGGTAAATATCAGTTCTTCACACCCCACTTCAGGTTTTAGGGGATGTATTGCTTTATTTTCTGTCTAGGACCACAATGTTTTTTTTTTAATTATGTAATTAATCTGAAAATAAAAAAAGGAAAAAGTTACAAAAATTCTATTAGTAAAATTTACTAGATTAATAAGACTTAGTATTACATATAAAAATTTGGCATTAAATATTTAAAAATTCTATTAATAAAATACTAGATTAATAAAACCTAATATTAAATATAAAAAATTAATTGGGTGTAGTTCACCAGTTTTGTAACATGAGACTGCAGCAAGTTACCTGCCTGTATCAAGTCCTGTGTAAACTCACATCACTGGCCATAGGATGTAGAAGGTTGATAGAGCAAGGGAAAGTTTGGCAATGAATTCAGTTACTAGAAAATGAAAAGAGAAGAAATGGACAGGTAAGGGCCTAATCCTGTATTATTTATTTATATGGGCCAGATTCTACTAGCCCTGCTTACTTGTCTGAGAGTCCTATTAACTTCATTTGGACTACTAGTGAAGTAAGCTGATACTCAATGTGAGTGAGGGTGTTAAAATATGGCCCTATGGGAGCAGGAGCACTTCCCAATTAGCCAGTAATTTGGGGCCCAGTCCTGCAAGGAGCTGAGCACCTCCCGAAGTTCATGATTTTTTGCCATTGATGCATGATCAGACCCTCTTAGGTGATAGGTACCTTGCAATCTGCCTGTCATTTAGGCACCTTAGTTTATGGCATCAGTGCGTTGAAGGCACTCAGCACATTGAAGGCTCACTTAAAATTAGAACAACAATAGAACAAAGAAAACATGAATGTTAGATTTTAAAAACATTGTTCAGATGTGTAATTTACTATAACTACATTTCCACCACACAGAAGAGGTACAAGTAATGTATAAGGCATACTCCACTGCTCCAAATAAGTTTGTATCTTGGGACTGTGCTGTACATTGTTCTACTAAGACTGTGTAAACTCATGTCACTGATGATAGTTCATTGCTTAAAAACTACAACACATATAAGTAATTTTGCCCAGAGTGCAAGAAAACAGGACTTCACTTTTAATTCTTCCTAGCCAACATTTATTGCAAGTGTTAAAAATTGTGTTTAAATTAGGGAAAAAAAAGGCTAAAATTAATATTTATTGCCTTCATATTTCATTTTCATTAGAAATTAATTTGTTCTTGGGTAAATAGTTTATAGCATGATATAAATACGTTCTGTTGACCTATTAACTGGCCCAATATATTATGAACTTATTGACAGTTGTAGTAAAATTTACTAACAGCTATTAAACCTTTTAACATACTTGATATGCCTGTGTCTCTATAACACAGAGAAATGAGTTTTTTTTTAAAGATAATCTCCTACTGATATTAAATTTTTCCAAGATTTGAATATATGGTCTTAGTTTATGGGTGATAAAATAAACCTAAAGCTTACAAAAAATTTACCCAAGGATATTATTTAAGAAAACAGACATGTAAATTTAGTACATTAAGAATGATGATAAAGCCACTGAAACATATAAAAGCACACAGCAAATACTATGTTAAAATAACATTTACTATCTTATTTAAACTCACAATGCAAAGCAAGTAAATGTTTAGGCACCTTATAGCGTCTGGAGCTCTTACTATTGTTCCTAGGTAATGGTGCACTTACCACATGGTACTTAGAAATGCGAAATTTTCTGATACCTAGACATAATAGCATGAGATAATGATAAAGTAAGAAACCCTAATTCTGAATTTGGGCTTAGGACAAACACTTTCAGCCTGGTTCTTTACTGTTGTTACTCCAGTCTTATCCCAATGTAATTTACTTGAAATCAGTGGACCAGACCCTAAACTGGCATAACTTCACTGAAGTCCACAGAGCTATGGCAGTTTACACCAGCTGAGATTCTGGCCCAAAAGAGTTACATCAGTGAACAGCTGAGAGAATGCAGTGATTAATTAGGTATTTTATTTTTAATATATATCTTTTCTCTGTTTTAATTTTTATCTTTTAAATATAAAAGTTGGGTGGTGAGACACTGCCCTTGAAATAAGAGTAATGTCTTGTTACTCAATACAATTTCAATGGAACTGTCACTGTTCTGTCATTAGCAGACATTAGGCACTTGATGGAAAGATGTCAGAGAGTGCCTCTGATGCTTTGAGACTTGGTTAAATTACATTGGTACATTTCAAGGCATCCTTCAAACACAGCAGTATGGATTACAATACGAGATAGATCTCAGCAAGGTTGCCATATCTGTGCATGTATCGATAGTCTGTGGAGGAAGCAAATGGGCTGGATTCTGCCTTAATTTATGACATCACTGAAATCAGCGGGGGTGCATGCATATATGGCAGAGTATCACCCATATGCTTTCACCGACCAGACATTGTGCTACATAATCACAAATGAGATAGCTTTCAAGCTCTGGATCTTCTCTCCTTTTTTTAAAACCATAGTATCGTGCATGTTAAGGTCTTATCTACATGGATGGACTGTAACTTCTCTGCAGAGCCCCTCTGAATTCAGTGGGACTGCATGTGGGTATAAAAGTTTATCTTCCCAGGGTCCCACTGACAGTGCAGTTCTCCATGGACAAAGGATCAGGGTTAAAAACCCTTCTAAAAAGGAGCTCCTGTTTAAGTAGCAGCCATTTTCCAACGAAATGAGCTAATATTAAGAATAGAGGCCTGAAAATTGTACATGCTACACTGAAGCTCTTTTTAATTCCATATGAGACGGAATAGTCACTGGAAATCCAAAATCTTCTAATTTTCCCCCCTTTTCGGTCCCAGTTCATCTAAGTGTTTAAGTATGTGCCTACTTTAAGGGCTTTTCCCATTTTCTTCAGCAAGATGATGCATGTGCTTGAAGTTAGGCATATGCTTACATGTAGGAAAAAATTGCTGAATCAATGAATCAAGTACTTATTACTTTAAAAAGGCCAAACCAACAGATTTTATATATATAAATAATGTTGTTCCTAAGATGGATCCTATCAGATGAGTTGTCAACCCCCCAGCCCCCCCCCCCCAGTTGGGGTTTCCCTTAGGAATGCCAATGGAGCCTTTACTAGAAGGGCAGTAGCCAGCACCAGTATAAAACATAGTTGATACAAAATGAAAGCAGCTTTGGTTTTCTATTGTGCAAGCATGCAATATAACCGGCATGGCTTTGTGGTTTCGTCTCTCAGCTTTGAAATATAGTAAACTCACAAAAGCTACTGTAGAGTTCAGAACAAACACAGGGGGTATGTTTAGTTATTTGTTTTTGTAGTAAAATAAAATATTTATTATACACAGACACCTACTGTGAACAGAGGATAAGGCCACTGTGTTTTATCTCTAGGGTGTCATGTTTGACTTCCATTAGGGATGTATTATAGACCTGTGGGTTTTCATGAATTCAGAAAGTCCACTTTGAACACTGATTTCAAAGCCTACAGGGGGTGTGAGGAATGTAAAAACACTGCTTCGTAGTAAGGAACCTGTTGCATCTAACAAACACCTTACATTTGATAAGTCAGAACTGAGATATGCTATAGAGATAGAGGCTTTTTTCCCCACCAGATTTTAAAGACAGCTTTCCTATTGTTTTCTTCAAAACTTCATCCTATCTAAAAGCTCAAGGTGAAGATAATGAATGTGCTCCAGAAAACTACATCATTACATCAGCATACTTTTTACATTTTACTCTAATTCCCGCCTGATGAATCATATGGGATGAGGAGATGATCTAAATGATCAGGTGGATATCAATATATCACCATAAGTGCCTCTCAGATTAATGTTACTGTAGAAAACTCCCTGTAACATTTAAGAAAAGCACACCAAGGAAGTTCTCATAGCAAGAAACCACAATCACAGCCTGGTAAATGAAAGATTAAGCTCCATATTGTGCCTGTCCTTGAGATGCTGCAGGATGATGGAAGAGAGAAGAAGGGTGCAAGAAACCTTCCCTCCATCAGCCCTTATTAATAATCATGTTTATTACAGTAGAGCGAAGGGCCCCATTGTGCTAGGCACTGTACAAACACAGAGTAGCAGACAATCCCTGCCTGAAGGAGCTTACAATCTAAATAGATAGACAAACTCAGGAGGGGAGAAGAAGTATACTACACGCTGGAATTGTAATTTCCATCTCAGGTGGACATATGCATGCTCGCTCTGGTCAAACTAGTGCACAAAAAATAAGCTATGGTGGCCTGATCAGTGGGAGGAGCTAGCTGTTTGACTAACTACCTAGAGTTTCAGACAGGCTTGTACTTGGGGAAGCTAGCCTGTCCCACCACTTGCCCCGTGAAGGCAACACTTTCATTTTTTGCATGTTCTATCAAAGCTAGCATGTGTGCAAGCATGCAAGCTGGAAATTACACCCTCGGCTCAAAGTGTGGGCGTACCCTAAGAGAGGCAGGTCTGTAGCAGACCTGAGCAAGAACTGGGCACAACTGAATTCAGGGAATGCAAAGACTGTTTCCAGTCAGTACATACAGAGGAGTTGCTTCTTCACAGTGGGAGGGTAAGCCTGGCCAGGGCCAGGCCCATGCCTATGCCCAGTCCCCTCCCCTTCCCACTTACCAACAGTGCCGGCCTCATGCTGCACTAGGGTGACAAAATTCCTTTGGTCCCAGAGGCATTGTGTCTTACTGAGGCACAACACCTCCAGGAGCACCTGCTGCATCGTTCAGGCCAACCAATCCAGGCTCTGCTGCAATGTGACAGGGCACCATGAAAGGCATTACCTGCTAATTAAAGGAAGTCCTGCAGAGTTTCTGATGTTCACCAAGAGATTTCTCAGAATCAACTTCTACATCACTGATTGTCTTGGAAGCAATGACAGAGTAGCCAAAAGTAACATTCTGTGTTCCGACACGTATAATCAACAGTCCACATGGGATCGAAGTGCCAGTTACAGGAAATATAGGGACAGAAGAGAACTCCAGACAGAGAACTCTGCACAGTGCTTTGAGGGGTGCTGTTACTTAAAGCATGTGCACTTGTGTGTATGAGTTTGAGGGATCTTGCTGTTTGCCAGAAGCTGGGAATGGGCAACAGGATGGATAATTTGATGATTACTTGTTCTGTTCATTCCCTCTGAAGCACCAGGCATTGGCACTGTTGGAAGACAGGGTACTGGGCTAGATGGAATATTGTTCTGACCTAGGATGGCCATTCTTATGTTCTTTCTCTGTGAAAAATGTTGGCACACCTTATTTCTCAATCCTTTCTTTGCAGGAAGGCCAATGCAAAAGGATGTCTTGTTTTCATTTAAATTTTGACCAGGGATACAATTTGAAAGAGCACCTAAGATTAAGAACAGGTCCACACAGCACCAACAAAGTGCACTAAAGGGATATGACCCGGCTGGTGCACTTTAAAAAGTGCCTCGTTCTTGATAACTTAGTTCAAGGTACCTTATAGAACACGCCAGCAGGGTTTATATGGGGCAGTTAGAGTACAAGATACTAAATCACTTTACAAATCACAATCCTGTGGTGCATTTGCCACATCGTGTAAGCAAGCCTTAAATTTCATTTTAAAAATTGCCATAGACACTCAGAGACAGATTTCAAAAGCATTTAGCATGTAAAGATGCAGACAGGCACCTAATGAAAATTTTCAAAAGGTCCTAAACTCCTACGCCCGATTGCAATGCAGCTACTTCTGGGATGGAACTCACTAGCCTTTTAATAGCATTCAGCAACACAACACCAGTTTCAGTTTAAAAGTGAAGAAAAATATTGTATGTAAATGAAATTGAAGTTATAAAGAGATTTCGTGAATTTAGTTATAAAGACATAATTATCCCAGCTAAAATTTGACTAGGATAATGCATCTAGGGTGAAATCCTGTCTTTACTGAATGAATAGCAAACCTCCAATGATTTCAATATTGTCAGGATTTCACCCCTATTCTTGCAAATATTGTGAAGTGACCAGGACCTCAGCTGTACATTTCCTATTGGGAGACCAGTCTACATCCTATTCCTTGGTCACTACCCCCAGACTACATAAAATAATATGAGGATTCTCCTTAGTTTCGAGAAACTCTGATAACCTATGAAAGGTTTTGGCTGCAATAGTCATGGACAGTAAGTCCCTTACTTCATTATGTGCCTCCTTGTTTCACTTGAATTCAACCATTAAATCTGAACTTCCAGTTCAAATTAAATATGTCATGACCAATGTCAGATATATGGACAACTTCAGAGTGGAATAGTACGCAAGGCAATCTGCTCTGACCATATCATGCCTTAAGTTTAAGACTAAATCTGTGGGGAATTTAATAAAATAACTCAGTCAAGCATCGATCTTTTCCTTTTTTTTTTTTTTTTTCCCTTCCACAATGGCTTTCACACAACTTCCTTGCAAAACTATACTGTATCATACAGGAGTAGCACAGCTTTCCTATATCTTTTCTATTGCCACTCATTCTCTCACATCTCATCTGATATGATTTTTCTAGAGTCCCTGTATCATTTCATTTCTATCTCTCGTGGCTAATACAGAGTTCTTTTATAATGGTACTTACATAAAATGTGTAAAGTGCTGTGAGATAGTACGTATGAATGAGGTAATCAAAATAAACCTTATTGTATTGCATTGTAGACTATAATGTTTGGAGCCACTGCTTGGAAATCCTGTAGTATCTTTGAAAAGGGTTTGGCGCACTATATATTTGTCTATGTGTGATGGTGAAGGAAGAAGCCAAAGCTGCTTCACACTATTGAAAGCTGCTGGTGGTACTCCCAACACTCAATAGACCAAATTCACAAGTAATGGGAAATGGAGTGCAAATTTCATGTTGGTAAATGGGGCTAAAGGACAAAAAAGAAAAAACCAAACATGACAGATTGCAGTCATGTCATTTAAAACGATTCTGAAAGGAACCTGGGGTGCAGAAAAGGCTCCAGCGACAAGCAGGAGCTCAAGGGGAAATTTTCGTGCTGTTAAGCAGAAGCACAAGTTTGTCACTGTAGTGGTGCCATTGGATAATCACCAGCCAAGTGAAATGTGAGCTATCGAGTTTGTGACTGGTAACTGTCCCTATCAACAGATGGCTCACGAAAGAGAGTGGCAGGTCAATTGGGGACATTTTAAAAATATGAGAGATTGGAGGGGATGAGGGTCATCTCCAATATTGAAATATGGGTTTCAGGGCTGAAACGCAGGATTTAGAAGTGTTTCATAAAACCACAGAATCCCAAAATGAAACATAGCTGCAAAATATTTCATTGTGAGTAGTGGTTTTGAGAGAGCATGGTTTTTCCTAAATAAAATATCAGATCCAATAGCAGAGACACTAGTTGAGATTAATAAAACTATAAATAATTTTGAATAGCCCTAGCTGAGTTTTTCAATGACTAATACAATTAAAATGTGAGTGAAACAAAGAATAATAAAAACTAAAAATGACCCCCCCACACCTTACCACCTCATAACACATGCACACACAGACTCTGCAGATTTGGAGATAACAACAACATTCTGTTGTTTCAATTGGTGGTGATGGGTGTCCTTTTTAATTTATTGAGCACCTAAAAGTCCTTTACAGGAATAGTAGGAAACAAGTACCTGTCCTGAAGTGTTGGTAATAATCTAAATAAAATAAAGTAGATAGAGCAGAGGCAGATACAAGAGACAGATTATTTTTATATGTTAAATCATTTGTTTCTTTATTTCTTTCATTATTAACCCTTGCTGATTTTCTTTTTCCTGTTTAAATAGTAAATCCACAAGCAAGCAGGGCACAAACTGGTTTTTCTTGTTCACAAAGGCAAAATGTGACTATTGTGCAATACATGAGCCCTTTTACATAGCTTTGATTGCTATCTAAAATGAGCTTCATTACATTGCTAGCGCAGAGTTCCCTTTGTGCTTCTCATGCTATCAGGTATGGGTAGTTATGTAAAGATGTGGTGCCAGCAATAGGGAGTAAACGTTTCTAACTATAGGATTATGCCCCATTTGCAGTTCCCTGGCTGGCTGCCCTCCCTGTCTTCACCTCAGCTGTTCATCATACTTAAGGCATGTGTTTTCTCTCCTCCACACTTACCCCATTAAGTAGCATGTGCATTCCAAACAGTATGCAGTAGGTACCTTTACAAATTTGCTGATATGTTTCTGTTTTGTCGCTCTTCTGTTTACAGTGTAGTAGAGGATATTTATCACTTTAATTGGTCTATCTATTCTTTCCTCCAAATATTGGCCAGGATCCTTGGCTCTGGGGCAACCTAGGAGAGTACTTTAAGCCACCTTAGTGCTTTGTACTGGGCCTTGTCTTTGCCAGGCTGCTCTTAGATCAGCTGTCAACATCCCCAGAGTATCAAGAATAGCCAAGGATCATTGGTGAGCAGGGAAGCGGACTTCAGAGAATGGTGGTGGCATAGCAGCCACCAAATGCACAACTATAAAATGGGGGCTAATTGGCTAGGTGGTAGTACTGCTGAAGAAGATCTGGGAATTATAGTGAAGCATAAATTGAATGTGAGTCAACAATCTGATGCAGTTGCAAAAATGGCTAATATTCTGGGGTATATTAAGAGGACCTTTGTATGTAAGACATGGGAGGTATTTGTCCCTCTCTACTCAGCACTGGTGAGGCCTCAGCTAGAATTCAGTGTCCAGCTCTGGGTGCCACACTTTAAGAAAGACATGGACAAATTAGAGTGCATCCAGAGGAAAGTGACAAAAATAATGAAAGGTTTAGGAAACTTGACCTATGAGGAAAGCATAAAGAATATGGGCATGCTTAGTGCTGAGAAAAGAAAACTGAGGGGGAAACCTGGTAACAGTTTTCAAATATGGTAAGTGCTGTTATAAAAAGGACTATGATCAATTGTTCTCCATGCCATTGAAGGTAAAACAATCAGCTTAATCTTCAGCAAGGGAGATATAGGTTAGATATTAGGAAAATCTATAAAGTCAGTTAAGCCCTGGAATAGGCTTCCAAGGGAGGTTGTGGAATCCCCATCATTATAGGTTTCTAAGCGAAGGTTGGACAAACACCCATCAGGATTATTTGGCCCTGGTCTACACTTATGTGGAAATTCGGCGGCAGTCAATGGGACTTACGCAAGGTACTCTGCATAGCTTGCGTAACTCCCGTCGACTGCTGTGCTTCCCTTCTGCGCACGGTCTCCAGTGCACTGCGCTGATGGGAACTATCTTCACGTCAATGCAGCACTATGCCACTTGAGGAGGTGGATTTATTGTGTTGACTTCCTGATCGATTGAGCGGGTCTACGCTGACCGCTCAATTGATCCAGAAAGATCGATCTGACGACGCCAACTTTGCCGCCGTCGGTATAGACATACCCTTGGTCCTGTTTCAGCACAGGGGACTGGACTGGACGACTTCTCGAGGTCCCTTCCAGCCTTACAATTCTATGATTCTATGTGGCAGCAGAAACCACCCATCCCCCAGTGCAGTGCAGAGTCTTGCCTAGTATCCTTTAATCTTTCAAAGTGCCCCTCAGCAGACTAGGTTGGCACAAGCAAGTTTTGAGATTCTTGGGTGCAACATGTTGCAAAAGTTCAGAGTATTTTTACTTTGACCCATGAGCACAGGAATCCTGGGCCTTACAAATTTTGCCACTTAATTTACGGAGATTGTTATCACCCCTTACTATGTTTCTTTTTCAGTTTAATAAGTTAGTAGTATTTTGTACATACTTTTCTTTGTGTATTTACAATGGTAATTGGCATAAAATAGGTTGGTCCAAGCAAAGTAGGACCAAAGAGATCCTCACACACACACACTTCCTTACTGACTTCATGGATTTGGGGGCAAGCTCTCCCAGGCTGACACAGATTTACACAATTACCTGTATATTTCTATTGTACTTGGTTGTTGCCACCTGACATGTTTCACGGCTGGTTCCCATTCCTATTTGTCACTCATTCTGTCTGAGAAGTTAACCCATTTCCTCCCTATCAAAACCCATCCTGAAGGGAAACATTTTTGCCAAAGTTATAAAAGCTGAAGTGAGAGTGATGATAACATATCTGGCATTTATACAGTGTTTTCATCCCAAAGGATCCCAAAGTACATTGCAAATAATAGGCCAAATTCTAAAGTCCTTACTCATCAAAATATATGAAAGTACATGGAATCCTGCAGTCCCTTGTCAGGAAAAACTCATTTGGAGCTTGCTTTTACTTTCACTAATGTTAAAGGCAAAAGGGCCACTGATTTCAATGACACAGCATCAGAACTTTGACTTCATTGAGAATTTTCTCCGCAGGGACTGCAACACTGGGCCTTAATAATCTAGATATAGGTGTCACTCCAACCACCTCTAAAATGCTTTTGAGGGGGAACCTGACAATTGTTCAACTGCATCTGTATCTGTTCTGCCATTAGAACATTGGCTACATGTAGTTTGTACACAGGAGGTTCAGAGTCCTCTCTATCAGTGTCTTCGACCTAGCTGCTGCTACACACCAAGCACACATTACAGAATCACCGTTCTAAAAATTGGTTCCATTGATTTTTTATGTCCTATTAAAACAGCATTTTTCCTTAGTTTGTTACAGTGAATGTGTTTTTATTTCCTAACTTCTGCATTTTTACTTGAACTCAGTCTTTTAAGCTTCCACTATTATATTATTTTTCCTCAAACTTTCCTAGCATTTAATAATGTTCAGTTTTCCAAATGA
Organism: Mesoclemmys tuberculata; assembly: GCA_007922155.1. Taxonomy (NCBI): domain Eukaryota; kingdom Metazoa; phylum Chordata; order Testudines; family Chelidae; genus Mesoclemmys; species Mesoclemmys tuberculata. The sequence continues at coordinate 42,282,754 of ML675609.1, read as the reverse complement.
GTGTTTCCCATAATTATATATATAAGTATATATTATATACTTAATTATATATATTTCTTATAGAGGGACTTGTTTTTCATATTTTCCCATGTTGGTATGTTTTGCCTTTGTTCTTTTATAATTTCCCAAGGATTTTCCTGGTTTGTTAGATTTTTTTTGTCTTTCTCTATGTTTTATTAATGGCTTTTCACTTTTGTGTGGCTTGTTTTGTCCTGGAATCATGTTATCTTTACCTTGGGATTTTTTCCATTTTTTCCCCTGAATTTATCCACACCAAGTTTACTGACTTGAAAAAGCTTCCCCTTATACCTCATTTTTAAGAATAACTAAACAAAAAGAGCTTTTTTGACCCATACACTGGGATTTGAGATGATAATGGTAACTTTTATTTACCTCCCCTATATATTCTGGACACCTGTGGATTTTGGAGTGGACTGATTTAGAGAAAATTCAGAAGGACTCATTGAGAGAAAATTCCATTTCCAGGAGCATTCTCCCTCTATCTAAGATCCAGTCCCATGAATTTTCCATGGGAGGGGGTGATCTGACTCCCTACATCCAGTTTAAACAGAATTTTAATTTAAATAGTGAGATTTGATTACACAATTGGAATTTTATATTGAAACCCAATCTTACACTTTGCTGGCCTAAACCAATGCCAAATGGCCTCAGTGTAAAGGCTTTAATGTAAACAAACTTCATGGTAGTTGGATTGGGCCCTATAAGCACATACTTAGCAAAAATCACTATGCCACCTAGGGGATGGCACTCCAAGGTTACTAAGCTTTCACTTCTTCATCCTTTTAGTCTTACCCTCATTTATTGAATTACCATCTTTCAGACATTCTTGTTTTTCCTTAAACAGTGGCTGATCTACTGGCTTAGTGTAAGCATTCCAACAAAAGGCTCATCGGAAGATGCATCATTGTGCTAGGAGGCGGGTATTTACAGAGATATGTCATCTCTGTAGTATAGCTCCAGCAATATACATATAAACGAGGCACCTTAATGGCACTACAGTTAAGGTACACATACCCACACACACACACCCTCTGCCTTCATGACATTTCAAAGAAAACTATCAGAGGCAAAACAGAATGATTTTCTAGTATGATCTATTAGAAATGAATAGGAATCCCCATTTACTGAAATTGGTTTACAGAACAAGATAGTCATATTTTTTGCAAGACATTACTGTGGTTTAAAAAAAGAGGAAGATGCTTATTTTTATTAACTTGTACCTTCGTTCTCTTCTCTTTAGACTTCTAAATCATGTGTGCTGCTGAACATTTGATTACATTTTTAAGCAACTGAAGCAGGCTTTTTGTATGTTATTCTTGATTTAAAAGAATTCGGAAGTCTTCAGAAAGCACAGCAATATGTGATAACCCTACGGCTGCCTGAAAGCTATGAGCCTGACACTCTTAACCCTTACTCATGTGAATAAGCCATGCTTTTCACATGGGTAAGAGCTACTTGCATGAGTAAGGACTGTAGGATTGGGCTTTATACCATGCTGAATGCTAATATAGACAGTACTTAATTTGTAATAAAAGCAGTGCTGGAACTCAAGCAACTAGGTGCCAGGGCTCAAGCAATTTTTTTCAATGATGCAGCAGTCCAGAGGTGCCAGGGCTATGAACTGCCAAGCCGGGCACAAACTAAGTACAGAATATACACTGATTAGTGCTGTTTATTTTTTATACTATTGTTTTTCTTTACTCTTTTATTTTGTTGTTTTAACACCATGTAACTGCAGGTCCTTATATAATTAACAATAAGATACTGTGAAGGGTTAAGGCTTACTAGCAGTTTGGTCTTATTACAACAATTAAAGTGATTCATTGTCTGTGTCTAATGGCATAATCTGATTGTAAAGACAGCCGAGTGGGTGTTGGAAAATATACAGCAGCCCACCATAGTCAGTGTCAGGCATAACAGGAAATGACTGTGGGTGTTAACCATGTCACAAATAGTTGGATTAAATGCTGATTCCACATCTGAAAAGCCAACTAAAGCTTTGGGAAAACGATCAGATACGTTTCAATAATAATTAGGAGATTATCTAATACTGTGTTTAGCCACGGAGAAGAAAATGTACAGAGAACCTATCACAGGTGAGTCTACTCAAAATCTTATTAACTATCTTTTCATTATAATGGCCAATAAGTAAAATTGTTCAGAATAATTTGCTGTGATTTGTTCAGAAAGCAAGATATTTTATATGCAAATAAATAGGAAATATAACTCCTGATTATGATATTGTCATTAAGGTACTTATTTTCAATTAAGAATTTTTATTAGCTCTCATCAAGTAGAGTAATGAAAGTGCCGTAAAATATACTTCCTCTCCCACCCAATGTGCTCTTCCTGCCCTTCTAAAATGGCTTTTCCTTCTGTAGAAAACAAAAAGAAGAAATGGTAATTTACCAGTTTCATAACAACAGTACTCCAGTTTGTTTTACTTTATTTCCTTCTCTTTATCCAGTTGGAGTTGAGATGTTGGCATGCCATATTTAATCATTTTAACTGTGTATTTTTTTGTTTTACAAGCTGCCCATTTCCCAATCCTTCTCATGCTTTTAGGGCTTGTCTACACTGCGGGCTCCGTGGCGATTGATGCAGTGGGATCGATTGATTGAGCTGGTTTCCGTGAGCCACTCAATGGGAGATAAGCTCTCTGGTCAACGCCATTAGTCCACCTCCCCAAAAGGAGTAAAGCTGCATTGATGGAAGGGCATCTCCCATCAATGCAGTGCCATGAAGATGCTGCAGTACATGGCGTAAGTAATCTACATTACGTAGTTTGCATACCTCCTGTCAACCGCCACCATCAGTGCAGACCGGCCCTTAATCTGGTTATATGCTGTCCTTCCATTGTCTAACACGGTGGTTTTCAACCTTTTCCATTTGTGGATCCCTAAAAAAATTTGAATGGAGGTGCAGATCCCTTTGAAAATCTTAGATATTGCCTAGGGATCTGCAGACTACAGGTTGAAAACCACCGTTCTTTGGTAACGACAACCTTTTGCGGACCTCTTATACACACTCTGCAGACACCCAGTGGTCTGTGGATCACAGGTTGAAAACCACTGTTCTAACAGACTGCCCTGATCTGGCACCATCTGCTCCAGGATGATATTTGGTTCCTGTCCCTCTTCTATGTGGTCATGCCATTTGGAGCTTTTTCTAGCAATCTTGGACTAGACTTGTCTTTCTTTTTATTTCGCCAGAGGAGAAGGACTAAACCAGTCCATACTTTCTTACCTATTTTAATCATTTCATTTTACTAAAGTCACTAAGGCAAAGTATGAATGCCTCACATTCTGTTCCTGTTGCCCAGCTGAGAGTCTTCTCACAGTTTGGTGGATATAACCTTTCAACCTTTCTCTTCATGAAACCTTTCTAGCTCCAAGCCAGTGAAGAGAATCTTAATCTAGAATGATCCTCCACCTACAATTTAATTAACACAGACACATTTTTAAAGCATTTTACATTCTTGGCCTCTTGGATGAGCTAACACAAAACAAAACAACACGTCTTTTTTTTTTTTTTTTAAGGCAAAGGCTTTCATATCAGATTAAACCCACTTTGATTGTAAATCTATTTTTTACTACAGATTACCAAGGAATATTACAAAAAAAATCTGTTTCATGAAGTTATGATTATTTAAATTGTTCTCTTTCTTTCTCTCTTTTTCACTCATACTCTCTGGAGGATCTGAAAATAAGCCTCCAGCTATACAAGTCAGTGCTTTAGGTTTATCCCAGAGACTAAGGAGTTTTTCACAAAACACCTATTATTTTCGGAGTTCCTCTGCATTGTGTGAAAACTCCAAGGTTATTTGACATCAGGAATGTAAGACAAATGGACACAGCTGAAACCATAGGAGAAAAAATAGCATTTTCCAAAAATTGTGTTTGCCTTATGGGTTAAAAGCTGCAGTTTACACACCAGTTTGTTTTCAGTCATTTCTGTTTGTATTATATTTTCAGTGACCCTGTATTTGCTTATTTAATGGCAAGAAGGTGGGTTGGAAAGTATCTGTCAGCAATTGGTGAATCGCAAAGTGTTCAGAGGTTTCAGCCATTCCTGACAGTATCCAAAACACTTCCGTCATCCCTAGTATCTGGGTAAACAAATCACAACACTCAGCAACAGAAGAATACACTCAACTATTGTGAGTGCAGATTATGAGCCCAGTCCTGCAAACCCTTTGACGCCATTTTCCTTAACAAAAATAGGACCCATGTTTCTCCACTGGTGTAGCACCAATGGTTATGGCAAACTGTAGCAGCTAGGACTCAGGATCTGAGCCATGGTAGTATAAAACTCTACACTGCAGCGTCCAATGCAGTTCCCCCTGGCTAAATGCACCAGTAATGAATTACAGGTTCCATTTGTGCCAGTCCAGACAGGACCTCACTTTTGTGAGTCATCCTTAAATATTTATTAGTCCCATCAAAAATAATTCCATTCTTTACACATGGGAGGAAGGATTATTCATGGGCAGGACCAGGCTCTGATACCATCTGGAAAGGCAAGTGAGGAAGGCAAGTTTTCTTATTGAAGCATTAAAGGTCTGATCCTGTACCACTGAAGTTAAGAATAGAAGGGAAGTTTAGTTATTAAATTCAGTTGACGAAGGATCAGACTCTAAATAAATGACAGTAACGACAGAGGCTTTTTAGCCATATTTTCAAGGGATGACATAGTAGCAGCATTGTTGCACGGTTACTTACCATGTTTTCCAATTAAATTAGACTGTAGTTAACCATTTGGGTAACAGAACATGAATGAATCTATCATCCATGTAAAGAAAGCATGACCAAAGGCCCTGCATGAGGTACTCAGGGGTGCCCAATTGTGGCCTGTTGAGTCATGAAACCTGGTCCATTGCCACAATCCTCCCACAGCCACACAGTGAGGAGCACAAATCTGATCAGTTGCAGGGCTTTATTTTATTTTTCAATCACCAAATACGCAAGTTAAAATACAACTAAATTAACAAATACCACTGGTAAACGTAAGTACCGTGAACTTCCAGGCAAGCTATCCATGAAGATGTGTGAAACACAGAGCATGACTGAGTGTATTTCATTTTACTATAAATGTGAATTGATCTGGAAATTAAGTGGGGCTACAAGGTTTGTGGTAAATAAACAACGTGGCTTCCTAAGTCACAAAGTACGAATCTCGCTGTTGTTAAAAAATGCATTTTCATTTTATGAAATTATCTAAGAGGTCTTAGAAGTATTTTGACTTCAATAAACTTAAGTCTTTGGTTGTATGCTACATGTGTTATCCTAGTGTTATTAACCCTACTATTATCTTGCTTCTATACATAGCACTCAGAAAAGTGACACACCAATAGAAACAGTGAAGAATAAAACAGGATTTCACAGTCACTTATCTTTGCAGTAACCACCTTCCCACTTCCCTCAGCATTCTCAGGGGGTTAACGGCTACTTCAGGTTCTCTCCTCATCATAGTTCCTCTTTTGTTTCTAGCCCTTTAGGAATCGCAGTTTCCACTGAAGCCTAATACTTCTAGTTCCAAGGCCACTTTTAGTGAGTGGAAGCCTGTGCAAAGTGGTCCAGTGGTTAGACCACCAGGGGACTTGGAATCAAGTTGCCTGTGTTTAGTCCTATACCAGAGGAAGAGGGCATGTTTGCATGTGTGATGGGGCACGCCTCCTCAACACTGCTAGACATGCTGTAGCTGGACACTGGACATCAGAGAGAGCCAAGCAGCTCAGTTGGGGGCTGCTGAAGAGATAGGATGCAGACTGCCGGCTCTCTCCAGGGAGCAGCAACTGGCTCAGAACCCAGAGCTAAGGCACGCAGAGACCCAGATGGATCCCAGGCCATCTGATGAACAGAGAAGGGACTGAGCTGCCAGGAACTGCACCAGCTCATGACCATGGAGGCCCTAGGGAATTATGGATCACCACCACAGAAGACATCATAGGATATAGCACAGGGGACGTTGCGATGGTGGGGGAATTGGGCAGCGTGTTTTGGGAAGTTCCCTGCTGATTAAGTACCCCTGACAAAGCCAGGGCCCTGGGCTGGGGCTCAGAGGAACAGGAAGGGCCTGAGCCCCCTTCCCTGGGCACTACACAACCCTAGGTGGTGCCCCACTTCCCCAACATGCCTATAGATTGCATTATCCCACAGAGGTATGTGACTTTATGGACTCCAGCCCTTAGGTCATGCTGCCCTTACACAAAAGGGCCATTTTATTGACTCTAGTCATTGGGCCATTCCATCCCCATAAACCAGGGCCATCCCACTGACTCTAGCCTTTGGGCTATATAGTTCTGAGAGAGAGAGAGAACAGCCACACTGACTTTGATCATTAAGCTGCACCACTTGAGGATAAGGGGGTGTGGCACACAGCTGCAGGGCTATAGTAATTCCTACCTGTCCCAAATGGGGGACAAGCACACTTGCCCCATGACAACTTGGTGGATATCACTAGTAATGACCAGGACCTGCTGAAGTGGCCCCTAGGAGCAGAGAACTGTGACCCATCCCCTTCCTTCTATTTCTTGTTCCTCCTCCCTTCCTGGTTTTATTTGTTGTTGTTTGTTTGTTGCGATCACCCTGAGGCCAAGTAAGATGAAGGTAAAGAAGGTCCTGAAACAGGTGTTGTTTAGCCAGCTGATGGTGGCCCAACAGCAGCAGCAACAGGCCCAACAGCAGCAGTTGCTTCAGGAAATGTTGACCTACAGCAGGCCCAGCAGGAGCATCTGGTGCAGCAGATGGTGATACTATTGCAGCCCACTATCCCTCTGGTCAGGCACACCTGCAGGCCATGGACCCCCACAGCACAGCTAACCAAGATAGGACCTGTTGACAACCCCAGAGAAACAGGTGATGCGCAAAAGCACAAATCCTGGAGAGGCCTGCAAGGTGGACTAGAGGTAACGAATCCAGACTTACTGGTGAGAGTAGGTCAAGGAAGCTTTGATGAATGTTGACAGGAGGGGCATTTCCATTGAGATTGCCTTTTCATGGACTGTAGCTATGCCCAACCCTTAGTTGCAGGCTCCTGGGCGAGAAAGAGGGCCTTGCTAAATTCATGGTGACCATGTGGGTGGAGAGCACCCAGGTGACAGCCCTCCTCGACTTGGGGTATAGCCAAACACTGATCCAGGCCATCCTGGTAGTGTCCTGCAACCCGGCAGGGCCCCCCATTCTCCTACAGTGCATCGATAGGGACATCCGAGCATACCCAGTTGCCTGAGTATGGCTGGCAGACAAACACAGAGAGGAGGTGTTCAGAGTTGGATTAGCCAAGCTGTTGGGGCAAGACTGGTGGGGGTTCCGAGGGACTGTGTGCAACTGGAGCCAGTCAGGGTCAGAGGAGGGCCAACCGCAGCCATTGAAAGCAAGGTTTGTGGCCACAAGAAGGCATGAAAGATGTGGAGAACAACCATGTCCCCCACCGAGCATCTTCCAGTGACCCCTTCTCAAAGATAAAGCAATCTTGGAGATTGCCCCTGAATGGCTAAAGGAGATTTTCTGAGAGAACAGCAGGAAGACCAGACCCTGAACCAGGCTTGGGAACAGATGGCAATGCCCAGACTAGAAGAGGATGGGAAGTGACGGATCCCTCAGGGCCCCTGGATTGAAGTATGTGATGTCCAGTTATACCACATGGTGCAGTAACTCCAGACCCACAAAGAACTCTGGCAGCTACTGGTCACCTGGCGTTACTGGAAGTGTCTGCTATGGCTAGCCCACTCCATACCCCAGACAGGGCATATGGGGAGAGAGAAAACCCTACAGAGGATGGCCCAAAGGTTCTTCTGGACTGGCATCCACCAAGAGATACAGAACATTAGATACAGGCTACCCAGAGTGCCAATGTACTAGCCCAAGGAATACCAAAGGCCCCTCCAGTAGCCCTCCCTGTGGTCAGGGTACCCTTTGAAAGGATCGGCCTAAATCTGGTAGGACCCCTGGAAAAGAATGGGTCTGGATGCCAGTATATACTGGTGGAGGTGGACTACGAAACTCCGTACCCCGAGGCGGTGGCATTATGAAACACCAAGACCTCCACCATAGTAGCTGAACTCTTAAAAATCTTCTCCCACGTGGGGATACCCAGTGAAATCCACATGGACCAAGGGATGAATGTCTCATCGAAGCTAATGGCAGAACTGTGCTAACTGGGCGCTGAAGACCTCAATGTAACATCTTCAGCTGGATGGCCTGGTAAAGAGGTTCAATGGTATGTTGAATACCATGCTGCAGAAGTTTGTGAAAGAGGACCTGTGCCAATGGGACAAACTGCTAACAGCTCTGTTATTTGCAGTGCAGGAGGTTCCCCACATCTCAACAGGCTTATCCCCTTTTGAACTACGTATGGGCAACAACCATGGGGGATCCTGAACCTCCTGAAGGACATTTGGGAAGAGCAAGAGTTCTGGGTCATAGGGTCTGTTCCGTATATACTTCAACTCCAAAAACAACTCCAAATGCTCAGGACAATTGCCCTACTCCAGGCCCAAGACAACCAAGCTCACTATTATAGCCAAGGGGTGAGTCTACATACCTTTGAATCAGAGGATAGTGTCTTGCTCCTGTTGCCCTCCATGCTGCCCTCCTGCTGCCCGCCATGGAATCAAAGCTGCTTACCAAATGGCAGGGGCCATTTGAGGTGGTCAGATTGGTGAAGCCAGTAGATTATGAAATTCATTTACCAGGGAGGTGAAAGGAAGTCTGGAGCAATCATATGAACCTCCTGGAGGAATGGAAGGGCCAGGAGGGTCTAATGATTGCCTCTTATCCCCCAGAACCCAAGATTGACACACTGGCTTGTGAGTTTATTGAATCCACACCCATCACGATCAAAGTCAAGTTAGGCCTGAGGTTATGGGAGGCACTTCTACAATTAGTGCAGCCTTCCCCACTGTACTGTCGGCCCACCCAAGACAGACCCAGCTAGTGAGCCACCACATCGCCACTATTCCTGGCCAGAATGTCTGCGTTCACCATTGGCCACTCCTGAAGAAGATGTGGGATACAGTCAATAAGGGGCTGTAGGTGATGCTGGAAATGGGCATGGTGGAGGAATTGCAGAGACAGTGATGGAATCCAATTGTGCTGGTCCTGAAACCAGCTAGGAGTGTGTGATTCTGTATAGACTTCCAAAAAGTGAACGTGATCTCGCAGTTCAACGCCTAACCCAGGCCCCATCCAGGTTGACAAACTGCTCAAACCATTGGGTGCAACTAATTTCATCTCAACATTAGACTTAACTAAAGGGTACTGAGACATACCACTGATCCTCACTTGGGAGGAACATCTCTGCTACCTCACTGCCATGTTGCATGATTACAGCCATCTTGGCTAAATGTCTGGGGACAAGCAGTAAGACATACTAAAAGTCTCTTCCAGCTCCCATCACCCTTGTGTGCTGTATGTAATACAGAACAAACAGATGTTGTTATACCTTTTATTCTCTTTTTGTCCCCTTGAGTTTTAATGTTTTTCACCATAAAGGTAGAAACTCAAGAAATTAAACACACAAACAAAACAATTTCCAATACTCTAATATGTCCATAGCAGAGTTTTCTGCCAGGTATAAGGTCCAGCCGGCATCAGAATTTTGAAAGGGTCGATAGCACTTTACTTGTTCTTGAGTATTAAATTTCAAGCAAAGTCCCACTCAAGTCAATGGGAGTTTTGTCATTGACATCAGTAAGACCAGGATTTGTCCCAAAGATACATCATAAAATACGGTGAAGGGTGGTTTAACCTGCATGCTTCCGCTAGTTGCCCCTGGGATGTTTATACCACTGCAGCACTAGATGCTTTTACAGTATAGTAGACTACATTGCCCAAATACAACTCAGGAACTAGAGGGATATAATGTTCATTTACACCTTACCAGTGAATTGCTTACACCCTCGATTTCCTAATTTAGGAGTTGTCTATACAGTGATTTAGTGCTCAGCAAATCAGTGTGTGAATCTACAGCATGCTAGCTTGCTGTGCACAATTGTCTGAGTGGAGCCTGCTACAGTGCATTAAAGAATTACGTAGTGGGCTTTGACCTGCTACTGTTTGAAATGGGAATATGTTAAAGTGCACTATGAAACTTTGAGTACATGGTAGCAGAGTCCACATGGTAAATAAATATGTGACAAGGTAGAATATTATAGATTTACACCCTGGCTCGCTGCACACTAAATCACCATGTAAACAAGTCTTTATACTAGTTTAATCATTTACACAAGACTCTAAATATATTCACGATCACCTTTTATATGAGAAAAAGCAAACAAACATACGCCTGCCATTTTTTGGCTAGATAGATGCCTACATAATTTTGTTGCTAGCATTGGAATAGTATAGGTTGTATGTAGCAAGGGAATGGACTAGAAGACCTCTCAAGGTCCTTCCAGTCCTACGCTTCTATGACTATCTACTGTAGTTTCATGGGTTTATGCACAAGTTAGTGGGCCACTGAGTTGAAAATGTACATGAACTGATTCAAGAATCCTTAATGGTCTGTTAGTAATAAAAATAATGTTATCTGCACACTTTACTGCCCTTAGTTTGTTTTGCCTGTGTGGTTATGCATGCATCACCCTAAAAATTTTTGAATAGTCTTAAATGCCGATAAATAATTTAAAAATCTTTTAATTGTGTAAAATATTTCATTAAGTGTTACAAACACACTGGAATGACTGTATTGTAAATGAACATGCATATCCCATATGTAATTTACTGTACAGCTAATGTAAATTGTCTTGCTGGAGATTTTATGGTGCCTTGTGAATGTTAAGTCAAGTCTTTCTATATCTGAGGAAAATAGAAGCCAGATCTAGTGGAGAAGAAGTGACAAGAGCTTTTCTTAATATGGATTCTTGCCTGTAGTAAAAGAACAGTAATTCTACCCTAAAAAGAATTAAATAAACTACCTGTCTTTTTTAGTGGTGTTTATTTTTAAATCTTGTTAACCATCATGAACAGCTCTTCCCAACCAGCAGAATGATAAGAGAGCCTAAAAATATTTTGGCCAGATTCCATGTGGGTTTTTTTGATGACTTTCTGAAGAAAATTCACATAACGTGCTTTTTTCCCATGGAAAGCATGTTTTTCCATGATTCATAAACCCCCTTTTATTCAGTCCATGAAAGGACCTCTCTACATTATGTAGAACTGAGCTGACACATTTATGTGCAAAATTGCTGGAGCATTTACACCACTATTCATCAAGGCAGTGTCTGTGATCCAGGAATATTGCAATCACCTGGCACAATCAGTTTAGAATACATAGTTTTTCCAGAGTTTGTGTATGTGATTATAGCGCATAACAAAATATAACAATCTTTGTAACATGAGACCAGTCTAAGAAATGTTAGAAAGATGACAACTGTGATTATAAATTAGCTAAAGGTCATTGTCCTTTCAGTTTCGGATTGAATAATATTGAACATGTGTAAAAACTAGCGAAGTAGCTGGCTCAGGGGATTGGTAACAAGATATAGATCTTTTCAACTCTAAGTGACCAGTGGAAATCCACGCTAGCCTGTTAATGCCTGAAATTCATTGCCATCTAATTGCTCTTCAGTGGCCTACATGAAGTGAGTTTATGGACTCAGTCCAGTTTCTATTCACATTACAAAAATCACGAACAAAGCAGATACCCTTATTGGCTTTCTCAGCAAAGAAGCCAAAGGTTGAAGTAGGGAGATTTAGGGCAGATCTACACTAGAAGATGCAGCTGCACCGTTGTAGCATGTCTGGTGAAAACGCTGTATGCTGACAGGACAGTGTTCTCCCATCTGCATAATTACTCCACCTCCATGACAGGCAAAACCTACGTCGACTGGAGAGTGTCTTCTACCAACATAGCACTGGTTTGGACAGCGCTTTTGTTGCTGTAACTTGCATCATTCAGAGGGGTGTCTTTTTCACACCCCTGACTGACGAAATTTAGATCGAGTTAAGCGGACATGTAAATCTGCCCTCAATGCGCCTCTCATATGCCTTGTCTACATTACAGGATTAAACTGTAGTTATCAACAATCAATTTAGCTGAATCAGCACAAAGTATTATTAAGTTTCTACTGTGGACAAGCTTATACTGCGTTTAAGCATGGTTAGACGAACACGCAATTTGTCCATGTCTATACTGATAGGTAAGGCTTTAAACAAGGTGGTTCTACCTGAGTGGGTTTTATGCACATAGACAAAGCTTAAATGGATTCTGTCCATACATCACCTATTTCATTGATCAAGGTCAGAATTCTCAACTCACTGTGTCCCCTTGATCAAATGACACTTCTCCTGGGCATCTTCAAAAAAATCTCCATTGCCATGACCAGGGTGAAGAAGCTTCACTGCATGATTTCTAATTCATAGATTAATTCCACCCTTTGCTGCTATTGGTTTCTTGCTATGATCTCTGAAAATCAGACAAGAGCTGTGTGCTATCAAGGCCAGGGAGATTTTTCTCCCCATGTGAAACGTTTTGTACAACGAGTTCATAGGATTGTCTTCAGAATATTCCAGAAACAGTTAAAACATAATGTCTATTCCAATCAATGAAATGCAGCTACATCCAGTAACTGGACACATTGAAGAGGCATAGTTCCAAAAACTGACAAGTACAGCCTCACATGAACATGTAGCTTGCTCAAGCTGTGAGCCTACAAAGAAAGAAATGTTGCACACCCTTGTGCCTGTACAGTGCCCTAGTGACTTCAATTATAAGGATTCTCTAGAATTGAAGTCTTAGGGTTCAAATCTTAGGGTACAGTTACACTTGGAGCTGAGTATGTAAGTCCCAGATCAAGGATATAGCCTCACTAGCTCTGATTGAGTTCATGTGCTAAAAATAGAATGTAGCTGAGGCAGTGAGCTACCTGCAGTATGTACCTGTCAGCGAAGCTAGGTTGTACTTGGAGGGTGGCTAGCCCCTCCTGCTGCTTGTGCCACTGCAGCTTCACTCTACTTTTAGCAGTCAAGCTCAATGAGAGCTAGTGCAGGTATGTTGACTCCAGCTGAGAATTACAGGTATTCATTTCCATCCTCCTCTTTTGGATTGTACCGTTTTTCCAGAGGGGTAGTTTCTTCCTACCCAAATTCTAGCTGTGAATCAGCCTTAAACCCACTCTCTAAACCCACCACCTAAACCTGCTCTGCATCCAGATCAGAATACTTTCTATAGCCCATCTCTAATTATATCACCAAACCGTGCAATATGTCTAGGTACACGGTGGGAATGTGTACATGTTCACTAGGCATTTATGGCTTGATTTTGTGAGATGCCTTGATGATTTATATTAATGGATGGTGAGGTGGTTAAGCATCTCCTAGGCCTTTATAGAGTGTAACTGCTGGAGTCACATCAAATAGTATTTACTATGAAAACCCTGGGTAATTAAATGTAAACTATATAATTAAATGACTACTTCCCATAATAGTTATACATAGCAAAAGAAAGCATTAACAATCCCAAGTAGGATTCGGCCAATTTTTATATACATGGGAGGGAGCATGTACACACTACCTTTAATTTCTTGAAGATCTTCACTGAACATACCAATATTTTTTTTAATTGTCCAAATAAGTATTTACATGATACTGTAACCCACAATGGTTTCAAAGGAGCCTTTATGATCTGACAGGTCAATAATGTGCTTTTATAAAAGTCCCTGAATACATATTTGCATGATCTGTTTTTCAAAAGCTCTGTAAATATGTATTTGCACAATAGACCATAACAATCTTTTTGAAGCCATCGTGGTATAGTGTTAATCCTCATATATTCCAATGGCATTTTATTTTCCAAAAAAGCTTTTATTAATAAAGCATTCAGATGCTATGGTGATGAGGATAATAGAGAAATATGAGGAAAGGAGGTAAGGGGGGTTTTATGTACTTTAAAAATGGATTTAATAATTAAAATCAAGGGGGTAGGTGGGCATTTATTTCCACCCTCCCTTTTGACTGTAGAATTTTCTCAGAAGTGTAGCTCTTTTCACACTCTCTTCTATTTGTTCTTTATTGTTGATGGACTTTATCTTTCTGAATCATTATTTCTGACATGCACTTGGCCGTCTTTCCCATAAGAATCTTTCTGTTGTGTTCTAGGTCAACCTCACCCCAGGGAAAAAAGGAGGCATCGTGTCTTTGAATCAGGAAGCTCAAAAAAAAATTTAGCAGTACAATGCCCTTATCCCTTAATGTACATTTTTATACAAGGGTCCTCCTTCATCAAGGTCCTGATGCTGTTCTCCTAATGCCCTGAGATGAGAGGTTCAAAGTACTCTTTTATAAGTCACCTTTTATTCTTCAGCAAGCAAATAAGAGGGTTGATCTGGCTGAGTCCAGCATCCTCATGTCTCATCTTTTGCATGGCCCACTCAAAAAGACACAGGAACAGGATGATATACAGAGTTTTGTTAAATTGAGACACCACAGAGCAAACGGCAAATACAGAGAGCCCTGCCTCCATCACTCTTCTTCACACTGAATTTGCTTTTCAGTAATGTTTTCGTATTAGAGAGGAAGCCACTTATGCTTATGAGAGGCTGAATTCTACTTTGTGCGATTGGCTGCAACCTACTTTAATATGGCAGGAGACTACGTATCTGCTGCCCCAGCAGCGTGGCAGAACGTATATAAATGGATTAACTGATGGTAGATTTTACACACCAAAATTGCTTCATTATATATTTAAAAAAGACCAAAGTTGAAGTAATGAAAAATGCTAGGAAAGCCCCTTGAAACTAAAGTCATTTGGACCAGAGCCCCAGATGGTGGAAATGATCACAGCTGCAATGATTTCAATGAAGAGATGCTGATTTACATTAGCTAAGGCTCTGGACCATCTATTTCCAGGGCAGTATTAGTGGAGGCAGAGTAAGTTTGCCTACATTAGCTTCTGCCCCAACCCTGACCAGGAGGGAACACCTTTAGGAGTAAAATGGCAGTTTTGTATCCATACAAGTTTCTACACCGCTTAACAAATAGAGCCTGACTGTCTGTTTGGGAATATGTAATACATGTAGCATCCAATACAGCCACCATCTAATACAGCCACCCAGAAGCCCAAGGATGGAATGTACAACCAGGGAATTTAATGGAGAAAGAAAAATTCAGAACACTGCCTGCAGCCACGCCACCTTGGGCTGTCATCACATCTAGTTTTAGAAGATAAATAAAGTTAGTTCTGGTCAGTACCCTGCTATAAGACCTCCAAGGGAAAGCTAAGTGCTATGGGAAGTGGTGTTAGTCATTCCACAACTAATACACTTTCCCGCTGAGTCAGTAATGTATCCCTGCCACAGGATACATGTAGAGGATACTGTGTTGTTGAGAAGTGCCCTGTTTTTGATCAGATGTAATACAAGAGTCCTGATTAATTATGAGAAGAGGCCCATTAGTGGTGATGTCCTAGCCAAATTTTTATTTGGGCATTTACAGGGGGCGGGAGGCATTGCAATGTTCAGATTTGTAATCAGCTCGGAATCTAAACTTTCTCAAAGTTTTAAGATGTTTGGATTCAGTTATAGTTTGGCCTTTTATGCCTAGAGGCCCAAATTACAAATTCAGAACTAGATCAAATTACACCAGAGTTCTGTGTGGACAAGAGCTGGTGTTACAGGGTTAGGCCCAAATCTAGTAATTATAATCTGCCTCCATCGACTCCAGCTAGGATTTTCAATGGGTGTGGTATACTCCTCTTTGCATCTTAAACTGCTTTGTAGTATTGTCATGCAAAATTATGAGAGCTGCAGTGCTCCACCCCACAAACTTTGAGTATCCATTGTGATGACACATAAAGGAGGATTACTTGGTCTGATGAAGCTAGCATCAACATTGCGAGAGCACTGAAGATTGATTTATAGCTATGGAATTTTGTGATTTTGCCTGTGTAGCATAAGGCAGATACAAATAAATCCCAAGAGATGACTGCATTCCCATATATAAATACTTTGTAAAGTTATCTGGTATTTTTCTGGATGAAAAGTAAGTACTTTGTATACTTAGATCACCATCATTGTTTATTCTAATCAAATTTGTTGGTGGTGCATATTAAATTCTCAATAGTTCTAGAAATTCTCTAATACTGTAAGCATATGAGGTGAAATCCCAACAGCCTTGATCACAAGGAGGCCAGGATTTCATCCACAGTACATACAATGCATTTATTACATATTTATGTGCAATTGTGTTTATTAAGCTCACAACAAATAAAGATTTTTCCATTTCTGGGGAAAAAAAACAAAACACTGCTCTTAGGTTGTCAGCAACAATTTTGCTATCACATACCTAGTTTAAGAAATTCTGTTTCTTTCAATTGCTGTTGTATGTGATTATGTAATCCATTATATTGTGGTCAGGACAATTTGGATAGCAAGTATTTGATGTAAAAAGATGTGGCAGGCTCAAGTGACTTCAGCCTTCTTATCAGCAAATGGATATTCTATTTTCCCAACTGCTTGTATTATTGTATTGCATTTTGCACATTTTGAATTGAATTAAATCCATATCAGAGCACAGTTACTTGTAGTATGGAGTGAGGGTGCTGTCAGTTTTGTATCTTAGAAAAACAACAAATGAAAATAATTCCAACCTAATATAAATTTTATGATGCAAAATATGCTTCAAGGGTTGTATGAAAACAAAGGACCAGATCCTTGTACCAGCTAAGGTTACTTTATACCTGCCAAGACATGAAAAGTTTGATTCTGATGTCACATCTACTAATATAAATCAGGATCAATCCCTACTGAAGTTAAAACAGTACAAAACTGGAATAATTGAAATCAGAATCAGGCCCCAAATGTTTAGCCAGTCTACCCAGGAAAAGAGTGGAAAACTTTTCTCTGAAGAGGAATAACCCTAGTGTTCGCTAGTTCCGTTTCTCAAGCCAAGTTCTGTTTCCCTGTTATTTCCCTTCATCCCTGTGGCATATGCTACAGGTAGAGGAAGGAGCCTGCACATATTGTTTCTGTTTGGAAAGGAAGTACATGTTGCACTTTCCCTGAACATAAATTCAGTCAAAGTGGTATGACATTCATCAGGTCCAGAATCTAGAGAAATCACAGAGGGATTTAGCTTCTTATATTAAATGCAGCAATGTATGGTTGGCTAGTTTGTTTATTGAATTTGTTTTTAACAACACTACCCCTTGCCAAATGTTAGAAGGAAGACAAAATAATCTCATTTCTCCCTCCAACCCCAGCTCAGTTTTTCTGGTTAAATATTCATGGTCTCAATTGCTTAAAAAGGTGTATATGCTGCTGCCATACTCTGTATTAACATAATTCTACAAGATCATAGAGAAAGGCAAAAAAATAGTACAAGGTATTTTCAGCACAAATCTGAACCAAAGATTAAACTCAAGCTTCATAAAGCTCTCCTAGCTCTCCGTATGAGGCTATGAAACAATACCCTGGCTTCTAAGTACTTCATTTGGATAATGTGCTTATGGTTTGTCACGGGATTGCAGTGGAAACCTCACCATATCTTCATTCTTAGTCCATATGTACTTTAGAGAAGGGCTAGGGAAGCATCATAACCAAACAAGATCCTTGGCTCTCAGACATTGATAATTGGCTATTTACATAATGCAAATTGAAACCCCTTCCCTAATACAAGCGCCGCAGTGCACAAAGAATTTCTTGCTCCACTAAAAAGACAGTTTTACCCATGTAATAATAGAAAACATCAAACTCGGTTAGGAAAGTGGGTGCCTTTAAGTATTTCGTTTTTTACAGAAATATGTTTTAAATGAACTATTGCCTGACTGATAAATTAAATTGGCTTTGCCTATGCAACCAACTGATTTAGTGCTACCAGCAGTGCAGATGGTTGGAGACAACTTTGTAGGACCTAAAACATCTTAGTACATGCACAACATTTCTAGAGTGCTTCCCCCCCACCCTGTAATGTTTTCTTTTGAGAAAAATGATTTGGCCTCACAATGAAGAGTAATATGCAAATTACTTCAGGTAACCTGTAGTCTTTAAAAAAAAATGCTATTATATCTACTGTCTGTAACCACAAGAAAACTGAAGAATAAAATAGTCTTTTTAAGTTTCAGGACTTACAAGAGGTCTCTCCTTATTAACGGAACAGTTGTACCAGCAATTTGTTTTTGTAATTATGTTCTTTGTGGTTTACATAGTTTTCAAATAGTGATGAAAAAAGGACAGCTGGAAATACTGCTAGCTGTTTATCTAATCCCCAGTGAGAATAAAAATAGGTAACAGTAAATGAGACTATATAGTCATATGTAGGTGGTTAAATTAATGGCCAAAGCTGGGAATATTTTTTAAAGAAGCGGTATAGTTCTCTGTATGCATTAAAAGAAGCAGATGAGATATATCAGACATGCTTTGGAATCCCCCTCATTGATTCTATAAATGAAAAAATGTATCATCTCATGAATCAATACACTCTGTAGTCTTATAACAGAAAATATAAACCAAATAATTACTTCTATCACAAAATTGCTTACAACAAATATGACAAATATGAATAAGAGAAAATGGCAGCTTAATGAATGATACCAATTCTTATGTTTATGCTCAAAAGAAACCATCCAAAAATCAAATAGTAAAACTAAAAGTGTAATTTGAATAGACTTAAATGAAGGTCAAAGACGATCACTTTTCCAGCAACATTTTACTTGATAGAACTGATATATATCCCCATTGAGCAATATGGCTTGTAAGAAAAGTATATCCTTTGATGTCCCCCAAGTACATTAAATCTGGATTAGTAGGGAAAGGGGAGGTGGTGAGAAGACTGGATATTTCCAACTCTAACAAAAATAAAGCAAGCTTTAAAAATCCAGACTTGAACAGCTATGGGATCCAGCCCATTTCTTTCTGGCATCTCCTCTAGATTTCCCAGCGCATCTTTTCATGTCTATTTAGGTGCCACGTTATTGCACTGGCACCCACAACCCTAGTATTGTGTCTTTCCTCTAGATGGTAAGCTTTTGGGGGGCAGAAGCAGTCTTTATGGGTGTCTCGGATGTTATTGGGGCATTAGGCCACAGGTCAGCAGTAGATGGCAAACCAAACCTGTGAGAGTCCCTAGGGAGATTACATCTCAGGCTGATGCTTCACAAGTGGGGCCACTGCACCAAACCCTAAAGCTGCAGGAGCCATGCTCCTTTATCTGCCTAAAACATAACACCTGTACCTTACAAGCCCTCCACACCTACATTATAAACTATTCTAATCCCCTCCATAATACCTCTACCATCTGAGTGCAGCATTGCAAGGTTCTTTGCCTCTGGTACACCCTGTTGACCACTTTTTTGGCCCTATGAAATCCTTTATCTGGATACAACTTTTGTGGCCCCACCCTTCCACCTGGTCACCTCTTTCTAGTTTTGTCTCCTTCTGGGATAACAAGAGTCCAACCAGAAGATCCAAGTCCCTCTTGGATTACACTGAAGTTCCCTGCTCTTCACCCCTACTCGCACAGACTGCAGAGTTTCTTCTTTGTCTGAGCGCTGCCTGCCAGGTTTTTTTTCCCTTGGAGTCTTTTCTTCCCAGCAGGTTCTCTGACTGTCTCCTCTACCCAGGGACTTCGGTAGCTTCTGCCAGGAACTTCCATTCTTTTTACAGACCCTATCTTGGGGCAGAATCTGCTCCCTGTGGTTCTCTCCATCCTGGAGTCACCAGGCTCTTCTCCAAGAAAGGGGAAACCCCCTTTTGTCCATCTGCCCAGTCTCCTCCTCCCTCACGGAGTTCTCTTCTGCTCCCTGTATAGTCCTCCCTGATCCTTTCACAGCTAGGATCACTAATTGTAATTGAGTCACCAACTCTGGACCAGGTGAAGGTTAACTATTAGATTAAAGGCAAGGCTGAACCTGACTCTCTTTAAAGGGCCAGTCTGCCAGCAACACACACACACACACACACACACACACACACACACACACAATATGGAATAATCTCAGGAGGATCTCTCCTTGACCCCTGCACTCCCCCCTGTAAGGAAGGCAGCACTGGCAAGAGGACTAGTCTGGAGTAGTCATGTACTCAGAGGGACATAAGCAATGCCACTGCGTCTGGCCCTGGATTGGGCACCCAGGGAATGGAGAGGGCGATTACACCCTTTCCACGCTTCTCTCCCTATTTTGAGGCCCAATTAGGCCCTCAGGGCTTAGAAATTTAGATTTCAACATAGGCTTCACCACCGTTTGAATGACTAAATACAGGGCCAGATCCTCAGATGGTATAAATTGATGTAGCTTTATTGAAATCAGTGGAGCAACACCAATTTATATAATCTGAGAATCTGGCCCAGAACATTTCCTTTTGCAAGAAGACTCCGGTATCATTAAGCAGAGCTGGTAAAAATTTAATGAAGCATAGAGATGCTATTTTGCTATGGGATACCACATAAGAATTAAATCTGCAGCCAACATACTGCTAGTATTTCCTACAATTATACACAGAGCAGCAGGAGCAACTGGTCATGAATGAGGTAAACAAACTCTCAAGACTTGTGAACTCCATTACTTATATTCATCGTCTTCTGCACTGTCCTCAACATGCCTAGCTTTATGTGGGGCCAAGAGCCAAACTGAAAAAAACAATGTACAAAACCAATCCAGTAGATAACTCAGATTTGACCAAAACCAAGAGCTAAGTGAGCTATTCCAACACAAGTTAATGTTCACAGTGAGATCACGGTGTCTTGATCTCATTCTGGGGGTGGAGAGTGGCTGTGGCCAGGTTGTGAGAGGCCAATTTAGGGTCAGACAGTTTACCGTCTCACAGGGATGTTTACACTGCAGCTGGGAGCAAGCATTCAATCCTGGGTAGACAGACTCAGGCTAGTTCTGGTCAAGCAAGCATGCTAGAAATAGCAGCATGAACTTTGTGATGCAGCCAGTGCCTTGGGCTTGAGCCCATCGGGTCTCAGCTGGAATGGCTAACTTGAGCTACCACCCATCCCACAGCATACACATTGCTACTTTTGGCACACTCATGCAAGTGAAGATAGCAGAAGTCTGTCTGCCTGGGCTAGGAGGTTAACTCCCAGCTGCAGTGTAGACACATCTGTACACGAAAGGGACTTGATCTAGAGCCCATTGAAATCAGTAGAAGGACTTGCATTGATAGATTCTGAATCATGTTTTAAGAGAAGAAGACAGCAGAGAGTGCAAAAGTGGACTAAACCCCTGAACAGTACTTTTAAATAAAATATTTTCTGAAAGTATTTTAGTGACTAGAGGGAGCATGAAATTGGGACTCCAAAACAATTTCTGAAAGTTCTTTTCGAATAGTAGATTAGGCACTTCCTTTGCTAGAATTCTTACCTGTCACATTTACACACCCATTATTTTTACACAGTTTGAGTGCATCTGTTTCTCTTTATCTTCATATCTAATGGACATTTACTTTAAAAAAATAGTCTCCAAACTTTCCCAAAGGACAGAGGAGAGAGTATTTGCCCCTAGCATTTAAAGTTTACGTTTTGCTTTTTATAAGTGTTCGAGGCACTGATATGCCATTTTTTGAGGATTTGATTTGTTATCTCTGAGATCAGTTACGAACAGAGAGAGCCAGTTGATTTGGTGCCTGGAGCAAAGCAAAGTAGTTCAAGACAAGGCTAAATATAAAGCAAATAAAAAAAAATCACAAGACACAAAAGAGATGCTGTGATTTAGCAATGGACAAGCCTTGAAAGATACAGAGACTTGGTTTGTTTCCTACAAATACCTAGATGTTTGCATACTTACCTAAGCCATTTGCCTCTCAGCCTGGAGTTAAATCCTGTTTTCTGTAGTATGGATGCCCTGGGGAAGGAAGGAGCCTCTTCTTTCCCCCCACCTGTGCAACTACAGAGCAAGGCACGGTTGCTATCTAGCATTTAGAGCAGGGGGTGGGAGTGGCTTGTTAATATGTCTATTAGCTCCAAGTCACCAGCACATGCTAGCTAGAGATTTGTCCTGCTCCTTTTAAAGGAATAGCAGTGTGTGCCACATCAATTTTCCAACACCATGCCTACCTGTCCTAAGCTATCATGCCCTTCACTCTCAGGATAGATCTGATTAACCAAATGAGCTGGGCACTGCTCCACTTTCCATTTGGTTCCAGAATATAAAGAAGATTTAATCTTTGGTTAGGACCCACTAGAACAGACTTTCAAACAGTATTTTGTCACTGCCATTTCCTGTCCTGAAGAGAACCACACCAGGAGAAGCAAAGGCAAGGAAAAATAACTATTAAAAGTTTATTAAAACAACAAATGCTTTGGGTCTGAGAGCACTTCTTTCATTCTGTGTAAATAGAACTAAATCTAAATGAGATGAGCACGACATAGCTGCTTCATTACAGTGGTGCTCTTCCAAACTGCACCTACCCGAGGCACCAATACGAAACACCACTTACAAGAGATATTTATGATGTGATAATTCCACTCTTTCTTGCAGTGAAATAGCTGATAGTGTTATCATTTTAAATCTTCATTAGGCTTTGGGGTTAATATTACATTAAAATGGATGGGGTTGGTTGGCACCCCTCTCAGAGCTTGTTACAAGCAATAAGCAGACTTAGGTAGACAGCATCAGTTTATGCTTATTTCACCTTTTAAAGGTTATCTTTGCATGCATAGGGGCAAGAGGATTAATTAATTTTACATAAAATCTTAGACTCTGTGGGTTAGGTTTTGATAAGGATCGGCCTCCAGATAAAAGTACCAGCTCACTAAGTCACCCCTAGCTATTCCAGTTCAGCCCTTGTATGTTGTTATATTCAGTGGTGTTTGGGAACTACTCAGTGGGACACTTGCTAAAAAAAAAAAAAGGCACAGAGTCAGTATAGGAAACAAAACAAAACACCGCATTGCCAACTATTGGCAATAGTCCTAATTGTCAGTATGTGAGGTGTGGCCCCTTTTCTACTTTGATTCATCAGGCCTATCTAAGGCCATGTGCTGCCTTTGGCACATCTAAAACCCAGAGAAAAGAGATCTATATTTAGGATTGCATGTGCCATGCTGAATTAGTGAGATTATTGCACAAAACTAAGGCTACATTTACACTGCAGCCTATGACTGCAAAATTTATGTACCCCAGGCTACATAAGTTGCACCAACCTAAGTATTCATGCTCATAGTGCTATGTCAGTGGGAGAGCTTCTGCCACTCATGGAGGTGGGTCTTTTATGCTGATTGGAAAGTTCTCCTGTTGGCATAGGGCGTCTGCACCAGATGTGCTGCAGCTGTATCAGGACAGCTGCGCCGCTGCATCACTGTATGTATAGACACGGCCTAATGTGTATCCTTTACCTTTCCAATGAACAAAAGACTAACAAGAACTACTGTAACTATAACAAGAACTTGCACGTATTACACATGGTAGTGCCAGTAGCTGTGACAGTCCCGATAATGAATCTCAAGGAGATGTTCAAGGCTATGGGCCCATTTCTCACTTCCTCTGTTCTTACACTCAGGGAGGTGGAAGAGAAAGGTGGCTTTCTGCCACCTTTGCTCCTCTTGGTCTTAGGAGCTAGCCAGATAATGGATTGCAGTCCTCGGCAGAATCCCAGAGGCTTCTCTAATTTAAATCTTGCTGAATTGCCTCTCTCTGAACCATGGTAGCAGACCAGCATAACCAGAGCTAACCTAATGCCAACTGCTCACTACCCTGACACACCCCCTCCACGGTTAGTCCCCAGTAGACAGATCTGCCAGCGTTGTGGTCCCTGTATACCAGCTCCACCAGCATAGAAAGGCCACAGGGAAGTCCTGAGTTGGAGGCCTGTGAGTCTATGCACTCAGAATCTGAGAACTGGAAGGAGATAATGGAATGTTAGATGCTTGGTAGAGTGACATAAATATTGTGCAATTAACACATTGGAAAGTTGAGGTAGCTTATACTTTCCTGCCGATTGCTTTTCCTACTTCAGCTCGGCCTTTCTTCCCTCCTACCATGCGAGTTATCCAGATTCACCCCTCAGATAATTAGTCTACTCCCCTGAGCTCAAGCTCCTCAGATCAAACAGAGGACCCATTTCAATCAGGTAAGAAAATGTCTGTCCACGCCACTCAGGGAAAGCTGCTGGCAAAAGCTATGATTCAACATAGCCATAGTGAACACAATTCTGATTCCGGACATTGTTTAAATCCTCCCTTGAAAAAAAACAAAAAACCCTCAAAAATACCAAGACAAAGGTAAGAAACCTGAAAAACAGAAATGGGTCTGTAGTGTAGTCAGCAATGGGACAGGACTTAAAAATACACTGCATTGCTCTGTGTACCACAAGCTGGGTTCCTCAGTGTGGGCCTGATGCAGTAAGATGCTAAGCCTCTTCTCCTTCCTTCGAGTTCCACAGAATCTTTCCGGATCAGGCCGTCTATGAGCTAGTGAGCCAGGGAATTACAGGGTCTGAGTGTGCCCAGCAGCGTACCTAAAGAATCCATTTAGCATTGTCTGCTGCTGAGTCCTTTGTCTTCCCTTTTTTGAGAAACACTGCACAGACAAAATTAGAGAGAGAACATTCACTGGGAGAATCAAACACACCTCACCCACCTTGTCTCTCTAATATCCTGGGACCAACACGGCTACAACACTGCACGCAAGATCCTCCGGAGGCAGTGAGCCTGCTGCCATGTTGAAAAAGGAACCTGAAATGAGTATACTCTCTTTGGCTGAAGCTCTGAGCCCGCTGTGAAGGATTACTAGTGTCAGTTGATTTCTTTCTTCCCTTTTCCCAGACAGTAACTGTATGTGATCTCCCCAAATAATCAGTCTAGCTGGCAAGGACAAGCTCAGATATCGGTGTGCCAGCTATGCAGGGCTCTATGTATGCCACTTCTGATCCATCTGCACAACACACCGCTTGCCAGTTGCTGTGCTGAGGGTGGGCTGGGAGGGGGAATCCATTAGACGAAAAAGTCCACAGCATAATTAAAAAAACAACATGTTTTTTTCTTGCTGCCCTAATTTTTTTCTTCTTCAGTTTAAAATTCCCCATTGATTTTAATCAAATTCATGCGAGATTCAAAAGCTTGGTGAATTTAGGATTCTTACACACACACACACACGCACACACACGCACACGGTTTTTTTAAAATGGAAGAAGGGTGTGGGGGGTGAGTTAGCTTGCCAAGCAGGTTTTCCCAAGTTCTCATAGCTCTACATTATGCGGCTCTATCTGAATCAAGTTCCAAGCCTGAATTCCAAACGACCTGGAAGGAATCCTAAACTAACGTGAATGCTGGTATTTCAGAGTTCCAGCTCCACCGATAGTGACAAGAATGAGGCAGAAAAACGAAAGGACACAATTAGGAATTCAGAATTAGGCCAAGCCCTGAGATCTCCAGTTGTCTGAAAGACGAAAAAGGCTTCCACATTCATATTACCTAGTATGAGGAGTCTGTTCAAATCCTCAAAGAATTTCAGGTAGCACAAATGAGTGGCATTTTAGAGTAAGGTAGGTGACGTACTATACACAGATTAGGTTTTACTTACATACATCTGAATGGAGTACAAATATGTTTCTGAAAATCTTGATTCAGTTTCTCCTTCTAATGCAAAGTATTATATAAAGATATTGCTGGGTCCAGTTTCTCTTCCCAGTGATCAAATTGCACAGAGCAAATCTCTGAAGAGGGGTTTGTCACAGGGCAATCAATGTCTGGAAGTCTTTGCCTCCAGAGGTGCTAGCCGAAACAACCTTACTGCAAGCCAAGAATAAACAGACAGTTATCTGAAAAACAATTGTATGGTGCATGGGATTAGATTCCTAGATGTTGGTGTTTCAGTAGATGGCATTACTTCTTAGTGAAACTGAAAAAATGCTCCAGTATGTTGCAGTAATATGATAATATAACAACACCTCAATTTAGCTAGAGGATCTAAAACTGCTTTCCAAAGCATTATGTAGAGTTTATACATTCACCTTTCAAATTTTATGGGTGAAGATGGCCACTATTCTTCACCACCAACATTACAAAACAATGTTTGGAAGGGAAAGTAAAGAATAACTTTTCCTTTTGAAATTACATGAGACGTTTATGTAGGTGAATGTAACAAATGAACCTAGATGTGGCCAACACACCAGAATTAATCCCTCTGCTCTTGTGGAAAATGCAATGGGATCTTTTAATGATAATGGACCAAATTCTGCTCTCAGCAACAATGATGTAAATTTTAACTAATTCATTAGCTCTAATGACTGATTTAGGAGAGTCACACAAGCTTCTCTTTAAGATCCAAATCAGTCACCAAGAGGTCCTTGGTTTTATATCTCTAATATCAGCAGCACTGTACTCACCATGCAGATGCATTTGTTCATTACTGATTCAGAAGGAAGAATGACACTTTAGTGAATCATTAGCACCCTTGTCCTAATGCACTTCTGATACTCTTGAAGGTCTCACACTGAAGTACTTAATCAGGCTCATGCCTGCTTAATTTATGAAATCTGACAAGATCAGAGGCTGAGGTAGTGTGGCGTTAGACCATGATGTTTGTGGGTACTGTTTTGCTGGAAATTTCTACCTACTGTTCAGCTTAAAACTCACATTAAACATAAGCACAGTTACCAGACCTTGTTATTAGCTCCCTCTGAAACGTAGACTACTAAATACAAGATTAGAATCTCTTTTGATTTTCATTTAACATTCGAAATCATAACTACCTCTGCCCGAGCCACACGCTACCCACTGCAACATAGTATGGTAGGCAGCAAAACAGTAGCAATCAGGCTTCTAACCTACAGGAAGGTGAGGAAAAGTGACTGGCATGTAGACTTTGGGGAAACTCCCCACATGGGGAAGGGGCTCAGTGGCTCTGGAAAAGCAGAGCTGGGGAGCTGCTGCTTTACAAAGTATGCTTTTCAGGGGACTGAATGGATCTGTAAGTTGCTGCTGTTTCAACCAGCAGTAACTTCCTCATCATACAGTGAGCCCCTTCTCCCTGAGAATGGAGCTTCAGGGCAAGTACTGGCAATACCTATATGGCATCTCTTCAAGAACTGTGTTGTAACAGAAGAAGGGAAATCAGCTATGCTCTCTGTGGATGGCCCAAGATCCATGGATTTGGGGGAGGTAGGGCAGAGATATGTCAAATATGAAGGGTTTCTCTATGAAAAGAAGTGTGTGTTCCATTGAATCCAGCGAAGACATAGCCCCAGCTTCATTCTGTTACCCCTTTTGGGCCTCACTGTAATTTATTAAAAGGATGTTGTCAAATTGGGATCATGTGGTGGCGTAAGTATAAATTGAACCAGGCATAGCAGTGACTTGCTAGATGAGACAGTCAAGAAAAGTGGTCTACTCCGATGTAGCAGGCTGACAATGGCTATAGAAAGTATATACTGGTTACCATAAGAAATAATAGGGAGCATCTGCAAAAGCAGGAGTGAGGAAAAAATGCAGAGAAATCTTTGATATCTCACGTCATGCCATGGCTGATGGCGGCACAGAATGCTTTGCCAACTATAGCTAGTCTGGGGGTGTGCTTTCTGAGATGGATTCCCACTAGGAATGATGAGTTACTTGACAACTTTTAACTCAACATACTGTAGATGTCGCCTGTGAGGTGCAGATGTTGGTGTACACTGTGCAGTATATTCATACTTTCAGCTGTCAGTTTTCCTGGCAACCTTTTAGGGTGGTAGTTGTGTGGTGTACAGTGCTGCCTGTCACCCATTGGCCTTTGCTTGTAGAAGCAGTTGAGATGCTTTTGGGGGTCCATTATGGGCATAGCCTTGGCCTACATGGAAATGGAGCCTTGGAATACTGGAAATGAGGTGGGGGTTGGAATGTGCCAGTATTCCCTGTTCTTTCCTTTCCTGTGCGGCCTTTCTGATGACTGCTGTGATGAAAATTCATCAGAGGGCTGAGAAAGCTAATGTCAGGAATCAGCCTGCAGCAGAGCCAGGCTGGGAACAAGCAGGCACCGGAACTATCGCAGATGTGGGGAAATGCCACTGAACAGCCACTGAACTGTTGTTACTGGGCTTAAGAACTGGTCTGCTGACCCTTCCAAACAATCAGGTGCTGTCGCCGTTCAGGCAGTTGGCTTTGCTGCTCTCCTGGTATCACCATAGAGGTTTCCAGAACACTGCAGGAGCACGTTGTGGTCACCATGCTGGTTCACAGGGCCAGCAGCTCCAGGATCCTCAGCCAAATTGCACCATTTCTATCCAAATGAGTGTAATCCTTCTGCCAGTCGGAGCTGGCAACAAGGGCCAGGGTCAATATCTAGGGGTTCTTTTCAACAATACAACAGAAACCTGGGTCAAGCTCCCAACCAGTAACCTGGGATAAACACACCATCCCTTGGGTGCCGCTAGAGGTAATGCTTCCCCTCTCACGAGCACTGAGACTGAGTGTTTAATAAAAAGGAGAAAAGTAACCCAGCATTAACTTGGGAAAACACTGCAAACAGGATTCACACGCATAAACCATGAATAAAACCCCCACCCCAGAGTACATTGGGCAGCTTCCTTTTGCCTCAGGTTCATTAACAAGAAGTTCCTTTAATATGCCCCTCCCTTCACAGCACCCCACTCATAGTGCTGTCCTTAGTCAGGACCGACCCAGAGTCTAGAGGTGCAGCTTCAGAGTTCACCTTCCACCCTGGTTAGGGGGAGGGGAAAGAAGGCACCTTGCTCGCTCTGCTACCCCGCCACTACATTCCTGCCGGCCGCTCTGCTGACTACTCCACCAGTCACCCCCTAGCCGCCCTGCTAGCTACTCCAATGTGCACCATCACCTTCCGCTACCACCTGCTTCTCCCCTATGACCTCTGTGGGTCAGTCTCTGGAGGTTCTACCCAGCTCGCTGAGTTTGAGTGATTGCCAGCTCTTAGTGGGTGGGTGAACTGAAGCTGGGCGGGCACCGGCCCACAGAAGATGAATTCAGCTCTAGCAAGCACTGAAACAAAAGACTCCTAATGGAACCTTAATTCACTCTATCTTTGAACAGTGGGAAAGGGAGGTTAAACCATGTCTGGGGCTCTGACAGCCCACAATTTCAGGCAGGAATACCTGTCCCCACTCCTTATCAACTTTCACAGGGCTCTGGCATCTGAGCCCCTTGCTTAGCTGTTCAATTCAGATGCTAGTGACCATTCAAACCAGAACAGGTCTGCTGTCCTTTGCTCATACAATAAGGGGAACAACATTTCATTACCCCTGCATTTAACACTAACGTGATTTGTAACCTAGCACCAGCCAAAGGGATCATTTGGGCAAAGCAGTCCCATCATGCTGAACACCTAAGCAGGGTGGGTGTGCTCATGCAAATACAGTCTGGCCCTGATGCCTGTTCCCCTTCCTGCCAGACAGCTCAGCAGGGGAGACCCTGCTTACACGAGCATAAAACAAGTTGCAAACCTGGAGTAAGCCGCATTCAATTTGCAAAAAAAAAGCATTTCCATCTCAGTGGGATATCCTAGCATTATTAGTAACAGACCAATTTAAAGACTTTTTAGAAAAGATTATTTGTAACCTGACAGCCTTCCCTCCCACCAGTGTATAAACAGAAGAAAGAGTGACTGGTTATTTAATTACACGAGAAAATAGGAACCCGTGTGTTCCAGAAAGAGAGCATTTGTGATATGGCTGTTTCTCCTTTGCCGCCATTTTACTGTAGCTTTTGGAATGCATCAGAATTGTGGTTATTAATTTATTATTATGTGAATTCCAGCTGTTGATCATGTGTTTACAGTTATGAAGACAGACACACACAGGCTTGGTCTACATGTATCTCGGCGATTCGGCAGCAGTAGACAGGAGTTATGCAAATTACGCAAAGAACTTGATTAACTCCCGTCAACTTCTGTGCTTCTCTTCTGCGCACCATCTTCACTGCACTGCACTGATGGGAACTGCGTTCCCGTCGATGCAGTGCTATGCCACTTGAGGAGGTGGTTTTAGTACGTCTACTTCTGAATCGACTGAGTGGGTCTTCACTGACTGCTCAGTTGATCCAGATCTGATGATCTGATGGCGACTTTGCTGCTGTCAGTGTATTCATAGCCCCACACACAAACAAAACGAAACCCAACAAATAGATGCATTCTAGGGCTGCAATAACTGCTTAAATGAATTTCAAACTTTGGGGTCAAAGCACTCTAACCCCATAAAGTTTAGCTGCTATTTTCCCATTCATCACACACTAGAGCAGTCAGAAAGGGGAGTAGGAGTGGCAGTTGGCCATGTATGGAAAGTATATGGAACTTTAGGACACGTGAGTTGTTGTGAATGCAAGGGATCAGAATAGAATTCCACAGCTGGGGGGAAATGAGAGCTACTGAACTTTATTTTTGGTTTCAGTAAAGGTGGTCAACTGAATGAGGGGTAGAATTTTGTGTCAGGCAAGGAGAAGTGCAAAGAAACAGTCATATTTTAGACCAATCCTTATTAATTATACTCACTCCTGGTTCAGTGCTATGTCAAAGATGAAGCAAGGTTATTTCATTAGTAACAGAGAAAAATCAAGTATCTGGGTTTTCTGGAATGAGGGAGAGGTTGTTCATTGATTGAGTGTTTCCAAGTTCTTCTAGCTATAAGCCAGATTCTGTCACCTTTACTCATGTTGAGCAGTGGTCCAGCAGTAGTTCCTTTGAAATTAGTGAGTAAAGGTGGAGAAGCTGCCCCTTCAGATTTCCCCAGATATTGTACATATTTGAAGTTTAAACCAATTACATAGACATTTAAGTCCCTGTCACATACCACCACATGGCCCTGTAAGTCTTTAGGTTTTTTGTATATTTGTTTTTTGTTTTGATTTGCTTATGTGTGCCATATACACCTTAACTCAAAGCTCTGTAAAGCTCTGTAATAAATCATTTAATGCCTCCATCAAGTTAGTTGTAGTTTTGGTGAATTGGGACCATAGTTTGTTCTGTAATAATCCAATAATGGACAGTGCAGTCATAGACCACACTGTAATGTATATTGTAGGGAAATATGGTAATAGTCTGAAATGGCAATTCTCCTAAATAAATAGCACATCAACTTACTTAAACCTAATCATAAATGGGACAAATTGGACCCATGTGCAAACAGAAATCTGAGCAGAATGCAGGAGTTAAAGAACCCATTGTTTTCTAGCCTGACCCTGGGTAGAGAAAGCCTTGTGTCAGGTTACATCTGTTAAAATGATTCTAATGCCAGCTCTGTATTTTAATTATAAATATATAAAACATTTAATAAGAAGACATTCTGGGCTTACTAAGCCTTTAAAAAGCTCAATGTGGGTGGAGTGGGTAGAATGGTATTCCATGTGCCCTGGATAGAGTGCCAGCATATAATGATTGAATGTTTTCCTGTAATAAATTGAAAAAATCTGGTTTGTAAGAATGGATCCAAATCACTTGGCATTAGAAAGGTAATTTGTTACCTAGCTTCCTCTTGGAAACTAACTGATTCCAAGTTTGCTAGAACTTAACAGGGGCTGTAATGTCCAAAAAGAAAGAAAAGAACAACTAGGACATTTGTGGCTATGATCTTTTAAAAAAAAAAAAAAAAGAGAGAGAGAGAGAAAAGGTTTTTGTTTCTCCCCTCCCGCCTCCCCCCCCCCCTTTTTTTTTTAAAGTTTCTCACTTATGGCTCCAAACAAGAGGTTCAACAGCCAAAAAGAAAAAAAGAGGTTACTCAGGACAAAAGCCAGATCTATAGCCACCTTCTTTGTACCTTTCCAAATCTCAAGCCTGCTTAATTATGATTAATTGCCACATGGATAATCAGATACAGTTTCAAAAGGTTGGAGATGACAGTCCAAGGACACAAGGGAAGAAGGAAGGTTCGCCTTTGTTACAAGAAAAAAAATCAGGTCCCTTCTTCAGCCCATAACCTTTTCTTATTTTAACAAATCCAAACGGAATTAATACCATCAGTATATTGTTCCTGCTCCTGGGAATTGAACTTCAACTGTACAATTTCTGCAGCTGTCAGTTTTTTCAGACCTCCTGTCAATAATGCAATGTTGGGGTGCCCTTCTTCTTGAACGAAAGCAGTTTCAAGTTTCTGCTTTATGTCTGTGCTTTCTGGGCGGTGTGACATGATGAGAAACTACAAAAAATAATAACAGCAGTTAAAAAGCTTCCACTCTTGCCTTAACTGGATCAAATGTAATAGACTTCAGTCTTTTCTCTTTATTTCCTTTGCTTGTTTTAGAAAACACTGTGAAAAGTGCAGGAGATTTTGTCTTGCCAGCTCTTTCCTCCATTTAAAATCCCTTTGGCTAAGTCAAGGATCACAGTATGTCATTTCCAGCCTAACAGAAGTGTTGGGCCTCGTTCAGCTCCTATTACTAGGAGGCAAATCCCTAGGTTCCAGGCGCCAGTGTTTCTGCTTTTGGCTCCTTTCCCAGTATTGTTTCCTTCATTACATTCCAGAGTGCCTCTCAGCCAGTTAATGTTTGCACTGGGAGGTCCAAATATCCAGCAATCAGCACTGAACTTTTCTCTTTTTGTTGAGAATTGCAGGTTTCAAATGCAATCACTGACTTTAAAGAAAAACTTACAGGTGAACACAAAAGAACTAATTTCCATTTCATTTACAAACAGTAATATTTGTTGCAGTTTTACCATGTGCACTTGTAAAACCATTTTAGAAAACTTCTGACTCTTAAAAATCTTGTAGTGGCTAAAGTTGTTTTACCAATTTTGGAATAATAATTCTTTTCCCCCCTAAAAACTTACTCTTTGTGAACAAGGATGGCAGATTTGGGCCCTAAATTTACATCCATAACATTTAGTAAGTTTAATCATATTTAGGTTATAATCCTCAATATTAATCATCCCTGGACCAAAGTATTTGAATGCACTGGGAAAATCAGGATTGTGAATTTCAACTAATAGGCCCAGATCCCAAAGGTAACTGCAGTGGAAGATAGGTGTCTAAATACCTTTTAGGATCTGGGCCATAATGATTTGGATACATGCATACAATTGCATAAGAAGTTCAGTTTGGGCTCAATCCTGAAACTTACTGGGCCACTCCTATTTGATGCTAAACAATCTTATTTCCCAGTGACTTGCAAATTCATGGTCCTGGATTTCTCAAGTTGGGCATTTAAGCACTGAAGCATCCACTGTGATTAGTCACTTTTGAAAATATAAGGCTCTTGCTCCTGCCATCAAGCCTCCAAAGAAAACAATGGGGAAAGTTTTGTGTGAATTGACAAAGGATAGGGCCCATATATTAAGACGCTAAGAAAGCATGAGATTTAACCATAGCCTGTTAACTTTTACTGCACAAACCCTTTAAACTAAGGGCTATTTTCACTACACAATTCATTTTCTATGGAGTTTACTATGAAGTTTCAGGAAGGGTTTTCTATGAAGTTTTCCTGTCTCAGCAACTATGGGACATAAGGCTGATTAAGTAACAAGAACACATCCACCACACTTCCCTGTGGAACAAAATAGTACAAATTGGTAATTTCTCACTACCTTTTATATATAGCCTACAACTATACTTCAACCCATGGCCATATGTCATATGGATGGTGTCCTATGGGTGCTAGCTCACAGTGATGATATCAGGTTCATGGAAGTGAATATGCTCATAGAGGATACTAATATTAACTCGGTCTAAACAACAACACTGTTAAAGGATAAAACACAGTGGATTCCAGATTGCAACATGCTTTCATTAG
Organism: Mesoclemmys tuberculata; assembly: GCA_007922155.1. Classification (NCBI taxonomy): domain Eukaryota; kingdom Metazoa; phylum Chordata; order Testudines; family Chelidae; genus Mesoclemmys; species Mesoclemmys tuberculata. The sequence goes on along the minus strand of ML675609.1, from coordinate 42,249,125 downwards.
ATAAGATCATAGGCATTTTACAGGTTACTGATAACGAGGGTAGCATAAAACAGAAATAATTTGATAGTATATAGATCAGGAATGTGCCAAGAAAATATCTTAGGCAATGATCTGCCACTCTACTGCAGATAGTCACAAGCATGATTTTCTGACACAACAAACTGCTGTTGATGCATTTTTCTACCTTTGTATCGATAAAGCAACAAGACACTCATCTGTGCTTTTTCTGCTAATGCTAGTTCAATGGTATTCCTTTTCAATGCATATCTTTTTACAAGATAGGCCAAATACTATACACTTTGTTTTATTCCTACAGCACCAATTTGTTATCTTTTTATATCATCTTGCCTGAATGGAGAGTACCTGAGTTCAGTACATGTAAGTGTAAAATCATGGGTAACATGAATGGCTTACAGAGCCTACACAGTCCCTTGGCGCACTCCAGTTTAGACACTTACACAAATCAGATCCAGAATTTATTTTCTTCCTTTCAGGGTATCATTAATAGGACTAGAGGAGGGATTGTCGTGCCATTTTGGAAACTTGTCCATCTCTGTGATCTCCCCCTCAGCCTGAAAGAATGATGTAAATGTTACACATTCTTATAAACACATGTGAAAGATTTACACAAGGTTCAAGCAGCTCCAGATCTGCAAGATGCTTCTATACAAACTCCTGTGTTTCATATTCTGCTTTTGCTCACTTTAGTTTACACTGCATAGTATCCTCTTCGGAAGCCTATTTGACAATGAGGCCACCATTCCAGAAAGCACATAAACATGTTTAGGTTTTACTGAAGTCAAAGGGACTTAAGCTTAAAGTTAAGCACGTTGTTAAGGTGTCTTCCCCTTACTCTCTGCTGCCTGTCAGGGACAAGGCCCCACCTGAGCTGTGGAAATCACCAGTGAGAAGGGAAACTAGGGTTTCCCGTTTAGTAAGTTCATATGTACAGTAATTCTGTGGTGCCCTAAATCACATACTGGTGATTGATAGAAAGCCAGGGTCGGAATTTGAGGATTAGGGAGGTAGTAGTACTCTTCCAACCTCTACCCATGTGAATCACCAAAATGAGACGCTACTGACAGCAGATGCTAAATGATTGTTCAGCAATCAAAGCTCTGCTTAGCTCACAGTTGGCCCATGGACTCCCCTAGTTTTAGTAAGATATGCGGATCTATGATCTTCCTTCTCCTCTCACATGAAGTATTTAAATCACACTCAGATTTAAATCATTACCATAACTCATCTGATTTAACATCTCACAGAGATAAATGGGGCAGTTCAAACCTCTCCAAGCTCTTGTTCCAGGCTTTCTGCGGACTCTGTTAGACAATTCTGCATTTGTTACATTCGGTTCCCATTTTTGAGGGTTTCTTTGCAACCGTAACATCTAGAGACTTACTTTTTCACAAAAAAAAAAATGAAAGCTGATATTCTGGAGAGGTAACTGCTTCAGAGAGATGCCAGTTCAGAATACAAGTGAGTATCAGCTATTTATGTGCCCTGCTGGAAAGGGACAAATGTTTACGTCAGGATGACATGAGGCTGCCTCTACTGTCTGTTTTCAGTAGAAAAAAGAAAAGTCACAAGCCTACTATAGCTGCCAGTGATGTATGTACCAATCCTTATAACTCCTGCTTCTACTACCTTTTTGAAACCAAAGGACTCTTTTATTGGGGAAGTTTTGTAGGTGGTGCTGGTAAAATGTCAAAGGTTGGTACTTTTTCTCCCTTAGCTAGTTATCCTCCCTGTGGTTATCAGAATAATTAACTTGTTATAGCCTTTGTTGTCACTAGTAGCTTCATATTCATATTCCCCATGCTTCCATTTTCATCCTCATCAGTTTCTTCATTCAGAATTGTAATATAATTGAAACCAATGTGCTCATAATATTTCCTCCAAATCAAAACAAGAAAGCAAGGAGCTAGCAGATGCTGATTTCCTCATTTAATGGCACATATTTTATAGAATGAGTCAGATTCTTCTCCCCAAGACACCCACCTGACCTCCCTTTCTCTCCATTGTCTCCCAACTGCAGCCAGACACTGCTAATCATGTAAGATGTAGCCCATGAAAATAGGCTGCAACTAAGTGAAATGCATCCTTTGACCTCAATGCCTTCACATGCACTATAAAGCTCAAGTTGTTTCTTTGCTAAATGAAATGCATTTTCATCGACAAAAAGGTGGCAAATTATAGCTATGAAGATGAGGTATTTTTCACTATTTCACTAAGGCAGCAAAAATAAAATAAAATAGTGATTTCAATACAAAGTATGTACAAAACAGCAAGGCTTTCCAAACATCTCTAGAAGAAATCAAAGAAGAATATAATGAGAATACTATTCATTTCCCTCTGAAGATCTCAAAGTGCTTTACAAACTTTAATGAATTTAACCTCATGACACTCCTCTGACATAGGTTGTTATTTATCTGAAAAGCTCTCAAACTTTGTCTTAGTGTGGATGATATTTTAGTATGGCAATTGTCTTAAAACCACATCCTCTCCTATTCACAATGATATAACATCCCTGTAGTAACTAAAATAATTGTCTTCAAGGAATAGTATTTAATGCATGTTTAGATATTTTAATGCAATGTAGTAGCTGGAAATAAGCAAGAGGATCGAGCATAACATAAACATGTAGTTCTTCTTGGATCACAAACACGTTTTGCAGACCATCAGTGATCCATGATCGACGTTTAGCACATTTACAGATGGAGAAACTGCAGGATAGAGTTAAAATGACTTGCCCATGGTCACACAGAAAGTCTGTGGCAGAGCTGGGAAAACAATGTGTTTGCTTTCCCCATCTACAAAGAGCAAAGTATGTATTTGTAGGTATAAACTTTTTTTCTCTCTGCATATTAAGAAAACCAAAAACAAGAAAGAGAGTGAGAAAAGTTATTCACTATAAAGCTCCACTATGAAGACCATGGTAACCAATTTCATTCCTCTGGCACAATGGAATGCTCAACAATAAGAGTAAAGCTCACCTGTGCAGGAAACAGAATTTTCTCCTGCATTATGGAATAACTCCTCCAGGAACTAAGGACCATCACAAATCTCACTACTTTTCCTTGCCTTCTCTAATATAAACACACAGTAACAGGTATATTTAAATAAATAAATTATAATAACAACAATCATTACCAAACCAAGACAATCCACTGCACATGTTTCTCCCTCTGGGGAGAGCATTAGAGAACAAACGCTATATGACAGATGTGTAGTTGCATCGCTGAAAGCACTATTGGAAGGCACTCACATACTATGATAAGCATAGTATAAAAACCTAGAATAGAAGAGCCCTGCGGCATTTGGCTTCTGAACCAAATCATAGAATGGCAGCTGCCTCACAGCTGCCCCTGTGGTAGGTTGGGTGATTCCTTGAACCTTCACCCAAAATCCAAAGCAAACTAAAACTGAACTTTTTTTAACGTCCAGATTTATTTATTTATTTATTTTTAACGTTTGCTCTTCTGTGCTCTGTCTAGGATCAGAAATAATGTTGGAATTTCATGAAAAATGATGTTCTTGTGAGATTCTTAGCTCAGTATGACAAACCCAAATGGCCGAGGTTGTCCGGATACACTCCAGAATAAAAACCTGCATTACCAGATTTGGTTTATCTGAACATTATGCGGCTCCTTCAACACAGTGAGATCACTATAGAAAAAGTAGTACTGTCAAGATCGTAATTTACATCACTGTAAAACTGCAGCATGGTAGATTTCTTCTCTTTATTATTATTAAAATAAAACGATAATAATATTAGTACATCCAGCTTTGCTTCAGGCTTCCAATTCAGTTTATTTAATAAATGGCAAGTAAAAGTGCTGTGAAGATGAGCGAGTGCCTTCTGACTCTCTCTGTTGCTCTCTCTCTACTTCAGGAAAAACTGCTTAGCTTTAATATAGCTCTTTGTGGCCTGAGAAGTGAGTGCACCTTCTTTTTCATCGGACAAACTTCTAATTGCCAGTGAAAAATAAAGCAAATAATGTATTTCCTTCATTTAACAGTGGATACTGCACGTTGTGGCCACACCCATATTGAGTGTGACTCAATTAAACCAGCTGGTCATGTGTGGAAGGAGCTTCTCATAAACTTACAGGTTCGGCCATGAGCACTAACAATCACTTAAAACCTGCAGAACAACATCCTCCATGATCAGCTTCTATTCAAACACATATTGGTGTGTGTCAAAACTCTCAGTTTCACACATCATTATTTAACAGTATGCTAGGCACTGTGCAAAACTCCAGAGATGGATAATGTAAAACACACTGGGGAATCCAAAAGAATGGTCTCTCTAAAAGGGCCTTTATCCACTCAAATCAAAAATCTCACATGCAAGTAGTCCAACTCTCATTAGTGTTGTGGGCTTCACTTTCTTTTAGTGAGGTCTAAGAAGGGATTTGAAAAAGAAGAGGGTGACAACCTGGTACATAGGGAGACAGTATAGAAGAAGGCACAAGGATGAGAGTGGAGAAGGATAAGCTGGATCTGGTTATGATTTAACTTACATCAATTAAGCTATATTGGTTTCAGTGGGAATTACTTCTGATATTCACGGATGTAACAGATATCTGAATGGCCTCTACCATTTTGTCTTCAGAGTTATTTAGACATTAGAGATTTTTTTCCCCAGTGCATTTTGACACTATCGGTTTATTTCAGATATAGTGGAATATCCTGAAGAAAACTCCAAATGGTCCTTCAAATATGAAAAATTTCCAGACATGAACAATCCTCCATGGACTATGAAGCTCTTTTTCAATCACTATGTATGGCACACAGACTGTTATTCACAGGCTGTTGAAAGTTTTCAGTAGAAAACTATTGCCCAGTGGGTTAAAAAAAAAAAAAAAAAAAAAAAGCTAATGGTATTTTCCTTAACGTTGAAACCATTAACAGAGGTTTTATTCTCCACTAGATGTCACTACAGCTGTGTGAAATGTTAACAACAAACAACACAAAACTCCCTGAGTTTTGTTACAAATTCAGAACTTGGACCAGGTTTCTTAAAAGGTCTGCTCTTGTTCACAGACCTTTGAAGGGAACTTGGACTGATTAATGCTTTTGTGTCAAAATCATAAAAAAATCAGGGTTTGGCATGTTTTTGAGGACAAGGCAGATGAAACTCAGCAGTTTCAGATAACTTTTGCTTTGAGATTTTGGCTTCATTTGGGGGACCCAAAAGCGACTGGAGAAAACCTGTGTGCAAGCATGGTTATTGTTTGGATGGGAGATTTTCAAAGGAAGAACTGGACGCGGTAGAAAGTGGTGGTGGTGACTCAGGCAGTAACACTCTTCTTTCTGAGTCAGCAGTGACTCAATACCTCTGGACAGTGTTGGAGATATTGTGCTGTAAAATGTACCAGGTTTTCAATTTGACAAAACCGAAATCCTGACAACCTGTGGCCATTAAATATTCTATGGCTTTTTTCTTTCAAGAGTAGAGGTGTCAACCCCAATGTCACACAGTAAATTCAGTTCCTGGCTGGATTAACAGCAAATATTGACTGCCTAAATCCTTCTTGTAGCTTCAGTAGACTACAGGAATCTTCTTCAATTCCTGTCCAAAATTCAGCGTACTGTGATTATGTGGCCATGTATAGAATATGACAACATAATATGTTTTCATCAACTTGCCACATGCATCCCCTTTAGCGCCAAATAAATCCTTCAAAATACTGCTGTCTTCAGCTCTTGAGTTTCAATTGCCTCTTTGCCTTCCCCCTCCATTGTTTTCCTTTGTCCTGTGGTTTCTCCAGGTGAAGTGACTACATTTCCTGGGCCTGTTCCTGTGCTCCTGCTTTTCAAAGGGCAGCAGTGAAAGGGAGACGCTTCTAGAACTAAGACAGCAGCCATGAAAAAAAACAATTACCAACCTCCCAGCACTGACTCCTAGAATTCATAGGGGGTTTCTGAGTTAACATAGAACAGAGTGAAGTTTTACTATCCATGATGAAGAGAAGGAAGGCATGTGGCAGCTTCTTAGCAGTTCCCCTCCTGCGGATCTTAGGAGGCTTGTAGGAGGTGAGACAGCGGTTGGTGGTAACAGGGGAAGTCAACAGCATAAAGAATCACGATAATTGAGGAGAGGGGGAGATGTTTGCCAGAGACAATGTGGAGCTCCTAATCCCTGACAGAGCAAAACTCTGCTCCCATTTAGTTATTGCATAATTCCTTTTGTGCCATGTAATACATTGCAGCTCTGCCACAGGGAGACCCGGGAGCACAACTGCGGAGCTTATCTACTGTATAATACAGCAGGTTGTGTGTAGTATTGCTATGGGTTGTTAAAGAGCTGCCATAATCCCTTGAGAGGTTGATTTTTTCAGATGACTTAGGCAATTCTCGTATATCTATTACATAAAGACAAATTCCATCCACCTTCCTCCTGTAAGTACAGGTGCAAGTGAATATGTGCAACTTGCATTATCTATATCTCATATCTGGTCTTGTATCCAAAATTTGTAACAAAATTGAAATTTATTTTTCTAGAACCCTAATTTTATGAACGTTTCAGATCTTCCTTGGGATCTGTATAAAATCAGATTTTGCCTGTAGCATCACTGAAGTCAATGCGACTACTCAGCTACAGTGAAGCATACAGGATTTGTGAAGTAAAGGATGAAAGGCTCTACACATATCACTGAGACATATACAGAAAAGAGATAGAGAGAAATGACATCAGTAAATAAACATGGCGTATTATGTGAGGTCAGACTATATTGCTCTTCATACATAATATTTAAATGTTACTGTATATACTGAATATGTGCAATGTGAATAACATTTTCAATTGATCAGATTCTAGGGTCATAGGGCAGAATATTACTGACTTGAGCTTGATTATTATTCATATTCATTATGAGCCTACTCTCTGAACATGGACTATGTCTACTAAGGCTTTGTCTGTTCTCATGTAGCATGCACATTAAAGACATATGTTCACTTATATACTGTAACATCTGGATTCCTGAGTATGTCATCCCTTAAACCAGCAAATATTCAGATGCTCAGTGTTCAGTAAATTTAAGAAAATAAATTGAAGCTACTCACTTATTTTAATAGTGCTTCTGAAGACATTTTGCAGTTTTTTATGCTTTAATTAAAACCTCATGGCAATAGTATGCTTCTTTCTTCCCACTATGCCAGTGATCAGAAAAATTATGAGGCTTCAAGTACTCTGTATATCATTAATTGTTCTGTCCAAGATAAAAGAATAGTAATATTTTATTATAAACATTGCATAGTGAAAAAATACCCCCTTTCCTTCTCAGGGGAGTGGGATTTTTCATCAGAGCAGCAGGGAAACGACAACCCTTTGATTTCTGAGAGGAAGGTGGGAAGGATGGAAACTGTTGGCTGCACTAGAGGTCTTCTCCTCACCTTCTTTGCCCAAAATGGATGTGGATATTGTGTGTGTCTGGGTGGGGAGGAGAACAAAAGAGGAAGAGAAAATTCTCTGCTTCTCCTATTTCCCATTGGCCAGGCTGTGGTAAGGGGGAAGGGAAAGCTGATTGTCTTTAGTGGACCTTCCCCTTCTTGTCTGTGAAGACCTCAGGACAAGCAGCAGCCATTCTGAGTTATTGCCTCACTAGCATGCCCTCTAATGGAGGTATAGTTTAAACTGCATTTCCAAGATGCTGTGGGTCTGACCAACGGTCTGCACTGGACCCCAAATAAATGCCTGGTATGGGGGGGACGTGTTCATTCCTCCTATTAAATCAAAAAGTTAATAAAATTTCGGCCTTCCTGTTTACATTCTATCCCCTTGGATGTCCATGTTCATTCTCCTGCATGGAAGGCTTTTCCTTCCCACTCCTCTTACTGCCTCCACTCCTCAAATAAAGTGCAGACGTCTCAGAATTAAGAGAAGTACTGTCAGAGTACATTCAGTACAGGACAATATTGAAGAAGGTTATAAGTACGTTAGGATAAGGGCACCATAATTATGTGAAGAAGTCTGGAGAGAAAAGATTACATTGTTCTGACAACAACAACTTTCAAACATTTAGACCTTTAATATCATTAATTTAAAGTATGAGATTAAATATTTTATGCAAATATTAGACAACAGCAAAGAGCTCAGCATACTAGGATTTAAAACAAATTGAAAGCATGCAAGACATATTCATTTCTTAAGCAGTTTAGTTAAAAAATCTGTATTGTCTCTATTAGGATTAACTGACAGTAACTCTTTGTGTTCAAATGGATTTAACTTCACTGTGGTTTGTTTTCCAGATATCATTGTCCTCCAATAATCTTGGATAAAGGGAAATGTAAAGGGACAGATGAAGTAAAATATATATCGCCACATGCTAAACATAGAATTATGTTTAAATGTCATTACTAAATGGGATTTCATCTTCATATACCATGCCTAATCCCACACTATAAAAGATGTATAAAACCTCTTGACAAATATAACAGACTTTGTGGAAGTTGCATATATTGATTAAAACATCAAGTGGTTACATACAAACCAATAATGAATTACTTCTTGTTGGAAGATAAAACTGTGATATTTAAAATTACAGACTTGAAAGTAAGTAAAATTACCCCTAATTATGCAGAAGGGAGCAACACCTTAGCAATAAACAAGATAAGCACCTCAAACAGCACTAATAATTTTAATTAACGTTTTCAGTTTCCTTTCACCTCCTTTCAAGGTTATCTGCTACCTTCTTCTAGTACAATATTACAGCACTGTTAAAAACTTACATTCCATTACTAATCACTTTCAGAAGCCAAAAAATTACCTTCCAAGCCAATTTTTGTTTAAAAATTCACTGTGTGCAAAAGCAAACATTGCATTGTATAGAACTGTTGAAAAGGATTTCATATTAAATTGCAATCAAAGGGCTATTTTTAACTGGCTGGGTTCAGCTGGTCATTTGGGGCCTGATTCTGAAATCCTTAGGCAAAATTTCCCTGGCAGTTTTGCCTGAATAAGGACTGCAGAAGTAGGCCCTTTATTATTAGAGGAAGGAGTCAGTTTAAAAATCAAGAAAAATGTCTGAACTGCTGAATATTCAGGTCCTAATACAAGTTCAAAAGAGTTCTAAAGTATAAACAGTGCAAATGAAAATTGGGCATAACATAATCTACTCAATATTTGTATTCTCAGTTGAGTACTAATTAATAAATGTGCATGTTCAAGATTTATGATTTTATTAAACTTTTTCTCTCTTTTTTTATTAGAAACTTGGTAAGAAAAGGGCTTTGTTATATCAGTGGGTTTGTTCCATGCCACAAATTTAATGCACGAGGTCACTTGGAATATAATGTGTAGTGAAAGAATCTCATTAGGCTAAAATGAATGTAAAATGTGTCAATTTGATCCAAATGAGAACTGTAGTAAAACCATGTTTGATGTTCATGTGCAATAAATCTTTAACATTTGTCTGTAAAGTATTAGAGAACCCATAGGGAAATCTGTATTTGTGATAGCTGCACATTTTCAATGATTTTTTCCCTATAATCCTTTGTTGACATTTAGCATATGGTAACAAAGTAAGATCCTAAAATGAGACTTATTATTTTTATAAGATAAATAAATGGACATGTTGCATATAACTACTGAATTTTTGAAAAAAGGCAAAAATCATTAAAATGAACTGTTAGCATACATTTAAAAGATGTGACTGGTAAGTATTAAAGTAACAAATTAAAAATGTCCTATTTATATGTCAATCAATTCAGCATCAAAATATTTGATGACCATACCCTGCCAATTCATTTTTATTTTGATATATTCATATTATTAATTACTGTTGTATTTCAATTTTCTCTCTAGTATTTTTGTTTGTTCATAATAGCTTTATGGTTCAATGGACCGAAATGACTAAAATGAAAGATTTCCAAGATTTCTTCTGGGAGTAATTTACAAAAGACCACAATTTTTTTAATTGCTCCTGATGTTTAGTTCTGAATATCTGAAAGAAGAGAAATCAACCAAACTCTTTTAGTTGCCACACCATCGGCATTTTTTTTTTTAGTAATCTTTCTTGATTGCATCATTTTAGAGCCTTAAATTCATCTTTAGAATTCTGTTTGCTCTAACAGCACATCCTCTCTTTTGCAAGAGAATAACTAGCTATTTATATTCTTTGAGGAGGCTCCAGGAATAATGGGAAAAATATCTGAAACAATTAAGAAAAAAAGATATTAACTTTTGTTGGATGACTAAAGTTGAAGTTCCACAAGATTGCTACAATATGCATGATGGCTCCTGATTATCACAAAGTTTAAAAAAAACAAAACAAAACCCAACCTTTTGTATGCCAGCAGTTTCAACATCGTTCTTGGCAGGAAAAATGAAAATATTCTAGCATGGGAAAAGTCTTTGAGAGAACATGCATCCTTGCTAATTTACATTTTACATAAATATACAATATGTGACAAAGCAACATCATGTTAATGCATCGTTTTTCTAAAGACCACTAAAGACTTTACAAACCCAGTACGAATGCTCACTGAGAAGTTTGTACCATATCACTGAGAGAGCACAGTAACAAGCCATTCCTTTTATTTTCTTTACAGACCAGCCATTTTTATGGAATTTGTCCATCTAATTATTGCTGTAAAGGCCTTTATCAATAAATGTGGTGTTCTAAGTAGAGTTTTCCTTGGCTTGCAATCTCCCTACAAAACCACTGCATACTTGACAGTTTGCCCTAGTTAAAAATTCTTTGCTCAGAAAAAGCACAGAGAATGAAACAGTATCTGGTGTTGTAAAATCTTGACCAGATTCTGAAATATTGCCTAACCCCCCCAGCCTTGTCAGCCAGAAGGTGATTTTTCCAGGTCAAAGTTTAGGGGGGATGGATAGAAAATTTGGGGTAAAAGCTTAGTCTGCACTATATTGCTTCATGAATATATAGTCACCTTTAGTATAAATTGTGTTTCATTCCTCTATATTTTGACTACATTAGTTTCATGCATGGTAAGTATAGGAATGGCAGGATAAAAACATTATATCTGCCTCTTAATGTTTCCATGTTCTATTTATATTTGAGGATGATCCTAAGGAAAAACATATTTGAGGGCAGCCTAGTAAATTATTTCTTCAGTACTAGTACTACTATTTCTACTACTAGATCTTGTGGCACTCTTCATCAATAGATCTCAGAATGCTTTACAAAGGAGGTCAGTGTGAATATCCCCATTTCACAGATGGTGAAACTGAGGTACAGAAAGGACAAATTACTTGTCCGAGGTCAGCCAGCAGACTATTGGGATTAACACCTAATTCTCCTGATTGCCACTAGGCCACAGTGTTCTACTTTAGTACAGTGGTGTTCTAATAATTGGTACACAATATAAACTCTTAGATACATTTTGATACTAGAATAAAAATTTTCAAAGTTCCATGAGAGGTATCATTTGTATGGCATTTCTGCCAGGAGCAAAAGTAGAAAGTACTAGTCCTTATGCAAAAATGCCCTCACTCCTAAGACTTCCAGTCTAACTTCGTAGTCTAAAGAGGTTTGTGTAATCATATAAACTTTTGGAAGTTTCCTGAACTGAACCTGAATAATCTGAAGTTCCACCATTGCTAAGATTCTGATTTAGCAAAGAACATAAGTGTGCGCTTAACTTTATGCACATGCTTAAAATTCCATTGAAGCTAATCACATGCTTAAACCCTTCGCTGGATCAAGGTCCAAGAGCTTAGCAGGATTAAAAACAAAAAAAGATCTGCTATTTATATTGCTAACAAGAATATTCAGTTATAATAGAAATTTTTTATTTTTAAATAAAAGTTGTGGAAGGGATATATAGCCCACATCTTGGGGCATAATCCAAGCTCTGTCTACTGAGGTTTAGTATGAAACTTTCCTTAAAGGCAAGGTATTCCAGAGCTACTTACTGCAGAATTTTTTACATCTTCTTCTGAAGCAGCTGGTATTAGCTACTGAGGACAAACAGGATAATGGAACCAACCTGATTCACTTTCACTATGATAATGCCTATGTTCCTAACTAGGATGGATTTTTTTTTTTAAAGAAACTTTAAAGCTGGAAGTACTATATGTTAAGCAGAAAGTAATAAAATATAAATTAATATCTACAAACCATTGTTGCTTAAAAATAAACAATCAAACAAAACACAGATTTAAGGCACTGGGTATTAGCATGATGACAAGGTCATGCATAGGTTTGCATTATAGGTCTCAAAATTTTCCGCTGATATAAGCAAAGATAGTGAAAATGTTTTGACAATCTTTTAAGGAACTGCTTCTATTTTCTTTGATTTAATTTGTGTGTGTTCATTTTTTGGAAACCAAGTTATCATTCTTCACTTCTCCAAATGGGATCAGAAAGGCTTTGAAGTTATTTAAAAAAAATGTTTAAGTATGTATAAGAACTGTATTTGCCATTCAGTAATAGGAGGATCTAAACAATGATTATGAAATCCAAAAGAATTAAAAACAACTAGTTTGTATTTCAATGCCAACCCCAAACTTTGCCCGTGTGTGTTGAAAGGCTTCCTAAAATTCACAACTCGGTGGTGCTAATCTTGAGCCAATTTTGCACAAAGCTGGCAAGGTTTGTGGAGAAATCAGGCAAAACTTGTAGTTTGCACAGCTTCAGATGCACTTTGTTGGTTGATTTTCCTTTTGGTTTTATGGATTAAGTTGAGGAATTTAGGAGATGTTGACTGAAAGAGAGGTTGTTGAACTTCTGAAAGACTGATGGGGAAAGAGATCAAACAAGAAGACAGCAAAATACAGAGTAAAAAAAATGTAAAGAGTACTATTCCAGAAACAAAAGCACACCTATTTCTCTTTCTGTTAGATTTATTGCTATGTAAGGAGAATTTTTTCAGGCATAGGGCCACATTCAGTGCAGAGATGACTCGGGCATGAATCAAAATATAAATTGGTAGTGGGCCCAAGCAGAACAAATTCTGCTGGAAGAAGGCTAGGCCATAGAGGCTTAGCAAAAGGGGCATGGGAAAGCTGAATGCATTGATTTCACAAATCCCCTTCACCAGCCTTTGCTGACAAAAGCTTATCTGGGCTGCCAGCTATAAATTAATGCTACCTTCACCAAGTACAGTCAAAACTTTCTAACACTGCTGCCACCCTCCCTTTGGGATGAATACCATCTGGGCACAAGAAGCCCCTAATTTATACTTCCCTACACCAACATTAGTGAATCTGGACCATTGTTTTCAATATTCCTATGGTTGGTTCTTTCATGCTGGCCTCACTTTCTTTCTCTTAGTTTCTTTCGCTGCTTTTCACCAGTCGATCCCAACGAACTCCAAGAACGTATACAACAGAGCACCAGTGATATAGTACTGTAATTTTATGGGTATTTTGAAGTTCCTGAGCATTATTATTTTACAAAATGGTTTTCACCATTTTTTTCTTTTCTACTTGGCTTACTTCCTTCTTTATGTTCTTCTCTTGAACTATAAGTAAAATGTATATCTTGGCTGCAGTTTCATCTTTTGTACATACTGTTAAATATTACACTAATATTGCACGAGGCCCCACATAAAAAATTTATTATGTTTTTCTATTTATATCTGCCCCCAGATTGTGAGGCCTCTCGGGCCTGGTCCTGATGTAATTTTTTGGGCTTCTGAGTGCAGGAAGGGACAAAAATGAGGTTTGTGGGCAGAATGTTGTCTTTGGATCTGTTTGTAGTTTTGGGGCTTAACTCTGCTCCGATTTATAGTGTTGTAAATCGGGAGTGGTTGCACTGATAGTGATGGAATTATTGTGCTGTAAAACCAGTGTAAAATATGATGAGAATAAGGACCATTATTTGTGTTTCAATCCAAATTTTAGACCATTAGTCAAAAACTGGATATAAATACAGGTTTCATGCAGAACCATAGGTAACATATTCTGGTGTACTCTAACTATGGCTGGTACAGTGCAGGCATTTTCCTGTTGATGATTTAACTCTGAGCTGTTGACTATCCTCTCTAAAGATGAGAGCTACTATAAGTCAGCTCTGGGTTTCTTTTTTGACTAATGATGGCTAGCTGTACCAAAGCTTCAAACTGCTGTTTATGAGTTCTACTGTCTACTAGTAACGGAGTAAAACCACCAAACTTTTGTCTCTAAGAGCTAAGAGGACTTTCAGAAAGCTCATTGTCTTAGTGAAAGGGCTTTTAATCAATTATATTTCCACTTAGAAATGCTACTTAATATAAAGGATGCAAAAGATGGGTTTTAGCACTGATCATTTCCCTTTTTTAAGAGATCTGTTCACTGGCCCACATTTACTGAATTGTTGGACACAGCCTAATCCTGCATCTGTGTCCACATCACAGAAAAAAAATCTACTTGTACCATTAAGGCTACGCTGTGCCCTTGTTGGCAGTCTCAGCAGATTCTTTTGCAAGAAGACTGAATTACATCCCTGCCACGTCACATTAGTACTGCTAAAACTCAGATCTATACCTATTTAGATCTCATCTATACTGTACAGTCTTCTGCCTTCTGATCTTTCCCCCTTTCCAAAATATATAGCCTACAGTTGCTGAAGTTGTCTTCATTGCTTGCTGTTCTGACTATATCTTTTCACCTCTGTTCATATTCCCCACCTCCTGAACCCCTGCAATGGCTTCCAACCTCACTCCTCATCCCTTATCCTCAGGTACTATGCCCTGTGCAGCTGGCACCTTCATATAGTGCCACTCTTCTCCCCATTCATGCGTTGACAATTGCTCCAACTCCACCAAACCCTCTCTTTCTGCCACTCACGTCTCTGCACCTTTTTCCATGCCAACTACTAAGCTTCGAAATCACTAAAACATTCCCTCTCTTCCCTTCAAAGTTCCCAATAAAATCGGCCTGCCTTTCACTGCTAAACCTCAGTTCCCCTGTTACCATTCCAAATATAAAACACTTTCATATATTAAACTATATAAAAAGAAAAGAGAAAATCCCTGGACCCAGCATGAAGGGAGCCTAACTTGAACAATCAAAATAACATGACTGTGTATCACACACCCTTCTCCCCTCCCTTTTGATTTTGTCTGTGTATCGTTTGGCTTGTTCACTCTTCAGGGGAGGGCATTCACAGTATCTTCTTACATATTTGTAAAGTTCCATGTATGTCTACAGCACTATGTAAATAAAAATCATCATCACTGGAAGAGATGTTGACTGTGGGGAAGCCTGTTCCATCGTTGACCACATTTTACATGTTATGTAGATAAAGAACAAAATTCATTCCCGAGGGCTATCAATCTGGCATCTTTCAAATACATTCAACCTCACTTTTCTATCAAATATGGGGCAAATATAAAATGGGGTTATTTCTATTTTTGTATATGCATTTCATTCTTTATTTCAAATGTAATTTTAATCAGTTCAACATAAAAGTGTCTTAATATTTTCAATAATAGCACTGGTTACTTTAAATATTAAAATTCACATTAGGAATTCCCCTGTCTACGTGTGCATTGCACTATTTGCATTATAGATTGAGTAAAAAAAAAATACACTGAGTCATGCCCACAGTTTTAAATGCTCCTACTGTTGATTTGCAAACACATAGCAAATGCCAAAGTGATTAGTGATAAACAAGGTCCTTACACTCCAAAATTAAAAGCTCCTAATTATCAACTTTAAATAAATCCTTATTGTATGGCAGAAATAATTTCTCATAAAGTGTTTCTAACAGTCAGAGAATGCTTTTAGGACATACAACATTAACATAATTTTTTCGACTGGGGTTCTCACAGGACATCTGATGAAGTCTCTACCCTTAATTTTAATTGCATAGGCTGCATTTTTAATTAAAAACTGTACAAATGGATTTTATGCCATGCCAAAAGAAATCCGAATTCATTAGTTATAAAACCTTTTAAAAATTGATGTAAATATGTGAATTCTTTAAAAGTTCGAACTTAGAGTCCTTATTTTATGTTGAGTAGCCTTTTATCTAGAGAATAATGAAGCCAATATAAATTAAGTTATTCTAAGGGTTTTTTGTCCCCCTCCTTTTTTTTTGCTGGTTTGGGAGGTAAAAAGGGTACGGGTAATCTCTTTATGTCATTATGCTCTTCCTTGTATCAAATTCATTATAAATCTAAATACTGAAGAAAGTTAGAGGGGAAAAAACATTGACCCTTTCTTATGGGGTTATATAAATAAACATTCATATACCTTTTATTAATTCTTCATATTAAAAAACAATCACAATCTCAAGCCAATAAAATTAATGTAAATCTGTTAAACTGTAATTTAGGAGGAAAACTCTGGTCATTACTCAAAGAAAAATATGTGCTTTATTGATTTTTATTTTAAAATCTGTGAACTGTGAATTGCTTTTTCATAATTTGACAAATCTTGAAACAAAAAATGGAAACTGTGAGAGTTTTGTTTAACTTGACATACTACTATCCTTTTTAGTTTTGAAGGCCATCTACCTGAGTGAGTGGGACCTTCTCTCCCTTGTGATTGCCAGTTTTGAGATTTCGGTTTTGTTTGTTAGTTTAGTTGGTTGATTTTTTGGTGGGTGACACCCAAACTGTTTTTTCCATGATTAAAGTCAGTTTAGATGAATGAAAAATGTCAAAAGAATGTTGGAAGATGTTAAAATTTTCTGGGTTATGAATAAATTTGTGAAATTTCAATATTTTTCCCCTCCTATTTTGAGATTGAGATGAATACAAAGTTTTCTGAGAAACTTTCCTGTTGTTTTTGGTCACCTGAGTCCTTTTTTTCTGACTAGTTGAGTTTGCTCTATGTAATAAAGAGGATTAGCAGAAACTGTTTTAGCTCTTTTGGGAGTACTCATTATCTCAAATCTAGTCAAAGCAATTGCTGATAGCAACAGGAAATAGCTCTCTGCTTCTCACTGCTTCAGTTTGGAAGTGAAGACAAATCATGATTGCTGCTCAACCCATCAAAGACCATCTGTCTTTGAAAGGGTAGGGTAATTGTCTTGCCTGCCAGCCACCTGAAATATAATATCAAAAGAGAGTTGTTCACTAAAGATGCTACAGTGGGAGCAAAAGGACTGATTCTTTCTTGAAAAAAAGACACTACGGTAGTTCTCTGCCCTAAAACTCTTCAGGCAGCTGGATCCTTGTGAATGGACATAGATTTCCCTGTACTAATTTTCTTGCATACATGAGCTCTAGACTAACCCCAAATAATTAGTCTCACTCTGGTGTGGTAAAGAAGTGATCCAGGCTAACTTCTATCATCACTACACCGCTTCATAATCAGCAGGACTGGCCTCCAGTGCCCTAGTCAAAGGCAAAATCCACTACTTTTATCAACTACATGTTTTTGCTGAGCTGAGTGTCCTGCAGATATTCCCAAAGCGTGCACTCCTCTCCAAAAACCAGAACAAAAAGGAGTAAAGGTGATATTTCACCTATGGGACTGCCCAATAAAGTTGGGAAATCTAACTTGGATGAAATAAAATGACTTCAGTGAAAATACAAATTGAACCTATGGAGGTCAAAACATTAAAACAAGTCACTATATTTTCCATTATTTTGTGGTTGTGCAATGTAAGCACAAGCCAGGTTGGGGGAGATATGCAAGGAATGGAGAACTGCATATGAATTTTTAGGACAAACCACTGTAGCAGTCTTTAAACCTTAGCATTTGTAATATTCTTAAAGTTCTTTGCAATAAGAAGGGTAAGAAAATCACTTTCATTATGATGACTATAGGAAGCTAATCCTAGCCTTGACAGTGATTATGTCCACAAAATAGAGGTTCCCAAAAAAAAGGTCCTGTTGTCAAATTATATTACCTGTTTAATATATTGGTTCATTAAAAGTCTATTTTGAATACCTCTCATCTATCTACCTATCTAATCTAATCTATTAAATCTAATATTACAAAGAGCAAATAATCCCATTTCCTTTCATTGAGAATAGCATCTATAAGAATGGCAATAGGACATTTCAAAACATGGTCGTTTTGAAAATTCTTGATCTTTCACCACCCTCCTAATGAAAATGTTTTTTCCTAATGTCCAACTAAACCTCCCCCACTGCAACTTGAGACCATTGCTCCTTGTTCTGTCATCTGCCACCACTAAAATGGCCTAGCTCCATCCTCTTTGGAATCCCCCTTCATGTATGTTGAAGACTGCTCTCAAATGCCCCCTCACTCTTCTCTTCTGCAGACTTAATAAACCCAGGTCTGGCAGGCCCCTTATCATTTTCATTGCCCTCCACTGGACTCTCTCCAATATGTCCAGACCCATTGTGCAGTGCCTGAACTTGTTTTCTTTGTGATAATACTGCTCTGTGAATAAAACCACAATATGTTTGCTAAACAGATTCCTTGCCTATTGTTTATATTAGCATACCAGTATTCATGCCAGCTTCACTGTCTACTCAGAACTAAACAAAACATTTATTCTATGGAAAGTTTACAAAAACAGGCAAGAAAAACACCATGTAATTGACAGTTTTATGATATTAAACTATGTAATTTCTTTTAATATTATCCCCACTAGATCCAGTTTATTTGCATACTTGAAAAAGGACTTCAGAGCCTTCAGGATTCAG
Organism: Mesoclemmys tuberculata; assembly: GCA_007922155.1. Taxonomy (NCBI): domain Eukaryota; kingdom Metazoa; phylum Chordata; order Testudines; family Chelidae; genus Mesoclemmys; species Mesoclemmys tuberculata. Next base: position 42,230,600 of record ML675609.1, on the reverse strand, counting down.
TTCATGATTTGGTCAACAGAAATCCTCAAGTGTCTAGACTTTCTAGTTTTGTTTTGTTTTGATATTTGTATCATGGTTGTTCTTTGGTTGATAACCACACATTAAAAAAATCAGAATTCCTGATCAAAGAAGTCAACGGAGCAACACCAGTTTACTATCACTGAAAATCCAGCCCACTAACTTCTGCTGAACACTTCATCTACTTCTAAAAGTTTAAGGAAAAATATCTGCTGTTTTAGATCCCTGTCACATGCTAATGGTTCAGATTCAGAAGGTGTAAGATATTAGTCTGCTGTGGCTAGAGTAATTCTCGACAAGAAGTTTGCTGATTGAAACATTCACATTCTGGTTTCTCTTTGTCAAAAAATTAGAAATAATCTTCCTTTTATTTTCAGATAATGTCCTATTTTCTTTGAATTTATCAAGGTAAAATTACTGAGCCTCCCTCCCTCTAAGTTAATTCATCTGTAAAAGAGAAATAAAACATCTATAGGACTTCAAGTTTTTCTATTTAATTTATTTTTTGACAAAATTAACTTTTTTAAAAAACATCTCTTCTTTCCAGTGAAAATATAGATATTTTCCCCCCAAAAAACTACATTAATAAAAACTAAAATATTTCAATTTGGATATGCTGGTGTGGTGCCTCACGTGAGTTGTAGTTTGGTTATGCCATTAAATCATAGAAGATTAGAGTTGGAAGGGACCACAGGAAGTAATTTATTCCACCCCCTGCTCAAAGCAGGACACACCTCACTAAATCTTCCCAGCCAGGGCTTCATCAAGCTGGGTCTTAAAAACCTCTAAGGATGGAGATTCCACCACCTTCCTAGGTAATCCATTCCAGTGCTTCGCCACCCTCCTCGTGAAAAAGGTTTTCCTAATATCCAACCTAGACCTCCCCCACTGCAACTTGAGACCATTGCTCCTTGTTCTGTCATCTGCCATCACTGAGAACAGCCTAGTTATATCCTCTTCTCTTCTGCAGACTGAGTAAGCCCAGTTCCCTCAACCTCTCCTCATAAGTCATGTGCTCCAGCCCCCTATCATTTTCATTGCCCTCCAGTGGACTCTCTCTAATTTGTCGACATCCTTCCTATAATAGGGGGTCCAAAACCAGACACAATACTCCAAATGTGGCTTCACTAGTGCTGAATAGAGGAGAATAATCACTTCTCTCAATCTGCTGGTAATGCTCCTGCTAATGCAACACAATATGCTGTTCACCTTCTTGGCAATGAGGGTACACTGTTGACTCATATCCCGCTTCTTGTCCATTGTACCCCAGGTCCTTTTCTGCAGAACTGGTGCCTAGCCAGTCAGTCCCCAGTCTGTAGCTGTGCATGGGATTCTTCCATCCTAAATGCAGGACTGTGCACTTGTCCTTGCTGAACCTCTGCACATTTCTTTTGGCCCAATTGTTGAATTTGTCTAATGTAATGCCCCCATTCTTCTCTATGGGCTGGACACCACAGCAGACTACATCTCCCATGATGTATAATGTCCAGGAACTTCCATGATGAACCTCCTCTCTTCCCCAAGAGGGAAGATTATGGTGCATTATGGGAAATGTAATCAGACCAGGGGGCCTAGCCTATACATGAGAATGGGAGTTTGAGATGCCTGGACAATAATTTCCATGAGGCACTGCAACAGCATTTCCAAATAAAAATATTTATAGTTTTGGTCAGAATATTTCAGTATTCAAAATTTCACCAAAAATATCTGAACTGTCCACAGGAAAATCTTTTTGACCAGATGTACTTATTACACATGAAAGTTAAAAGGCTTGTTTGATCAATGTTTTTGAAATACTTTGAGATACTCAGGTGAAAAGCTATACAAATAACCCTTCATCTTTACTATTTCACACTATGTACTTCAGGGAATGATGTTAATAGTTCAGTAGCTGGCTCCTGTCCCTTTAATTCAGTAGTAAATCATTGTTTGAGAAGGTGGTATGGGATATTTTACTGCTGGAGGGCTGTCTTTCAGATGAATGGTAATACTGAGGTCCTGGCCACTTTGGTCATTAAAAATCCAATGGATTTTTCCATAAGAATAGCTCTTTCAACTGTAACTGGGTGCCTAAGCTTAGGCCCATTTGAAACTTTCAGCCCTTAGTCCTAGTTCCAAAAATGAAACCCAGATCGTTGAATTCTGCCTAGCAAAAGTAATTCCACAGTTCCAGTTAGGAACAGTGTTCTCCATTTTCCTCACTGAACTGTTGTATAAAGTTGTATGTTCCATTAAATAGATGACACATTTCAAGCCAGAATTCCACCTATAGATGTGGCCACATTTCAGCCATGGTTGAAATTATTTGTATATGCCATAGAGGAGTGCTGAAAGGCTTTGTTGGTTTAAGTGCTTTGAGATCATTGAATAAAAGGTACCACAGAGATGCAAAGCATTATTAATTGCCAAATCCTAAGGTAAATGCTCAGCTTGTACTTAGCCTTAGCTCAGACAAATTCCCGATGGGATTATGCCTGGATGTGGACTAATGAAAACTGAGAAGGGAAATCAAGATTGGACCTGTGATGAATACACAGTGTTATTTTATTATGTCTGGGATTAATATGGAGTGATGTACTTTAAAATAGAAACAGATTAAGCTATTTTAGAAAAGTCTGAGTACCAGTAAACATGAGGGTCCTCTTTTACCCATAGAGTATAAAAGGGAGACTCTGTGGCTTCCTCCATACTAATAGTAACAATACTTTACACCTTGATAGTGCCTTTCATCCAAGGACCTCTTATAGTTAATCAAATAGAAATTAGCAGAAAGGCATGTTGCCATCTTTGCTGCTGTTAATTTTAAAGTCCCTTGAGTTGGCTGTTTTCAGTTAAAAGAACATCTGAAAAACGATGTCACTACTAGTTACCAACTGGTTCGATCTACATCATTAGCAGATTATCACGCCTTCCTATTATTCCTTCTCCACTGATGAACAGTTAACCCACCAAGAGCAGTTGTGGAGATAACTAAAGGTAAACAACCTATTTAATGTGTTTTATAAAACATTAACAATCCCAATGATTGTCAAATGCTACCCTTTAGATTTTAGAAATAGATCTCAAACCATGAATCTGAGAATGCTAAAATCATGTTGGCAAAATAACATGTTTCACAGCCTTAACCATTAACAAGATATAGAGGCAGCAAATTGCTTATCTATCTACAGTACCTATATGGCCATAATTACCATAGAATATATTTTATCCACTGTGCTTCTCATGTATGTAGTTTTCCTTCATGATATGGCAGTGATACTGAAAAATAAGAATGTGATACCCGTTTAACCATAGGCAATTATTCTGCAGTAGTACTCTGTAGTATCAAAAACACTTACATTTACATTTTCTGAATACCAAGTAATAGAGAGTAAATGTAATTTTAATTACTTTTTAAAAATACATTTGATGATGAAGGCACTGGACTGATAACGGAACCCACAATCCCTATTTACTTGTGGAACCACTAGAGCAACAGTACAAGCAGAATTGGTTAAGTAGTCTGGAACAAATAATTTTATTTGAGGAATTTCACTACTTTTTACGTTCTTTAATTGTCTGTGAATAGATTGCATTGATTCCTATGAACCGGATCCTGCCATCCTTACTCAGACTGAGTAGTGCCTTTCTTCACAGGCAGACCTATTGAAATAAATAGGACTATTCCTGGAGTAGCATACTACTCAGTGTAAGTAAAAGTTGTAGTACCTGCACACTAAAATTAGTAGAATTCCTTCACAAATAAAGACTTCAACAGCATGAATAAGGGCATCAGAATCTAGCCCTGACCGTTTTTCAAAATTATTCGCTAACTATGTTCTGTAAACCAAATAATGCAGGTTTACCAGGAGTTTATTGTATTTGATATCTTAAATTCAATCTGATTTGCCTGTGCACATACTGTAGATCACATATTTTTCTATGTCTAGATTGAATAATCAGGTTTTTGGTCCAGATATTTGTGATTGTAAATTCAAGATTCACTTTTCATGGACAATCTATGATAATTATAGATTTATAAAATAATAAAATTGACTATTGTGTCAAATATTCCTTCTATTAACGTAGACTGAGATTTTCAAAGAATCCTAAAGGAATTAAGCACTTAACCTTCCCCTAGAAATTCAGTGGGATTTTGGTGCTTAACTCCATTAGTCTTCTTTGGAAACCTTATCCTTATTTGCTAGAATATTAATGTAAAATAAATGCAGGAGATACTTTCCTAGTCTAAGCGAATTCATTTAAAAATGTGAACCAATATTCCTAAGAACATCAGAATGGCCATAATGAGTCAGACTACAAATCCATCTAGCCCAGTATCCTGTCTCCAACAGCGGCCAGTGCCAGATGCTTCAGCAGAAGTGAACAGAACAGGGCAATTTAGCGAGAGATCTATCCTGTCATCCAGTTCTAATAGTCAAAGGTTTACAGATACCCAGAGCATGAGGTTGTGCCCCTGACCATTTTGGCTAATAATCATTGATGGACCTGTCCTCTGTGAATTGATCTAATTCTTTTTTGAACCCAGTTATACTTTCGGCCTTTGCAACATCCCCTAGCAACAACTTGTTGTGTGCATAAGTACTTCCTTATGGTAGTTTTAAACCTGCTGCCTATTACTTTCGTTGGGTGACCTTTGCTTTATATGATATGTGAAGGGATAAATAATCCTTCCTTATTCACTTTCTCCATTCCATTCATGATTTTATAGTCTTCTATCATATTTCCCCTCAGTCATATCTTTTCAAAGCTGAACAGTCCCAATCTTTTTAATTTCTCCTTGTATGGAAACTGTTCCACACCCCTAATCATTGTTGCTCTTCTCGGAACCTTTTCCAATTCTAATATATCTTTTTTGAGATGGAGTGACCAGAACTTCACAAAATATTCAAGATGCAGGTGTACCATAGATGTATATGGCAGCATGATGATAGCTAATAAGACAGAAAATCTCTTTCCTAATTGTTCCTATCATTCCGGTAGCTTATTTTTTTAAAATGCTGCTGCGTACTTTGAGTGGGTGTTTTCAGAGAACTATCCAAGATGACTCAACAAAATAATTTGGCACTACTTCGTGCTAAGCAAAGCTTCTCATATCCCACTCCATCAATGTTCCTTAGTTCTGAACTCCAAATTCTATCCCACTTGTGAAAGAAGTTAGTTCACTCTCTTTTGACCATTCAGTCCTTGTTTTCTGCAGACCCTGCCAATAAGTGTGCAAACCCTGGGTCTTTTTCTGCCCATGTTCTAGACATCTATCCACTGGAAAATGGACTGAGAGAAGCCACCTACTCATTTTACACAGGTTACCTAGCAGCTGCCAGGTGGTAATGACTTCTGGTTAATAAAAATGGTCTAGACAAAATATGAACCTTAAGGTGAGCATCTTCATAGCCTAATTATTTCCCAGACCACACAGTGCCTGAGTTTGTTGTTTCAATTCCCAGATGCCCTCTACCTATAAAAAGATCTGTTTTTAAAATTTTGCTTGTGTATCACATCTTGTCTGGAATACAGTTTATGTTTTATCACGAGAAACAACTGTCCTATTAAACTATCATGTATTTTTCCTTTCGATAATTAATGTACCAGTCAGTTTTGACAAAAAAGATTCTGTTGCTATTACAGTACATCTCCTAATGTTATTAACTATGTTGGATTCCAGTAATCATAAATATAGGGTTTCAGTATTTATTCCATCTGTAAACTTCATACTTATCTAAAATGACATTATTTATTTTCATTTGTCTATTAAATACAAATGAACAAAGGAAATGTAAAATCAATTATATGCAAGTTAGTACTGAAATCCCATGATCAAATATACCCATTAACAAATACTGATTGATTAGTGAAGGAAGAAGTTGCTTGTAATTGTACAAAGAAATCCTGCAAACGTTTAAGAAAAGATTACACTAATTACTGCTACCAAAAGAAGGACCTTTCAGATTAAGAAAAGTTTCCATTATCTTATTTAGCATCTTTATTTCATGGCTAAATTTGGCACAAAAATCAGGCAGCTCAAGTGAACTAGGAAAGTGTGTCACAAGAGAATTTTAATTTATTGATGGCTCTTGCCCTACTGTACATTCACTGCTGCTATTTGAGTATAATGGATGAAGCAGATGTTTGACACTGCAGAACCTCTTCATAACTTCACCCTTCAAAAACAGTTTTACAATTGCTTACTCGTATTGGTTCCCATTCAGCTCAGGAAACTGAGGTCATTGTGAAACATGAGGCCTGGGCAGGAGCCTGAACTCATGTGCACTGCAGCTGGGCCTACATCTTTTAAGCACGTTAGCAATTTATGAAACAGTCATAATTTTCAACTTAGGGACAAAGAAATAAAAGTGTTGACACCATTATTGCAACATCTGTGAAGAAAAATATATGAACCTCTTGCTAAGTGTACAAATGGTGCTAGGGTTATAGAGATTCTTTTATGCTTAATTGTATTCATTATCAGCATTAATTTTCTCTAACATAAGTAATTTCTTCAATTTCAGTGTCAACCTTAAAAGATTAGGACCTAATAGAGACTTTTCTGGATCATAATTTATTAGCGCTTCATAGTAACATTATTTGGTAAGGTGAGTTACTTTTTTGATAGGGTGCTTTATTATTATCTTAACATATGCTCCTTTCTGAATGCTTCAAAAATTCTTATCAGGCTTCTTATCAGAATTCTTAAAAATTCTTACTTATCATAGTAAGTAATTTTGTTGCTTGTTTAAACAAAGCTTATGGTTTCCATTTGCATTAGATGTATTTGCACCCTTTTGCCATTTTACTCTGTGAAATCAATTAATGCACTGACCCAGTGATTGTTGGTAGCTGATTTTGAAAGATACTCTAATGGTTTAGTTCAGTAAGGTTATCTTGAAATATCAAGAAAGCTTTCTCCTACTGTACTTTGAGTTGCCAATACAGTAGCATGCCGACTTCAGTGATTTCCCCACCATTTTAAAAAGCAAACATCTAACCATAACAAATAACCTGTTAACCAACTCCCAGCATCAACACATCCTATTACGAACTTTCCATACCTGGACTTTCCCTCCTACTATTTTTCACCTACCTTCACAGCTAGTTTTATTGCTATCCTTGGTCTAACTGATGTCAGTAGTTGGATGGGTTTTTGAAAGGCACATTATGTACTTTATGGTGACACTAAGATGTACATACAATATTATTTTCAAATTAGGATGATAAAATACTGTTATTTTAGTAGAATAAAAATGAAGGGTTTTCACGTTTACTATTTTCTGCCCTATACAATCTCTTTTGGTCAGAGTTGGAGCTATGATGCAGAAGATTTGGACTAAGGAACAATGAGACACCCATTTCTGAAATCATGGTGGAATAAACAATTTGCTGAGGTATCTTTGTGAAGACAAATGCTGATTTCACTGTTCTTTAAAATCATTTTTGGGCTGATTCACAGAGCATCAAGTGTCCACAGAGTTTCCAGCCTCTTGACCAGGTACATACTGTCCCAAAAAGGTACTTACTGTACCAAAACTCCTCTAGAGTACTATAAAAGAGCATATCAAAGTGAAACAGAAAGTGACCTATGGTATGAAACTTATGATCTTTTGCTCTGAATCACCTAATATAGACATCTATTATTTACTTACCCATTTATTATTATGCTTTACACATAAAGCAATAATACTTGCATGAGTCACTTTTAGTAAGGTGATTTGAGTATTTGCTGAATGATGCCTGCCATTTTATAGCAATTGTCTTTGTTCTACCCACCACAGCAAATTTGGGTCAGGTAATTAGCACTCATTTTTATTCCTTATGCTTTCAGAATTCCTACAGTACTCTATGAGTAGGAGGTAGAAGTTTTGAAACCTTCTCTGAGGTTATTGTTGCTATGGAAACCACTCCCTTGGAATTCTCACACTTACACCCAGTCAGTAACAGCAAAATATGTTCCAAACCAATTATGTGAAGGAGGTACAAATACCAAATCAGAAGATGAGACTGAAGGTAGAAGCTTGAGCCATAGACAAAGTGGATAGTACTTATTATAATGTAGATGTAATAATAAGAAAAATAAGAGCAGGAACATTACTGAAGATCAAGCTTAGGGCTATCTATATTAGCCTTCACAAGAATCTGGGAAACTTCAACCAAAAGCGACCTCTATCAGTTTAACATGAATTATAGGTTGGCACATCATCTGCCTTACAGTAGCTTTCTTTCAATGCTGTACCCACATAATGATACACAGCAATCTAGTTTTCCAGGACGCTATGAAATGCATACCAGTATTTCCTGTATTTTTCAGTGCTGATATAAACTCTGCTTCAACTAAAGTTTGTTACATTAGCTCTAGCAATAAAGTTTCTTTTAGTACAAAACTAAAGAATGTGCAGCAATATTTCTTGCACTGAACCCGCAAATCAGTGTGCTTCATAATATTGCTTTTGCATCAATTAGATATCCTTTTGTTATTCTGTATCTAATTAGCTTCCAATGTCTCTCTCTTTTTCTTATCTTTAGCATTTTATATGTTAACTATGTTTCCTCTGTACATGGTGCAGATTCAAAGCCAAGTAAAGTCAGTGGAAAAACCCTCATTCACTTCAATGGGTTTTGTATTAGGCCTATAATGAATTACAGTGATGGTGGCAATTAGATGCCAGGTTAAAACCTTTACTCTCATGCCAGGTTAAAACCTTTACTCAGATCTTGTCTCAAACTATCCAAAAGGACAAAGCTTTCAAATGCTAATTTGTCATCTAGCAGCTAAATTGCCCTCAGGTTGCAAAAACAGTGGTAGGAAAGTTTCGCAATTAAAGTCAAATTTTCACATTTTGGTTTGTTGATAAAATTGCAAAAGCAAACAAAACAATTGCTCACCAAACTTTGCAAGAAGCTCAAAACATTTTCCTATGGGAAAATGAAACTGTTCCATGACATTGTGAGGAGCTGAGCTCATAGACAAAGAGTACATTCAAGGTTCTGATTCTGAGGTTCCAACAAGTTTAAATATTTTGGTTTGGCTCAGATGTAGCAGTTTGTGGGCTGAGTTTACCCTCTGAAGAAATTCGTTTGACTGGTTTGTTTGCCCAGGATTGGGTCTCAACATTGACCTCTGGATTCTTCATTCCCAGATTAAGGCAGAGCGAATGTGAAATAGAAGTGGTGAACTTGGTCACTTGAAATACCATGTCACAAATAGTTTTGTTCAGTCAACACCTGTCACCAAGTAAATATTTTACCGTTTATTGGCAGAACTGGAAAAGGGGGGAGGGCTTATATAAAATTGTCATTATTTACTTGGATCAGGATTTAGGTTATCAATTTATTGGGGACAGAAATATTCTTTCCCCTATTTAGAAACAATCTATAATATATACCCATTAACAACAAATTTTTGAAGAAAAAACCCCATTTTTTATATACTGACTTCCCTGCTTTAAAATATTTTTTTCCATTATAGGATGATTATTTTCGGGGGAAAAATGCAATCAAAGTACTTCAATTACAAAGTTATCTTAAAGAATAAGGTAAATATTAGGACTAAATCCTGAAGGACTTAGTGCTTTCCAAGACAAAACATCCGTTGGCTACAACAGCAGAGTGAATGAGTGACTTTCCCATTATCACTGTCAAAACCAGTATTATATCTTGGGAGTTTTTGTCTTCCAGCCAAACCATCACACCACACATCTCCCTCGGCTTTTACTAAAATGAGACCTCACCACATTTTAGTTTAAATATTTGCTCAGGAGCAGAGTAAGATTTCCATGTTCTTTGGGAGAATTATTAGGTTTGCAATTAGAGATATGAAAGCTAGCGAGACTCTGATGCAATATGGGTAAACATAACAAGTGTGAAACCTAGTTCTGTGAGTAAATTGCTACCTTTACTTTAGCACTACAAACCATACTCCCAATTTTATTTGATCATATAAAATATGCTAAACATTTAGCAGCACTACCGTGTGAAGAAGTGTTGGATGAAGTGTATATTTTTAAATACAGCAAGTAATAAAAAGCTGAGTAAATTCCCAGGAATATCATTTTTAGACAAGTACAATAGAATGTTTAATGGAATATATTCCCAGGTCTGCTATTTTTATTCTCTTTTTTCTGCTTTAATCTCCTTGCCCAGTCAGGGTTGCTGTTATGGCAGCTGCAAGGGAGTAGTTCTATCCACAGACAATTTCAATATTTGTTCTGTTTATCAACTAAAAAGGGATGTTGTACATTTGCAGCTTGGCAGCACAGATTCCATCACAACTAGAGGCAATCTTTTGTCTGTTGGAGAGTGCACTAAACTGTCCAGAGCCTGTCTATAAGAGACAATTTATAATTTCTTGGCATATTGTTAATAAACATTCACAGTAGGATAGTAGAAGACCAAAGGAAATATGAAAGGAGTTTGAAAAGCTCCCTTTATCATGAAGTCATTTACATCGCAATTTACTTTCTTGTTATTAAACTTTGCTAAGAAATGTCCTTGTGGACTTTGGCAAGAAGTCTAATTTCTCTTTTAATGAAGTTTTTAAAAGGTAACCCTTTTTAACAAACCATATAAGAAAACCATACTAACAATTCTGATCAGAATAGATCTAATGCCATTGTGAATCAGTGCTGTAAATTAAAGAAAATGAGATGTAATTCAATATTTCTTCTTCCTGACCTATTATCATTTGTTTAAGGAGTCATCAGGTGACATGTGGCCCAATCCTCAGCTCTTTCTCATAAAAATCCTCACTACAATGGCAGTTTTGCCAGAACAAAAACTGCAGATTCTGGGCCATAATGTTCAATACGCAGTTTCATACTTCAAGTCAATTTTTTTGTCATAGACATACTGCATTTTTGACAGGCTCATTGGGTACTCCATTTTAGAGTAGAAAGCAATGGACAGTAGTGGTCTTTTGCTGACAAATATTCCCACAGTTTCATGGGCTTTGTAGTTTCTCTCTATCTGTAAATATTTCTGGTTTGTCATTTTTATAAGAACTGTCTGCTAGAAGCCAACATGCATATGATGCTGCCACACACATACCCCACTCACCATCCTACAAATATTGGGCACAGTCCTCTCACTGATTTCCTTGGGCTGTTTTTTCTCAAATTTCTAAATACTTATTTCATGGAATAGGACAAAAACTTATTAATATCTTGAAAAGGCATAAGAAAGTCATTTTCTAACCATTAAAATTGTCCTAATCTATTTCTATCTACACTTCTTGGAATGAGCTCTTCTATTAAATTATAATTTAGAGGCACATTATCCCAATCTGTACTGAAAACTCATCTGTGTTACTGTTTCTCTCTCCTGCATAGTTCTTGCCTTGCTCTAGTTGTTATTTTTCTTTGTAGATTTCTTCAGTCAATAATATTCAAACAATCTGTCTATAAGAGATACCGCATTACAGAGCACAATCACACTATGGTGTGATATGATTAAAATATAACATAAAGGTCCAGTTCTGCAAATATTTAGTTCTGACCATGAAAACATTCAAGGTAAGGAAGCACTGTGCTCAGTAGTACGGGAGGATTTCAGGATTGGACCATATATTAGTATATTTTGGGACAAATTTTGCTCTTCTATACAGGTGTGCATCTCCCAATGACTTCACCAGGTAATGTGCAAAGGATCTGAGTTTCTTAAAGAAAAAAATACCATCTCAAATTAAAATCCAAATCCTAAACTCTATGAAAAGCCCAATTAACAGGTTTTGCCCAGATTGTCTCCATAGGAGTCATATAGGAGATGAAATCGTGTCTCCAGGCAGAGGATCACCTAAGATCTGTATTAAAATCCATAGCCCAGCACTTTCCCTTTATGGGTCCATGTTTCCCTGGCCACACTCTATCCTTCCATTGGCTTACCCACACCTTGACTCAGACCTCCCCCTCCTTAGTGGCACATACCACAGGTAATCAGTATCTCACTGCTTTACAGTTTCTAGAAAGTGGAATCCTCCTGTGCAGCCTCTCCCTCGCTAGGTACCTCTACACCAGTTCTGCTGCCTTGCCTTATCACTTCCCTTTGATAGGGAAATGAAAAAAAATTAATTGGCATCTGAAGGATGAAGACAGAAAGTAGAAAACGTCAATCTGTAGACCAAATAAATATGCAGGTCATTTGGTAATAAGAACGTATCATTTGAAACTTATTATATTTGCTACAGCTGATCTGATACTTGAGAATTTCCCAGAGCACCAAGATGTGTTCTACAAGCAGTACAGTGTTGATCATTTTCAGAGGGATCCCTAGATTTGGAGTTGGATCATTTTAAATGGATTATGTCACTCTACTGATGACTGCTGTGCCACAGGATAATGTCAAGTGAACATTTAGGATGATAGGAATATGCTTTGGACACCCTCATCCCACAGTGTGAGGTTTTAAATAGGCCCAAGAAAAATATACTGGACCAAATTCTTTGCTAGCATCACTCCAGTGAAGTCAATAGAGATATGACAGCAGAAAATCTATGTTCGCTACCATGTGGGAATATAAAGGCTTCTAAAGAAAAAGTGAGAGAAAAATTAACTTGAAGATAATGGCAGAATTATACAACATAAAAACTGCATGTACAGTTCTAATGATACAATTATTATTAAATATAAATAACTAATAATAATTGAAGTCAATGAGATTCCAAACAGGCACACTGGTCCACCCACATCGAGTCAATTGCAGGATTAGGACCTTAGATTGCAATACCCTGAGTTTGCACTGAATCAATAGACTTTCTTGAGTGGGCATTGAATCAAGGCCCAAATACCTCAGGCAAAGACCTGTTTTGTTCTATGATATGCTTCATGTAGTGGATCATTTGATAAATAATAATAATAATAATTTATAGTATTAAAGTAGTGTTAGGTAGAGCATATGAGAGAAAAATACCCTCAGAAATTATGCTGATTTGCACCAAATTGGAGGAAATTTCTGTCAGATTTATTTTAAATCCAAATAATAAGCAAAATTGTACCAGAAATTATTGTTTATTTATTGTTTTTTTGTTTTGGGTTTTTTGTTTTTTGTTTTGGTGGGGGGAGGGGGGAGTGTTTTTGTTTTTAAGAGCCCTGGCAAATTCGAGTGTCCCACTTTAACTTAACTTGAGGGAATTACTGACTGTGATGCATAGAACTCCTTGGACAAAAACCAAAAAAAAACCCAAAACAAAAACCCTTAGAGAACCAAACGCTTTTACTGGATACAAATGAAAATGTAAGAAAAAAGGGCACAGGAAAGAAAAATTGTATAAATAAATATAAAGCAGCAACTACAAAAGCATAATGCACTTGTCACCCAGCATCTTCCATGTAAAATCAATAGTCTCTCCTGGACTTCGAAGAATCTATGGCACTTCTCCCTTTCTGGAGTAAAATATCAACTTGGAATAGGGTTTTTGATTTTTTAGATTTTATTAATATTCCTTCTCCCCCCCCCTTTTTTTTTTTTTTGATTGGTTGGGATTTATTGGATAGAAGGAAATATCAATGTTGCAAGTGGTATTCTCATGGTGGGAAGACTTTTTCTGCTGAATATGTGCCAGATTTTGCATAAAACTGGCCAGTTAATAAATATTGCATGTATACAAGCCTACATGTGCACACACACAAAAGCACATTTTTGCATAGAAATAAGGAGGATGCATGTTTAGCTATCTTTTTGCTCATTATACAAAGATAGCCACAAAAATTATGGACACATTTGTGGAAGTTTGCTGAAAATTTGCCCCTAAATCTCTTAGTGTGCATCAAAACCAAAGCTATCAAAAGGACATCATACTTTAATAATTTCTATATATATTTATATGTTTCTTTTTAAAATGTATATTTAATCCTTTTTGTTTTGTTCCTATTACACGCTATATGAAACAGAGAGAATGAAAATAAAACGTTTTAACTTTGATATAGAGGGTTAAAACTCCTGTTACATTCAAAAAGATCATTTTTCCTGGTACCTTAATTTTGCATTTTAAGGGAAAATCATATACAGATTTTTATTTTAATATATTTTATTTTTGGAGCCTATTCGTATCAAACGGAAACAAAAAAAAAATTAGCATTCTTCCACCTTAGCCAAAGGGCTGGCAAGTCAGATGCAAGCCTTCTTGGCAAATTCAGATAGAAAAGAATAAAATGGACTGTCCAACTCAAGAAAAAAATAGAACTCATATGCTCATCATTTCACTTTTGGCTTTTTCACCAGTACCAGCATTTATTAGCAGTACATACTGCCTAGGCAAATGGCCTTAGCATAGCACAGGAGGGAAAAGAAGCTTGGATCTTCCTTTTCCTAGAAGATCCATACTCGGGATCTCTAAGACAAGTGATGAGCAGTTTTTCAAGCAAGCAATTAAACTTGACAGTATTCTGGGCCAGGTCCTCAGCTAATGCAAATCAGCATAGTTTCATTGATTTCAATGGAATTATGCTCATTTTAACCATCTGAAAATCTGGTCCACTTTATGCGCGCGCACACACACACACACACACACACACACACCCCCTTTCTCCTACCCCTTTCTCTGAGGTTTCCCAAGTGCATGACTTCTCTTGTTGGAACGTAGAGTTTAATTCCTAGTAGGTTGTAAAAGAATTTAAATAGACAAAACAAAATTAAAGCATGAAATTAGAGGCCTCCTTTACCATAGCTACCAGGGAAAAAATGGATTTTGCTTCAAAAAGAAAAGCTAAAAATGTATCTAATAGGTCACATTCATATGTTTATGAAAATGTTTTTCATATATATGCACATATAGATGATAAATGTTAGTTGTTAAAAATAACCAGCAAAATTAATACAAGTCACCTATGTGACAAGTATGTTGTGCCGGGTCTCATCTATGGTCCTTCAATATGGAATAATGCTGATGCGTGATGGCAAAAACTGTACAACATCAAGACCATTGGCAAGATACGAGTTGGATACCAAAATATAGTCAGCATTTTGCAGCCCCCTTTACACTTTCAGAACAGTGACTAATAAAAAAGTTGCTACTATTTATGTTTGCCCTGTCAGTAACACTATAAAACCACGTGACTGAATCGCAGACGTCAGTTAACTGAGTTTCAAACAATGAAAATCAGTGTAAATTTGAAGTAAGTCTCACACTGGGTTTTATCTGGCATAATTTAGCTTAAAAATTGATTGCAAATTTTATTTTTGCTGGTGTTGATCAGCAGTAGGTTAAACTGCTATTTGGTATGTTTTTTGTTTACATGAAAAACTTCATGCTCTCTGCTTGCACATGTATTATGTTTGGATTTAAACCATTCTCCAACTTCATGATAAAATGGGAACAAAATTTACATATTAGCATTTCAAAAACTGTACAGATGCAGAATGAGTAAATAGCACAGAGAGTAATCATTACTACTCTTCAGTGGAGAGAAAGATACACAATTTTGTAGTGTGCTAACCTAAAAAAATATCTGCTGCACTTTTTATAACATCTCAAATTCTGTTTTCTATTTGCGTTTCAGAGGTGACAGAGAAAAATCTATCCTTTAGTGAACTAATCTCAAATAAATTAATATCATTTTTCATATAAATTTGTTTGGGGAAACGTGAAACTGTAGCATAACCTATTGATTACATTATATGAATTAAGTTTTTGAAATTCTACAGCTGTTTGCTGTCAAAATTTAAACCTACTCTCTATTTTCAGCTGTGCACTTAATACACATTTCACCTGGTGACTCAATAATGTTTTAATATAAAAGTACAGGATCATGAGACATATGCTTAATGTTCATATGAAGTTTAATAGCAACAGAAGAGGTAACAATTAACTGTTCTGTTTTCTTGGGTTTATGTGGTCCAAGTTTAAAGTTTTCCTGGGCTGATTCCAAAAATCTTTGTTCTTAGTTCCTTGACCTTTATGGAGTTGGAGTCAATGAACCACATTGCTTTCCATAATGGTGTCAAGTATAGAATAAAAAAATTGCATCACATCATTTTTCATTGTGGCCATATGAGGTCTGAGTGAAGGAAAAAGAAACAGGAAAACAAAAACATCTGAAAAATTGACTATGCAAGCTGGAATGTGATTCTGCAAAAGGTTCAACTCTTTCTTTTGCCAAAATGGGAAGGTTGTGTACAAATCTGGGTCTTAGCCTGACACTCCAAGAATCCCAATGTCAAGAAACAGTGATAGAACACTGTTCTTTTGTGCAACATCCATAACAAATATAGCAAATTATTAATAGCTCAATGTGCCAGTTTGCCACTATACATTTTTGACATGGTAGGGACCAGAAGCGTGGAAGTCTGTAGCACAGATGTGAAAATGGCAGAGACTATGGAAATTAAATTTAGTCACCATGAGTGTTTGCATGCATAATTGTAATAGTTGTACTTTTGGAAAAGGCTACTGCTTCCAGCTGTTATGAGGTTAATACAGCTAGTCATCTGTGTCAATATTATTTATACCATGTTGTTGGACTTCTTTCTGAAGCTCAAACTGTACAGTGCATATCCAGTTATGTTTTCTTATAGCCATGGAGGATTTTATGTAAAAAAATATGGAGTGAATGCTTTATTGGTTAAAAAAGAAGCTAAACCAATGAGAAAAAAACCCAGAAACAAAGGCCTTAGCAAGCACAAGCTGCTCTATGCTCATGGTCTGGCATTCTCACCTTAATTATTGGCCACCATTGTGAATAAAAATGGCAGCAACCACATCTTCAAGGCCCCCCCTCCAATCCTTCATTTTTATTTTGATAACAAAAACTGAGAAAGGAAAGGTAAATGAGGTAACACCTTGTCTTGGACCAAATTCTCTTGATGGAAAGGACAAGCTTTTGAGCTTCACAGTGCTCTTCTTCATCTCTTCTTTAGAAGCTCAACCCTTCAATCAACAGAAGTTGTTCCAACAAAAGATATTACTTCATCTCTCCTGTCTCCCTCAGATCCTGGGATCAACTTGGTTACAACAAATGGCAAATCTTTGCACATTTACAGGAAACTCATGCCCACTGTATTTTTTCCAGGCCAATAGAATTATTAGGATTCTTTAATGACTTGTCTCCTACAACTGCCTGGATAGTCAAACTGGCACCCAAGGAGGTCCATGAAAGTCTATTAAAGGTTTAAAGTACAACAAATGAAAAAAGAGATGGACGTCTCCTAGCTGTGAATGAGATGGAGGAACCTCATTTATGTACTTGAAAACTGCACCCACCTAAACTCTATAAAGATATTCTTAAAAGCCTACAGAAATCTTAGATTTCTCCTCTTCAACTATATGTACAATATATTTTTAAATATAAAAATTAAAAAAAAAAAGATTTGCAGAAAATGTGGACTTTCTGACTCCTTAAGACAATCTAGTGCTGCAGAATATGAATAGAGCAGTGCCTTGTACTCAGTAAGAAAAAACTTCCTCTTCCCAATCTTCTAGTGTCTGCATGGGAATGTACCATAGGCAAGTATGACATGGAGAATAGAGAGTAAGCAGGAGGCCATTAGAGAAGCAGATTGCCTTAAGAATTGGTGGAAGGATGATGGGGTTATAAAAACAGGGTAGGTAGAGAGAGCTGCTGCCAAGGTCTACCCTGGAAGTATGGATAATGGGACCCTGACAAGATAAAATAAAAACTAGAGAAGAATCAGAGGATCCAAGGCTAGCTGATCTGTCCAGCCTTACATGTTTGAGTTCAGGAATTTTATGCCACACATTTAAAGGAATTTATTACTCAGATTTTTAAAAGTAACATTTTGCTGCATTCTGAGAAACTGTCTGTAAAAGAATAGGTTAGCCTATTTTTGTAACAGAATGAACTTTCACTGTTGCTAGATCTTTTTACTGTGAGACTCATAATATTTTGAAAGAAATCCTGGCCCCATTGAAGTCAATGCAAATTTTGCCATTAACTTCAATGTCACCCATGGAGTCCAAATGGTAATATGAGAATCTCAGCTTTCCTTTTAAACAAGTTAGTTACCACCCCACAAGATAGCGCAGAAAAGTTTGAAAATAGGATCCCCAAAAGGCTCTAATACCAGAATGCAAATAACCAAAGGGCAGTAGCAAAATGTAAGTCCTCTCCCCTGGGCTTACTTTAATGGTCATTCCCCCCTGGCCAATCACATGCAAATCAAAATGTTAGAGGTCAAATTTAGAGCCCCAAAATTAGAAGCCACTGGTAAAAATGTTTATATATAGGGCTATATCATACAAGGATGAAACTATTTTGAAATTTGTCTCTTCATTGAGACTTTAGTTGCTCCTATTACTATTTCTCTTTCTGAAGTCATAAACCTGAAGTTATGACATCAGCTATTTCCAAAATAGTCCACTCTGCTGTCAAAAGTAAAAAAACATTACACATTTACAAATAATAAATAATGAACAAAACTAGTAAGGCATTAATGCAAATGTGCCTAAGTAACATACTACAGGGGCAGGGAGAAAAGAAGAATTCTTTAGATGGTAAACCATTCAGGACAAGAATGACCTATGTTTCTGTTTGTACTACACCCAGTCCTGAAGCTGACTGGTCCCTTTAGGCATTACCATAATATAAATATTTACTATTCCTATCAACCATAATAGGAAAGAGGTTAAACAAACAATTGTTTCTAAATAGAATATTTCAATTTTATCTCTGAAGTGCTTGCTGATGTCTTTAAGGGTCTGAACCAAAGTTGATTGAAATCAATGAGATTTTTTTCCATTAAATTCAGTAGGTTTGGTATCATGCCTCAATATGTATAACCAATTGTGTAGTGCTTTGCATAGTATGAATGAAGTTCTTCCAAAGATTTTCTTGTAGGATTCATGAAAAAGAAAATTCTCATTCATCTCCATCGATAACATCATTGAAGGAAGCTGCTTACCAGCTTTCCCAACTGCTGTTTTAACACAGGTTAACTTGGCCCTTAACTTTCATATTGCAAAGCCCAGATTCTTGCTCAGACTATACTGGGACAACCAATGGAATCAAAATGAAGCAACAGTAGTTACGTTGTCTGAGATACTTTGAGAACAGTTTCAAGAGCAGAAAGGGTCAGGAAAAGCTACCCCACTCCTAGTTTATAATTTCAGAGTAGTTGTAATCATACATCAGCAAAATTAAATCCAATATCAGTATGACAGCTGAACAATTTCCGTCTTAACACAGCGAGTAACTACAATAGGCCAAACACTCCCCATTGTAGTAAAAGAGCATGCAAAGGTCACATATTCATAGAAATCTAATTAGAAAAATGAGGTGCACAGGTTAATAGTATAGCATGTTATCCATTCGGGGGTGGGGGAAATCTTTGCAGTAACTGCTAGTATTTATAATTTAAAAAAAAAAAAAAAAGGTAAGAGACAATTTCATATATCCTGTTAGAGTGGTTGCATAGCACTGCACTATTACACAGATAGCAGAAGCTGGAGTAGGTGTATACAGATCACAGTGGGCCTTTCTGAGCCCTTTGCGGTCAATGACTTTGTTTAATTCACATACATGCCCTTTTTGAAGATGGCTCCTCTTAGCTCAATAATTAGCTGCAATTTGTTTGCTGCATTATACTATACTAAGGTTGTGCATAACCAGTTACTGCTGTTGCAATACATTTATGTTTCCTGTAGTAAGTTACCTTGTTGTTCCATGTTTGTGTACAATATGAAGCATTTTTCCCTCTGACAACTCCTACATTTCCTCAGACTCACTTTTATAATTTCTGGTTGTTTTACATGGAACCATTTTAGGGGTAATTTGGTATGGCAGCAAACTATGAACGAGGTTTCAAATTGAGTTTGGGACATTCTAGTTAGACACATTAAAATCCAACACATTTCTTCATTCCAGGGTAGTCACATCATGGGAGCATGAGGCTCAGTGATACCAGTCCTGTTGTGTTTTAAAGAATGAGATTTTGTAATCAACACTTGGAAATAAACATTGAAACATTATGCATGTGCCAAAATGAAATTTTGAATGTAAACTGCACTGAACTTGGATTCAATCTCCACATCTGAAAATGCCCCTAGGTTGAATCCAAACTTGAAGACACCTCTTTTCAAGCTCTATTCCATATGCAACCATAATCCATTTAATCCAAAAATGGTAGAAACTTTGCCAGAACAGTTGATTTATGGTACAAAATTTCACAAGGACAGATTTCAGTACTGCTGAATCCCAAATTTAACTTTGAATCTGGCCTGGATCTGTACTTTGAATTCTACCTTACCTGTCATTCTTGAAAGAGAAAAATAAATGACAACCTGGGATCCTCATACAAATCCTTAATAAAGTAAATGGGGACGCTTTAAAATGGGCTTTAAAATATTTATAAAATGTAAAAGTTTCAATAGTACAAACCAAAGGCCTTATTTTCATGAACAGCATTTAACACTGCTGCTCCTATATTATCATGAAAAAGAGGAAGGAACAAGTATGTATTGCAGAATAACAGCTAGCATTCTATTATACAACTTTAAAGCTATTTAAAAAAAAATGTGGTACAGGCAGCCATCTAGTCATCTACCAAAAATACTAATAATTGTTTGAAATCTTTAAATCAAAAGATACTGATTTTTCATTTCTAAGTTTTCATAAGCATGGTAAGGACAAATTTAAACAGATCTCTGAACAAATATATTTTTCTTTACAAATTGATGGACTGCTAAATACAAATGTATTGCAAAGGGATGGAAAAATTCTTTTTTAATCATAGTATACATAAATACTCCTACTCTACATACAGCGGGTTAAAAGTCAGTGTGCTTTATTTTTGTAAAAACTCCAGAGAGCAGTCCCTGTATTGTTGTTCTGTTACTATGTCTGACAAAGTTCAATAGACCTGCCCTATCACTACATTCCAATGTATTACAGGAGGTGGCTAGGCAGGGGGTCCAAGAAGAGGTTAGACTGGGCCACTTTCCCTGCTGCAAACAGGAACCTTCAGCAATACTAAACAAATCAGACTGCCAAGATTTTTTTCCCCCTAACTTTCCCATAAAAAGATTCAGGTAAATGTAGCATGACGAGCCAATTTAAGCCAATTTCAAAGTTATTTGAGTAATTGGTTATTAAGATAACACTCTCAAATTTCAATTCAGCAATTATCCTCTTAAAGATACAGAATATAAATATAGGAAGAGACGCATATGCATTAAAGCTACAGGACGCCTTTTTTAAAAATAAAAACGTGGGCATTTGGAAAAACTATGTAGCTTTTAACTTTATGGAACTGCAACTTATCTTCTAACCTATGCAACCTTTCTATGTTGAAAGCATGTGTTTCTAAATTTTGGAAACAGAGTTGACTATTATTAGTGCTCATAAAGATTAAGAGACTAGCTGAAGACCCTCCTTTTAATATATGTAAGCTCCTTACCCATAATGTAAGAACCACAAGGGGACAGAACATTGTCTTCCCACAAGGCTGCAGTGCAGACTGATTCAAAGGCTGATGATGGAAATAATGGCTTTGGCAGAAGTACTTGGTTTAATGCCAATTTTTTCCATCATAATGAATGGTGGAATTACCACAGAAAAGCTTTACAGTAAAAAAAAAAATGCTCAGTTTATTCCCAGTTAATTAACCCCCTAAAATAGATGGCCATGACCAATTATTATTCCAGCAACTACTGGTTAATCACAAAGCACATAGTTAAAAGGACCTTTTTGGCTGCTAAAAGCAATCGTGTAGGATCTTAAAACGTTCACCAGAAGATAAAGGTTATGCAAATACTTTAAAGTTTCAAATTACCCAAAAAGTTTCTTTCAGGAAGAAAGTGGTTTTTACTATCAGTACAGCACTAGATCTGCTTCAGGAAAGCAGTTTTGATGTCAAGGGAGCTATGCTAATGTATGCCAGCTGAGGATCTGACCGTCCACATTCTCTTTACAGGGCCATCTTCCATGCCTTAATCCAAGTATTCTTTTCCTGACTCTGCATACTCCAAATTCACCTTTGAGAAAATCAGCGAACAAAAACTCTCTATCACAGATGACCTATAGCCAATTCAAGACTGTTCTAGAAAGACTTCAGGATCTGTGATGGTGACTGAGTACATCTTCTAATGTACTTCATCATCAATAATCAATAATGTGCATTATCTCCAGGAAGGGTTCTCTCCATGCTGGTTTCATAGTTTTTTCCATCTGTTTGCAACGATAGCAGAGTCAGGGGACACCACTCATTTGGCTCTCCCACCTGAGTTCTGCAAGGACATCCAACAAAAAGTGAGGCCATCAGAGGAAAAAGTGAAGGCAGACAATACATCCCAGGCAGGGTCAGCACCTGGCAATGATCATGTGCTTGAGCACTGGCCAGCAAAATGAAAGGGGCAACACATGCAAACCAAGAAAGAATCCATTTAAATGTCCCGTATAAAAAATTAACAGTTTGGGCCAGATTCTCAGCTGGAGAAACAGTGTCATCTCCACTGATTTGAATAAGGTCATGCCAATTTACACCAGCTGCAAAGCTGAACAATTTGAGTTCATTGCATAATAAGTCATACACTGAGGCAGAGGAAAGTGCCATGGCAACATAACTGAAAAACATGGGAACTGAAAAAATTACACTAATTTCTTTATTGGGAAGTAACTAACCTTTTTTTTTAAAGTAACTGAATTTCTTCAAGAAACACATCCCCAGGGGACATTGTAAAAATATGGATTCTGATCTGAATATAGATAAACACTGGATTATATATCACAAGTTTCTGGTGTAGCATATACAGTGCATGCTATATATTATCAAGCATTACATAAACTCAGTATCAAGCCAACTTACTTTTATCATGCTAATGTATCTTTCTACCGCCAAGAATTTTTTTATACATAGATATACGTAGTGCTACAATGCCACATTCATAGATTTTACAGCTTTGCTGTACTTTTCAGGCATACATTACAATGGGGGGGAAAGCACCAAAAGAAGCATGTAGAAAAATAGGATCATAAGGTTTTGCTCAAGTTGCTTAAATGATCATGTAGGAGGTATATTAACTTTTTATTAAAAGCATTTACAGTCTCCATGGAAACATTTTTGCATTAACATATATAAACAAATGAAAAATATTATGTAAAAATTCATCTAATTTTCAGTTAATAAAGTGGAGGCTCTCTTCACTGTACATCACCTTGTCTTCTCCCACTTACGCAAAGGGGCCTGTTCAATACTACTGATCCATTAGCTGAGTATCTGACTGTACCCTGTATAGTGACCTGGGATTTTCAACTTGGTCCTAAAGTAGCTCAAAATGTCTTTTTTACTGCAGTTCCTCATCCACTTCTAAACTGGTGCAGAGCTTTAGTATATTTGGCCTGAAGTTAGATATGCATTAGATTTGAACAATATTTGAAAGTACTAACTCATAAAATTTGCAGCTCACAAGAGAATGCTCTCCTGGTTCTCTATTCATTTAAAGCAAGAAGTCTCATTCTAATTGTATTCAATTAGAGATAGTTTACAGTCTTTATGGGTAGAGAAAAAAGCTTTAAGAGTGTGCATAAGATTGAACATGTTTAGAGTTGGTTAGGAATCTTGCAGCACATCATTTAAGATAAAGATCAGTCTCTCTTGATTGGAATTCCAGACCCCTCAACTGTGGTCTGCTGACATCTCTTCAGCATTTGTGACATTTACCAGTGATATACCATTATATCATTTGCAACTCCAGAGGTCAGACGACAAGATGCAAAGGCATTAGAATACTGATTATAAAAGAGAAAAGAGTTTAGAACATTAAAAGAAAACTATAATGGAAAAAAATGAAAAGATAGTTTTCTAAGATGCATGAATACATTGCCAATAAAACCATAATATTATGTGTACTTTTATTTACAGATAGTTAAACTCAAGTGGTTCACTTTGGTTCTGATCTCTTTATTTCTGATTAAATCCGTTCAAAATCCTACCATTTATTTGCAGGAATGTTCTTTACATCAGTAGAGATAAAGTGGCTTTGGATGAGATCTAATGAATGTGATTTTCAAAGTTTTACTAGAACAAGTAATTCTAAAAAAAAACTAGTCAGACAAATAATCGCTAAAGATAAATGTATCTGCCTGATATACGATGATAAAGAAAAATAAACATCCAAAACAGAGTCATATAAATTATATTAATTGTTTTGTATATTGAGACAAAGGGAAAGGAAAGGGAGATGAATGCTTGAACTGAAAAGATTATATACAGTCTATATTTAGTCTTTATTTCTGTGTGGAAACTTAAATCTTTTGAACACAATAGATACCTATAAATATATATCTATGATTTAGGGCCTTACAAAGCCCAATGGGAATCTTTCCATTGCCTCCAATGGATGCTGGATTAGGCCCATGATGAACAATTAAACATATTTTAGCCAGGTTTGAGGCATCTTGTAAAGTGAACATGGTATCAAGCCAAACACAATTGTCCACATATAAGTATTAGGAACTATATATATTTTAAGTTGTTCAACATATGCCCCAAAGATTTGTTCAAACTTTTTTTGTGTTAGAGACTATACATGTATTTAGGGCCTAGCTTAATGCTCACTGAAGACTTTAGCAGTCTTTCAATTGACTTCAGTGGGAACTGGATCAGACTCTCAAATAAGGTGTCCAAGATTTTTAGAAGTACTTTTGAGAATCTTGATAGATAAGTGCTCAATTTGACTTTAAAGGTACCTGATTTTCAGAAAGTGGTGAGTACTCACCTTCTGAAAACGTTGTTCCTTTACAACCTGGGGTGCACAAAACCACTCATCACTTTGGAAAATCTTGGTCAAAATGACTCCAAAAGTATTACAGTGCTTAGTCGCCATGTTCTGCGGTATCCTGGGTTAGATTCCTGTTTTTGCTCTTCGGCTGCCCTTCTGAGCACATCATGCTGCAGTGACTCCTCTCATTGATTGTACAGCAGTGATGGAAAGTTATGGAGAGGTTTATCAAGTAATCCTCAGAGAAAGAAGGCTGCTATGCAAGCCAAGAGGCAACAGTGGAGGAAATCCAAAAAACTCATGAGTACATTGCAGTATGTAGCACTTATCCCTGGCCAGAATGTTGTATACTAAAGTCTTACATCTGGATTTTGGGCTCCAACCTAATGTTTACATGACTGAGTAGTATTTGAACATGTTGGCCAGTTAAAAGCTATATATCTCAGAAAGAATGTTAAACTGAGATCTTTTATCTTACCTCTAGTTTTTATTAACTGAAAAATCCCACCGTTCTTTTTGAAAAGACCAAGGCATAACTTGGTTAGTATGATGGTGTGACTCATGAAAAACCTATCACTTCTATAGCGTTTACAAAAAATAAATATTACTGGAACTTGTAAAGACAT
Organism: Mesoclemmys tuberculata; assembly: GCA_007922155.1. Lineage (NCBI taxonomy): Eukaryota > Metazoa > Chordata > Testudines > Chelidae > Mesoclemmys > Mesoclemmys tuberculata. Next base: position 42,205,301 of record ML675609.1, on the reverse strand, counting down.
TTTCTCTGTATGTCAGTGGAGAGCTCTGTTAATCACTCGATGGACTAATCATATGGTGAGACATCTGGAAAAATGTATCGAATTAGAAAAAAGTAGTTTAAAAGACAAAAAACATAAATTCTGGCTGCTCATGGTCAGCTGCACTTTTCATTTGTCCAGTTAACTAAATTTTACATAATTATTGTGTTGGTCAATAAAATATCTAGAGATGGGCTGAATATTTCATTTGGCAAGCAATTAGAGATTAATCTTGCTGTTTCTACTTGCAAAGGAAGACAGCTTTGTTCTTTTCAGCACAGAATTTGATGGCTTTAGTGACCACCCAGCATGGCAATTTCTAACCGATTTTATAATTATTATAAAAAAAGCAAACTGCAAGAGTAAAAATAATGCAGTCAGAAGTCCAGTAGCAGAGTGGGGGCTTTCCAGTTTATTGCTCTGAATGCAGCATGTACAATCACCTGATGAGAGACATAGTTCTTGAGGCCAGAGTGGCTGAACTGAGACAGAGAAGTACACAGACAAGACTTTCAGGGGGACAGTAGAGTGGTCCCACTCCCAGCTTCTGTGATGTTAAAAAGAATGAAAGGAGAACATCAAGATGGAGTGGAAGGAAACAATCCCACAGCTGGGATCCTGCTTCCAGATGATGTCATGGTAGCCTCTCGCATGAGGATACCCATCCTGAGGCAGAAACCCCAGTTACTAGGAAGAGCCAGGTAATATAATAGGGGATTTGATTTTTTAGAAATAAAGATAGTTGAGTTGTGACCAGGAGAACTGCATACTTAGTTTCCTGTTGGGTGCAAAGACTGCAGATTTCACAAGACTTCTAGATAGATTTATGTGCAGAGCTTGGTACATGTAGGTACCAATGACAGAGACAGGTAGAGGAGGTATCCAGAAGACAGATAGGTACAAGAGGGATCCAAGAAGCCACATTTAGGCTTCCAGGTAAGAGATTAAAGTCCAGGACTTTCTCTGAAATGCTTCCAGATCCACATGCAAGGCCAGAAAGAAAGACTGAACTTCAGGGTCTGGTTTCAACGTGTGAATGAAACAATGGTGTAGGGAGGAGGGTTTAGGTTCATTAGAAACTGGGGAACCTTTCTGGCAAAGAAAGAGTCTATACAAGAAGAATGAGCTCCCCCTAAGCCAAAGTGGAAGCAGACTGCTGGCATGTAAAATTAAAAAGGTTGCAGATTGTTTAAACTAAGGGAAAGCGAACAGGTGCAGAGGAGCACACTGTTTGGCAGAGACATCCTTTAGGGATGAATTTATTAAAAGGGGAACTCTAAATCCTAGAAAAGAGGATAGGAAAGAAGTTGGTAAAGTACATGTAGGAGCTAATGAGGAACAATCAAACATAAAAGAGTCTCATTTAAATACAGAATCTGTATGAACAGAAATGCAGTGTTTGAACAATAAGAGCATAGCGGTAGGACCATATTACTGACCATCTGACTAGGATGGTGGCAGTGATTGTGAAATACTCAGGGAGTTTAGAGATGCTACAAAGTCAGAAAATGCAATAGTAATGGGGGACTTCACCTCTCCCCAAATTGACTGGGTACATGTCACCTCAGGAAGTGATGCAGACATAAAATGTTTAGACACTATACATTATTGCTTCTTGGAGCAGCTTGTACCACAAGGGGAAAGACAATTCTTGATTTAGTTCTAAGTGCAGCACAGGATCTGGTGCCAGAGGGGAGCATAGATGAATCACTCCATAACAGTGACTATAATGTAATTAAACTTAACAGCCTTGTGGAGAGGGGAAATGCCAGAGAAACCCACCACAGTAGCATTTAATTTCAAAAAGGGGAACTCCATAAAAATGAGGAAGCTAGATAAATGGAAATTAAAAGCAACAGTCATAAGGGTGAAATGCCTGCAGACTGCATGAAGACTATTTAAGAACACCATAGCAGAGACTCAAACTAATCTGAGGAACTGTCACACACTGAGGTGTCAGTATAGGACATTCTGAAAAAAATCGATAAAATAAAGAGTAACAAGTCACCAGGGCCAGATGGTATTCACCCAAGACCTCTGAAATATGACACTGCAGAGCTACTTACTAACTGTGGTCATGTAACTTATCTCTTAAATCAGCCTCTGTAGCAGATAGCTGGCAGATAGCTAATGTAATATTGATTTTTTTTTTTAAATGGCTCCAGAGGTGATCCTGGTAATTACAGGCTGGTGAGCCTAATTTAAATACTAGGCAAACTGGCTGAAACTCCAGTAAAGAACAAAATTATCAGACACATAAATGAACATGATTTGTTGGGGAAGACTCAGCACAGGTTTTGTAAAGGGAATCATGCCTCACCAGTCTATTAGAGTTCTTTGAGAGTGTCAGCATGAGCCAGTCAATTTAAGGTACTTAGACTTTGAGAAACCTTTTGACAAGGTGCCTCACCAAAGGTTTTAAAGCAAACTAAATAGTCATGGAATAAGAGGGAAGGTCCTCTCATGGATAATTAACTGGTTAAAAGACAGGAAACAAAGGGTGAATAAATAGTCAGTTTCCATGATGGGGAGAAGTAAATAGAGGGGTTTCTGTACTGGGACCAGTGCTGTTCAACATACGCATAAATGAAATGGAAAAATGGGTAAACAGTGAGATGGTAAAGTTCACAAATGTTACAAAATTACTTCTGATAGTTAAGCCCAAAGCAGACTGTGAAGAGTCACTAAACTGCATGACTGGCCAAAAAAAGCAAATGAAATTCAACATTAATAAATGCAAAGTAATGTACATTGGAAAACAATCTCAACAATACATACAAAATGATTGGGTTTAAATTAGCTGTTACCACTCAAGATAGATGGATAGTTCTCTGAAAACATCTACTCAACGTGCAGTCACAGCCAAAAATGTTACCAGGATATTAGGAATCTATTAGGGATAGATAATAAGACAGAAAATATGATAATGCACTATACAAATCCATGGTATGACCACACCTGGAATTTTGCATGCAATTCTGGTGGCCTCATCTAAAAATAGATATATTAAAATTAGAAAAGGGGCAGAGAAGAGCAACAGAAATTATTAAGGCTATGGAACAGTCTCCAAACAAGGAGAGATTGAAAAGTCTGGGACTGTTCAGTTTAGAAAAGAGACTACTAAGGGCAGATATAATAGTGGTCTATAAAATCATTAATGGCATGGAGAAAGTGAAAAGGGACATGTTATTTACCCCTTCACATACCACAAGAACTAGGCATCACTGATTAAATTAATACATAGCAGATTTAAAACAAACAAAAGAAAGTACTTCTTCCCAAATGCACAGTCAACCTGTGGAACTCATTGCAATGGGATACTGTGAGGGCCAAAAGTATAACCAGGCTCAAAAAAGAATTAAGTAAACTCATGGAGGATAGATCCATAAGTGGCTATTACCCAAGACGGTCAGGACTGCAACCCCATGCTCTGGATGTCCCTAGACCTCCAATGGCTAGAAACTGGGGCTGGAGACAGTGAGTGTATAACCTGAAATTGTCTTGTTCTGTTCATTACTTCTGACTGGTCACTGTAAGAGACATGATACTGCTAGATGGATCATTGGTCTGACTCATTATGGCTGTTATTTTCTTCTAATTTCTTTCCACCTTTTCCTCTGCCTGGAGCTCTCAATGACTGTTCCTTTATGTGTCTGGAAAGCAGACTAGAATATGTAGTCTTTTCTGATACAACCACGATTGTCAAATGTGGGGTTGGTTATCAGGGGGTGCTGACTGTAAAGGCTAAAATTCACTTGGCTGGATTCTGTAATTTACAGTCAGTTTACATATCACGCAGTCCCTTCTTACACAACTGGGATAAAGGGCAACCACAATCCATTCCTGAGAAAAGCTAAACTGGCACAAGTGGGAGCACACATTATGCCTTTTCAGAGGGTTATTGAACTACATCCCCAGGGTGTGCCTTCTTAGGCTCCCCAAAAGATTTGTAGCTGAATCAGCCAGGGGGCCTTCAGAAGATTCTCTTGAAATACACCCCTCCTCACTTGTTCCCCAGCCCGTCATTCTCACCATGGACCATGGTTTAAAGCCACAGTATGCCCCCTTGTTTCAAACCTAGTATGCGGTTAGTATGTGATGCCAACAAAAACATGCCAAATTTTTTGGCAAGTCCTTCTGCAATGTTTGTACAGATCTCTGCTGGTTGTTAACCATACATCACCTGGCAAGGCAAGAACACTGCAAAGCTCAGAACTTTTGAATCTATAATATCCTATGAAAGGCACCGCCTCAGTTAAATTATGGAACCACATGCCTACTCTGACTGAAGATACAATACTGTAATTGCTGCAAAGATGAAGGGATTGGGAAAGGGGAAAAAAGAGGAAATATGCAAAGGAAAATCTCCATTAACTTCCAACCTACACAGTATGACAGACAGCAACGGTTGCCAAGACTCTGACATTCTAGGAGACCCCCCTCCCACATATAGAGCGGTCATCTCCTGTTCTCCAATCCTAGAAAGTTCCTTTTCCACATGTTTAACTTACAGGGCAGTGCTATCACTGCAAAATCATTTCCTTCTCCTGTCATCCTTTATAGGAGGTGGTTAGAAAGGTGAGAAAGTCCTAATTTTGCTACAGGCAAGAAGGGAAATGTTCCTCAATGTAGGACACACACATCCATCTTCACTATACTGAGGATTAAAACCCCCAACAAAGTTAGCTTTTCATACGGATATCCTTGGGAAGGTTATAATCTGTAACACTTTGAACAAAGGCTAGATCCATTCTGAAACAAAGGCAGAGACAGTCCTTGACTCATTTTACTGACAGTATTTTTGAATGAATGATATTCTTTTTTAAATGTATCAAATCTAATAATTATATACTGAATATATAATAATAGAGGAAAATGGGGCAACTTGATATTTTTGTGACCAGCAGGGTCCACTGAGGATTGATACAACAAAAATACTTTTGGCCAAGTGACTGCAACTTTAGAACAATTTAAGACAACAAAAAAAGGTAGCTGTAAAGTCAACTCATCCTGGCAGCAGCAAAGAGGGAATGCAACAGCTGCCCTCAACTTTCACCAGCTTGTCACCTCTTTCTATATTCAATAAAAAAAAGCTTAATTGCCTAAGTTGTAACAAGCTCATTTACTCCCAGAACCCTATGCAATTTCATGACCTGTGACCTTAAGGGGGTGTGCAAATATGTGTTATACTAGATCACCTCCTATTTTAGCTTCTGACGCTTTGGGCATGAAAATTTCCCTAATTTGGCTCCTTTTTACATCAGTAAGTGAGTATATACAATTCTAAGGGTATCCATACAATACTGCCTTACATATCATATGTGAATCTGGCTATGATGCTGAAAAGCATTTTTAACCCAGTTATAACATGGTTTGACAACAGTTGTTGAACTCAATTGTAAGGCCTATGTAGATTGTTCCTAAGGTTACAGAACTTGCATATTGTGTCTCTATATGTGACTGAAATTTTCCAACATTACTAGCTACTATAGTATGAGCCATTTAGCTGCTCAGCATTGTATGTAATAAAACACCAAAGGCATCTGGTTTTTTTGGATACATTTCTTGGCATGAAGTTGTGCTTAAAGTGTTGGAGTCTCCTAGCACAGTTTGGAGACCAGCATGTTTTCCAGGGAAGTTGGAAACCTACATCCACTCACATATCCTCTGTTGTACATTGCTTTATACTTCAGCACTACTGGTTTGTTTTGGGTTTGGGGGGGGGCAGGCACATAATAAGAAAAATCAGATGATAATACCATGCCAATAGAGCTGACTCCTTTTATCATAGGGAAGAAACCACCCTTTGAGCCAAATTAGGCTCATGCAGGGAAAGCGCATAACCTCTTCACTTCCCAAGTAGTACAAAATATACTCTGCAAAAATCCACATTTGTGAGTTCCTATCTTCTGACTATGAACAACCCCCTTCCACTCCTATAATATGCAAGATTAATTCTGGATAGCAGTTCTTGCCGTGTCAGTGACCATACACAAGTGAACACAAACTTGGAGACTTTTTTGCCCATCCAGCCTTCATGTTGTGAATGCATGTGAGGAGCAGGGTTTCTATGATATTTCAAAGGGCTCAAAATCAGAGTAGTTCACTATTGCTTACACTTTTGGGCTGGCCAGGACTGGCTGGGCTGTCTCTACAGAGATCCACCAGATTTTTGCTCATTATCAATCTCTATTAAGGAGATCATGGAAAAGTCTACTCACCATTGGCACATCCCCTCATGGCTGGGCATGGTGAAGCCTCTTGGCAAGTCTTGCCAACAGCTGTTGTGGTCCTGCAGTGGACTGCCTCTTCCTATTGCAGGGCCCTCTGGCCAGGTCACTTTTAGTCTCTCCTGGAGAAACCTGAGTCCAACATTGCAATAGTTTGACAACATCATGCCACAGATTTGGCACAGTTTCAGGCTTTGGGGGCCTACTAGTCCTTGGCTCCAGGGTCTTCACGTCCCCACCCTAGGTAGGCTGCTAGGGAATCCCAGGCCTGCCCTCTGCTCTGAGCTCCATGAAGCAGATAAGGTCTGTTTCTTCAGACCCTCTACTGTATCACTGACCTGCCCCCTCACATGGCCTGCAGCTCGGCCTGTCTCACAGTCTTTTCCCCAGCTGAAACTTCTGCAGGTTCCAGAACAAAGGGGAGCCAAAATAGTTACAAATTTTGAGCCAAATATTAGCCAAGGAGGTGCTGCTATTTTGGATGCTCTAATTAGGCTCTAGCCCCAATTGATTCTTCTTTCCAAGTTCAAGGCAGTTTTGGGTTATATTCAGTGTCCAGCCCCATGCCTTCCGTCAGAGGGCTAGCTCAAGAGATTTGCTCCCTCTCTCAGTCAGCAACAGCTGAGCTGAACTTTTCCCCTTTAATCTCCTCCCTCCAGGCTTGTAACAGCATGGGGTTGATTGAGCTAACAGGCTGTCATTAATCCCTTCTTGGTCAAGGTGAGATCTGTATACCCCTTCACAGAGATATTTAAGATTTTTGAGTTTGTTGAGGCTCTTCTGTTATTATTTATTTAAGACCCTACATGATGCTAGGAAAATCAAGGGCTATTTGTTGTAATATAAGTATAATGTAAGGAGTGACATAACATATCACACTATGGCCCAGATTCTCTGGTCTGGCTGAGCTACATTTAATGCAGTTCCAGAGTAGGAACTGGGGACAAATTTAATACCATTTTTGTAGGTCTCCAATGATAGGTCTGGGCTGGGGACTTGTTTGCCCCCTGCTAAAATTTAAAGCAGCTTCAGGGCTGCTGCAAGTCATTCAAGGCACCATTCCAACTACCAGGGATCGTTGGGTACAGCAACACTTTGGCAATGTCCTCTATGGCAGCCACCAAGAGGGAATGGTGCAGACATGCTATATTGGCTGTATGTCACCAAGTGATTCCCTCTATTCCTAGGGGGCTGGTAAGTTGGCTTGACACCATTTCTGCACTGCCACTTCCCCCTGTGCCTAGCAGGCTGGTTAAGTTGGTTTGATGGCACTTCAGCCCTGCACTTAGTCACTACTAAATGGCTACGGAGAAGCCAAAATGCTGGCCCTAAAAGTCTAACATATTAACGTATATTTGCTTAATGACTTAGAAGATCCATTTTCTCCTTTCTTTCCAAGGAAGGGGAAACACTTTATCATCTTTTTGGAAAGATCAAAGGTGCACATATTCTTAAACACAAATGTCAATTTCTCTTAACGTTTGCCTACTCCTAAAATTGAAAGAATTTGCATCTGTCTGATCTCATTTATTCTCTGCATTTATTTGTTTTGGTTTTGCATGTTTTAACTTAGCAAATAACTTGTATGCTGTGACCTAAGCCCATTTTAGATTTGTTAAGGAATCTTGCCTCTTTCACAGGTTTTTCAATCTGTTTGTATTCATCTCACGTGCTGGGTTGTATTTAAACAGAGGATCAACTGATAATTTTGGCACCATTGCTGGCACTGTTCTAATGATGAGTCTGCCAGCATTTCTAGGCTGAAATTTGGCATGCGACATTGCAGCCTGGGAGCCAATTTTTATTAAAAAATTGAAAGGGGGGGAAAAATCTGTTTGTCCTTTCTTGTGTGATAAGAATGTAAAAAGATAGAATTTAAAAAGATATAATTAGGGTTGAAAATACAGTACATAGCCAGCAGGTATTTTTTGTGGCATGTGGGGTTCTGTGTGGGCTTTACTGACATGAATTGACTAGTACCTAATATTAATACTGTCCTCTATTTGATTGAATGCTAGGGCTGCTTACTTGTTACTTATTAATTATATCATAATTTAATGGCTGGATATCAAGGGACCCAATTCTATACAGTAAAGTGTCTTTTTGAACTTTTGAGCATCCGCTAAGTCAAGCTTGACATCTCACAGGTTTAGGCTAAAACACACCTGTGAGGCATACAACATTGTTTTGTGGAATTATGCATGACCATTTTTGACATTTTGTTCTGTGCAAGTTCACACCCTGGAAATCTCCCTTTAGGTGACATTTTGACAAAATGGCTATTTACTTAAAAATATGCAAAGACTGAAATGTCATTTATTTATTGATAAGTACCTCCAAGATGTGCATTTCCACATAATTTCAACACAAGGCTGTCTATGCTGAAAACTGGGCCCATGTTCACTCCAAACACTCTATTTACCTCAGCAAAAGGACTCAAAAGGTGTTCATGGTTTAGTTGTTTTGTGTCATTGTTTTATAGCCTTGAAACTACATAGCCATGGTATGTGAAACTAATGATAATTATATGCAACCATGAAATATTAAATTTAAACATATAATACATATAACTGGATAATAATTAGCCTCCAATAATGAAACTGGATAAACTAGTGTAGACACATACACAGCCTCTTTGAAGTCGATAGCCATAAATATGTAATTATATAACATTTATCATCAAGGACCTAAAAGCGTTTTACAAGCATTAATTAATTAAGGCTCACAATAAGATAAGCACAACCTTTTTGGTATTATTACACACATTTTAAAGATGGATAAACTGAAGCACAAAGAAATTAAATGATTAGCCCCATAGGTTGAGAGAGACACCTGACACCTAGTGCTCTGTTCTACACATTAGACCACACTTTCTTCTGTTGTAGCAAGTATTGTATCATCAGCAGAAATGCTACAATGACCGGAAGGAAAGAACACTGCAAACCTGATCAGGTAGGAAAATCACAGAAGATAATTGACCTAAAAATGCTGCTATGAGGTTTAGAATCCCTTTTTCTTTCTTTCATGGATTCCCTCCCAATCTTAGTGCAAGTAGTTGGCAAATGTGCAAATGGATCAGCAGTGGCACATGTATACAGAGTTTGTTTGAGGAGAATTAAAATGTATCTGAACCCATCAGCATATAGACTGGGGGGCCAGGGAGGGAGGGGAACAGCTCATATCACCCAACATTGTTTCAAATAGCAAAAGATGAGTTTTTGTGTATATTTTCCATTTCCACTCACATTTATTTCCATAATATAGTTCTAGATTAACAACCACTGGGGATGATTCTTTCCTGTACCATAGTTTTGTTTGGCTCAAGATGGGGCAGGGGTACACCAAGGAATCAGCTCTTGTTTCCTGATCTGCACAGCTGGTCATGGCTCTGACAATGTATAAAGCCACTTCTGGGCAGTCCTAAGATCCATCACTGGGATAGGACCCTCCAACAGACCCAACCCCAGTGAAGGATTGCCATGGTGGAGTTCCCCTCTGCCATGCCTCTTCCCCACCTGCTATGCCAGGAAGAGGGAAGGGCAGAGGCCCAGGGCTTGGATCTAGCTCAGGTATCCTAGCACAGAGTTTCCCTACACCAAAGGAATTCTCTGCTGGCAATCTGTGGCTAGAACCTATCCCCTCTTCACCCCCTGAGCATTATAAAGGCGCAGGATCTCAAAAAGGGAGGCCGGCCCTCAGTCTTCCTTGTTATTATAGGTGAGTCTGGCAGCTCAGGCAACATTAATTCTGGCATTTCCTAACTTTTGAGAGCTTGACTTTGCAACCTTCAAAATATTCTTCTAATATAGTGTTTTTTGTGTGCAGTGTGCAATATTAACATTAATTTGGTGCTCATTAGAACAAAGGACTAAACCACTGGCAGGCACCAGACAGTGAATGGAAACCCTTCAGACCTTCTCAAAGGGACCCTCTCATATCTGCACTGTGCTTGACCTGAGGCTTTTCCTAATTAGAGATGCCAAACAAGTAGAACCCTCCAAAATCCAAGTGTGTGACACTTTCTCTTCTGAAAAATAACAATTATAAATACTTTGCACTTAATATCATCTTTCATCTGACAATGTCAATCATTTTACAACAAAACGTCCTAGTGGGCTTGGCAAGTATTAGTGTTTCAGTCACTTTACATATGAGGAAATTGAGGCAAAGAGATTAAGTGACTTGACAAGATCAGACAATGAATTAGAGATAGAGCTTGTAATCAAACTCTAAATGCCCCAACTCTCATCCCTTTCCCCAACTGCTAGACTACCGTGTGCTATGCCACATACTGAGTTACACCTGAGCGTATTTATAGAACGAAACCCTTTGGAAGCAAGAATGACTTGATAAAACAAATTTTTCACTTCTGATCTAAGGCAGCACTTGAATTCACGTGTCCATCAGTAACTCTAGACTATTGTGCTATCAAGTGCATGGCTAGAGGAAGAATGGTCTTGAGTTTAAAGCAGGAATCTAGCATCAACGCTTGCCTGCACCACAAACTTCTTATAGATGTTCCTGTGCTACTGTGAGGAAAGCCAATATGAAAACCAGGCCAGATATTACTTTCATTTCTTCTCTTCCCTGGCTCTGAGGCACTATCAGAATCGCTACCACCTTCAAGATAGTACAATCTGTTGCAGATTCTGTAGCCATTTTTCAGTCGACATCCAATTTTACTGTTGGGGTCTTTAATTGTTTTTTCACTTCAAAAAGGAGCACTGCTTTCCTGGAGGTGGCAGACAACAATAGATCTCTTGTCATCATAAACTCGCATTCTTTTGGTGGCAGATCCTTCAGTGCCACTAGTCTGTGCAACAACATTAGCAGAGACACAGTATGATAGCATCCCACTAACCTGGGCTTAGCTCATAAACTAGAAGAACATGCAGAGCCTTTGAGACAGGGACCCTCAGGAATGACTGCAGCCAACTTTCTCTTTTGTGATTTTCTCTTTTTCATTATGTTTGACATTTTTGAGACTGAGCTTTGTTACAGACTATTAGCCTATGGCAGTAGGCTTGGGAGATGAGACTTCATCAAGATATAAATCAGACAAAAGTGTGAAAACGTGAAACCACAAGGCTGCAGCTGTAGCTCTTGGTTGGGGTAGCTTCAGATTGTTGCACTGCTTGCGATATTTCAGGTTACTGTATCTGCCAATGCTACAGCAGGTAGTGAAATGAAATTAGTGCCCTATGTGCCTAGATAGCAACACTATTAAACTTTGTGTTTAGCATATCTACTCACTTGGTGGGATCACAGTAGTAAGTTTTAAATGACGCATGAAATGAAGAATTCCTGCCCATTTTAGGATGAGATTATGCAGATAATAGATGGTGCTTTGCAATCCCAGCTGTGTAGTGTTTTTTGCCGTGGTGGTGTTCAGCTCAGACACGGAAATGCACTCCAAACCCAAAAGTAGTAGTGTAGATCTCTATATATTTATATAGGGCTTTTTGTTGTTGCTGCTGCTTGCATAAAAATGTCTTTTTAAATTTTCTTAATAGCGTTCAGTCAGAGAAGAGAAAATGTTCATTACATACAACACCAGCGCCATCTCCCCCGCAAAAAAAATCCTGATGATGTGGCTGTGCATGAGTGGTCATTGGGCCTGATACATGTTTCCTTCTTATTCAAACTTTGTTTTGGTGGGGAAGGAGGTGGACTTTTAAAAGATTTAGTTTTATTTTCAGGGCCACATTGTGGGTGATCTTGCACAGAAATAGTAGCTTTGTCCATCCCCACTTGGGTGGGGCTGCAGTGGGGACATTCAAAATAGCAGTCCCTGTGCATTGAGAAGCTTAGGGACTATTTGCTCCTGCTCCCCCCAGCTGAGATCAGGATGAAAGAAAGCCAATGGAGATAAAGTGAAGCCATGTCCATATCCCATCATGTCCCATAACCCACCAGTCCATGGAGCAGGGCTACCACATTCTGCTCCTTCCAAAGGGTTGGGGCAGATTGTGCTCTTCCTGTGTTCAAGGACTTGCACCAGAGATACTGTGCCTCTGAGAGGCAAAATCCCTCTGGTGCTCTTCCTGGGGCAGTGTGACTCCACTCCATTCTCTACTCAGGGCTGTGATGAAAAAGCTCTATTCTAGCTCACAGGTTACTTTAATGTCACTGGCTTCTCTCCAGCAGAGCAGAAATTTGAGATCAAAGACGGAATTTACCCAGCTTACTTACCTGTGCCCTCCCCCCCCCTTTCGTTCTTTTTCTTTTTTTTTTAATAAGGGAGGGGGAATACTACTTTAACATTAAACCGGAGTTCCAGCATGTGGGCCTTTTAACTCTGAAATTCTATATCCACTTACATTGGACAGAATGGGGTGAACCTCTTTAAGGCTCAGGAAGCAGCTTCCGCTAAAAACTAAACAGTGCATTAGGGTTTTCCTTTCTGAAGATACCCATTGACTACACTGGGATATAAGGGACCACCTGCAGGGATCCAACCACCAGCACACACTAAGCACCTGCCCTACTCCTTCTCCCATTCATATTGCTTATTTCCATTCGACGTCAGTGGGTGTGCGCTTGGCATATGCACTCCGCACCTGATTCAAAGCCAAATGATGTCAAAGGAAAGACTGCTAGGGCAAAATTTTCAAAAGTATATAAGGTACTTAGCAGCAGAAGTCACTGGGCTTTGGATCCATTCACTGGGCTTTGGGTCAGGCTCTGTGTAGGAAAATAAAGTTTTAGAGGATATGGCACTCAATTCTGCAAGAAAAAATTCTATGAACTTTGATTCAATTGTATTGCTTTTAGGACTGAACCACAACAAAACCTAGGATGCAAGCCGAACTTGGGTGTAGGGCAGAAGACAGTGGAGTCTGAATCCAGATACTGATGTGAAGTTCACAAACAACCCTTTTATAATGAGACGAACAAAAATAGCAGGTCTGACACACACAGACTTTGTGACATTCAGAATCTGGATCTGGATTCAAGTTTTGTGGATTGAGCCCTTCTCTACTACTTTTCATTTGGCAGTTTAAATGTACTTGAGACTCAACATAGAGAAGCATAAAAAGCACATACAACATAACAGTTTTTAAAGCCTGTTAATAATTGATTCTCAAATCACCATTTAGGCATTATGTCATGTTTGCTTAAAAAGATATATATTTTAAAAATGTATATTATTACACATATTTTATGTAAAGAACTGGGCTTTTTATACTACATGTTTTAATATGTAGAAAAATCTGTAACAGACCATGTGGTCTGCCTACTTTATGCTTTGGCGTTCTTCGGTGCACTAGTTTGTGTTAAGTGCATTGGCAATACATGAGAAACTGCAATGGTTCATTTGGAAACACAGGGCCTACTGTGCCTTTCATTTTAAAAGAAAATCTCGTAATAAAACAATTCTAAAAGTTAAGGGAACTCTACATCATAAGAGGTGATAAATATCTTATTATTTTCCCTTAACAGAGAAAGGTATTCACACAAATATCTTCATTTGTCAATTTTGCGTGACAGCAATTTTTACTTGTCAAAAAATTTTTTTTTACTTCCCCAAAAATGTCCTTGGAGAATCTCATTCTTTGCCATTATACATTCAAGAGTATTTAGAGAAGAAAATTGTATAATATTCCCCCACAGTAATAGATTTCCAGGAGCTAGAAAGTGTGGAAACAGAATGACTGTTGTTAATCTCCTATAGTAGTTTCAGCACTTAAGTCCCATTTTCATTGTCTCACATCCTCACCAATTATCCTCAGCAATATCATGAAACTAAAACTGATATTCCTATTATTGTTACCAAAAACTGCACCTGCTGGTGATTTTACTTGGGGCACTATTGCTAACATTACTGGTGGTTCCAATTTAAATGCATTGCTTTCTTCTAAATATCTGAGAAACCCCATAACAAAGGTAGCAACTT
>ML675609.1:42131156-42188656 GCA_007922155.1 Mesoclemmys tuberculata | reverse complement strand
CATACAGAGATGTTCAATATTCCCTTAAACAATAAAGGTTCATAAAACAATGCGTATGAACTCTTTAATGAACTAAGAAATGGTTATTGGTTGACATTAGAGCTATCATGTTTAAATTCTACTCAAAATTTAGAATGCAGTATAAGGAAAAATGTACAGAAATGCTGTAGTCAAATAGATTTCATACCACTAGTTCTAGTTAGCCTTTTTATTTGAAAAAGCAAATTTCTTGACCAATTTTTGGATATCTCCACATCTTTTATTTTTCACTCATTCATTTCTTACCAAGCATATTGTGTCACACAATTAATTAAACCATGAATGAGAACTGAAGGTGAAGTACAAAATATGTGTTTTTAAATAAAATATGTGTTTTTAAATAAAAGTCAAATATAAAATGGAGGTTTTTTTCTGGCCACAAGGTTTGCTTTTATGTTTGTTGTTTTTTTTAAAGAAAAAGATGGTTGAAGAAGAAAAATGGTAGGCAGTATATATGAGCAAAGAGGAACAGAGGCACAGTCAAAGAAAGTGAATTATATACGTAGATATCAGAAGAGGAAAAAATGTGTTGCTTGAAGAAAAGGTAAAAAAGAAAAATCTAATGCATTTTTGAAGCCTTGAAATGAAGTGGTAACAACGTAAGCATTCAAGGAAATGATCAGAATAGGGAGGTGGCATTAATGATCATTATCTAATAAGGAAGGAAGAACTAACAATGACAAATGAGAATTATGTGAAACACACATCTATAACTTAATCCCGGAGTTAATGTTAGACCCATGCAACATATAAAATAACAGTTGTTCCCGCACACCCACTTCTTCCCAATCAAGTGGGAGCCAAATATACTGACACACAATTAACAAAACATAGCAAACCCCCTAGGCTTCTGACTCTGCTGCTGGCTACTTGCTTCCTGACTCTTTGTGTACTCACTTTTGGATCCTCTGCTCTGTGTTGAGAAGGAGAGGATCCAGGAATGTGGTGAAATGAAGAGCGAGAGAAAGGGAGAGTGGAGGTCATGAGAAAGGAATTAAAGAGCCAACAGCAAAAGCAGAAGGAACAAAGCACTAGAACAAAGGGGACAACACAAACATATGTAAGCTTTAGGGGACTAGCCAGCAGAACATAGGGAAGAAAGGGAAGGGGTGAAAGAAAATGAGGAAGGAAGGATAAGGAAACAATAAACAATAAATAAATTAACATAGGGATAGTAAGTGAGGAAGGTCACGGAAGTAATGGATGTGGCAGGAGAGACAGAAGAAGCAGAAGAAAATGACAAATGGGGGGAAAAAAGGCAACAGAAAACTGGGCTGAATGGCAGAGAGAGAAAAGAGTACAGGGGGGTCTGGTGTGCAGATTCCATTATTACTGGAGCCTGAGCAATATCTAAAATAGAGAGATCAAGACAAAATTCCCCTCTGGGAGGAGTCTCTCAGTAATAATAGAAAGCAAATTCCTTTTCAAGACCCAGTTCAGCTGACCCAAGTTTCTGCCTACCCCATGTATACATGCCCAAATACCATGAAAGTTCTTTGGGAGTATATGCGTCACTTCAGTGCTCCCCAATACTCCATTTCCTGCTCCTCCTCCAAAGGAAGTGTAATGATTTGCTAGTTACTTTTTTCTAAGTCCAATCTCTCTAATCAACAATTTCAGTAGTACTTCATTACTGTGCAAGATAGTCTTGCCTTTGCAGGCAGCTCGCTCAACACAGAGGTACAATACAGACACTTTGCATCACAACTACAACAGGATTTGAACATAAAATCAACAAAGATAACTCCAGAGGACCACCCCAGTGCACAGGCTGGTAGAAAGGCATAACCCCTATCCTCCCCACTGATCTCCAACTGCTGCATCAGACCTTGGAGGCTGTTTGCACAGTGTTGTATTGGGGGGGGAGACCAGGCAGGCCCTCGGAGGAGGAGCCGCCCCCTCACAGGCAGCCAGGGCATACTCCCAGCCACTCCGGCCCTGCGTTGGGCACCAGGAAGGAGCCGCGAGTACCAGAGCCCATCATGCCCTCCCCCCCACTGCTGGGGAGCCCGTGCTGCCCCCACAGCAAAGGGGGAGCAGTAAACAGACCCACAGACCCCACAGGGTGGTGTAGAAGCTGCTGCTGCTGCCAATGGAGGGAGTGGGGCAAAGCGGGACATACCACTGCTGCTGCCACCGACAGGAACAGTGGGGAATAGTGGAAAACAGGACCACCAATGCCGCCGATGGGGGGGAACAACGTATGTATGGCCCCCGGACACTGGAGATTCATGGTACACCACTGTGTTTGCAGCTGGCACAGCCAGAGGCTGCTCTAAATTACACCCAGAAACCAGCCCAGCACACAGTTGTCCCAGGATCAATGAAACACCTTGGCACCACACCTTTCCCAAGCCATACCATGTGCTTCTCAGTCATAACCTTGTGCTTCTCAACCATAATCTTCTCTGGAACATTATATCTGTAAACAACATACAACAAGAACATCAGCAATTCAAATGTATACAGCATGCAAAAATTCATAGCCAGCAACTTGTAGACACATCAATAATGACATATAACCAACATATTTGCTTTCATGAAATCTTTTTCAGTATGCACCTGAAATAGTTTTAGAAGATGCAGATGAGGAAAGCTTAAAAGCAGAATGGATGAAAATAATGGAGTAATTCAGTTGCAAAGAATAAATAATTCTATAAGAACTCAAAATCTCAACGTCATCTGCCCATTTCCATTGCACAAGTGGCAGAGAACTTCCTATAAAGAATGCGGCAGGAATGGTTCTATGTGGTTATTTGTATGCACAAGTACCACAATTGTCCACACACGTATGCTCTGTTACACACAGATTAGTTGTGCAAATACATGTTTTTGTATGCCTAAACATTTGATAATTAGCCACCATGTGCAAAAGTAAAGAATGTTCTTGACAATGTTTGACACTGACCTAGAGGGCCTGATTTTCAAAGGTGTTGCACAGCCATAATTCCAGTTGCAGTCAGGTTCCTGCTCTTATCATTTTATTAATCAATTATGAAAACTCTTAGGAATGCTGCAGATCAAGCAGTTATCTTTTGGGATCATATAGAGTGTTTCCAAGATGCCATCCATCTTGTCATATGACTGAAGAAACTGCATGCTGCAATCCAAGACTATATTTAAAATCAGCATCCTCATTGCATCTGAACATAGTCTTTTTGAGAACAAGATACTGAGTTCATGATGTGTTTTCAGTGGAAACTAGTTCCAAATCAGGAAGTGGTGGGAGGCTGTCAAACATATAGTAAACTCAGGTTTGAAGCTTGGCATTTACTGATGTAGATTTTTAATTACAACAACAGAGTAGGTAGTGTAGAGGAGGAACTTTTACAGTGATTTAAAGGAAGGAGTGATATGTAGCACAGCTTCCTGGATTTCCTTGGAAATATAAAACAGTATCATTCAGTCATTAATAGTAGGGCCTTGGAAATATGACATAGTATCATTAATTAATTCATTTATTAATAACTGGGGTAACTGGGGAATTTTTTAATCTAGAAGAAATACTTGAAACAGAAATTGGCTGGGATTGTATAACCCTACTTACCCAGCTGCCCCAGAAGTTTCTATCAAAATATATTGTGTTCCCCTACCAAATGAACATTTGGAAAAAGGTTGCATGTGTCAATATCATTTAATGGAGGAGTGATATTCTGAACAAATGCTTACAGTAAATCTCCCCTTTTACCTCAGAAGAAGATCATTCCACGATAGCCACACTTCTTTAGATAGAAGAATCCACAATTTAGTTTAATTTTCAAAATATTTTAACATCCTTGTCAAAATAAATGTAGGGTCAGCTACACCCTAGCCTCAAAATAATCCTTCACCTTTCATTTTCAGCAATTAATAATCTAATTGCCTGAATGTGGGGTCAGCTACAATCTCTTTAATTAGTTGTAGATACAGTTATAGATTAAATTTAAAAGTTGCACAAATTTGTGTAATTCGCAGGCAAACATTTGTAATAATAAAACTAATCCCTATCCAGCAAGTTCCAATACTGAATAATTGGAGAATAGCAGTTTATTATGTCATATCTAGACATACTAGACTACAGTGGAAATGTACAGTAATATCAGGTAGTTACAAATCAAATAGTTCAAACAAAGAAGCTGAGTTAAATAAAACACTGACACCATTCAAACCTCTCTGATCAGGTCTGAGAGATTAGCAGCAGTTTATCAGCTCTTGAAGCTAACCACAAAGCAGGCAGACTTTGAACTATTCTCCTGCTTACTATTTAACATTTATATTGAAGTTCTCTCAACCAGATTGGGGCCTCATTATGCTAGGTACTGCATAAACATATTGTAAACAAAATCACCTGCCCCAAAGAGTTTACAATCTAATACTTGGATTGCAACCCATACGCCATGGCATTCTCCCTTCAGAAATGACTAGTAGGTCAGGCTGCTCTCCCATCCCTCTTCATAATTGCGTGGTACAAAATGGGACCCAACAGTTGTCTTTGGCCATAGCTTGTGGCTCTAGTCCTGGAAATAGCTACCCTCGGATCTGGGGAAAGTGAGCAAGGAGGAGGCAACTTCTCATATAAAACCTCAGACTGGTTGGAGCTAAAGCAAGAGATGAATCCATGAGAGCAGCTCTCCATGGATGCTGGAAAGACTTCAGTTTTGGAACTAATGACACAAAGCCTAAATCTTTCTCTTTCTAGTAGTTCATGAAATACTGACTGCTAAATCATACTGAAACTCATATAGGGAAAAAAGCAAGATGGTAACCAGAATCATAGTATTGTAAAGCATGTGACAGTTTGGTAGGGCAATGCAAGGAAGCTTATATGTCTGCCGAATTTCTATATCTTTTCTCTGTTTGAATAAATTATTTCAATCTCTACACCATCAGTCCAAAATCTGTTACCAGCCTTAAATTCACACACATTAGAAGACATTTTAAAGTATGTTACAGTACTTTAAACAGTTGCAATTTAACTGACAAAAGCAAAGAAGTTCCAAGTTAAAGTTATCTCTCCAGCCTTATAATTCTACTGGGCTCAGATATTTCAGAGATTTCTGAATAGTATATGACCATACCTATTATAGTCCTGCCCTTGTGTGTGCATAACTTACAGTGAAATCATTGTAAATTCTATGTAAATAAGAGCTGTGGGATTGGGCCCATACATGTACTACAATGTGACAGTACAATGGATGAGTTAGACACTGCTAGCATGAACTCAGGTTTTCTCTGGAAGGTTGTGTGAGACAGACATTATTTTTATTGAATAAGCCCATAATATTTGACCTCATTTTGATGGTTGCCTGACCTACTAATTATTCATGAAAATTTCGATGGGACATTTGTAAAATGATTTTTAAAAAATCGTATCAGGCGCTATGTGAAGAGTGCAAAAAACAGTAAGTTGTTAAAGATAAATTCCTTAGATGTTTGACTTGGCATTCTTCAATTATTAGTCTAATTATTCTTCTATTATTTAGGCAGCAAGCCAAAGGTTCTTGGGTGCATAGGAAGTTAACGGGGGAGATGAAGTAAAATTGCAAGGTCATGTCAACATACATTCATTAAAGCTTAAGTTCCTTTTGCATTAAAGTTACTATCTGCTCCAACAATTTGCCAGGTCTATTTATTTAATGCTAATAAAATATTCAGGAATAATTATTTTAAAATATTCCCATTTTCTTTGGTCATTTCTACTGTATGCAGGAAACGGCAGAGATGCAAGATAAGGGGCTCACTGGGAAATTTACAGGAAAGATTCATGTGTCTCCTGTTCACTGCCAGAGGGAAACATACAAGTTTCAGACTTGCCAGTAATCCCCAGTACTTTCTAGCACTGGATATATACATTTAGATACAAAAATGTATATTAGACAAAAATTATTTAGGTTGAAAAATCAAGCATTCCAAAGTTAGGAAATGCTACATTCATGAATGCGCATTCACTCTTAACTATTTCCACTCATGCCACTAAATAAGGCAGGGTTTTGTAGGAAAAAAGTATGTGATGACATCATCAAAGAGTGCATCATAATATGTATGCACAAAGGAGACAGAAGTGAGATTGCTCACATGGGCAGCCATAAGTCTGGCATTTTCTAACTTTCAAATGCTTACTTTTCCAACTTAAAAACATTCTTTTAATATATACTTTGTATGTAATTTCCTAGGTTACTTTAAGAAAGGAAAAATGTAAAAACAAATTCTATTATTTACAACCATCAACAGGACTAACTACATTTGCTGGCGGCAGGAGAAAACGGTTACCTCAGAATAGGGATGTGAGATTGGTGCCATATGCTGGGTCCAGAGGATGATCAGGGGAGCCTAGCCTAGAATAGCTCTCTCCCGAGAAGGTGGAGACATCTTTTCCCCTTTGGTGACCGCAGAGGGGGAATGAGTTACTGGGGTCTAGGGAGTTTATGTGCAGAGACTTGCCCACCTTCTTTCCCCCACTTCTGCAAACAACAGAAAGGAAATGGCAATGTTTAACTTTTTACAGTTCAGCTAAATATAAATAGAATTTCATGGGACACAAAAAAAGACATTTTTCTAGCCTGAAAATCTTCGTCTTACACAATTTCAGAGACCTGCTGCAAACAATGCAGTGGTTAGAGCTTATCTGAATATGGCCATAAACGTCTTTTATGATTAAAAGTGCTAGGCAACTAAAGTATGGAGTCACTAGCACCTTATAATACCAAAATGAAATATGGATGCTCTCTCATGCTTTTTCGAGTCCATGTGGGTTCTGTGTCAAAAGGAACAGGATCAGGGCCACAATTTGAATTACAAATATAGTGCCCACTCTTCATAATAACAAATGCATACAATGATAATTACAATTTCTGTCCAGAATAGTTAGTGTGTGTTATGTAGCAGAAACTGGCTAAACTAGCACAAATGGCAGTATACATGCACTCTGCAGGAATGGGGCAGAGGCATCAGAGTAAGAAAAATCTATTGTAGAAATTAGAAACTAATCCAAATCCTGCCTGGCAAATCTGCTTATTTAATATGTTCATTTAAATTCATTTCACAGTCAAGGAAAATGAGATTTTTTAAAAAAAAGATGTTTATTAATGCAAGTTATGGGTGAAAATAAATCCATTTGCTTTTTTTTTTCCCCCTGGAGCTCTGAAAAGTGCTACCTGAGCAGTATTCACTGTGAAATGCAAAATCTTCTTTTTTAAAC
The DNA here is from genome assembly GCA_007922155.1 of Mesoclemmys tuberculata. Classification (NCBI taxonomy): domain Eukaryota; kingdom Metazoa; phylum Chordata; order Testudines; family Chelidae; genus Mesoclemmys; species Mesoclemmys tuberculata. Next base: position 42,181,440 of record ML675609.1, on the reverse strand, counting down.
AAATCATATGAATTTAACTAAAGGAAAGTTGTATGGCTCACCAGTAAACAACTTTAAAAAGATCTTTCCTCATTAAAAAACAGAAGAGGAAAAAGTAACAGAGGGCTCCAATAACAATGATGGGCCTTGTTATATATATACACAAAAGAAAAGATTTTTATTAAATGTCTCTCTTCTCTCAAATGCATTAAAATGCCCTGAAATCTGGGACTCATTGCCCATTACTACGAGGTACTGACTACCTCCTGAAAACCACTGCTTAGTTTCAGAATCTAAGGTTGCCAACCCTCCAGGATTGTCTTGGAGTCTCCAGGAATTAAAGATTAATCTTTAATTAAAGATATTGTAACGTGATGAAACCTCCAGGAATACATCTAGCCAAAACTGACAACCCTATCAGAGTCTATGAAAGAAAAATATCTGTCATGATGATCCTCTTGGTTTGGATGGTACCAAAAACTCCAATTAATTGCTGATCTTTTCCAAGTGCAAGACAGGTCAGGTTACTACCAGTAATTTGGAGGTACATTTATTACAAAGCAAGTACTTTGAGAAGTGAGACATTGCAGCATATATGTCCTGCACTTTATCAAGTTACAATGTGGTCACTAAAGTCAAAATTTCTGGTGGCATAACCCAATGGAGAATTTGGCTCGTATACTAAATTTTGATAGTACTACATCTCTAGCAGTTTACTTTCTGAACAACATAAAATCCAGAATTTTATGCCATACTTCTACAAAAAGACTTCCAAAAGAGACTTCAGAGAGAAACTGCAAAGCTGGAACTCATATGCAAACTTGACACAATCAAACTGGGTCTGAATGGGGACTTGGAATGGTTATCTCATTACAAGAAGTAATTGTCACTGTTCACAAACATTCTGACCTTCTAATCAATGGTTGTGAATAGGCCTTGTAGAGCATTAAGGATTCTTTCTCCAAGAATCAGACAGCAGACAATACTGAAGAGGTTTATTCAGGATACCAGGAAGTCTGATAAATCAGCTTCAACTTCATGGTGTTACAGTAGTCAATTATATACTCTTTCTTATCGATTACAAAGTATGTTTTAAATTCTTTATCTGTTCATTTACAAATACAGACATTGTCCCATCTGGAGAGAACAACAGTGATAATGGTCGTTACATATATGCAGAGACACTTTTAATCACTTTACTTACATCAAGGATGCTAGGGCAGTGGGCAGTTGGGTGGAAGAAGGGGGGGTGGTCCTTACAGATAGGTGTCAGACAGACAGAAATTCTAAAAGCAATTGTGCTGTTCTCATTGAAATTAGAATCACTAAGAGGACATCTGGCTTCCTGAGCCATTTACATGAGTCTCGACTTATAACTTGTTAGCTGAAAATCTTAAGCCTTATAGCCTCGTCTACTTTAACTGAATGGACCTACACCTACCCTCCCCATTGTTGTTCCTTACCCTTGGATTTATATATACACCCCCAATCTGATTTCCATTCCTTGCATCTGATGAAGTGGGCTGCAGCCCACAAAAGCTCATGCCTGTAGAAATTAAATTTATTAGTCTTTAAAGTGCTACAGGACTCTTGTTGTTTGTTTGTTTGTTTTTTATAAAATACAGAGAAGTTGTCTTCACCACCCCCTGCGTAGAATGTCTTCTTCAATCAGAAATCTTATCCAGATACTTGAGCTGATCAAAGAAGTGGCCTTTCCACATAGTACTGGCAATTTATCTCACGCATTATTTCATGATTTTAGTTTATATGCTTTTCTTGACTGCCCTTCCTTTGAGCCATACTGGCAGACTATCTACACTGAATAGATTTTTATTTCAGTTGTCTCTCAATCAAATCTTGTTCTTACTTTTATGTTCTTAAAAAAAAAAACACCCTAAACTCATCTGCTAGACTCAGTTGATTGCGGCTGCTCTTGTCCAGGTTTGTGTGTGAGTGGAGGATACACAGAGTCTATTCTCTTAGTACACTGCCAACAAGGGCCATTAACAACTTCAATCCCTGGGCTTGGGACCAGTGTAGCTCATGTGCCATATGTGCATCCTCAATGTGTGCACATCACCCCAAAGGGAATATGAAAAAGGCTGAGCTATGGTTTTCCCTGAAGCACAATCCCTCCCCAAACTTATATGGATCATGTGACTCCACAAATCAGTGCCCAAATACCACAGTTTTGCCCGTAAACTCTCAGCAAAGGATAAGTGCAGATAACATCTTGAATATATTATACAGTATTAAGTTTTGCTGGGTTAGGGTTTTTTTAACTGATTTTTATTGTTTGTTGCACACGGGAAGTGATTATTTCTTTGACAGAGTGCTCGATGCTGTGCAGATAGGAGGAAATGTGGGCCCTGCCCTTAGGACTTTGCAGCAGCAGTAGGTGCTCAGTGACAATGCTAGGCTATGTCTTAAAGTTAAGTTTGCAACAAGGGTGATATTCATTACTAGAAGAGCTCTTACTGACTAGATCCCTGTCAAGTGCTTTGGAACTTAGAAACTCCAGAAATGAATTAGAACGGAATGCAAAGGGAGTCCTGAGACAGAAGCCTATAAGAAAGAAAGCTGTGCTGTGTTAACTAAAGCTGCTGTAAAAGTTGCACACCTGTTTGTAATTAGATTACACTTTGCAAATAAGGGGCCAGATCCTGAAATCCTCACTCAGGAAAAATTGGAGATAGGTATGCAACAAGTTGGAAAATAGGGGACTTAATCTTTTCTTAGGCAAGGAAATCAAAGGCAGTTTTGACTGAGTAAGAAATGAATAAGGACTGCATGATTTGGCCTACTGACTCATTCATGAAAGTGCTTTACAGTGTCAGAACTGCTCCTGGAAATACTGCTAGTACATTACTTAGAGTAATTTCATTCCAAAAGTCCTGCTTTAACAGCTGAAAGGTGAGAGTCGCCAGCATTTCAGGGACACCTGCAGGCTTTTGAACACCTGTTCTGAAATGTCTATTCAATATAATTAAAGATTTAGATGCTCCACCATTTGCTGAAAAATTAGATTTTAGAAATGAATTAGGAACCATTTTAATTATATTAAAATATGAAAATGATAAAATATTATAAACATAATTGTTGGAAAATATTATATTTGTGTTCCAACCAGGAAAAGCTAGGAAAAAGACTCTTTACAGTAGCTGCTAACATTGTATAATCAGTATTAGACACTAGGGATATGCAACCCAAATAAAAATTGCCTGCTTAACCCTTATTGTGATCCTAGCAGGGAAGCCAGGTATTTCAGGGCAGCCATACAAAAAATATAGCTCTGAATATACAGGAACGTATGAACCAAAATAGGATAATAGGGAGGTATTGGAAAGATATTTAACAAAATACCTTCCAGCCAGTCATTAAGTCCATTTAGGCTCACTGCTGTGTGATCAATGAGATTCAGCCAAAAAAAAAAAAAACACAAGAAAACATCTCAGATCTCCTCTCTTCCTGCTCTTCTGATGTTGCTGCTGCCCAACATCACTCACTTTTAGACCAATTATTTTCACTATTTGTTTTTCCTAGACCAGATTTTACACTATATCATGCAATATAAAAAAACCCCAAAATTACATCGGAGCATTGAGCTACCTGCCCAGTGCCAGAAACTGCATCTGAAAGACTCGTAAGAACATTTGGTCAGCATCACACAACAAGAAGCAAAAGTTAGGCTACATCTACACTACACCCCACTGTTGACAGCGTGTAGCTACGTAGCTACGCACTGCAGTGAAAAGCAGGCTGTGTCCACACTACAGTATGTATCTACATGCGTCAGTGAAAGGCTCTAGCAGAGGGAAGGCAACAGGGAAAGGCTTAGAGAACATCAGTGAGGCAAGGAAAGAATCTGCATGGGGGATGCAGTAGGGAAAGGCTCCCTGTAGAAGGGAAATGCTTCAGTAGTGAGGAGCTGCCAGAATCTTTCCCTGCTGCTGCAGTCTTTCACTGTGTCGGGGCAGGGTTCCAGTGGGATTCCACACAGCTAAAAATAGCAGTGTAGACAGCAAGGCAGGGGCTGGCAAGTAGAAAGCATGTAGGGTATGAACTCACTTACATATCCACACTCTTCAGGTGTATCTTTGTTCTATTTGTACAAGCTGTACCTCAACAGAAACTCTGCTTTATACCCATGCACGGGGTTATGCATGTATGTACTCTATATGCCACTGAAAGTAGTGTGCAGTGTAAATGGACTCCCAGACAGTTTGCAGGACCCTAAACAGAGTACGTTACTGGCATGAGGAGAGTTTGCTATACCATGGGCAAAGGGGAAAATTAGATATAGACTCCAGGTGCAAAATTTAATTACAGATCAACAAAGTTTTTGTATTTTGTATTTGGCCAATTATAGAAATAAGAGCTAGTTATGAAGCTGAGAACTGGAACTGGTCTTTTCCAAAATTTGGGGTTGTTTGTTTCTGAAGTTAAATAGTACATTGAGTCAGATCCCTTAGGATACAATGCCATTCTGTGTGATAAGGAAAGACAGAGGTCTCTGCTCCAATTTATATCATAAAAGGTAAAACTTACGCCAAACAACGGTTTGCCAAACCACTGCATAGCAAGTAGTATCATGGAGCACATTAAGTATGAGCAAGTTCATCATTCTTATCACAAGTTGAAATATATGTAACATTTCCCAAACTACCATTATGAGGTCATTATGATATTAGGTGATAATGCAAGTGCATTACACATTATCATTGCATACTAAGAGATGTTGACACAAATGAGATGGAGTTTTATTTCTAAAGAGTTATCAGCATAAGGTTCAGTTTTAATTACCACCACTACTGAGTATCTGAAATTTAGATCATTTATAGCCATATGCAATGTACAGGAATATTCAGGCAGTGACTGGCAAGAGAAACCTCCAACCTCTTTGTAGTGATCTTTACAGATTCTTCGCGTTCAGATAACAATGGGTAGCATTGTTTATGAAAATCCGGATATTATATTGTAGTTATACTGTAGTTCAGAGAACATATATTGCAATTTACTTTTCAACAGTCCTTCCTGAGCAGTTAGACTTGAATGTTAGGGAGCCAACAGGACAGAGCCTTGGCCCCGGCCTGCGGGAGCAGAGCCCACAGACTGCTTGTCAGCTTGGCCAGAGCCTGAGGGGCCAGAGCCCATAGACTGCTTGCTTGTTCTTCTCTGCCTAAGGGCCAGAGCCTATAACATTAATTCCTCCCCCTTCCCTTCTCCCCCCCCACTCCCCCGCCCCGCTTTGAGCTTTTGTCCCCACAGAAGCACCACAGTGAGAAGGTGTGGCCTCCCTCCCAGACATGGACAGGGAAGGATGGCCCAACCCCTAACATGTGATACCCCTTCCCCCACTAAAAAAAAGTTGCTTGTAGGGTACAACAGAAGCTCTAATGATCTCCCTGCACTTCCAGCGTCCTGAGAGGAGCTGTTTCATATTACTCAGCAACTCCATTTCTAAGTCATCAGATAGCACCAAAGTCTCTGTGTGGGTTACTCAGCTGACTCCTCTCAGTGTCTCTCCAATAGCCATTCTGTTGGGGAGATTCATCCATGCCAGGAAAGGCCCTTGTCTTAGATTTCACCAGTTCTGCAACTAATACTAATGGGAGAGCTCAGGATTGCAACCCTCAGGGTTGCATTAACACTGCAATGCAAACCATGCTAAGAAGCCAAGGTCAGGCCAGATCTTTATCCAAGGAAAACAGGATCAGGACTCTGCTCACCATTTATAGATTCAAACCAACCTTTCAAATAATTCATATGAAAGAACTGTGTGCATGGTAGACTGGAGACTTATTTTCTAGACATTGCTTTTCCCCTCTGTAAAGATGAAACAAATACTATGGTTGTATTTCATTTACTTTTAAACTGATGAATTTTCTAAGATGAAACTGGTGGGCCCAGTCCAGTCCCTGCTGGATAGTTAAGCCTTCACTGCAAAACATAACATCACAATTGGTATTAATTAGCACCCTTTTCATCTATCTCAGCATAGGGGCTTAGAACTGCTTGGGCACAGAACTTTAACATCTTTCTCACCCTTATAGGTGGCTCCTAGAATAAAGAAAAATGCACAGTGGTGGGGCAACTTTGGAAAGGTTGGTCACTGATTGTACTGTACTAAGTCTTGTGGATAAATATAGGACTTAAATTTTCTATTGCCAATCCAATACCTGTAAAATCAGATGAATTCCCTCATTTTAAAATCTGAAACAATATACCCGGAGATCATGTACATTCCTTAATGCTTCCCATCCTTTTTGTAAAATCTTTTCATAATGCTCAAATAGTTGGCTTCCAGTGATGACATTCTAATGATCCTGGGGAGTATTGAGAACAGAGTAAATTCAAGTCAAATACGTTTTAGAAAATTAATACAATATCATGGACCTTATATTGAATAATTTTCATTACAGGATATAGTTTTCTTAGTGGGGAAGAGATATACTATGGTGACTGTTGTTGTTGCCTGTGCTCTTCTCTATTTTGTAAGTCTGCAATTCTTAGGCATTAAATTGTGCAGTTATAGTTGCTCAGCAACCATAACTTCCGTATATGCACCTCCCATGGTTTTGTAGCAATGACAACTGCAGACTTAAAAAAGGGGATGGTGGTTTTTGGTTTTGGTTTTTTGCAATCAAGATTCTTCTTGATATGTAAATTCATGTTACATTATATGTGTTATGTATGAAAAAATTAAAAGCTTTCATTTGCATAATGAGACAAGAGTAACTATTGATTTAGAATTTCAGGAATTTTAGAATTGCAAGAATGACCTGATGGAAAATATGATACCAAGGAACAGGGGGGACTACACTGGCATAACGCAGAATAGTTGCAATCTCTTTGGAGCCCTGGTACTGACCTGTATCAAGAGGTAGGAGCAAACAGATTTTTTGTGAGGGACAGTTGTTTGAGTGGGAGAGGTAAAGGATAATTTTTTAGAGTGAGTTTTCTGACTGTGACATGCACCTTGGTCATCGAAGCTTCTTTTGGGGCCTGATCCTTTAAGGTTCTGATCACATACTGACCCCCAAAGGAAGTTGAGAGAACCCAGCATAGTGCAGAATTAAATAGGGGGTTAAAGTGGCTCCCAGGCCCCTGTGGTCATCCTAACAGGAATGATAATTGAGCTAAGGATGCTGTGGCATATTACTATGCAATTAAGTGGAGCAGAGGCACATAGATTCTCCATATGCCAGTGGAGACCAGGCACATTGGCAAGTGATAGCCTGATTTACAGAGCATTTCAAGTTGGGTTTTAACCTTACTGCTCTATGAGCTAAATGGGAGCCTGATCTTGCAAAGCATCAAGATCAACAGGAGTTGTGGGTACTTAGCGTCTCCCAAGAAGTATTTTCTCAATGACTTGCAAGATTGAGTCCAAAATTGAGCTTAGTAGCTGATAAGCTTAATAAGGCCTTTTCCCTGCTTTGAATTTCATCCTTAATGAATTTGTTTTGTAAGAAAAAAGAGCTTGTTGCCATAGTTTGTTGTGAAGGCCCAAAGTATAACTGGGTTAAAAAAAGAATTAAATAAGTTCATGGAGGATAGATACATCAATAGCTATTAGCCAAGACGATCAGGGACACAATCTCATGCTCTAGGTATCCCTAAACTGCTGGCTGCTAGAAGTGGGCCTGGACAACAGAGGATGGATCACTTGATAATTGCCCAGTTCTGTTTATTCCCACTGAAGCATGTGGTCCTGACCACTCCTCGATGGACTATTGGTCTGATCCAATACGTCCATTCTTATATTTATATAGATTCATCTACCACTTCTGCCCCATGATATGACCCCCAATAAGAAGTCAATAAGAATTAATGGCACACTGAGAATTTTATGATCAGATTCCTAAATATCAGAGCACTGACTGCGGAGAAGACTATATGAACTTCATACTCCTGGAAAATGGTATGTTGTTATAGTGGTGTCGTCCAGAAAGTCATTTAAACATTTTAGATAGGAGGGTCTTTGATCCCCAGAATGAACCCTGTAAGGACCTAATAGGACTGATTTCCCAGACAATTAAAGTCAAAGGGAATTTTCCAATGACTTCATTGGGGGGTGGGCGGGGGATCAAATGAGCCTGATAACGTGATTCACGTGCCTGATTCACATAGAATCATAGAATAGTAGAGTTGGAAGGGACCTCAGAAGGTCATCTAGTCCAACCCCCTGCTCAAAGCAGGACTATCCTCAGCTAAATCATCCCGGCGAGGGTTTTGTCAAGCCTCAGCTTAAAAACCTCTAAAGATGGAGATGCCACCACCTCCCTAGGTAACCCATTCCAGTGCTTCACCACCCGCCTAGTGAAAAACTTTTTCCTAATGTCCAACCTAGACCTCCCCCATTGCAACTTGAGATCGTTGCTCCTTGTTCTGTCATCTGCCACCACTGAAAACAGCCTAGCTCCTTCCTTCCTGGAACCCCCTTTCAGGTAGTTAAAGGCTGCTATCAAATCCCCCCTCATTCTTCTCTTTTGCAGACTAAACAGGCCTAGTTCTTTCAGCCTCTCCTCATAAGTCTTGTTCTCCAGCCCCCTAATCATTTTTGTTGCCCTCCGCTGGACTCTTTCTAACTTGTCCACATCTTTTTTGTAGTGGGGGGTCCAAAATTGGACACAATACTCCAAATGCAGCCTCACCAATGCCAAATAGAGGGGAATAATCACTTCCTGCGATCTGCTGGCAATGCTCTTCCTAATGCAGCCCAATATGCCATTAGCCTTCTTGGCAACCAGGGCACACTGCTGACTCATATCCAGCTTCTTATCACACATGCCTGTGTGAGCACCATAGTTCCCTATGAAAGCACAAAATAACTTTACAAAGTAAAATTAAGTTGGTTGGTTTAGAAAACTTTTTTGTTAACTACTGGGACAACCTTCCATGAAATATGCTTAACATTTTAATTCTGTACAAAAATCATCAAAGTTCAAATTCACTAGTTGTGGGCCTAAACTACAAGAGTATCTCTATAAATTAAAGTTATTCCTTTTCTACAAATTATAATTAATAAAAAGCTAAACAACAATCTGTGCTGCTCCTTCTGTTGACATATGAAAAATCAGTTTGATATTGCTTACTGAATTTGAATTACCCTGTTACCTGGCAGCACCTCCATGAAAGAGCATGTCAATCATTTGTCATAACACATTTACAACTTTTCATCCAGAATAGTCACAAACTTTTCACAGATATATCAAGTTGGGACTTTATGATTGCTTTCTCCTTTTGTAATCTCCTTCTTATTTTAACTAGGTTTCTCCACACCAAACAATCTTGTTACCACCATCTGGGCACTTGGGACATCAATTGGAATTTTGCATACAAAACATACACCAAAGAACTGCAGTGCAGCTCAAAGAGGATAATTTCCCCCTAAATATTGTTTCATATATCCTTTGTTAGGATCCACTCCATCAACGTCCAGAAATACAGGCGTATTTTTATTCTGAAACATTATTTCTCCTTATTAAACTTTGAAAACTCTAAATTTAGTCTAATATTTAAAGGATGCTGTGTAGTCTGCCATTTCTTAAACTTACTCTTCTGTATTGGTTGAATATGTTGCATTGAACTGTATTGGTATAAAGACTGTACAATTCCTATTCCCCTGGGGCCACCACAAAAATTGGATGTGCAGCTGCCAACAAGTAAAATTGTAAATAAAAAATATACCAAACTGCACTGCACTCTCTCAAGCAATGAGTTTTTAAAGTGGTACAAAGGAAGTACCTGCTCCAATCAATCTCACATTACTCCATAACAAGATATTTGTGCATTCCTCCCAATCACCTATTTAGAAAACGTACCTCAAAGTCTGTGTATCTCTTACTGTTTCCCCAGTTACGAAAGGGTTTTAAAAAGAAAGCATTTTAACTCAGAGGCACTGTCAGAACTAGAACTGTAGTAGAGCTGCTACATCACTACAAACTTCCCCAAGGATATGATATGGTCTGGGTTCCAAACATCATTAGGAGAAATTTCAAACACTTTGCTTTACATTACATATACAGTAATATGTAGTACTGACATAACTATAGAGAATACTTAAAGTCTTTAATCATCAAGTCATTTTTGTCTGCTTTACTTATAGGTCACTTCTTTGACAGAATAAATTATGACTGGCCCCTTAGTTTAAATATAAAATTGAGCAGAACCATAGGCCACTGCTCTCTATGGTCTCTCTTTTCATTAAAATTGCCTTTGAAATCTTTTACCCTCAACTAGATTTTCAGCCCAACACAAGCACCATAGTTTCTGAAGTCCTGTCTGTGCCAAACGAAAATATTGGGTGTCAGACCCCAGCAGTTTGGGAGGGAGGGAAGTTTGTTTTGTTTTGTTTTGCTAGATTGCACGCCTTATTGTACAGAACAGGCAGGGAGCAGGCAGCAGCACAGCAACAATACTTGATACACTAGGAAATTTTAAATGCCATGATCTGACAATTCTTCAGTTAATGTCTGATGAACAAGAAAGACAAAAATAGCCTTTGGGGGGAAAAAAAAAGATCATCTCTTCCTATTTTGTTCCAGAGGTTCCATGTTTTGTTCCATGTTAGTCTGTGTACAGCAAAAACAACAAGAGTCCTGTAGCACCTTAAAGATTAACAAATTTCTGGGGGCATACGCTTTCGTGGGCTGCAGCCCACTTCGTCAGACGCATCTCTCATTGTTCTTCCTATTTTAATTATCTTCAGTTTCCCTAAATAATTATCTTTTTCTCACTTCCTAACAGAAAGAGTTCCAGATTTAAATCTTACAAATTGAACCCCCTTAACATCAAGAAACTTTGGATCTGGATCCAAAACCAATATCCAAACTTTCAGGTTCATCTCTGGCTTTAAATTTGTTTGTTTTCACATCCCCAAATGCTCCATGTTTCTTCACACTTTTGAAATCTTTTTTTCCATTTCGTCCCATAAGGTACACTGGTGGTATATAAAAACTGCACCACTATTGCGTGCATATGCACAATTAATGCAGTTTAAACAGAATTTACTGTGATCAAAGTTATTACTTTCAAAGCACACACAAATATCATGCCAAAACCCAGCATGAGATCCTACAGCAAATCAAATGAGATCTCAGGATTGGACAGTACTAAACTCATGTCACCACTCTACATTATTTCCAAACCATCATGGAGAAGCACTTTTTCCCAGCATTTCCACAGGACCCTGAGTGCACATTAAGGTGCATCATACATTTGTTACATCAGCACTGAACCAACAAAAAACAGAAGTGACCAAATCCTATAGTGATAAGAACAGCTTTCATCGACTTTAGCATTTCTACTCTGAACACCGCGATTCCTGCAAAAGGAAGGGTCAGTAGTTAAATGTTGGGCATGCCAAGACAATATTTCACTGGGATGAAACATCTAATTACACAGCCACTGAAATTGTATTTTTCAAGTATTGCCTATTTGGAAAGTTAAAATAAATATCAATAAAAAGAACTGCAAAATGCATATGCAGTTAAACCATAATGGTTAGCAATTGTTTACAAGCCCATGATCTGCTAAAAACTGAACACATTGTGACAGGAATATATATGAGTTTAAAGGTTTGGAGACAGAGTGAGACTATAATGCTCTTAGAACCCATTGTTTTGCATAAGAGATTTTTCATTACTTAAGGAAGGAGACCCTCTGCAATAATCCAACAGCTCTGATGAAGAGTATCCTTTGAAAATTTACATCCACACAAAGGGTTCATTGATTAAAAATACTCAGTTATTGATGGCTTTATCTGGAAAAACTTATTTTTGATACAATGGGACTTCCCACAGAGAATGGTACATTTTTTTTATAGGAAATCTGAAAAAATCTTATTACTCTTGAGTGAGGGTCCCTTTCTAACATTTCTTCAGAGCCACAGAATTCATCTTATGGTCAACAAACCCTATTCTAATCAGTGGCTGGAGTTGGTCATGGAGCTGCACAAAACTTGGCCTCATTGCTTGGAGGATGCTGGAGTGTCTGTTAGGACATTGACCCAACAGCATTCAAGATTATTTTCTTCTGAGTTATCAGTGACTCAGAAACTGGTTTCACCCTGGTGTAAATCTGAAGTAACCCAACTGATATCAGAATTTACTCCACACTAAAGTATTATATAGGAAAAAAAATGCTTTGTAAAGCAAAGGCACTATCTCCTGCTCCCTGTCTAGCAATATTGCTTACATTGGGAGCTCCTGAATTTAGCTTGAGGGTGGAAGGATTCTCATGCTACCAGTTTGGCTAGTCTTTCTATATACTTATATGCCATCTCCATAATATCTAAAGCTTTCACAGTTATTAATGAAAATAGCCACTCAACACTTTTGTAAGGTACAGAAGTATTATCTCCATTTCGTAGCTGGGAAGCTGAAACAAAGAGAGGTTAAATGACTTACAGTTGCTCACTCAGGAAATCTATAGCAGAGCCAGGAAATGAAGTCAAATCTCTGGAGTCCCAAGAGACTATCGAGTGAATTTTTCTGTTTTGAATGGGCAGAGGATTCAGCCCCAGAATCTGTAATTTCCCCAAGATTTCTACAAATCTCAGGAGAACTGCCACAGGCATTGGCCATCCACATGGAGGGCCTGTGCCTTTGCATAGCAATTGTGACCATGGGCTTCCCGCTCCATCTCCTGGATCCCACTATTGTCTTGGAACCTCCAGTAAAGAGGGTTCCAGAGGCTAGAAACAATCTGTGGATCCTATGAAGTAAATGGGAAGTGGAGCACAGTAGCTAGCAGTACTGGGGACATACTCACTTTTCTCTTTAAAAAAATGGGCTCTATATCGCTGTTCTGTTGAGTTGAGTACCTACCTACCAACACGGCTGTTGAGCAATGAGTATTGTTACAGGACTGATCTAATCTATCTATCTAAATAGATAAAGTGCCAGTAGATGGCACTCAAGAACACAGAGCATAGTTCCTGGGTTAATAGGGCCAATTAAACTTCTTGTGCATTGCAAAGAGCTCCCTTTGGCAGCTCTGTATATCAGCACACAACAGGTACTTATAAGGGAGTGTTTAGAATGTAGAATTGAAACATGCCATTGCATTCAAAATACTAGACACAGCAAAACGAGTACATAATTATTAATACAAGTCACCAGAGGAAGACTTGCAGCTAAACTCAGCTGCACTCGGTAATTTTAGGGGGATGGTATTTTATTATTATTACTTAAATTTTATATTAGAGCAATGCCCACAGGCCCAGTTAGGACTGGGCCCCCATTTTGTTCAATGCTGGCCAGAGGCATATGATGGCACAATCCCTGCTCTTAGTTTACAAAATAAGAAGACAAGGAAAAGTTGGTGAAGAGGAATACAATTATATATATTTGCAATTTTATCTGTGATTATCTTAAATTGATACAGTGCCAGCTAATGCAATCCGGCCCTCAAACTGTCTTTACTTGTTGAATTCTTATAGGCAGAGGTTTTGAAAAGCATTTTGTGCTATCTCAAAGTGTATAAACTTTTTCAGATCAAAACAAGTGTTTTACTGTTTCCCTGGGTCACTGATTAACATTCTTCTCCTTTTCATTGTGCGGAGATATGTGGTTGACAGGATAATTTGGCAGCTAATTCCCTGGCATGTACAAGGCACGTATACTACCATGCTCTATAGATATTTGGATCCCCGTGGTGCATTTTATGGGCATTTGTTGACCCCGCATTATAATTTATTGGGTTTCTACTGCACTACATAGAGAAGGCACTTCCTAGTGTATTTTAAAGAAGTGTCACAAACTGTAGGAATTTGCCAAATTTTTCTATCAATGAGAGTGCATAAACATCATGGGTCAAAGTACCCTCTCATTTACAGTGGTATAACTCAGAGTAGAATCTGGCCCCCAAGTCATAAAATGCTTTAAAAAGTCCCTAATAAAAAAACTGGAAAAATAGCATAGGACTGTGCCCAACTAATTTCTGATTTCAGAAATGGGTGTGGAACCCTAAAGTTGCAGGTGTGCTTTTTCCAAACTAAGCAAAAAATTTAGTAAGCACTGAACGTCCTTGACTGCACCGCACTTATATAAAATATGCATATCTATGTAGATGTTTTCCCTAAAAATACCCTATAAGAAATTACATTGTCTCAAAATTATCCCCTGCTTTACAGAATTGCCCACAGACACCAACAGCACCATTAAGTATCAAGAAAGTACCAGGCTTGTTACAACAAGCTTTATGAGAGCCAAGGATCAAATATTTTTTCACAGTTTTATGTGGCTAGTTTCATGAAAATTGATCAGGTCTAAAAAGTCACAGTCCAAATGAAGCTAAGGTTAAAGATAATTTATACATGATATTCCTAATTTTATTCTGAGCCCTTTTATTACTATGTAGGCCTTTATGACTTTAAAGAAAATGTCAGTGGCGGCAAATGACATTGTACTGAATAATCTAGTTATGAGGAAAAAGACATTTAAAACTATTCCTTATAAGCTTTGCTCTGTTCTGCTGAATTTACAGTTTTATTCAACACAACTGTCCAAAACTCCTGTCTGTATTTTTAAATCCTTTTTATGAGTTCTACACTAACTGCAGTATTTCCAGATAGCTATTTTTATTCTCTTTTAAATTATTTCTAAAATGCTTATTTTTCGCTCCCTTTTAAGTAATTCTAGGGGGTTCAGTTCAGATCTTGGATGTGTGGGGGCTTATTATCCTGTATCTTATCATTTCATCTGACTAAGATCAGAACTCAAAGTCTAGGACAGATGGATATATATTGAGCACTATCCAGTGACCCAGTTGACGGTGCTGTAAAATTCCAGATGTTTTGTGCCACAACAAGAACTTTATTTGCCTTTGAAAGCAGCTATTGTATTCAGATTAACTTCACAGCATGAAAATCAATCTGAGACACTGTCCTGCAATACTTAAAAGGACAGTCAAGAGCTTTTCTTAAAATGTCACATCTATGAGGTTTGAAATAGCGATGGGTCTGTGGTGCAAAATCTGGATTAATTTCTGAACATCCCCAATGTTTAGGGATGTTTGGAGTAATTATTTTAGTTCACCATTACAAGGAAATGGCAGTCTCTCAAGAAGTTGGGGGCTCCAGATCTGAACTGCACCAAACTTTAGGGGTATGCAGATCTAGGAGAGTTGATCTGGGCCTAACTCTCTCTTGAAATACAGTTTCTATACTTTCCTATCTGCAAAACTCCTCCCTTCACCTCCCCCATCTGCCTAAAAAATGAGTAGAGGTGTTTTCCTGTCTATTATTGCCTCTTTGGGTGGCCATTCATCTGAGTGTCAGTTTCTTACCAATAGCTTCAGTGATGCTTCAGATCTCCATGTTCAAAAAGTCCTGCAAAAGCTGCTTCTGTCTTAGAGCCAGTTATTCTTCAAAGTGACAAGGAGCTATTGCCATCAGGAAGCTCAAGTGAGGCTGTGAGGTAAGAGCCAGAGACACCAGAAAACAAAATCTGGAGGTGGGCAAGAACAAACCTTCCCCTCCTTGCAACCACAAAAGTGTATGTGTGTGTGGTGGGGAGAGGGACAGTCTGGGACAGCAGGGGAAAGAAAACCCTTGGCCCCTTCTAAGATATTTAACCCCTCTGCCCCTTCTTGTAGACATTCAGGCCCCTGGTGGTCTTGAGATAGGGAGGACGAGGAGGACTCTAGGCTGACATGGGCTAACAAACTCTATTGGGCATATTTAATAGGATGGTTTATAAGCATTTCCACCAGCTCTGGGAGTCATTCTGCATGGAAGAAGCTACTTGCACATAGGACAAATAATTTGGGGATTTAGTAAAGGAGTAGGAAAAAGATTAGGGATGCAGTCAGGACCTTGTCCCAAGGCTAATTGTAAGATGCCTTGAGATGCCCCAGAAAAGAATCTGGCAGGGAGCCACAATGCTGTATAAGGGAAGGAACTGTGAATCTTGGAATCCGGCACAGGTGGTGCAAGAAGGCAGACAAGCAAATTGCTGGTGCCTGTTGGTGGCAGGTGTCAAGAGCAATAGGAGACCTGGTTCCTTGATAACCCAGAATTGGGAGTGGTTTAGGAGAAGACATCTCCTAAATAAGGTGCAGAGTGAGCCTGGAGGTGCTCACTGACTAGATTCAACTCCCTCTTCCCCATTCCTTTAGCCCCCAGCTGAAGGAGGGCAGTGGTGTCTTAACGATGGTGCTGGGACTAAGTTAACAGGGTGAGGAGCTGATGGCCCCTCCACCAGGTGGAAGGGATTACAAAGGAATGATGACCTACAGTGGACATGTTGTCTCTGGATAATTCTCAGATTAATTACTTAATAAATATTAATTGCTTAGTTAAGTATCTACCTAACTCACATTCTAGATGTCTTGGTTTCCTTCCTATGGTGTCCAGCCCAATAGTAATGTGTGTTCTGATGGACATTTTGCATGGCTGGCAAAGCTGTGTATGTGCCCGCCACTTTGGATTTGTAGGTGGGGGCCCACCTGAGTAATTTTACAGCCCTGGTCTTCCGACTTTACAGCTATGGTAAAGAGCAATATTTATATTATACTCCTGTCAAGTGCTTTCTCCACTGTTTTCCAGTACACATAACCTATTCCCAGAAGAACAATTCAGAGAACCTTGCAAACACTATAAACACTTACATTAGTGGGATAAAATTAAAATCTCCCAGAGTTCAGTAGTATGATTATTGGGATTATTTTGGGAGCTAGATGCAGTACTCATTGTGCATTTTGTCTTTGAAGTAACAGATAGGGTAAACACAAAGCTCTGGCATATGTACAATAATTGTTATAAATGAACCGAGTACACAAATATTAGTCATTGCATTGATTTATTGGAGCAAAACAAAGGGTTTGTAACATACAGTATTTTAATAAAGTTCCTAGGGACAGTATTTCAATTGCTAATAAATAAGCCAATGTTCACAAGTTGTATTTCACTTTATTTTTTAATGTATTATTCTGGCCAAAAGATGGGGAGAAATTAGAGTTCTTGTCATTAACAATCTTTATAAAGTCTGCCAGTATTTGAATCAATGTTACACCCAGACGGTTTTCCAGATGTTTATCTGAAAGGCAACTGCTATTGCATGTCATAATTGTGTTCATAGCTGAGTAAACAGTTTCACAGGTGCAAGTGGATCCAAACATAGTGAGAGCTCTGAGTGGGAAGATGCAGAAAACGTTACTGATGTCATGAACAAAAGAAATGCAGAAATCAAACATGTTTTCCTTGTGTCTTATGAACACTTGATTATCCTAGAAATCAACTAGTGGCTTGTGCACTTGTACAAGATTTAATTTTAAGTGTGATATTGTCAGAAAAGGGATTAGATGAGTATGGCATTTTCTCTCTCTTGCTGTATGTATTTAGAGTCATGGCCACTTATTACTTGACAGCAATTCATTTTAACTACTTTTTAATAGTGGACAAAATTCGGCTGTAATTAACACTGGTGTAATAAGAACAGACACTTGCTCAGTTGGGGGAGGAGGCTTTGTATAAAGAATGAGTCATGGAGGATTTGGCCCTCACTGTTTTAGTTGGCAGTTCATTTATCCTACCCCATGAATATTAGTTAATAATAGGTTTTTCTGATCAAAATTCTTATTGTGAAGATTACGCTCTTGTGAGTTTTGGGTCAGACAGTCACCATGGGCTGCTGTAGCATGTCTAGGCTATAGCATTTAAGACAGCAAAGAATGAGGGGCCAGGAAACTGCAGCAATCACTCTGCATGCTCAACAGAATTGTAATTTAAAGCCCCATCGAATATGTTGTGCGGTACGTTATAGAACAGCATTTTATCAATGTATTACTTGATGACTAAGTCTAGAAATAACAATGTCCCTGGATGTTGTTCAGTTCTCCAGTACAGTTAAATTATATCAAATAGGGGAATTCAGTGTTATCCCTTCAAAAACAAGGGCTAACCATGACATTCTAACAGACATAATTGTAATATGCTATCTCCCTTTGCCTTGTAACTGTTTTTAGTATCATGATCCTGTTGGAAGATGTCAGGTTTTCTGTAAAGGTTCCTTCTGAAGCTATAATTGTTTTATTATGCTTCTCAGAGACAGGGTGTTTTTAGATGACTGAAAATCTCCATAAAGAATGATTGATACAGGAATAGAGAAATCATTATAGATCAGACCAGTAGTCCAATCCATCCAGTTCAATATTATGTCTCTGATAGCGGCTGCATTTCCAGCTGCTTCAGGGGAAGGTATGAGAAACCCAATAGTGGACAATTATAGACTAATCTGCACATAAGGAGCATTTCTTTCTTATCCCAGTTAGTTGCTGGCTGATCGCCCGTAACATGAGAGTATATATCAGAGTAAAAAAAGAAAATATTTTAGTTATTGTAACTGTGGATATTCTGCCTCTCTGTTCAGTATATATACCCATTTATATACACTTTAATGTCAGCTCCATTTGCCCATGAATTGTACTGCTTATATTTTTGTTCAGTAATCTTATAAAACAAAATATTAAATATGCTTTGTAACTGAACAAGATTTTTAAATCCATTTCTTAATGAGTAATCAAATACCACAGAAGCCCTATAAGTATCCTGAAGAGCTGTTGCTGACCTTAGAAGTTTAATCATCTCAATTATACCCTTTTATAGCATATAAATATGGAATATTTTGCTCATAGTGCAGCAGAAATATGGAATATTTTGCTCATAGTGTAGCAGAAAAAGATCTTTGAAAGTGGGATGCACTAAGTTGATTGGAAAATCCTATAAATCTACTTCCTATGGCCTCTTATGGATGGACGGAATCAGTCGTTTTCTTGATTGCTGCAGAATTCCTCAAAAATGCCGTCTTACTATTATTTACATAAACTCTCTCTGTGAAGCAGTGACCCAGTGTTTAACAAAAATACACATTAGGACAAAATAAAGTCAATTGATTTATCACCAATTTAGGCAACTGTCTGCATTTTTCCCTTCATTTTCAAAATTGTGATATTGTGACCCTAAAATCTCAAGTTGTTTGAATACTTGACATGCAGGAAAAGAAACTTTTCAAATTCATTGAGTAAACCAGTTTTCATCTTTATCACTCGTATTATATCATTTGTTATAATGATGTCTCGTTGGCTGCAAGGATAAATTCCTTTATCATTTCAAAGTCTGCAATAACCTTCTACAGTCTAGCATACCCAAGCAATGTCCAGGAAAGCTCCTGTTGCATGCTGTTGCACAATGACTGAGAATCCTCACAAACCTCTGATTTGGTTTTTTTTTTTTTTAGTTGGACTACATTGAAACCATTTGATTAATCCCTACTTGAGAGTATATTGCAAAAGAAGTCAGCAGGTACAGTTTCATAATGATCTTCTGCATTTTCATTCTCAAAATCAGCGCTTGTTGCACCATAAATTAGGGGGAGGCAGTCAGTGCTTTTATATGTAAAAACTGACCTTCCTTGATTTTTTTTTATGGTACAGAGTATTGGCAGCCCCTTTAATTTGAGGTGCAAGGGTGGTGACTGGAGAGGCTAGATATTTAGACTAGCAGGCCTTTTCTTAATTTTTGTCTTCTTAAGCATGCACGCACATCAGTTTATAATGGGACAGAAACAACAGCAAATCAGTGGATTATAATTCACTTGCAGCTAAAATCACTTGGAACAAACAGAGATGAAATTCTTAAGGCGAGACCTTCATGAGGAGATAACTGTCATGGAAGGCATCTAGAACTCAAATACCAAACAAATAGAGACCAACCTCCAGCCATCCTGATTACAATGTTTAAATAGTGAGAGTAACAATATGATCTCCTTTTCCCTGCAAGTCTCTAGGAGCTCAGGCATGCTAGAGGTGAGCATGAATCTAAACTCAAAAGGATTTTGGGACATTTGAGATCAAAATCAAATTCCCAATTTACACAGTAATATTCAGCATTCGGGGTGGTCTCTCACAAAGCCTGTCTGACCCTCACCAAAGGAGTCACTGAGAGCTCACTCCTGCACTGTGTTGCTGAACCCCTCCAGCTCCCAACTTCAAAGGAGGGCACTCAGTAATTCAGAGTTCCTGGAAAACTCCTTAGTCACAGTTTGAGCCGCTCAGAATGCACTGAGGGAAGGAGTGACCGGTGAGCCAGCGATACAGGTAGTAGTAGGGTTCTGGGCCTCAATTTTTTTCTCCTGGTGAGACACATTATTTTATTTGTTTAATTTACATTATATCTGCCTCTCACGCAGTTTGTGAAGTGCAGGGAGTGGTTGACACCAGCACATGCTTGTGAAGATAAAGTCCACAGGAGCATGCAAGCGCCACACAAGCAGGCATGTGTGATAATGCACTTTGCACACGTGCACACACACTCCCTCGCCTTTTCTGTTACCATCTCTGATTTGCCATGCTGTAATTTTAATGTCTGGAGACTAGAGTAGCATCCAAGGAATGACTGCTTGGAGGGAGGCTCTCATCCCGTTCTCTCTATCATAGGTTATCTGAACAAAGCCTGCTTAGTCCAGTGTTGCACAAGTGCCAAGTGTTCTATGCTGCATAGGGTTTCTATTCTACTGACAATACATGCACGTGTATCAGTAATAGAACAAACAGCAGCATTGCCCTGTTCGACAACTCTTACACATGTCAACTGGATTTTTCCATCAAGTGCTTTATGATCAGGCCCAACATACTGTGGGCCAGATCCCTAGGAATGATCAATGTGTGCCCAGCTGCAACTCAGGACCTAGGGGTGCAAAAGTGCAACCAGCTCTGGGGTTGCAATGTGCCTGTCTGTCCCCTCAGAGTAATGTACTACACCAGCTGGCTCATGGCTCAGGAGGCCATTCCAGCAGCCAAGGATTATGGAGGCACCCAGCCTCTGAGAACAGGTTGATGTAGGAGCTGTTTCAGGCAAGGGCAGGAGGTAGTTCTCAAAGTAACAATGAAATACATATACTTCACCTGGGGGTGCGCCAGACTATTGTGAGGGTGATATAGGAGTCTATGCCAGCTGTATGCCACTCAGGGATTGCCTCATACTGGAGGATTGCTCCAGGGGCCCTTTAAGTGGGGTTGAAGGTTGCTATAGACTGCTAGACTGACAAAAAAAAGCTTTAGCTGTCCTATGGAACTGGCTCTGTATGTTTGGAATCTCTCAGTGGTTAGACTAGTAAAGTAAACTGAAAGCCAAGCAACTGAATCTTTACACACCGCTTTGAAAATTTCGGAGCATTTATAAAGTCTAATATGTTCTAAGCTAGAATGATTTAACAGATGGCTAAAAAGAAAATCAGTATGTCAGGCAAGGTCCATTGTCTAGGGCACAGTGGATTCCTCTAGAATATGGGAGTGAT
This sequence comes from Mesoclemmys tuberculata, assembly GCA_007922155.1. Classification (NCBI taxonomy): domain Eukaryota; kingdom Metazoa; phylum Chordata; order Testudines; family Chelidae; genus Mesoclemmys; species Mesoclemmys tuberculata. Next base: position 42,160,159 of record ML675609.1, on the reverse strand, counting down.
ATATTTAAACAAATGCTTTTCTTCTCTCTTTCAATACTCAAAAATCTTAAAACTTGAAACCTTGGGAGAAACTGCTTACTTACCCTCTTGAGGTCAGTGGTCCAGGGCATTGGGAAATTTCAGTTCCCTGCAGTAAGAGGTCAAACAGGGAACAACCACAACACTTTTTAAACTCGTGTTAATGTCTCAAATCTTTAGTGAAAAAATTTTCAGTACCATAGCCAAGTTAACCTCATGCAAAGCACAATATTTACATGCGTCTGTTCCTGCAATGATATGCACACAGAGAAAAATAAAAACTACATCGATTTCCATGATATTCTACAAGCAAACAGAATGAGTAGTTCTTAAATGTCTTTGCTACTGTATAAGAATTAAGATATTATCCCTCTAAAATTTCAAATGTAGGAAGTGAAATTGAGTTAACCATTTTATATAGGTATGGTAATATAGGGATTTTCCTGAATTATATATTCAACAATTACATTCTATTTTTTATTTTAAAAATGAGAGTTAATATTTAAAGTTGCCCTTTAATACTCATTTGGAAACACTGATTGAATAATAAGCCAAACAGCTCAGAGTATCACATCTCTATTAAATTCTCTTGCCTTTTTTAAGATTTAAAAAAAAACTTTTTTCTTCCTCTAAATGCAAATCTTTCTGTGTAACACTGTGCCTAATCTACTACAACTAATTAATCTGTTTGAGCTGATGAAATGTTACCTCTGCATTTTTTGTTCCTTGTATACAATTATTGTAACAGTGGTGAATAAATCAATATTCCCAATCCAACTGTAAAAAACAATCAAGAAAAGCAGTGCTTCTCAGGGAAAAAACACCAAATAATATTTATTAACTCTGTCTCAATCCACAGCAGAGTCTAATACCATTCAAGCATTTTCTGCAAGTGTAATAAGCAAACTCAAATACATGATGAAAGTGGCACATGCCAATAATTTCACCATTTTACACTGCAGAGTAATTGAAGGATTTAATGAGAAACAAACCAATAAAAATAAATAGACCATGTTAGAGGAGGAGAAACTGATCTAAAATGGAAGTTGCTCCATTGTGAGTTTTAGGCTTTTTGCATGGTTTACCCAGGAAAAAAATGATGTTGGGACATTTGGCTGCTTATATCCACTTATTTTACATTTTACTATTTGATTTTAAAAAGAAGAAAATATCTCTTGTTTCATCTAGATTAGATTCTGCATTGGAATGCTATCTTTCTACTGCCACTTCCAACAGCTCTTCTATTTTTCCACTGAATTATATGATGAATAGTGTCTTATTGCGCAAAGTTAGAAACTGCTTCTGTTATATTGGTATTTATAAATAACTCTAAAAGTCTAGGCTTTTAAAAAATGGCACAGAGTACTTCTGCTTTTAGAAATGTCTGTAAATCATAGTCTTCTTGAATGGAATTCTAATTGCAAACTAACTCCTGTATCTTAACAGTGTCCCTAAATTTCAGTTGTAAAAAAGTCTCTCTCATTGAAGGATGCCACAGATACCTGAGTCAATATGGCAAAATAAACTGTGTCTGAAGAAAGAAAATGATTAATATTTCTGTTCAATAGTCTCACATCTTCCTAATGAGAGTAGAGACTGATCAAATTAGTAATTGTTTTTGGCTTGCAATACCTTGTAAACTGGTTTTGTTTAGAGATGGGCTCAAGATGAAAAATTATGATCCAGATTTCAGGCAATTTAAAGTATAAGGGTGTTCAGATCTAGAGTCTTGGTTCAGCCCATTAGAAAGATGGAAACCATTGGCAGGTCTCTTTCCAGGCTTGATTTTAAACAGCCACAAGATAAGGAGTGTTTGGAATCCTGTGTTTTAGGCTGGACCCACTTTCAGTCTTTGGGTTGCAAAACAAAAACCAGAGGTTATTGAGATCTAGGACTCTTTTTATGTAAACCCCCAAAATGCTGAGGGGAGATGGGAAACATGTAAATTGTTCTGATTTTGAATCTGGATCCATTTTAGCAAAACCCTACATTTCCAGGATAAATGGTCCCAGTTTTGGCTAGTCACTTGATAAGAGTAATAAATAGGTGAAGAGATAAGTGCATTAAATCTTTATATTCAAAGCAGTCATTTTAAGTATTGAGTGTTTTATACATAAAAAAGAGGCAATGAAACAATCTGATCCACTCTTCTATAAAAGGGATTATATTTTGCTGTATTGTTTTGACGTTTTTCCCTGTATGCACAATTGAAAACACTCAGTTGTAATAAGCTATTGCTTTGTATGGTGCTTTGGGAAAGACAGAAAGGGCAGGTTCAAAGACCAAGTGCAGATGGGTCTTTCCCTAGACAGCAGAGGTTCAATCTCAATGTACAGGTCACTGACCCTTTTATAAGATCTTTGAAGTGCTCTCTTGAAGAGTATTGACTGACCAAAGCATTTTGTTTCATACCAAGTTCAAATATAATGTTTTTATAAGTATAATCACAAATCAATGAGACTGTACAGTCAGATTATTTAGATAAAGCTCAGTGCACACAACATACACCAAAATATACTTCTGTTAAAAGCTGGCAGATGAATAGATTAACTCACTATATTACATCTTAGGCAAAGGTTTTTCAGCATGATTTACTACTGAACCAAAAGGTAAATACTTTTGTACTTAGTACCTTAGTAATACATGGACTTCCCTCTGTTCCTGCCCAAACCTGGCAGTAGGAGTGTCTTAAGGAAGTTCTTCTCATTTCCCTGGACAGCAACCTGGTAGCTAATAGAATGGTTATAGGGCACCTAATTTCTAACGACCTCTTCATACTACAGAGCTTACATTCTGTTATTTAGTCGTAGTGGTAGTAATATTGTAATAGTGCCTAGCAGCCCCATTTCTGAACCAAGACCCCATTGTGCTAAACACTGTATAAACACTGAACAAAGAGACAGACCCTACCCCACAGACAGTGCTTAATTTGTGCCAGGACTTGCCAGGGCTGAATCCCAGCACCTCTAGCCCCAACACCTAATTCCCTGTGCTCTGGCACCTTTTACATTACAAATTAAGCACTGTCCATGACTGTGGCATGATCCCTTTTCTCATCTCCCCCTAAACAGTAACTTAATCTTCTCTATTTCCCCTTCAGCTGGTATCTTCCAATGCCCCTCAAGGGTATGTCTACACAGCATTTTCGACTGTGCAGGAGTGAGCCTCTCAGGCCAGGTTGACATCCTTGGGCCAGAAGGGCTTGTGCTAGCATTCTAAAAATAACTCAGCACTTTGAGGTTGGAGCTGAGGCTACAGCTTGGGCTCTGAAGGCTAGGGAAAGGGGTGGCTCACTCCACTTGGTCCAAAACACTGCATAGACATATCTTTCAAGGCACTAGAGGATAGTGGGCTCACATTGTATCTCCTACCTATGATGCTCAGAGTTTTTGCTGGAACAGCACAAAGTTGCTCCTAAATCCATGAAGTCTACTAAATATGACAGCTTATTAACACAGCCAAAAGACTGGCACTTTAGAAATGACTATTTGTGTCATTTCCCAAACACACTTGCCCCACATTAAGCTTCTTTTTTGTTTGTTTGCTTGTTTTCTTTAGTCTGCATTTCAACAGATTGCATCTCCAAAAAGAGATGACATGTCTTCTGATAACTAGCTAGACTGAGTGTACAGCTGTAAGAAGGGCCAGAGTCAGAAGTTCCTTTGGTAAGCTCACTACTTACAGTCAGGAGAAAAAAAATAAAGGGTTTTAAGAAGATGGATTTTAGAAGAATAAGTTCCTACAATACCACACAAGGTCAGCTGTACTTGCAATGCCCACAAGTTATAAAGGTCTCACAGGAACACCTTAGTAATGAAATAGAAACCATCATATTATTAAATACATCAATATTTTTTAAATGTTTTAATGGACCTTATGGGGGGGGGCGATGGGAGTGGGCCAGGGGTTAGGATTTCTTGAAACTGAGGCTAAGTAATACTTTTGTCATTGTATTGAAAAGAAAAAAGAGAAGGACAGTTATTGTAATGCTAATTAAGAATTAATACACACACGAGTGGGATAGGGAATGAAAATATTTGCTATTGGAACCATGGCTACCACTGACAGTAAGAGGGATGGTAGGGTGGGCTAATCTTCAGATCTCAAACACTGATTTGAACACTCCTTGTTTGAACAAACACTCCTTTTCTTATAAATTTTCAGCTTCCAGCAGGATCAGCTCTGCCCTTTATGTTTCCAAGTCTGATACCTCATCTCCATAGGGAAGTGGTCAAACCCTTTGAAGATCCTTCCCCAGAGGTGAGGAAAGGGAAACACCAAGGCAGTGTTCTCTGTGGCATCATTCCCACTTTCCCTAGAGGCTGCGGAGGCTGCAAATGGGGAAGCAATTGGAGGGATGAGAAAGAAGGGAACTCACATCATCCCCCAACAAACCTCACAGAGAATCCTTCTGTGTTGTGGCCCCTGGAAAAAGTTTGTCTGAAGTCAATGGCCAGAGGGGGTACTTGGCAACATAGAAACATGGGAACAGAAAACCCTGAAAATAGCATGGATTTTGAAAACCAGATGGATACTCCTTGATGGATAAAGGTGTAGAATAAGGTCGGACAGGGGAACCTGAAATAATTCCCATATCCCTTTGCAAGTTTTCCCCTGCATCCATAATCATAGACCCTATTCATACAGATCTTTCACGTGAGACTCGTGCTGAAGGATCCATGGGATTGCAGATGAGTTAATAACAAATGCTGGCTCTCGGTTCATGAGTGTTCGGTTTGACAATTCTTTTTGAAAGATCAGTTCAAGCACACAATATCATGCCCTTACGAGGCACAGTCAATTAGTTAGCAGAAAATTCAGTACAAAGAGCAGCAAACTTAATTTAAAAACCCTTAGCAGATTCAAGGGGTCCATATCTATCACTGTTAGTATACTATTGCATTACTAATTCAGAGACTCATGAGTATAAGGACAAAAATCTTAATACCAATAACAAGCTTATTGACCCAAAGACAAGCTTGAAGTAGTTATCAAAGAAATATATGCCATGAAACTAGAACAGAAGAAATGCCTAAAACCAGAAAGCCCACAGTTACCTCCATTGCTAGCGGGAGAGAATATTAGATTTCAAAGAGAAAATGGCTGGCAATTGCCAAGATAACAGCTATTCCAATGACACCCAGGGCATACAGCATAACCATCCCAAGGATCAGTTCCACAAGAGCAGAGCGCAGCTAAACAAAACTAAGAATGCTGGTTGTGAGGCTTTCCAGACTACTGACAGTATTTTTGTGCTGACAGATGTCACACATGCACACATGCCAATGAAAGATACAAGGAGCAACAAACACAGGCTCCAGGTTGTACATCTGCTTCAGCAGCCTAACTGGCCATTACAGAAGGAACAGTTTGAGAATCAGTGGCTGTGCAACCAGAAAGACACTTTGAGATAGCCCTTATTAATAGAGCTGTGCAAACCACTGATTTTGGGTAACCAAACCAAAATTAAAAAAAAAAATCATTTTAGGTTGGACCAATTTTTTTTTTTACTTTTTCTTATTTTCAGGTTGAACATAACATTTTGATTCAAAATGAAATGTTTTGTTTTGCTTGAGGGTTGGGGTTTTTACATTTTTTTAAATTAAGTAAAATTGAAAAAATGAAAGGTTTTGTTTAAATGTTAAAACAAAATTTCAGTTTTTTTCAGAATGTTGTTTATTTTTTAACCAATTTATCTAACTCAGCATGAATTCAATCAACCCAAATCTGCATTTTTTTGGCAAAGATATATTCATCCAAACAATTTCACCCAGCACTAATTATTATCTGTCAATAAGAGGCAGAACAACTTCCTCATTGGTCCTGTTCTCTCTGATCTCTGTCCTAGATGTGTGTGTAATTTATTAATGTGTGCTTGTGGTTGTTGGTTTTGGTTCATATTATATCTTATTGCATTTGATTGTCCAAAAAAGGGAAAGTTGTCCCAGTAGCCTCTGTGGTCAGTAGTTACTGATCACCCTCCGCCACCATGATAATAATATTAAACGTTCATAAAGCTAACCCATGTCACATAACTGGGGTTAGGAAATAAATGCTTCACACTACCAGTTTATACCTGTGTCACAATATAGGGTGCTGGTTAGCTGTTATGCTCCACCCCAGAGGTAGGTGCACATTTGTAGTGTCATGTGTGCCAAATAGTAAAGAGCTTTGGCATCCTATAGAATGAAAAACTGTAGAAGAATATGTTTTGTTTTTATTGGGGGGTTTTTTTTTTGGTTGTTTTTGTTTTTTTGTTTATTCTGAACACAGGAATAAAAAGACAGGTACTTTGGATAGATCCTAGTTGCTAGCCACTTCATGTAAATTCCAGCTTTTTGTAGGAAACGAGGTGTCTTTCCATTCTCAACCAGAATTTGATTTGTGGGCTCAGCTGCATACTCACATAAACCTCCATCACAACTGCCAGCACAAATCAGTGCACTGTATATCCTGAATGTTCATTTTTGAATCATACAGAAAAAGATTGGCGGGTACACTGCACAGTGCTAGTGTAATTAGTCTTTTTTAATGAAATGGACCCTAGATATAGTCCACTGTGGAGCTTCAATAATAGAATTTAAGTGAACGTAATTTCAAAGTGCAACAGTAGTTTACATATTAGTTATTGTATAAAGAAAAAAAATGCTCCACTGTTCTAGGTTAAATGCAATTAACATCCAAGCCTTCTGTGAGACTCTTGGGAAGGAATGATTGGTTTGGCAGGTTATTTCTCAGCTTTTGATCTCTCTCTCTCTCTCTCTCTCTCTCTCTCTCACACACACACACACGTACGTTATTGCTGAAAAATATTATAGCACTCTCCAGATTCATGACTTCAAAGAAGCTTAACTAAAACATACATGTAAATAACAATATTTATTAATTAATAATTGCTCAGAAGCTCAATTATCAGTTGAAATGTTGCCTGTAAAATATTGTGTACAAATAACATTGTGAATCTGAGCAGGTGTCAGATCTCTTCCATTTAGCAGTCATGTAAGAAGTGTGGGAAGAGTCTTCTGTTTGGCTTTAGCAAAGAAAAGAGGCCTAATAAGGAAATGAATACTGTGTCAGTTACACAGATTTATTCATAAATCTACCATTTTTATACAAGTGTATCCCACATCTAATAAAAACACAGTTTTATTAGAAAAGCAGAGGGTCATTTTTTATTACAAAATTGTTGGAAACTTGTTTAAAATGTACCAAAAAAAGTTTGAACACAGTAATTTTCTTTATCTTTCATTAATCAGTATATTTATGTTAGACAACTTAATTCCTTTTCTCATATGAAGCTCTATGGATGTGAGCATTTTGCCCGCAAAATGCTCCTATGAATTCTACAGATTTAAGTTGTTTACTCAAAATTAAAATGCAACAATTTCAGGTTTAAAAAAAAAAAAGATTCTGGTGGAACCTTTTTCCCCCCATAACTTGAAAGTGTGGTTACAATAGCAGGATGGTGGAGTTTAGGCTAAACTCAAGTATGGATACTTTGGCCTCTTCAATTTGCTTTTATTATGGACATCACTGTCATTGTTTGACATACGCATCTATAGTTTCCCATAGACATAGCTGTCTTGTTTACATGGCACAAATGCTACTTTTAGGAAGTTGACATGGGTACTGCAAAAAGGTCTGAACTAAGCCCATTAAACTAAGTGGAAAGCCTCCCATTGGCTTTAGTGGGCTCTGGATTTGACCCCTAGTGACAGAACGATATTGAGGATAATTTCTCCTGCCGTTATTTGTTTAATTGTACTGATATTATTTAGCCTCTGTGCATACTGCTTGCACTATATTCCACCATGCAGTATAGTCATGAAGGCATGTGACAACATTTAACTACTCAATGGAGAATTATCACAAGTGTACAACACAGCAATATAAGGGCACCATTCACTAGGTCAGTGATGATATTGAGGAGACAGATTACATACACAGACACAAAGAAGAGAATTGTTATTGGAATTATTTTAGTGCTCAAGAAGAATGGTAGATTGAAAACCCTGAAAAGTGATATTTTTATTTGTCCACAGACTAGCTAAGCCAGCAGTGGCAATGTCGAGCTCTCCATCTCTTCCTTCCCTTTGCCCACCAATTTGCACCACCCTATTTTGGAAGGATCTCCTGTAGTCGTTTCCATACCCATTTAGCCCTTGGTCTCATCACTTGAGACATTTATGACCTGCATTTGTGCATAGACTGGGAACTGCCACTGCTAATTTATTTTACACAGGCTACTGAACATCAATGAGATAGTACAGACCTTCAGTCACTACTAATCTGGACTGGAATCATGTCATTGACCTAGGATCTAGAATCTCCTTATGCCATTACAAGTCTCATGAGCCATTCAGTCTCCACAGGAAGCACGATTTTGGGTTTATTTATTTTTATGTTATGAATATGATTTGCTACAAGAAATTATGTTTGTGATGTAATACTTCTAGTACTACTAATCTTAATATTAATGTGTTTAAAATCATTTTTTACTTAAGTTTTACTGGGTGTTCTTGTATAATTGATGGGGAATGTATTATTAAATCTTTTATTTGACTGATTACTTAATCATTCCCACATGGTTATTGAAGACAATCTTACATATAATTAATTTCACTAATAGAGACTCCCCATGTTTTTCTTCCTAGACCAGCGTCTGCATGGTTATCATGTAATTTAAGGCTGTCCTGGGGCAGCTTTAAATTATGCACTTATTTGTATTAATTATATAAGGCCAGATTCTGCTACCTTTACATATTGAGTGGCACCTTATTTTGGGAGTTGCTTCACTGAAATCAATGGGTCTACTCACATAATAAGGTGCTAGTCAATGTTAGGAAGGATGGAGGAAAATGGCCATTAATCTACAGAGAGGAGGAATATAACTTGATCGCTTCTTCCACTTTCACATACCACAGGCCTCTTTGGGCATCTCGTCATTCCCTTTTCTTTCCTCCTTTTTATCTAACTACCATGGTTTAGGTGATACACTCTAATATTTTAGGGTCAGAATTATAACCGTACAGAACTGAAATGAGATCCTTATGCTATGCAGAATTCTTCTACACTTTATATGAAAAGCAAAGATATAGGGCATATAGTAAGCAACCAAAGACTACGGCCCATGTGTGCAAATATGATAAGGAACACATTAAGTCCAATGGCATGAGAATCACATACGTATCAATCTGCCGGCATGCCAAATCCTTGACAGAATGCTAAGTAATACACCCGATGCCCGTTATTGACTCCCAATGACAAATCAGTTTTACACATTGCGTATTTTCTTCAGACAGAATGTCAGACATTCAAATAGGGAAAAGGGAAAGAACACGTAAGATGCACAGCCCCAGCGAGTTAACATGAAAAAAATCGCACAACGTGTGTGTGATGTCACACAATTAGAGCAGCAGCAGCGCAAGATCTGCAAAATCTCACAGCTCCTTTAAAATAATGATGACAGGGCCTTTCCCAGGCATGACTATCCCCACCGACTCTGCCCTCTGTATTCCCTCTCTCCCCACCCAAGAACCACAAAAAACCCTCAGGCTGCATTACTTCTACGAGAAACATATCCAAGGCTGGAGGTCAGACCCGTGCCCATCACCACATTCCCAGCCTTGGCTTTCCCACTGCTGTTCCCAGCCTGCCCAGTCTCATTTCCCTCTCCTAGCATGGGATCTGCAGAGCACCCTCCATGGAGCCAGGGGAAGGTGACAATGCCATGGCAGTAACCAGTTTTCATTCCAGGAAGAAAGAGGGTAAGATCTTTTGTGCATAAGGACCTTTCACTCTGCAGATCAAGGGGTGACCTTACAAGTTGAATAGCCATTTATTTGTTTCGTTCTGGAAACCATATTTAATTGTTGCCCCTGATTTTGCTTGGAGAAGTTAATTCTATTTTAAAGTGTGTTTAATCTATTTTAATTTTCTCTTCAATGAGGCCTAAATACTGTTTATTTTACCTACATGACTAGTCCTACTGAAGTTCCCTTACATCTGATTTAATTTCCATATGTCCCCTCCAATGAATTTAACCTCACCTACTTCCACAGCACAAATTCAGTGATCATATTCTTGAACAGCCAATGACCGATAAAAAGTTTTAGATCCCTCTTTTTACTGCCTGGATTTGTTTCTTTTCTTAAAGCCATGATAATTAAAAATCTAGAAGAAGAAAGGTCCCACAGACCTGTAAACCTATGATCAATAATTCCATCCATCTCACTCATTCTCACTTCCCTGATTTGTTCTTTATATTTGAGATGAAATGAAACCAAACCTCCAAGTTCTGAACACAACTATGTTCAAAATCCAAACTCAAATCTACATTTTGCATCTCATGTCCCTTTTTGGTACATGTAAATTAATATAGGCCACAATCCTGAAACCTCTAAGGATTTAACCAATGTGCCTATTGAAACTGAAGTCACTGGGATTAAACATAGTGCATAAAGTTAAGTGTGTGGTCAATTCTTTGCAGAATCAAGGCTATAATGAGGAATTTTTCAGTTGATTTCTTTTTGGGACACTGGGTAAGATATGAGCTACTCACAAAAGGAAGGCCAGGCTAAAGCCCATTTAAAATGCAGGACTTTGGTATCTTACAAATAAAGATGCCCTTGAGCAGCTCTCAATTCTGCACAAACAGTTCTGAAAACAACAGCTGGGCTGGATTTCCAATTAGGCATAGTAGGCACATGCCTAGGGGAACCAGCATTCTAGGGGTGCCTAAACAGTGGCAGATTACAGGCCAACGGAGGCTGTACCCAGGGGCCCTGAACAAGTGCTGGAATTTTGGCCCCATCCTCTTCTCCGCCTCCTCTCTGCCGGGGTCCTACCACCCCACTCCTCCTCCTCCCTCGGAGACCCTGCCCATTGGCCAGGCCAGAAGCCTGAACCCAGGGATGAGCATATTCCCCACCCAGAGCTGGCCAAGCCGGTCACCCCAGCCCCTCCTCCCCCCACCCTGCATGGAGCTGTCCTGGCCAGCCCCTCTCTCCTGTTATGCCCAGCCCCCCACGCAGAAAACACAAAGGTCAGTTTAGGCGGCTGGGGGGGGGGAGAAAAGGGGGGCAGTGATGAAGATGCTATGCCAAGGGGCATGTAAAGTGTAAATCTGGCCCTGAATAACATTTTAGTGAGCCAAATTCTGCTTAGAATAGAATTACTCTCAATATCATTAGAAACAGACTACATTTTAGTCCCTGCTCCTGCGAAGAGATCTACATGGGTGGATCCTAGTTTAATTCAACCTAAATAGAATTGCATATTGTAACTTGGAGCCCAGTCCTGTATTATTGTGTATATTCAAGACACCAGCTGACTTAATTAGGAGTTTCAGCTGGGCAAGGAACTTTTGCAATATCAGTCTCAGTCCATCTTATATCCTGGTACTCAATAAAACCCTGGAAGTATACAGTAGTGTCTTTGATGCCCACTTTAATTTGTGCAACAACAAGTATCTCTCCCCACACACTCACTATTTTAATTCCAAGTCACCACCAAAGTATAATTCACCGAGAACCATTTTAAATTATTATTATTCAATGGCTTGTAAACTTGTATACTTTCCTGCTGATTAGTTCGTTAATGTCATTATGTTTTAATTAATACAAAGCCCAGTGTTACAGGTAGGTTTGGAAAATAATCTGCAAAGAACAGAAAGAAATTCCTAATTTAACACTATGTATAAGTGGATCTGTTGCTATATAGACAGAGCTATAGGCTGCTGAAGAAAAATATAATAGCACTGCAGATTCTTTACAGTACCAAAACCTAGCTCCAGGCTACACATCCCCAGATAAAAGACAGCAGCTTCATTGAAGAAACAAGAAATTTGTCAAGGCGGTCCTTTGAAGCATGCAGAGATGTGCACCACCAAGAAAGGGTTAAAGGCAAATTGAGCTGCTTTATCTAAGAATAGTTGCCACAAACTATGACACCTGATTGCAGAGTGCTTGCCCATGGTCAGTTGTATCTTGTAATGCCATTAGGATGTGAGATTCAAATGCAGAATTAGCTGTTGCCTACGCAGAATTATGTTAAACATGGCCCAGACTGAAAATCAATATTCTGCTTAAGTAACTGGCCCTCCAGTAATTTAATGAAGCTAAATTGCATTACACGGAGGTAAGGTGGTGGGGGACCATTTTGTCTCAAACCTTCCATTATACAGTGGCTGTACAGCTGTATGCCTAAAGAGAAATTAAACACATACACTCATTTCTTCTTGAAGTTGGAACAGTGTTTTTTACACTGGATTACTTGTCTGCTTCCTTAATTTAAAACTACAGTAAATAATTTGCAGCCCCATAATTAGGAGTGAACAACAGCCTCATAATAAGGGAGAAAAATTGCTTACAGAGTATTAAAGGATTTTTTTTATTTCACAAGAAAAAGACATTAAATGTTAGATCTGTATTAAAAATGTAATTCTAAAGGGTTTAAATGTATGACATGTCGACACTGAATTAATTAAATTCATGATGTGATCAAGGACTAAAAAGCTACCTTGGAGCTATCTCTTAAAAATGCTATGTATGTACATGTCAAAATAGGAATTAAAAAAAAGCAAGCCTTTGATTTATTGGCAATTCATGCATGCATTATTGTGCTTTTTCCTTGTCATAGGAGAAAAGTCAAAGTTTTATAACGCACCTGAAAGCTTCACCATACACCTCTATTAAAGAGAACTTTCTCACATAAAGTGATTGTAGTGCAACTCCAAACTATCCACTATGAATACTCTCATTATGACATCCATGACTATATAACTTGTGTTAAAACTGATTGACAAGAACAAAGAGGGTACAATTACATTATGCAGTACTTGCACTGCACCCTCTTTTATTTATTATTCAACTACAAAACTTCAACTGGAAGAAACACTTCAGAGTTTTGTGTCAAGAAGACAGAATTAAATTGACAATAATTTTGTGCTATGTGGTATGAAGTTATGCTGATTAGAGGTTATTTCCCCCTAAATCATTTGTCGCATTGCCTTATATAAAGGTAGCACAGATTTCAACCATGAGTAGCTGTAGTGGTATCTTTGGGGAAATGCAGGCAGTAGAGTATGTATTGTCTAAAAGAAAAAGCACAGTGATTTGCATGCTCAATCACTACTTTTCCTGCTTGTCATAGTCTCTTAATTTTTCTGTCAGACTTTTCTTTTCCTATTTTAAGGCAGTTAAAACTCATGTGCTTTACCAATGCAGAATATAAAATTTAACAAAAACCACTTAAAAACAAATGGCTGTAACAATCTCTGTTTAGCATATTAAAACAATATTACAATTTCAAGATAGATATGAAAATGGTTATGAAATTTTGCATAGAAGCAAAATGCAGAAAAAATATATTAAAAGTGGTAGTAATGCTCAACTGCTGGGCTAGGTTTGTCTTTATCAGCAAACTATGGCACCTGAACAAGCAACAGAAACTATCATTTAGAGCTTCTTTTCGCAACTGGCTTAGAATGCTCTTTTACAGCCACTCTTAACCACTGTTCAGCAGAGGTTCCCCTCCACCCCAGACTGGAAAAAAAATAAATCAGAGGAATTTCTGAAGGGCGACGTGGTATACTACTATGCCCTGCACTCATATTTTAATAACCAGATACTATTATAAGATGGGAGAGTCAATCAAAAATATTTAGTAGGTTATTAAAGTGAAATTCTGTGTCAGTGATGCTGTTGAACCAAGGTTTACAGAGAATTCCAAAATCCCACATATCATAAGATAGGAGTTTAACACTATCTACCTTTCCCCCTAATTTTTAAAGGCAGTAGCAAGCCTCACAGATATCTGAATAATCAGAAGGTTAGCTAATAGAATATTCATCTCTGTCATTTCCTAACTTGCAGGCTTATTCCCATGCAATATTCTTTCAAAGGAAAGGAACACTGTGATGCGACAGGTACATCATACACCCATTAGCTAGATGTTTTTGACACGGGTACCAAGAGCGAAATAGTTAAAATATTAGCATTAATATTTGAAATTACCACCATATTCAGATTTTTTCATAGTGATGTTGTTTCTACTCAGAGGAAAGCTTAGCCATGATTTCTGAAATGGTACTGAACATGTTTTGGTCCTGTCACCAGTTCAGCTGAACCCATACAGGAGAATCATTGTCAACTACTGGTAAATTTCCTAGTATGGACAAGGTTGAAAAGAACAGTAGAGCATCAGTATATACTCTGAGAACTAGGAGACTGTTTTCATAACCTGAAGACCTGCACACTTCATTTAAGAAGAAAGTGAAAGATTAGAATCTGGAGAAAATAGTATGTTGCACAAAAAAAAATCTAAATCCTCAGCCTTTGTTGATTCTCCATACCCACAGATTTCTATTGTCCCTGGTAATAATGCTGCACAGTCAGCTGAGTCATTTCCAGCTCGTATGTTTTGGGAAGCGTCATTTGTGTACAATTAATGTGCCTGATGCTGCACTCATTGAAGTAAATTGCATAATTCCTGTAGACTTCAGTCAGGGCAGCAGAGCCTGAAAGAAGTAGTGTTCTGAACCACAGACGGTATGTTTATTATTCACTCTTCTAAAATCTTATGAGCCTGACCCTGTAAACCCTTCCTTGCATTAATAGGAACTATTTGTGTGAGTAAAGGTTTGCAGGATCAAGCCAAGTGATAGCAAAATGACTAATGGTGTTGTTGAAAAGTCTATATCCTCTGTCACTGAACACACAATATAAGCAAAACATTCAGAGCTGTACTTGAGAATTCTTGCACACTTGACTAATGTCATATTCAACTGTGGGGAAAAGAGTGAACATTTTCCATGTTTCCAAGAGCTATTATTCTTAAATCTGCATCATCATTGTCATAATCCTCATCTGACACATGTGCAAGGTATCCTAATGTAATGAGCACACTCAGCAGGAGGAGGTAAAAAAACAGAATCTTAAACTGTATTGTCTAAGAAAACTGAACATGATTCACAGCTATTTCACATGCCTCAGTATGTACTGATAAGTGGGTTTTACCACCACAGACCAGATCCATATTTTGCCTCTATTTTTACTCCAAACATTTTAACGTCTTATTTTTTGTGAATGGCGATTAATAAACACTCTGCAATAGACATGGAAATTATTCCACAATGTAAATAACATGTTTGAAGTGAATAACTGCAATCAGAAATCTTGAAATACATTCACTCTGACTTCCGAGTGCATTAAGGTTCAGGCATAGTTGTTCTCTGCAGAGCTCAATTTGTGGATTATACTTGCCACTAGGTACTGCAGGATTTTTTTAAGCCAGTTAAATGTCATTTTACAAACATATTCAACAAGGGAAACAAGTTATATGTTTTATAATACTAGATCCTTTTGAGCAATATATTCAGCAAATTCATTCCTCAAGATGAATCATTATGTTAAACAACGGTGATTTCAGAATTTTCATTAAAAATTCTGGCTAAAAAAGAAATAGATTTTCTGAAATATCTTGACCGATTAGTTTAGCTTATTCCTTCTCTTCATATTTACATTTAATGTTTTGATGATATTAAATTCTACAAATGAGAACAGTTTTTAAGTGTTCCTTTCAACACTCCCTGCTTTTTCTGTCTGATTTTTCTTGCTGATGGTGTGTTGTCAATGATGAATGCTGGAATTGTTATTGAGCAAGCACAGCTGGATGAATTAAAAAGTCTCTCCAGTAACTCAAACCAGAAATGACTTCATCTCTAAACTTTCCATGTAGCACAGGTCAGAGCTCTGAGTATGGACAAAAATAATGGGGTTACCAGAGAAATAAAAAAAGTCAGAAGTTAAGTCAAAAGACAGAATACCAATTGCTTTGTGCATCTGTAATCACTTCCCTATGTACAAGCAATAAACTCATTGGTGATGGAGATGTACAGTAAGCAATTGATTATAAGTTCAAGGTGTGTGTGTGTGTGTGTGTGTGTGTGTGTGTGAGAGAGAGAGAGATCGAGATCTAATTAAAATGATCTGTCCTATACTATTACATACATAAACACGCACACTAAAGTAGGCCAAATATTTCACAAATTGTGAAATAACTTTTTTTTTTTTTTTTTGCAAAATTCATCAGATAATGTAAGACAAAATATAAAACACAATTTTCTTCATTCACCCAGCTCTGGTCACAAATACTGAAGTATTTCAATGACAGCTAAGGTCAATTTAAAAAAAAAAGATTTAACTAACAAGAAATAATGTATTAAGTAAACACATTATTGAAGCTGTTATAATCAAGCCTGCCTGTATTGTGGGTGAGTGACAGGAGGAAGTGTAGTTTTGTAGTGCCATGCAGTCTGTGTGGGCACTTTAAACTTCCTGCCAGAACTTAACCCTTTACATTACACCTTACCTTTCAATGTTATAATCACATGGTTGAACAAATTCTAACACAAGCCAAGATTATGGCATTTAGCCACCATCCATGAAAGGCCATTGCACCCTAGGGGAACACGGGGAACAATCTGTCTGAAAAAGGCAAAATGCCTCAGAGCTTCTTAGTTTCGCTGGGGAATGCAAGAGCAAAATGTGCACCACCTCTTTAAGAAGCATAATACTCTCTCCCTTTCTTGTGACCAGTCAGGTCTGCTTACTGATGGCTTTTCCTGCTTCCCATTCCTTTCCAGATGAGTTGTTCTAGTAGCCAGAGTATCTCAGTAGCAGCCTCTGGGCTTCTCTGCCCACAGTCTAATTCTGACTGGCTGTTACAGGACCACATGGGAAAAAGGAGGAAAGCAGAAGGAGGTTCTCAATCAGTATTTTTGGATGTTTCATTAGTTTTCTTGATCTACTGTAAAGCAATAAAATGCCTTTAGCATTTCTAAGACTGTAACACTGTTTGATCTAATTCACATTGTGTAAAACAGGATCAGTCCATGCATTTTTTTGTTCTTTTGGTGTATCTCCTCTTACTTCACTCTTCCCATGCAGCTGCTCCTTTTTTCTTACTCACATTCTCAGGTACTGTTAGCAGATGTTTATGATTCCTCTGTAAAATATTTCCACATTCTCTGATCATTGAATATAAATGAGGTGACATTTCTTACAGCACTGTAGTTTCTTATGGCCAGTGACTATCATGCCAAATTCTTATGAAGTCTTTATCTGAAGGGGTGTTAAAGGTCTTGCACCTTTGTTATAATTTTTTTCATCTGCTTTGACTTGTCTAATCCCTTGACCATATCTCCTAACTGAATGTACATAGACACTTGTTCTATAGAAGTTCTACTGATAATTTTGCACATTACAGCAGTGTTTCTCCACAGATGAATAGGGCCTAATATGACACTTCCATGACATTAGTTTTTTTTTTAAACTAGTTCTCAGAGATACGGTACACATATTCTGCTAATCTACTGGCTTGTGCATAACTAGAACGAGATGTCTCATGTTGAAATTAATCAATTTTAGCAAAATCCAGGAAATCTTTATTCTTGAATTGTAGTCCATTTTTGTTACTACAGTTCTAAAAACACCATATCATCTAAACATGGCTTTAATGTACCTGATCACAGGTGAAACTGTGGCCCTAATTTCAGTTTCTTCTGAAAAGTTGCTAAAATATTCCATTACAATCAGGTAGCCAGTGTTCTCTAGGCAAACATATCTATTCTGAATTGCAGGTTCTTCTTGCAGTACCGAAGGCCCTTTCTGTTGTTCATCTCTCTACTTCAGATAAGTTACTGTGTCTTCAATGTACATTTTCACTCCTTGGAATCTTTTATCTGTGACATTGTGAGGTGAAATGAAATGCTTCTGATACAGAACATTCCAAAAGGCAAACGGAAGACACAGTAGCTGCCAAACTGTGCATTGGAAGAGCCAATCTTGAAGCTTTCTGTATCCATGGGAATCAGCCAAAACCTTGCTGATGTATCTAATAGACTGAAGAATTTGGCTTCTACAGTCTCAGCAAATACTTCATTACTTGTGAGCAAGTGGAATGGTCACTTTTAATGTTCTTGCTCAACTCCTTGAGGTCAATGAGTCTGCCCCCCTCAGGCTGTTGGCTCTTCTGGTCTACAAGCGCTGTCATGTCATGTTCCGCAGAAAATTCTTCTAATCTTCCTTCTGCTACCCTCCACCCCCACCGCAAGGTTTGTGGAACATTTCAGGTGCCATATCTTGACAGTTTCTGCATCCTCCCAAAATAGCATATGCAATATCTCTAGGAGACATTCTTCTCCCATGAGCATGTCTTCATATGATGCAGTTAGCTCAGTCACATCTGATTCAGGCTGTTGCCAAAGCTATCATTCTGAGTTTCCATGTCACATTGCTTGATTGGCCCACTGCACCAGCTATGCAAATGGAAAAAAAATTCCTGCAGACTTCCCAACCCCCGTACATGCCTTTGTACGAATGGACCACAATGATTCTCAAACCTTTTCATCACTCCCTCAAAACTCTTTTTCTCTTCCTCCCCTTGCTCATCAGTTTGAAATGCACTACATCCATCCTGCACACCATGCCTCATCAAAAACAGTGCATATTTTTTGCTCATCTACCATTTCACTGTCCCCTGTTGTTTTCATATGCAGTTCAAATTGCTGTTTGAACCTTTTCCAGAACTACTCAGCATTCCCCAGTAACTTTTAAGGCTGATGGGGGATTTACATGTTGCAGTTATACAAGCTTCACAACAGCCATTTATATTTTACCTTTCTCTTTCCTATAGTCAACATCACTTTCATCAAGCATTTGGATTTGTCAGCACTCTGTGCCCTCCACTTCTCATAGGATGTAGTATTTTTCAATCATTATTGAGGCAGATTTTGAATAACTTAATTAGCTAGCAACAAAGCATTTATAGATTAAGCACAGTAGTGATGCCATTGCGCACTAAACTAGTTGTATTCTCGGCACCTGGTGTGTGTCAGTAAAAGGCAGATTCTCCACAAGAACTATGATGCTTCAGAGTGACCTGAAGAAAGTCTGGCAATTTTAAACTTCCTGCCAAAGCTTAACCTTTTCTAGCCCAAATATGGTTGAACTCAAATTCATTTCTGAATTCCAGTAGCTATTTGTGAATAATTATTTATATTATTCACCTTGCCCTGAGGTAAATGTAGGAGATTTGACGGACATGCTTTATTTGGCTAACACGGACATTCGTTACAATTTAATACGGAAAATTTCGGATTACACAGCTGACCAACTTGCAGCTGATTTCCCCCCCTCCTCCACCCCCGCACTTCCCCAGTATTTTATTCTTGTTCTTCACCAGGATTTTCGTTAGGTATAACAAAAATATTTTGCTCTGTTACAGGCAAAAGAAATTGGTAACAAATCCACAGAAAAAGAGTTGTCAAGTGTTGTGATCGGTCTTGCAGAGTTGATGTCAGTACTTCATTCCAACTCCTTGCATGTGTGGTTGAGCTGAGGGAGGTTTTCAGGATAGCTACATACAATTTGGAAAACTCATGGAGGAGATTTACCGTTGTAAAAAAGGCAAAAGGTACTGACCAACTATTTACCTAATGTCTGATGTATCAATAAAATGTATGCAATCAAAATCCAAGTTCATGAATAAACTGTCTCTGATCATTCAGAAGCAGTGTTTCACACTGATGTTTTTAAAAAACGAAATAAAAGGTGTTAGACATGTACATTTTGGAAAGATCTAGTAAACTGAAAGAAATGGTACTTTCCAAGTTCATTCAAAATTTGTGACTTGCTTTACTTTTAAATTATTCTTTTAATATCTTCTATTTATTTCAACTACTAAAAGGCAGCATTATACATGTTTCTATATTACAAACAGCAAGAAATGGAATGTAATATATAGCCACTTCCTTAAGGAAGCTTATAAAGTATATCCTTAGCAAAAGAAAACAGGCCTCCTGTCACCCTGAGAAGAAAAACAACCCAAAATACTCTTTGTAACCCTCAAAATGTGTTCATTACTTACATCAATTCTGATCCAAAGTCCTTCCACGGATTTAATTGGGTTTTGGATCCAGCTCCTAAGCAACTGAGTAATTGTAGTATCTTCACTCTAATCCAGCCCACAGCCCTTACCAGCATTCCTCATGTTCTCCATTTGTTCTTTTTTTAACCTGGTACTGAAACTGGCAAACATGTATTACTGACCATAGGGCTTACCTATGAGGAGTTCTGGAAAAGGACAGGCACTTCAATGAGCTGCTGCAAGCCAGTAAACAATGTGTCAGGTAGTAAATATTTGCAAGATTGGACTCCTTGGAGCTTGTGCTCTATCTTTATTCTGTAAGGAATCATGCATATCTATAGAACTGTATAAGGGGGTGCGGGAGGGGAGAACATAATATGTTGTGGCTGATAATTTCTGCCACAGCCCTATAACTATATCTTTTAACATGTAGAAACATATAAATTCTTTAATCCCAGATCCAATATGATTGAATTGAGTTATTTACAATAGTTTCATACACTGAAAGTTAAAATTAATTTACTTGCCCTGGAGTAATTGCTTTAAAAGAAAAGTCACTAACTACATTTAAGAGCCCAATCCTGCATTCCTTGTGCATCCCAAACTCAGAGTGAATGGGAGTCTTAGATATGAAAGGTCTGTGAGATAAGATCTTGTGCAGCTGTGTTGGCATTTTCACTTTAAAACCTTATTTTCAAGGTACTATAATTTGGTTGCAAAGTTTTCTCTGGTCTGAAATTAGGCCAAGACACCCTCCCTCCCCCCCAAAACAAACAAACAAACAAACAAAACCCAAAACCAAGGCTTCAGCCTGGAGAAGAGATCAAGTATTATGCAAATGTAAAGACATTTTAAAAAAGGAAATAATGGAATATGATATCTTTTTCACTTTCTATCTGAAGCTGGCTTTATTTTTAAAGTAATATATTATAAACTGTGAGCAAAATTCATTCCTGGTGTAAACCTAACTGATTTCAACTGAGTTTACAGTTACAGTGAGGAATTTGACCCCAGTAGTCTATTATCAAATATATTTACAAATAAAATTATAAATGACTGAGTTACATCATTTAGAAAGGTACACTTAGAGGTACATCTTTTCTTAAGAGGCATTTCATTTGGATTTCTAGCACATAGTCTTGCATCTGTACAGCAATCAGAAGCTATGCCCTATATGCAGTTTTACTGTAGCTGTGTTAGTCCCAGGATGTTAGAGAGACAAGGTGTCTTTTATTGGACCAACTTCTGTTGGTGAAAAAGACAAGCTTTCAAGCTTACACAGAGTTCTTCAGGTCTGAGAAACTTATTCAAAGTGTCACTGCTAAATACAAGATGGAATGGATTGTTTAGCATAAGTAGTTAACATATATTTCAAGGGACCATTCAAACTATGACCTGTCATTTCAATAAAACATATATGAAAGTGTCCCTAGGCACCCACTGACATACCAGCTATACATGGTGTAAGGCTGTGTCCATGTCAGCACTTTCAAGCTAAACTTTAATGGCTTCAAAAGAGTCACTATGGTTTACCGTATTAGTAATCCATAAAATAGAGAGTGCTCAGCTAAATACAACGGTTTTGAGAGTTTGATCTATCCTCACTGCACCCCTACATGCATAGGTAAAGGAGAGCTCTCCAAACAGTGGGTGATCCTCCTAGAGATGTAATATGTGCTGAAATACTTAGGCACGACAGGATAAATTAAGAACAGAGCTTTAGTCTAATCCCCAAGTTTCCTGCTGTGGATTTTAAGAGAGATCACTATTGATATTTCACTGTAGTTTTGGGGAGGTTTTAAATTTTATCAGACTGGCACTGTTGTGGATGTATAAAGCAGTGGAGAAGGGAAATGGAGGTGCTCTAGACCAACCCTAGAAGCGTTCCGTGTTTAGAATTAGAATAAAAACAAGACGTGATGTCTGCTGTCCTGCTTCTGGGCCTGATCCTTCATTCCTTATTCAGGCAAAACTTCAGTGTTTTCAGTGCAGCATTGAAGCCTTTGTTTTTAAATGTTAACAGGCAACAAGTTATATTAATAATTAATGTATTTGCACTGATTTATTGCTATAGGTTGTAGAAACTCAAAGCACTCTGCATATATCAGTTAAGCAAGCCTCTCCTGTGAGAACCAAATTATGATGACCATTTTAAGGTTCAGATTCCCAAAAGCTACAAGTGGCTGAACTGGGAATGAAAGAGTGGAGTCCTGACTCACGTTTCTTTTTCTAACTAATAGCCCACTTTCCATTCTCCCAGCTTCCTCACACTGAACCTGCTCCACATGTAGATCTTTTATGGAAAACAGTGGAAATTCTGTATATGGGGTAGTTACAGGATTGAGCACCAAAACCTGTAATTTTGTACATTACTCTAGGTTCAATCCTTGTTTAGATTGAAGTAAGTGGAAAAATTTTCATTGACTTCATCTGGAGCAGGAAGAGGTCCTTGTGCTATATGTTAGGCTCTGGTTCTGCAAACATTTAATTTTACTCATGTGAATAGTGCCCTGGAACCCAATGGGAAGTTGTCAATGGCTTCATTTGAACTTAAGCAGTTACAGGTTTGGCCCTTAGATCTTACAGAACATTTGGCACACTGAAGTTATACATGTACTAACTAACTTCCATAGAAAAGTAGCAATAAAGTTGTTTTCCTACATGTTATGAACTATGTAATGAAGATTAATAATAGAAACAATCCAGCACAATGCACACAGGTTCTTATACCCTGCAGAGGGACAAAACAGAATCAAATGACAGAATGTCGATTTCCCATCTGCCCCCCCACTTTAAAAAAATCAAATCCATATTTTAAATATATATTTATTCCCCATTTTAAACAATTTAAAAAAAATAATTTCTGAGTTGGTGGGCATATGTGGAAAGATACGGTGATGGAGGAAGACAATGACATCAGTCCTCATTTATCCTGCAAAGAGAGCAAGAACCCCTTGTAAATACATTCTCATTCCTTTCCCCTTTTCCCCCCAGGCAGTGACATTCTATCACGCACATGAGAATACATAGCCATTCAATTGCTCTCTATCCACACCATCTCTTTTCAAGCCCTACTTCACTTTCTTGTCTTTCATGCATACTCCACAGATTTCCTTGCTGAAGAACCCAACTATGTTAACTGCCTCAGTAGGAAACACACATCTCATCCACACAACACAGGCCATATAACTAAGTAGAAGTCAAAGGACACCTGAGATCACTCATATTTCCTGGAGGCCACTTAGTTTTCTCCCCAGAAAAAAGAATAACTGACTATCTTGGCTATCAGGCATTATAGACAGTCCCAAGCGAGGACTGTATCAATTGGCCAACTTACTCAATACAACCCCTTCTGTAGGGTTTGCCAGACGCCAGGAGCAGTGCACAGCTGCCAGAGGGCTAAGCACAAGAACAACGGAGTGGGTGGGATGGGAAGTGGCTCCCAAGGGAAAAAGAGAGGGAAGGAACTAGAAACAACCACTTAACATCTATTTAGAGCCTGGGAGCATTTGTGAAAGCCATCCCTATTACTGTTGAAAAGATGCAAATTTGGTGAAATAATCAGCTGTATGGCTGCAGGCTGTTTCTCAAGTACCCTGATTCTTTACAGTAGTGAAGGTATTAGTGTAAGACACACAGCAAGGCCAAGTTCATGTTGCTCAGAGGTAGCCCCTAACCAAACTCCACCAAGTGCTATAAAAGAATATTTGTTATTCTGGAAAGCATTGACAGTTCATCCAATAAAGCCCAAAAAACAGAATCCTTGAGGCTTGTTACAGGGGTGCAAAAAGGCACAGCTCACAGGCATCTATGCAGAAAACATTAGTTGTTTGTGAATGTTCAGTGCCCTTTTTCGTCACCAAGTTTGTCAATTCACTGCTGAATATAAGTCAATTATGGCAACAGCATTGCTCCATGTTTTACATCAAATATCCCTTCATATATTTAGGGACCCACTTATCTACAAATAAAGTAGATAAGCTAAACTATGGATCATATACAGTGTTTGTCTTGTACATAAAGCACATGTACAATTGAGGAGTACCACTACTCTAAAATCGTGCTTTGCTTTAGAACAAAAGCTAAATGTGTGACTTAAAGCAAGGTAATAATCCATTTCATATCTCCAGGCTCCACCCCCCCACCCCCCAACACACTCTTTGTTCCAAAAGGTTATCCAAATACAACTAATAGACAACTGTTAAACACAGCTATAGATTTAACATAGAAAAATTATTGCTTTAAACTATAATAGTTTTAATAGCTTTTAAAATAACTAATTAAAAATGTTATAGCATATGAACTAAATATTTTATCAGTTAGGGAATATAAATTATTATAAATTTAAATATTGTACATATTAAATAATATAAACATTATAAATTTAAAATATTAATCTTCAGATTCAGATAGTACAGTTTAATTATTAGAATTCTAGCCATCCATAATGTCTTTTTCACAAAAATGTTTTAAAGTAAATGTAATGGAACACAAAAATGGATACTATATCCATGCAGCTCCTATATTTTTATAATATATGTATGGTATTTTGGAAGCTAAAGGAAGTTATTATCCTGGATTTTTAAATATTAATTATTTTCATGTACATCACAAGAAAACAGTTAAAATTGGTTTATAAACACGGTAGGGAAATAAACTTAAGACACTAGAGAGAATGTGTATCTGTGTGTGCAACAGAGTTTATGCTATGATATGCACATCTATGCATTATGTATTCAGTTGTCTTGCATTTTTCTCAGTGGACAGATATTGTGTTGTAGTTTTCAGAATACTTTACAAAAACATTTCAAAAATTGTATTATTTGTCTACAGATATCATAAGCAGCATAAAATAAGCAAGGAGAGTTTTCATCACATAATACCTTTTTGATTCTCCCCCCCCCAACATATTTTCTGTAACCTAAAAAATGCTGTATGACAAGTATTCTAGTAGTTCATTCTTTGATTTATAATTTAACTACAGCCTATATAACCTAATCAGTAAAATGTGAAGCATGATTAGTACAAATATCAAATACAGTGGAGCTTCTTGAACAACTCAAAAAATAATACAAAAGAAAGGAAAAGAAAAAGAAAAAAGGAGGAATCATCACAAGCATATCTGAAATTATGTGGTATTTCTTTAATACTTCATTTTAAACTATCTAATTGTGTTTTTAAGCTTCGGTTCCTGTAATTTTGCAAGACGAGGCATTCCAGTGAGAAAACATATGGTAAGGGATTTTTAAACCACATAGCTAGAGTGCATCATAGACTT
This sequence comes from Mesoclemmys tuberculata, assembly GCA_007922155.1. Classification (NCBI taxonomy): domain Eukaryota; kingdom Metazoa; phylum Chordata; order Testudines; family Chelidae; genus Mesoclemmys; species Mesoclemmys tuberculata. The sequence goes on along the minus strand of ML675609.1, from coordinate 42,134,934 downwards.
ATCTGCTGCTTTAGTGTCACAAAAATCCACCACTGAATTTATCCACTCACCCATTAAAGAAAGAAAAGAATTAAAGAAAAAGGAGTTTAAATATCCCCTAATGCAAAAAAAAACAAAAAACAAAAAAACTATTAAAAATGACATCAGGTTAAACCATAGTCTAGGTAGATCCTCAAGACTTCTTATAGAAAGAACAAGTAGCAACTAGCTATCTCAAGTCCATTAATTATTTTAGAATACCGTACAGTAAATATTGTATTCAGTGGTCCAGAAATCATTATTAGAAACAACTTGTGCTGTAGACTTGGCTAAAATGAGTTTTAATGACCCTCCTAACTCATAATTGAGCAAACTTAAATTATGACCCCTTTTAGAGCTATTTTAAGCATATATATACACTGCATGGTCTTTATTTGTAAGAGGCAATATGAAGCGTTCTTTCATTTGGCACATACTAAAAGACAATTGGCTTGCAGGGATATATTTTGCAGGAGGGAAACTGAATCAGCACTTTGTACAGTACTTTCAGTGGGGATATAAATTTGTAATAGTGACAAACTGACATTTACATATCAAATGTAGAAAGGCACGCCAAGTATTTTGAACTAATGTACAGATTCCAAAATGATGATATTTCATCCTATGTAGTTCTATGTACACTCACTGTGAAAATAAGGCATACAGTTGACATACAGAACAATGTAGAACAATTTTTCCAGTTAGAGTCAGACTCCTCCTTCAACTGTATTGTTATCACTTATCAGAAAGTGTTTCCTATACCATACCACTATGTAACAAGCAGGCATAAACTAATACTAAATTGCAATGGAAATGCAGATTACTTCCTCATGATAAAAGACAATCTCATGAATAATGTTATTACAATAAATTGCACAAGAAACTCACAGTGATTTGGCATGAATATAAAGTGTTACTAGTTCTATGGGATGCAGAGTTAACAGAAACTTTTAAGTATTAGAGGATAAATCTTGAATCCCTCAGTAAATGCTGCAATAAGTAGTACATCAAATTATATTAATCATATAGATGTACATGGCATTTTATAATATATATAATAAAAACACAGTCCCTTGCCTCAAAGAGCTTCTAGTAATTTACATAGTATACATAGTTTCCTCTAGAGAAGTGCTCATTCACATGTACTGCAAAAAGGGTAGATGTCATTGCTTCTAAATCTATGCAATTTTCTGTATTCTCCTCATTGTGCTACATTTGTGTCTGCATTAACCTGGAATTGTTATTTTTTGGTAATAATCTTCCTTGTAAAAGGCAAACTCTTAACCCTTTATCCTTTCCACAAGGTTATGTGCTTTTTTTCCCAGTTGGAATTTCTAAGTGTAAGGAGTGGGAAAAGTGTAAGGTGTTAATCTTGATAATTAGTGCACAAAACCAATTAGAGGTCTAAAAACCTTAAGGCACAGAAAGTGATTTTTTGTTTATTTGCTTACCTTATTAAGTTAAATATCTGTCCGAATTAATCACTAATGAATGTGAAGAAGGCTCAATAGCACTAGCTTAATGAACAGCAGTGTCAAATGCATTTTACAGGGCACCAAATCACTGGGTATAGTAAGCCAAGTTTCTATTCAAAATCACTTTTCTGCCCAAATTTCTGTTTGTAAAGCAGTAAATTGTTTACATTTAGTGTGCTTATTTAAGCACTTAAATGACTGTGAATGGAGTGCAGGCACATTTTAAAAATATAGAATCATTACACACCCGTACTGCTGGAAATTCAGGTTATTTTCCCCTAAAGGCTGCTTTGGCCCTTTTTCTAATCTCTTTTGCAACAATTCTTGAAAGAACCCATTATTACATTGAACATGTTTTAATAAGTTATTTAATATTTTGCATATTTTAAGAAGTGTCGTAGGACTTAAATTACACATGCTAAGAACAGTCACTTTCATACATACATAGTGGCCTGAACTTAAGTGCTTAAGTCTCCTAGATAAAACTATACTGTACATCATTCAAAAGAAATAAACTATGTTTTCCATCCATTATTCATATCAAACATCTGCATTTGCAAGCATCGGTTGTACTAATTGTCATGTTTTCAGAGAGGTGCACAAAATGAACGCGGTCTACGCTATCCGCTCTATTCTTTTGGTAAAAAAAATAACAAGTAAAAATTTCTCCTCAAATTATCTTTCAGGCCATATATCCATTTATTTTCAAGTATATTTAGAGGGGTTTGTAACTATTTCTTGCGTTATATTCTTTACACTTTAGAGAAAGTTGGTCAGGAAACCCTTTTATTGCAGCAGACTTTGGCTACTGACATACAGAAGGAAAGCAAGCTCCGGATTCATCAGCTCAGCATTAGAGGCACATAATGGGACTTAATGGAAAAGAAAATGATAGAAAGACTAATAGCAGAAGAGCAGGAAAAGTGTAAATCTGCAGCTTTTGAGGGTCTCCCTTCAAGGTGATTTTCTTTAGATTTCAGCCTATGGCACAATCAAATAGATTTTTCCCAGGAAATATGTAATCAAATTTTTGCAGTGTGAAAACTTTGCTCATTATCTTAAAGCTAAACTGCTTTATGAATATCTACATGCACATAGTAGTGTGCGCCCAGACCTGTTCTGTACATGCATGAGTAAGTTCATTTCCTACCTACCCTTAATAGAATAAACCATGAGTACCCATTCATAAGTATGTTGTAAAAACATTTAAAGTGGAGAAAATAATCAACTGTGTTATGCAGATTTAACTATTTCAATGAATTGTTCTGAAGGAAACCAGTACTAGTGAAGCAGCATTAATGTTAAAAAGTCCCATGCTATTCATAAGAGATTATACCAGAGTAAATATTACAATAGCTGTAACAATCTAATTAAAAGTATCAGACACACTTCAAGTTCCTCTTAAAAAAAAATAAAAATCAGTGATACAATATATAATCCAGAATGGGGCAGAGCATTTTACTGTGATCAAACACAGCCTATCTAAAATCCTCTGGTCTTTGTTACCTAATGTGATGCAGAAGATCAAAGGTACATACAGTATGTGTTATAGACTGTTACTGCAGAATTCCTGTCATATGTTAAGCTGCTTTTTTTTTTTAAGTGAGCTATAATTCCACCTTTTTAATAGAATTACCATTTAACGTGCCAGATATGTATATCAGCAAACTTAATCAGGTACTTTTCATGTGACTTCTTTAAGCAACATTGTGCCCACACACATTCGTAGGTCTATGAAGGAATATCTATATCTATATAACATATAGAACAGTATCGTGTACATATTTTACATACATATTTTACTACTTCCTCTTTTACCTACCTCTTAACACCTGAGATCATGCCTGAAAACCTGGTTTAAAATGTGGTCAAACAGTAATGCAGTAGCGTGAACTGAACAAGCAGCACATGAGACTGAAGAACTCTCTAGTGTGGCAATGGAGTAGTCCAATCTGGATACCACAGGGAGGAGCTGTGGCTCTGTTCTGAGCAGCTGAAGCCAGTGGGGAAAAAATAGCTGAAAAAATATACTGTAGCAAAACCGATGGTAGGAGAGGAAAGGTAGAATTTTATAAGTTCCTGAATTTTATGACTGCACCGCAACAGTGGAATGTCCACTCAATCTGTTGAGAAGTTAGCACAGCAAACATGCACTGGGCATATTAAATACAGGATGAAATGGTGTAGTGAATATTTATTAGCAAAAATATAGGTTCTCAAAAACAGAAATAAAACAGGGTAATAGATGAAGGGAAGAATAGATTTAACACTGAAATAAATATCAA